>CM066999.1:20000-1220000 GCA_033977485.1 Hydrangea macrophylla
CCAGACGACCTGGGTTGGCTGAACAACAGGCGCCCTCTCCGGATGACTTGGCATCTTCTTGTTGAGGTGGCTGTTTGACTTTGACCTGATATTTTTGTACCTATTAGCAACGCCCCATTTTTGAAACTGATGTGATGCTCTATGTGATGAGGTTTGAAAATTTGTACCACTCGATAGACCGGTCGGGACCACATCTGGGATATTACTCGGGACCGGGATTATCGCCTTCGTCATTCGGGGGTCGGACCGGTCGGCATCCTCCGGAACCTAGGGCCGGTAGATGTCACGTGTCAGGGAATGATTAGGCTGGTCAGGATCCAACGAGGAAGGTGTGAGAGTAATCAGACAGTTACATCGTAATCAAACCATCATGTCATGCATTTAAGGCGCACGCTTTTTGAGGCGTCGCTTCACATGCCCTAGGTGGCAGTTGTCAGACGATTTAGGCGGCCGTTGGATCTGATTTAAGGGATACTTGTGCATTTCTGTCATTCCTGTTGTTCAGAGATAGAGACTATCGAGCGATTTAAGAGAAAAAAAGTACCAGATCAAGCTTTCGAGCTCGTTCCTATGCTTTAATCCCTGTAAGTCTTCTCCCCTCTAGCCTGGTAATTCTTTGCATCTTCTCTCCTTTTCTTCTTCTCATTCTCGAGTGAGGCTAAAAAATAGGAATCAGTTAGGGCTCGTGAGGGAGTGGGACTTTTTCTTCCTTAGGTTCATTTTCTTCTTCAGATTAGGTAGCGCAACTAGGCATTTGAACCGATCGGGTTGTCCAGGGATAGTAATTACTGAGTGTTACTCAGACTTAGAGTCCCTGATTCTTATCTTGACCACCAGTTACTCCCTCGTCTAGTCACTGGAGCCTTAGAGATGTGGCATTCAGTTTTTGACTCGTCTTCCCGGTCGGAGGACAAACAGTGATGGTCAAGGACCCCCGATACAAGTTTAGACCCATCTTTTGTGGACTCGTCTGACCACCACAGCGAGGGCAAGATCTCCATCTGTATGTCGGATGATGAGGCAGGTTAGGAGACCCCAATAGCCTCCGTCTCTCGTGGCTCAGGCGACGAAGTGCCGGTCCCGAGTAGTCCTGAAGTGGCGTTCACCTGTGAGTTTATTCATTCCAACTTGCGCACCCAAGACCTTAGTCAAATTAGGGATAGGTACGCAATTCCCGACCACTGTTTCTTGGTTGTACACGTCGGCGGGGCTTACCTCCCCCAGCCGAGCTTTGTCATTCTCTATGAGGATGCTCTCATGGTTGGCTTCAGTATCCCTCTCCATCCGGTCGCCCAGGACGTTCTGATCTACTTGGGGATCGCTCCCAGGTAGTTAGCCCTGAATGGTTGGAGGTACCTGATGGGGTCCATCTCTCTTTGGCCCCAAGTCTTCGGGTATGTACTCATACTTCAAGAGTTCTTGTGGACCCACCGACCGTTCCCTGTACATGGAGAGGTTGGATTTTTCTCTCTTGGGGCCCGACAGCGACAGGGGAGGAAAATCATCATCAACTGCCCAAGCAACAACAAAGGGTGGAAGAACAAGTTCTTCCAAGTGTCCACCCCCGGGCTTTGTGAGGAGGCCCCAGGAATCCAGTTGAGGACTTCCTGGGCGGGCCTAAGGAGTAAGCCCGTCCTGCATTTCTTTTTTGTTTTCTTTAGCTTTTACTATGATCTTGGGACTAACTGTTTTGTGCTTTATTTTGCAGCGGGGTCAGCTTGTCCACTGAGCATCCCCGAGGGGTGCCAAAACAGGATTCGGCGCTTGGCGAGCCTGCCTACAAACATCTGGAATGTGCTGACCCGATGGGGAGATCGAAGAGTAACCTACAAGTCGGATCAACCAGTTGAAGCCCCTCTTTTTCCTCCAATCATTCCCAGTGAGTATTCTCCAGCCTGTAACATTTGTCTTGGTTAGTACTTTCCCGTTGCATTCTCGGTTACTTATCTCTTTTTCTCCCTTTTATAAAAATGGGTCCCAGGAGAGATCCGGAGTTATTAAGGGCCAGACAAACCCCGCCGCTCGGATGGCAAAGAGAGGGAAAAGACCAGCCGCCAAGGCAGCGAGTAGCAATCGCCTGCTTAGGCGGATAAGGCATGGAACAGCAGCTCACCAGGAACCCAAGGATACGTCGGTCCCCCGAGTGGTGGTGGTGGTGGTAGAGGACACCGCTCTTGGGGCGAATCTACCGTCCAGGATGCCGCTGGGTGAGTCGGCAAAAATTCGGGAGAGGGTCAGGCCGGACCTTCTCCCGAGCCAGGTGGAGATGTGTGCCAACATGTCTCCCCAGGCTTTCCAGGGGTGGCTATACAGCCTCTCCCACTTTGTAAGTAATTCCACCACCTCGTTCTTTGTTCTTTATTTATTGTTTGCTTCATTGACTGACCGGTTTATACTTGCTTTTTGTAGGTCAGATCAGGGATTTTTGAACAAATTCATTGCCCTCCCTGGCCATGAGGGCCAATGCTACTGAAGCTGCCCTGTCAAAGGAGCGGGTATCATTGGATGCTAAGGAGACTACCCTGGCCGTGGAGAAGGATAAGGTCAAGGGCTTAGCTCTGGGCATGGGTGCAGCGCAGGCGAAGTTGGCGACCGACTTAGCGGAACTGGAGGCCGCCCGGGAAAATCTAGCCGTGGCGCAGGCTCGGGAGAAGGCTCTGTCCGGGGTGACGGCGGCAGGGTCTACCAAGGAGGCCTTTAACGATGGATTCTTTCAGGGTTACGAGGACTTGAAGAGAAGGTTGGCCCGAGACCATCCCGAGTGGGACATCTCATCCTACGAAAGGATGGACTCAGACTACCAGGACATGGGACCCTCCACTGCCGAAGGTATTGCTGCTGTGGCCGAATCGGTCAGGGATGCTGCCCTGGGAGGGGAGGCTATAGAGACGGAGGAGGTGGACGTCATGGACGACGCTTAGCTCCTGAACTTATATCTGTCTTTTTTTCTTCTTTTTTTGGGGGGGAGGGGGGAAAGCTACTACAACTGCCCCCCAGGCATTGTACATATTTTTGATGTTAATGAAAAGGCCCTCCGAGACTGCCTTTTACACAAACCGTTTATATTTTGTACCTGCCTGTTTTATAATTGCCCGTGCCCGACCAGTTATTAGTCATACCCAAACCCTGCCTTAGCAAAAGTTTTAGGATTGTGACTGGTGGAGAGCACTTGGTCTTCTATGGACCTGCACTCTCAAACTTGAGTTTGAAGGTCCCGCCCAGTACAGTGTAGGATTTTGGTCCTGTTACTGTCCGGACGGTTTCTCTGGGCACTGTAGGAACTTAGGAATGTTTCGGAATTCCAAGCCCTATTAGTGCTCGGTGTAATTTCCTATTTTGGTCCAATGTCCCCCTGCCCCCCAAGCATTTTCTAAGGCAAGCGTCCGTAGAGGGAGTGACCCCGAGGCCTCATGCACCTCGGGTTTGATTCCGAGGTCTTTTATACCTCAGGTGTGATCTCGAGGTCTTTTGTACACAAAATACTGGTAGGGAACATTATTTGTGGCAAAACCAAAATCTTTATTTCTTTTGAAAACTATAATAATTGCTTGGGAAGAGCTACAAATTTCCTAACCAATACTAATCCATTCTTATTCGTCATTGAAAGTACTTGCGAAGGTACTGCACGTTCCAAGGGTGAGATAGGTCCTGTCCGTCAAGAGTCTATAACCAGTAGGTTCCCAGGCGGTTGACTCGGATGACCCTGTAGGGTCCTTCCCAATTTGGACCCAAGTTCCTGTGGCTCGAGACCTCTGTAGACTAGTTTACTGCCTTAAGGACCAGGTCTCCCACCTGGAAGCTGCGGTGCTTGACTTTACTGTTGAAATACCGAGAGACCCGCTGCTTTATAGGCTGCTACTTTCAGATATGCCCGGTCCCTTTTCTCTTCTATTAAGTCGAGCTCCTCCCTAAGAGCTTCCTCGTTGCCTTGTTCGTTGAAATTTGCTACTCAGTAAGTTACCAATCCGAGCTCTATTGGTACCATTGCCTCAAAGCCATAGGTAAGTGAGAATAGTGTTTCTCCCGTTGCCGCTCAAGGCATGGTGCGGTAAGCCCACAGAAGGGTTGGTAATTCATATACCCAGAGCCCTTTGGCATTCTCAAGCCTTGTTTTAATGGACTGCAAAATTGTTTGGTTCATCACTTCAGCCTAGGGGTTTGTTTCGGCCGGAACGGATCGGAAACACCCCTTTCGGAAAAAATTCCAAAATTTTCGGAAGCCAAAAATGCATTCCGAATTCCGTTCCGAAATTTCGGAAATTCCAAATTTTTTCCGATTCCGAAATTTCGGAATTTTCGAAATTTCATCAGATTCGGAATTTTTCGGAATATTCAGAATGTTTTCGGAATTTTTCGGAATATTCAAAATTCAAGCTTAATGGGATTTCTCTTGAGACTTGTAGGCCTTTTATAGAAGCACATTACATCCCATTTTTTTTGTGTTTTTTCGATGTGGGATGAACACAATTTTTGGAATATTTCGGAATATTTTCAGAAAAGTTTCGGAAAATACAATTTTGGAATATATTTGGAAATTTTTCGGAATATTTCGGAATATTTTCGGAAAAGTTTCGAAAAATACAATTTCGGAATATTTTCGAAAAATTTTCGGAATTTTCAGAATTCTAAAAACAATTCCGATCCGATCCGATTTTTTTCGGAATTTTCGGAATTCGAAAATTCGGAATTCGGAATGCATATTTAGTTGCCAAAATCGGAATTTTTCGGATCAGAATCGGTCGGAATCGGAATTTCCGTTCCAAATGACACCCCTACTTCAGCCTGTCCATTGGATTGAGGATGCTCGGGAGAAGAGTGATGATTTGATATTCCGTAATCCAAACAGAACTGCCTGAATACCAAGGTGTCAAACTGTCTTCCATTATCGCTGACCAGTACCCGAGGTATGCCGAACCTACTGAGAATGTTTCTTTTGACAAAACTCTCCATCTTTTTCTCAATGATTGTTGCTAAGGGCTCGGCTTCTGCCCACTTGGTAAAATAGTCCACAGCGACGACTGCGAATTAAACAAGGGCTGAAGATCGATGTTTGGAGCTACATCGGGCGGTTGATCATGTTAGCATGCCTCTGACACTTATCACACCTTTTGACTTACTCCTGAGAGTCCCGGGCCATCGTTGGCCAGTAGTACCCTTGTAACAGAGCTTTGCGAGAAAGCGCCCGACCTCTAACGTGGCTTCCATACACCCCCTTATGGATTTCATAAAAGATTCCTTGAACCTGGGTGAACGCATCAGAGGTAGGGGATAGAGAACCCCCTTTTATAGAGAACGCCATCGACGAGATGATATCTGGCCACCCGGTACTTTACCCGTCGGGCTTCATCCTTTCCGTGCGGTAAGCTGCCAGTTGTGAGGAACATCATGATCGGATCCATCCAGCTGGGCCCTAGAGCGACCGACTTGACCTCCATACGTCCTGAGTTGGCCACACTGGGCTCAGGTAAGTACTCTATTCTTATCCCAGGTAAGTCCGACTAAGAGGATGAAGCAAGGCGGGCCAACCGGTCGGCCCTCATATTCTCTTCCCTCAGGATCTGTGCAACGAAGAACCCTTTCAGCTTCTTTGAGACTGTACGGACGAGGGCTAGGTAGGTAACCATGTCGTCTTCCCGAGCTTCGTACTCCTGATTGACTTAATTGACCACGAGCTTGGAGTCACTATATCCCTAGATTTGCTGCGTGCCCATCGAGTTGGCTAACTGCAGCCCGACCAACAAAGCTTCATACTCGACCTCGTTATTAGAGGCCTGGAATCCGAACCTTAGTGCATACTCCAGCTGGATTTCGTCGGGTGTGGTCAGGATGATCCCTACCCCGCTGCCCTATTTGTTGGAAGAACCATCCACATAAAGTACCCATGTCGGGGTATCAGGCTGTAGGTCGGGCGACAGCTTAGGTGAGTCGAGCTCTTCGATTGTGTCTTCTAGATACATGAACTCCACAAGAAAGTCTGCCATTGCATGTCCCTTGATTGTCGTTCGGGGGTGGTAGACTACTTCAAATTCTTCCAACTCCAATGCCCACTTGATGCGCCTTTCGGATGTCTCGGGCCTGCTCAGGATCCGACGGAGAGGTTGATCTATGAGGACCATAATGACATGGACCTGAAAGTATGGGCGGAGTCTCCGAGCCGAGGTGACGAGGGAAAAGGCGAGCTTCTCAATGCGGGAGTATCGGCTTTTGGTACCTTGGAGTGCCCGGCTTGTGTAATAAATTAGTCTGTATCCCATGCTCCTCCCGAACAAGCGTCGAGCTCATTGCTGAAGGTGACACCACCAAGTAAAGAAATAGTTCCTCCTTTGGTACGAGTGTTAAGAGCAGGGGAGGCGATGTCAGTTATTTCTTGAGATCCTGAAATGCCCATTCACACTTTTCCGACCATTGAAACGCTTTGCGGAGGATCTTGAAAAACGACAGGCACCGGTCGGTAGCTCTAGAAACGAATCAGTTTAGTACGGCCACCCACCCGGCTAGACTCTGGACTTCTTTGGTTGACCTGGGCAACCGCATGTTGATAATAGCTTCAATTTTTTCGGGGTTCGCCTCGATTCCCCTTCTGCTGACCAAATGTCCCAGGAACTTCCCGGATAAGGCTCCAAAGGTGCACTTAGCCGGGTTCAACCTCATCCGGTATTTCCTTAAGATGCTGAAGGCCCCGGGAAAATGCTCAAGATGGTCAGACTCGTCTTAACTTTTGACCAAGAGGTTGTCGACGTATACCTCCATCGATTTCCTGATCAAATCTCTAAACATATGATTGACCAGGCGTTGATAAGTCACCCCAGCATTTTTTAGGCCAAAAGGCATTACTTGGAAACAGTACGTCCCCTGATCAGTGATGAAAGAAGTTTTCTCTTCATCGCCCGAGTACATGCGGATCTGATTGTATTCGGAGTATGCATCCATGAACAACAGTAATGAATGGCCTGCCATCGCGTTCACTATGAGATCTATCCGTGGCAGTGGGTAGCAATCTTTGGGGCAGGCTTTGTTCAGATCAATGAAGTCTACGCACTGTTGTTTTCCAAGCTTAGTGTTCACAATTGTGACCCTCATTTATAGGGCTGATCAAAAAAGCCGAAACACCGAACCGGCCGACTGTTTCAAACCGATCTGAGTAGTTTTGGTCGAAATAAAATTGCAACAGTCGGTAGCGGTTGCCATTCTTCAAGAAAATTGACAATCGGTTCGGTATGCGGTGTTATCACTTCAAAAGCCAAAGTCTACCGACCGACCGACTATGCTAATGTCCTAATTAAAATATATTACAATCATATATGAATAGGACACATACCTGATTTTTTTTTTTAACTTTTTTGCTAGGCACTAACAGTACACTACTGATTAACTTTAAAGTGATATAAGACAATTCTCTGACGACTGACATACATACTAATATACAATATATAAGATATATATTTTAAAATAAAAGGTAAAAGAGGCAAGACCCACAAACCCAAACCAACTCTTTTCTCACTCTGTGACTCTCTCTCTATCTTCGTATAATTCTCTCCCTATTCTCTGCTCGCAATTCTTCTCTCTCTTTCTCACTCAAATCTCCACAAATTCCACCAAATCAGTCCCTTTGTTGTTTGCCAAACAAGAAGATTAAGAAAAAGAAATTCATGTATCTTTCATGGACTCTACAAAGATCTTATTGCTGCGAAATTTTTAGCAGCTCAACATTGATGTTCAGGCGCGCCATTGTTGATTCGAGTTGAAGGTACTCCGACCTCTCAATTTCTCTGGTTTTCTGCTCTGATTTCTCTCCATTTTCATAATACTCTCTCTAAATCTATCTTTGGATTTCTATCTCTATCTCTCGATCTCAATTTTTTGGTAACCTAACCAGTGGTTCAGAACTTCTATTGGATTTTTATGCTTTTTGATGTAATTTTTGTATGTTGCATTTTCTATTTGTTTGCATTTGATTAGTTATGTAATGGAGATTCAATTTTCTGTCTCTCACATCCTCTTTAGATGGCTTCTATTTGATTGTTGAAAAGTGAAAACAATAGGCCAAACCGACATGGTAACTGAAACCGACTGCTTAAAGTAATGGTCGGTTATTAGTTGCACACCGAAGTTGACAGTCGAAATCGGTGTAGAAGTATTGCTCACCGGAACTCTCGGTTTGGTTAGGATATCTGTATGAAAACCGATCAAAACCGACCGATATCACCCCTACTCATTTATTCATTAGAGAAAAGAATAAGAAAAGATAAAATTACATAGAGACCCTTTTGACAAAAGATAAATCATAAAAGTAGCTATAACAATAAAATAAAGACTATCACTCAACACTCCCCCTCAAGCTGGTGCGAAGATGTCTCTCATGCCCAGCTTGCTAAGAATGAAATGAAACTGTCGACTAGCAAAGTCTTTTGTAAGGATATCAGCTAGTTGTTCCCCTGATTTCACAAAAGGTGTACATACACTCCCATTTGTTAACTTTTCCTTGATGAAATGCTTGTCAATCTCCACATGCTTCGTCATGTCATACTGAACAGGATTCTGTGCAATACTAATGGCAGATTTGTTATCACAATACAACTTCATCGAATCCTTTGGTCCAAAACCAAGATCTAATAACACGATCTGAACCCACAATAGCTCACATACCCCTTATGCCATGGCCCTAAACTCTGCCTTTGCACTAGACCTAGCAACTACTGATTGTTTATTGCTCCTCTAAGTCACCAAATTACCTCCAACAAACAAGCAATAACTTGTGGTTGACCTTCTGTCAGTAATTGACCCGACCCAGTCTGTATCAGTGTAGGCTTCTACTAATGTATGACCATGTTTAGCAAAGCATAAACCTTTCCTTGGAGCTGACTTCAAATACCTCATAATTCTGAACACAACATCTAGATGGAGTTGTTTGGGATCATGCATGAATTGGCTAACCACACTAACCGAAAAAGCAATGTCAAGTCTCGTATGAGCCAAATAAATTAACTTACCAACCAATCTCTAGTATCTCCCCTTATCAACTGGTTCTCCAGTAGGGTCATCACCAAGCTTTACATTAGGGTCCATTGGGGTATCGATTGCCTTATTCCCTAGTATGCCATTTCCTTGAGTAAGTCCAAAACATACTTCCGTTGTGATATGAAAATTCCATCCTTGGATCTAGCCACCTCAATTCCTAAGAAGTACTTTAAATTTCCCAAATCTTTGATTTCAAATTCTGTAGCCAGATATGATTTCAACCGTTTCATCTCCTCTAAATCATCACCTGTAAGGACAATATCATCTACATAGACAATCAAAGGTGTTACCTTTCCCTGTGATGAATGCTTGAAGAAGAGAGTATGATCACCTTGGCTCTGTCTGAAACCGTACCTGATCATAGCTTGGGAGAACCTATCAAACCAAGCTCTGGGAGATTGTTTGAGGTCATACAATGACTTTCTGAGTAGACACACTCTTCCTTTGGTCCTATCATCCGCGAACCCATGGGGTATGTCCATATAAACCTCTTCCTCTAGATCCCCATATAGAAATGCATTCTTCACATCGAACTGATGCAAGGGCCATTCTAAATTTGCTGCTAGAGACAACAAGACTCTAATAGAGTTCATCTTTGCAACAGGAGCAAAAGTCTCCTGATAGTCCACCCCATAGGTCTAAGTAAAGCCCTTGGCTACTAACCTGGCTTTGTATCTCTCTATTGTCCCATCTGCTTTTTGTTTCACAGTGAATACCCACTTGCACCCTACTGTCCTATTCCCATGGGGTAACTCTGTTAATTCCCAAGTGCCATTTTTTAGAAGTGCTTTCATCTCTTCAATCATGGGAAATTTCCACTTAGGATCAGAGAGAGCTTCCTATACATTGTTAGGGACAGAAATAGAATCGAGTTTGGACACAAAATCTTTATAAGATGTAGACAATCGAGAGTACGAGACAAATTTAGAAAGAGGGTGTTTGGAGCATTCCCTAGTTCCCTTTCGAAGAGCAATAGGAATGTCCAACTCATTTTCAGAAGAAGAAATAGGAATAGAGTAGAGGGACTAGGAGGAGTAGAGATACCTGGACCTTCATCACTTGAAGTCAATTGTAGTGGGATTGAAGAAATGATCCTCTCATCTGTTGCCCCAAAGATCCTTCTACTTTTATTTTTAGAATAGGTCAATAGCTCCTTTCTTTTATCCTCTGCACTTTTCTCTCCTCTCCTTTTTATACTTTCATTTCCTATCCTTTCCTCACCTATTTTTTCTTCACTAATACTTTCTTCTCCTTTTTTTACTTCATCCTCTTCTCCAATAATAAATGGTGGCACTGTTTCTATAGACGTCTCTTTACCTAACTGTTTCTCCCCCTGAAGAAAGGGCTGGGAAGAATGAAAGTAGGATAATTTTTCATCAAAAGTAACATCCATAGACACGAACCACTTACGAAAGGGTGGATGATAACACTTGTACCCTTTTGTGTAGGAGAATAGCCTACAAAGACATACTTAAGTGCACGAGGGTCCAATTTCCGACGGGAAGGAGAGTGATTGTGAACAAAGCAGACACAACCAAACACTTTAGGAGGGATAGAAAAGAGTGAAGGAGGGTTGGTAAGGAGTTCTATAGGAGCTCGCTTACCAAGAACACGAGTAGGCAAACAATTAATGAGGTAAGCAGCAGTTAAGACTATCTCCCTCCAGTAGGACTTAAGGATCTCCATAGAGAACAACATAGACCTAGCAGACTCTAACAAGTGATGGTTCTTTCTTTCAGCAACTCCGTTCTGTTGTGGAGTATCGGTGCATGACGTTTGATGTATCATGTCGTGTTCAAAAAAATAGTGAGTGTGACCACTGTAAATATATTCACCTCCTTTATCAGACCAAACAATTTTAATAACAGTATTGAATTGGGTGCATATCATCTTATGAAAAGATATTAAAATAGAAAAAACATCACTCTTTTCTTTCATCAAATATACCCAAGTTGTGCGAGTGTAGTCATCAATAAAAGTTACAAACCATCTATAGCCATTCAAAGTAGTAATATGATATGGACCCCAAACATCAGTATGAATAAGTGTAAAAGGAATAGTACTTTTATTGATACTTGAATTAAAAGTTGTACGATGGTGTTTTCCAAGTTGACAAGCCTCACAAGAAATCTCGGAAACACAATTATTGGAAACTAAGGAGGGAAATAAATAATGAAGCAACTAAAAGGAAGGATGTACTAATCTTTTATGACACAACCACAACTCTTGAGGAACATTCTCTCTATGTGAAGTATGAGCAACACCAGTCAATGTCCCCTTTTCCACTTCACCAGGTAACAGAAGATAGAGACCATTATCCTCTTTACCACTGCCAATCACCTTCTTCGTGGAGAGGTCCTGAAATACATAATAATATGGAAATAAAGTTACATAACAGTTCAAATCATGAGTTAACCGACTAATTGAAAGAAGATTAGTTAAAAAGTTAGGAACATGAAGAACTGAAGTCAAAGCAAGAGAGTTAGAAACATTAATAACACCTTTACCAGCAATAGAGGACAAGTTGCCATCGGCAGTTTTAACTTTATCTTTCCCTGAACATGGATTATAAGTGGAAAAAATATTAAGAAGATTGGTCATGTGATCGGAAGCTCCAGAATCAATGATCCATGGTTGTGGAGAATGAGCATGCAAAGCACTAGAAAAATTAACATAATTACCTTTCTGGGCAAAAGAAGTAGAAGCACTAGTGGATGTGTCTAACTGAGCCATTATGCGCCTCAATGTTTCAATATCGGTACTACTGATGCTACCTGGCACATACGAGGAAGTAGGCGCTGAGAATTCTTCCTGGTAAGCTGAATCTGATCCTGTGGTCAAGTCAGCCCGTGGTCCACCACTACCTCATCCAACACGACTAGCACTACCACGACCACCACTACGGCCACCAGCTCTCCCTTTTGACATAGGACGGCACCCGTGAAGGCTCCAACAAGTCTCACAGGTATGTCTAGGATGGTTGTAGTGATCACACCAAAGTTTATCTTTATCATCACTTACTTCATAATTTGAATCCTTACGCTGAGTGGAAGGCTTGCCCCCTCGATGACTAGTGGAAACCAAGGCGGATCTGTCCACAGAAGGATGTAGAAGCATAATAGAGTGACGACTTTCTTCGTTCTGGACATGGGCAAATGCTTCCCTAAGTGAAGGTAGAGGTTCCATACCAAGAATTCTACTCCGAACTAGGTCAAATTCAGCATTAAGCCCCGTAAGAAATTTGAAAATCCGTTCACTTTCAATGTAAGCTTTAAAGCTAGCAGCATCAGTTAGACACACTGGATGATGAGTAATAAGATGATCAGTAAAATATTGCAAGGTGGTACGATCTCCTTATATTTTGGTCTCAATATCCCTTTTCAACTCATAAACTTGGGCCACATTACCTTTGCGGGAATATGTCTCGGCAAGGGTATCCCATATATCCTATGCAGTACCCATTTCAAAAAAAAGCATTAGCAATCTCCGATTCCATAGAATGAGTTAACCAACTCATTACCAAAAAATTATCAACCTCCCACTTTGCATAAGTGGGATCTTCTGTGCTAGGTGCCTGGATTGTGTCATTCACATAACCATACTTTGACCTACTCTTGAGCCAAAACATAACTGATTGAGACAAGGACAAATAATTTTACCATTGAGTAACATTGTGGTAATCCTGGACCTGGGGTTCTCAGTAATGAGTCTCTCATTACCTGTAGGAGAATTCGTAACAATGGCATCCTTTGGTGTCTCAACGTCTTTCGCCATGATGAAGAGAGACACGTAAACCAAAAACTAATAAATAGAATCAAGGCTCACATAGCAATCAAGGGCACCAATCTGGTGTGATTGTCCTCTTTATGGACAATTTATGTGGTCCAAAGATGGACCCAAAGAGGAATAGAAGGAAGGGTTGTGCTCAGACTAACCCAATTGCAGAAATTGTCTCTAGGTTAGGAAAAAAATTGATTTAAAAGGAATTATGGAGGGGCTAAAATTAATCCAGCGGTGAAGAAGATGCATCGAGTGGATCATGAGGGAGAACCGAGAGGGTTAGGGTGAGCTGGGAGGTGTCGGAGCAAGGGTTAGGGCCTGTGTGGGATGTGGTGCAAGGGTTGGTGCCTGTTTGGGGTGTGGCGTAAGGTTTGGGGACTGTGTGGGTTGCGGCAAAGGGTCTGGGGGTCAGAGGATTAGGTGGTGATGATAGAGGTTGAAGATGGTGGTGGTGTAGATCGAAGGTGGTGGTGGGGTGAAGAATCGTATATCCTTGATTAAAGAGGCTCTGATACCATGTTATTTTCCAAGCTTAGGGTTCACAATTGTGACCCTCACTTTTATTCATTAGAGAAAAGAATAAGAAAAGATAAAATTACATAGAGACCCTTTTGACTAAAGATAAATCATAAAAGTAGCTATAACAATAAAATAAAGACTATCATACGCACATCCTCCACTTTTCGTTGCTCTTTTTGACGAAGACGACATTGGCCAACCACTCAGGATAAAGAACTTCCCGGACCGACCATGCCTTCAGAAGCTTTCCGACTTCCTTGTGTACTGCTTCTTGCCTATCAGCTGTCATATCCCTTCGTTTTTGCTTGACTGAGCGGGAGTGTAGGTCCACGTTTAGCCGATGGAACATGACCTGGGAATCAATTCCAGGCATGTCTTCATGGCTCCAAGCGAAGACATCTTGATTTTCTCTCAAGAATAGGATTAGCGTTTCTCTAAGGTCTAGTTCCAGGAAAGCGTCGATGTTGATAGACCGTTGGGGAACTGGGGATCTAAGGTCACTTGGCTGAGCTCTTCGCTTGGGCCGGCCCGTCCCTGGCTTCCCTTGGATCCATCTCCTGTACAATCAGTGTTTTTGTAATGGCCTCTCTGTACAGGGAGCTAACATAACAGCTCTGGGCGGTTGCTTGGTCTCCTCTCAGGTTTTTCGGACCCTTGGGGGTCGGGAACTTAACAATCAGGCTGTACGTCGACACAACTGCCTTGGCTTTGTTGAGCATTGGCCTCCCAAGGATGACATTATATGCGGATGAAGCTTCCACAACCATAAAGTTTGCCATCACAGAGACTTGCTGTGGGTAGGTCCCCATCAAGACCGACAGCTCGTCATTTCGAGTGGTTGCGTGCTTGAGCCATTGAACCCCACCATGGGAGTTGCCACCGGTCAGAGACGGTCCTCAGATATCCCAAAGTGATCAAAGGCTGAGGCAAATAGGATATCTGAGGAACTGTCCGTGTTTGTAGACACTCCATTTTGTCAGCTATCAGATTTAGGAGACCCATAGCTTGGTGGTTCACAATGATCGAAAAAGACTCAAAAGGACTCCTGGAAGTTGGTTTTATTTCTCAAGATGCTCAGAATGACCAAAATGCCTCTGAAAGCCCCAAAACTCCTAGATTTAGACCAAAAGTTCTAGAAACATGCTATGTCATAAGAAAAGTAAGAAAATGAATTTTTAAGTAAAATCATATGAAATCGTCAGCTCCCAGAGACCCCCAGAAGTTCCCGGGAAGTCCCTATTGACCAGTTTGGCCAAAATCATCCAAATTAACCGGGATCATTCTAGATCATGTGAAAAGTATTAAAATGAGTTTTAAAAGAAAATTGAACGAAAACGTCTGCTCCTGGAAGCTCCCAGAGGTTTCCAGAACTTCCCAGGAATCCCAAGTTTGACCAGTTTGACCAAAATTTGACTTTGAAGCCAGAGTGCCGTATCATTTTTCAAACATTTTTCATGGATACTAGAGGTCAATAGCTTTCCGATGGAATATCGCACATAATTTTTGGATTTCAAATGAATCTATTATGAATTTCTGAAGGTGGAAAAGGCGATCAAATCGGCTTTTATCGCGAATACCGCAAACCTTTTCAAAGTGACCTATCCCTGAACTATTTTTTTTATGTAAATTAGACTCCATCACCTTTCCAACGGTATATCACAACCTCAATTTGGAGTTCGTATGCATTTTCTGTGAATTTTGGATGAAATAGGGTCTTTTCCCGAATACCGGAACCTCTGGGGGCCTAAACAGCATTATCTGGACGAAGGAGGAGCAGTGCCACGGCGGCACTAGCCCACTGCCGCCGCGGCACATTCCCAGTGCCGCTGCGGTACTCTCCCCCAGAATAGTCCATTTTTGTAATTTTGATTGGGGGTCCAAATTGATTAATTAGAAACCAAAACAACGTAGGTTTGGTTCCCAGCTTATTTTGGACCAATGGGAGACCTTTTTATACTTTTTAAAACCCCATTTACCACCCCTCATTTGCCTATAAAAGAACCAATTTACTTCCATTTAGAAGAGAGACATGGAAGCTTAGAGAGAGCTTAGGAAGAAACTCTAGAGAAATATAGAGAGAGAAAGAGAAGAAGGAGTCTTCTTCTTCTATTTTCTCCATCAAAGTGAGTTTTCTTTTTACTTGAGTTTTCTATCAAAACATTTCTTTCACCACCATTCTTGAGTATTCATGAGATAGGAAGCTACTTCCATGTCCAAATGTCACCATATATGAGTGAAACACCAAGCTACAAGTCCAATATCTCAATGATTATCAACTATTGATTGCTATTTGAATGCTTGTTTATTTTGATGTTCATCTCTCTCTTAACCTCATTTCTTTTTTTACTTTACTTTGGTTATTTAGTTATTCATCATCATCTAGATGACATGTTGTTTGAGGAGAGTGAATCCTTATGGATAGTTGCTCTTGACCGTAAAGACATGTTTGATGGATGATGATTCTACCTTCAATACATTCATATGTATTCTTGAAGTCATATTCTCAAACAAAACTATGTTTGTGCAAGTAATATTGGGAGTTCTTAGATTATTCAAGGTTGGATGAGATTCTAAGTGGTCACATAGTCATCTCAAGTGTTTAAGTTCATGCTTTGAAAATCTATTTCAAAACCCCTAATCAAGAACTCAAACTCTATTCCAAAACCCAAATCCATTTTCTTCAAGAATGATCCAAAACAGTGAGCTGTTCAGATTCAAAGATTTGTTTTGAATTAAATACTTGAGTTATGATGATGAAACCACTTGGAAAATCTTCCTAAGACGTCATAGTTTGTCTCCAATTTTTCCCATCAGTTATAGAGATGTGAATGTATTATTTTCAGATTTAAGAAGTTCATATTCATAATCTGCCTTTGTTCTCACAGAATGTTTACCTGACTTCTTGCACTTATTCTGGATGTTTTCGTCACTGTACATATATCTTTTCTTTTCTTTTTTTTTTATGAAACTTGGGTGTCTTAGGAAAATTTTGGTATATAATGGGTCATCATAAACCATTTCTTTGATTTATGAAAAATCATACAAAATCAGTCAACAGTGCAGCTTTTATTTCTGAATCATGTGTACATTCTGATTTGTTTCTTTTAATCTGTGATAGCTATTGAGGTTTGGTCTTTTTCTGTGCATTCTAGACACACTATGGAGGCTCTCTAATTTTTCTTACATTTTCCTAGGCATGTTTGACCTCCCATTATGATGTTATAAAGTAATGCATACAGTCTGTCCACTATTCACATGTCACTTTTTGACTTTCACACTTTGATGCAACACTCTCTTGTATCTAGATGAACCCATATCCCATGAACATGTTCTTTACCACTTTTTGCATGCTATATCATATCATGTATCATCTATCCTCTCATGTATCATACTCCCATAGATTCTTGAGTTTGGTTTCCAAATAAAACCATGTTTTGCAAATACTTGGGAAGTTCTTGAAATGAGTTAGGAATTGATACTCCAAGTGGTTAGAATATTCATCCAAGTTCTGGAAGTATACTTTCAAAACCCCCATTTCAAAACCCCCCTCTTAAACCCCTCATTTTGATTTCAAGAAATAAACCTTGTTTTTCTCAAAACCCTCAAAACAGTGAGTCATTTAACTTCAAGGAATTATTTTGAGTTCAATACTCAATGTATGAATGTAAGACCACTTGGAAAGTCTTCCTAACTCATTAGAGAACACCCATGATTTTTGGTTTGACATGGAAATACTTAAAAATGGCCCATTTGGACCCAATCATTCTCTCCAGATATTCTGTTTTTGCTGTCACAGCAGCTTGGTCTACTTTAACTTGTTTTACAAAAAACGTTTCCAAAAGGGGTGGTCCTAACTTATTTTTCCTTTGAACTTCAGTGTCTTAGGGAACTTTCTGTATAATATGGGCCTCTAGATGTTTTGTTTTCATTTTATAATATGTTTTTGACATTTCAGTCAACAATACAAACTCTGTTTCTGAGTAACCTCCATTGTTCATATGATTTCTCTCAATCTGTTATAATTATTAAAGATTGACTTTTTGGGTTGTGTTCTAGACACAATAAGGAATATCTCCATAAAAAATCATGCATTGAAAACATTTCTAACCCCTCATTTCCATTTTCACAAGATCATGTTACTGTTCTGTCCACTATTCACAGCAAGCATACTTTTACTCCCATCCTTTGATTTGATGCTTACATGCACTCCAAATTAGCTCATGTCTTAGGAATTAGTTCATACTACATTTGTAGATATCCCATGATGATTTCATTCATGCATTCATGCATATTTTAGACTTCTAAGTCATTCTAGGAATCCATGAACACAAAGCACACTGCAACCTTAGCACATTCTAGATACATACATTGCATCCATGCAAAGATTTGGGGATTTTGTGACTCCTAATCTAAGAAGATTATAAGGAATGAACTTGATCATACGTTCATGTTTCCCTCGATCTAGTCTTCCTTTTTCATCCATCCCGGGGATTGAGAAATCTTCTTTCCTCAAAGATTAACATGCATCATACTAGCTTACTAAGCATATTTTGATTTCTTTGATTATTTGCTTCAAGAACAATTCATGTCCCCTTAGATTTGGAAAACTCAATTACTTGATATATGATTAGATGATTTTCCTAGGTTTATTCGTGTGACTTTTCACTTTTGCATTGCATGATATTTAGCTAAGATATTATGAACGATATCTTATATTTTGATCTTTCATTTCAAAATTCTTGTGTGATATAATATACTATCATAGTATTAATTGTCGAACCATACATAGTATAAGATGATTATTTGGATGCTAATTGAGGCCCGTCGAAAGACGGGGCGAGTTGAGGGTGTTTTAGTCGTGACAAAGGCTCCTTCTTCTCTCGTACCAAAACCCCGAACCAAGTTCTTTGGTTATGAAGGGCCGATGCCCTTTATCCGTTCGGGTGAGTCAAATTAAGTTTCTTGGTTCCTTAAAGACCAAGTGGTGACTCTGTATCTGTTTTCAACGGACCATTTTCTTTCTTTGATCCAAATCAAATTTCAAACAAAAGCAACAAGAGGTGGAATTCCGCATGTCCACAATCTGGCGACTCTACTGGGAATTTTTTATTTTAAAACAAAATAATATAGATGTTTGACTCATAAGAAGCATCCTTAAAATCATCTTTTTACTGTGTCTGGTTCACAGCATTGCACTTTGCATTTTCCCCCTCCGACTGTGTCTGAAACGCGGCGCTGACATTGTTCAGGTCTTGCTGTGCCAGGGCGCAAGTCACCGTTGATACTGTACCTTTCAAGGTATATCAAAAAGAGTAAACACTTCCGTACTGTCTCTCTAACGGTATATTGGAACTCTCGTCAACGGACCCTCTTTGACTAAACACAGCCTTTGCATATAGATTCCTGTAGAACCTTTCATAGGGCTGTTGATTTATCTTTTCAGATAGGATAATATGATATAATTGTTGTATGCCCTGGTGGGATTACTTGCGCGGTGTAGACGCTTATGTGGCATAGAACAGAACCTCTTTCTTATGATTCCCAAGGCAATCACTCATATGTGATCGCATTGAGTTGACCTGCCTAGGCACCATGATAAGGATGTCTGCTCCGTGCTCACAAAGATATACACCGCAAACCTTGTTTGTTGGTCCAAAGACAGAGGAGTATGAAAACCTACTAGATTGTATGATCACCATCATCACCTACTCCTGTCATACATCCCAATTTCCCTCAGAAACTTCGTCCAATTTACCCAGATCTCCCAGAAGTCCCTGTTACTCCCCAGATTACCCAGAATTCTCAGTTTCTCCTAGGAACTCCGATATACCTATTTCTCCTAAAAATTCTGTCTAACTCACCCATATATGCCAGTTTCGCTCGTAAACTCTGTCCGATTTAACCAGATATTCCTATTTCCCAGAAACTCTACCAAAATCCATCTAAACTTCCTAGAAATTCCCGTTTCCCAAAAACTCTACTAGAAATCTCTGCTCCCCGAAAACTCTGCCAAAATCCACCAGATTTCCCAGAAATCCCTTTTCTCCTAGAAACCCTAACAAGATCTCCCAGATTTCCCCGAAAATACTTGTCCGAATCACCCAGATATTCCCGCTTCTCCTAGAAGTCCTATTCGAACTCCTTAGGTATCTTTGTTTTACCTAAAATTCTAGAAAATCTATATTTCTCCGAAACCTCTACCCAAGCTTCCCAGAAAATTCCAATTTCTCAAAAACTCACCCAAATATACCTGTTTTCACATAAACTCTGTCTAATCAGCCTAGATTTCCCAGAAATCCATGTTTCTCCCAGAAACCTTGAAATCCCTGCTTTTCCCAGAAGCTTCTCCCATAAACTCGGATTTTCCAGTCTTCCCCCAAAAACTCTGTCCAACTCGCCCGGATATACTTGTTTCTTCCAGAAACTCTAAATTTCCAGAAATCCTTGTTTCTCCCATCTCCCGAGTATTCCAGAAAATCCATATTTCTTCCAAAAAATTCTAATTCTCTCATATTAGTGATCATACTAGAAAGAAAGGTTAGCACACTCTGTATGACTAGGACCTTACTTGTTTAACTGCTATATGTTAGAAGTTGGGGGGTGTAGACACCCCATTTTGTCGGCTATCAGATTTAGGAGACCCATAGCTTGGTGGTTCACAATGATCGAAAAAGACTCAAAAGGACTCCTGGAAGTTAGTTAAATTTCTCAAAATGCTCAGAATGACCAAAATGCCCCTGAAAGCCCGAAAACTCTCAGATTTGGACCAAAAGTTCTGGAAACATGCTATGTCATAAGAAAAGTAAGAAAATGAGTTTTTAAGCAAAATCAGATGAAATCGTCAGTTCCCAGAGACCCCCAGAAGTCCCGAAAGTTCCCGAAAAGTCCCCGTTGACCGGTTTGACCAAGGTTTGACCAGGTTTGACCAATGTTTGACCAAGTTTGTCCAAGTTTGACCAAAATCGTCCAAATTTTTCGGGATCATTCTAGATCATGTGGAAAGTATTAAAATGAGTTTTAAAAGAAGATCGCACGAAAACGTCAACTCCTGGAAGCTCCCATAGGTTTCCAGAACTTCCCGGGAATCCCAGGTTTGACCAGTTTGACCAAATTTTGACTTTGAAACCGGAGCACCGTAAAAGTTTTCAAACATTTTTCATGGATACTAGAGGTCAATAGCTTTCCAACGGTATGTCACACATAATTTTTGGATTTAAAACGAGTTTATTATGAATTTCTGAAGGCGAAAAAGGCGTTCAAATCAGATTTTATCGCAAATACCGCAAAACTTTTCAAAGTGACCTATCTCCGAACTATTTTTTATGTAAAATAGACTCCATTACCTTTCCAACGGTATATCATAACCTTAATTTGGAGTTTGTATGCATTTTCTGTGAATTTCGGACGAAATATGGCCTTTTCGCGAATACTGAAACCTCTGGGGGCCTAAGCAGCATTATCTGGACGAAGGAAGAGTAGTGCCGCCGCGGCACTGGCCCAGTGCTTCCGCGGCACTCTCCCCCAGAACAGTCCATTTTTGTAATTTTGATTGGGGGTCCAATTTGATTAATTAGAAATCAAAACAACGTAGTTTTGGTTCCCAGTTTATTTTGGACCAATGGGAGACCTTTTTATACTTTTAAAATCCCATTTACCACCCCTCATTTGCCTATAAAAGAAGCAATTTACTTCCATTTAGAAGAGAGACATAGAAGCTTAGAGAGAGCTTAGGAAGAAACTCTAGAGAAATATAGAGAGAGAAAGACAAGAAGTAGTCTTCTTCTTCTATTTTCTCCATCAAAGTGAGTTTTCTTTTTACTTGAGTTTGCTATCAAAACTTCAATCATCCAAACATTTCTTTCACCACCATTCTTGAGTATTCATGAGATAGGAAGCTACTTCCATGTCCAAATTTCACCATATATGAGTGAAACACCAAGCTACAAGTCCAATATCTCAATGATTATCAACTATTGATTGCTATTTGAATGCTTGTTTACTTTGATGTTCATCTCTCTCTTAACCTCATTTCTTTTTGACTTTTCTTTGATTATTTAGTTGTTCATCATCATCCAGATGACATGTTGTTTGATGAGAGTGAATCCTTATGAATAGTAGCTCTTGACCTTAAAGACATGTTTGATGGATGATGATTCTACCTTCAATACATTCATATGTATTCTTGAAGTCATATTCTCAAACAAAACTATGTTTGTGCAAGTAATATTGGGAGTTCTTTGATGATTCAAGGTTGGATGAGATTCTAAGTGGTCACATAGTCATCTCAAGTGTTTAAGTTCATGCTTTGAAAATCTATTTCAAAACCCCTAATCAAGAACTCAAACTCTATTCCAAAACCCAAATCCATTTTCTTAAAGAAGGTGACACCATTGAAGTTGAAGTTCAAGCTCCATCAAGCTCAAGAACAACATCAAGCTTAATTTCAAGCTTTGGTAAGTAAATTATGAGTAATTGTGCGTAATCTAACTCAATTTAGAACCCATATAATATGTACTAATGTTTAGTAGAAGTTTGATGTTGTTGTGTTGAAGTTTTCATGACGTGCAACACAAATCCATAAATCTGAGAAACTGAAACTCTCAGCAGAACATAGTTTAGTAAAATGAATATTTTGTGTAGCTCAAAAATCCGAATTAAGCTAGGTTTTTTTGTGGTAAACGATAACTCATATATCTACAAATAACTCTTCTATAGCTCAGTCTAGAAATCACTCCTTCATGGGTGAAATGCATGTACAATGTAGTGTTATAAACCTGGGAATACAGAAACTTCCAGCAGAATGTAGTTTAGTAAAATGGATGTTTTGAGGAGCTCAAAAATCAGAATTAAGCTAGGTTTTTTGTGGTAAAAGCTAACTCATTTATCTACAAATAACTCTTTTATAGCTCAGTCTAAAAATTATTCCTTCATGGGTGAAATGCATGTACAACGCAGTGTTATAAATCTGAGAAACTGAAACTTTCAGCAGAACATAGTTTAGTAAAATGAATGTTTTGTGCAACTCAAAAATGAGAATTAAGCTAGGTTTTTTTGTGAAGAAATCTAACTCATTTATCTACAAATAACCCTTCTATGTATTAGTTTAAAAACCCCTCCTTCATAGGTGAAATTCACTTACAATGCAGTACTATAAATCTAGGACAAAACAGTCCGAGATATAAGAAATGTCTTGTAAAATAAATAGTTTGAGTAGCTCAAAAATGTAATTGAAGCTAGATTTTTTTGTACATGAAGATATTCCTATTATCTATAATGTTTTAATTTTGAGTTTGATCTACAAAGCAATTTATCATGCCCAAATAAATCATGTTAATTCAGTCAACACAGTGAAAATGTATCTTGGCAGATTATACAGTTTTTTGTATAATGTTTTGTTTATGCATGGTGTTAATTTTTTATGCTAGTTTTCCGGTACATGTATTGTTATGAAAATCTCATGCTATGGTAGTGCTATAGCGTAGATGAGTATGTTAAGGGTTTCGTCTATGTGTTTATTGGTATTAAATTCACGTTATAAATTCATGAGCTACGTGCTATGTTTTCTATTGTTATGAATATAGTCTAATGACCGTTGAAAGTTCATACCCAAACTATAAGTATATTGTATGGCACGATTAATGCGTTGATAAGTGATCGGGAAAGTTTCCATCGTAAGTATATTGAGAGGAAAATGGAATGTCGGACGTATAGCGAAATATTAACAGTTATAAATGGATGATATTAATGAACTAAACTACGAAACGTGCGAACGCGTAAAATAATGATAAAACCTTCGATAACAGATTTAATGCGAATAAGGGACATTGGGCCTCGTTTCTAGTCGTGTGACTACCGGTCAAAGTTGATTCGTGAACTTTCGTGTCGCGTTTGGATATTTCTTGCAAAATTGGTCTTTCGGTAATTCCATGGTGTCGATTGGTGAGTTATGTTTTGTTCCTTGATCTGAGGATCGGTATGACGTGTTCGGTCAAGTGCGGATGACCTGAGGATCTTCATGACGTGTTCGATCAAGTAGTTGATTAGTTTTCCGCACCCTTGGACTGAGGATCGGCAAGACGTGTTCGGTTATGTACGGGTGACCTGAGGATCGGCATGACGTGTTCGTCTAAGTGATTATTAATTTCCCGTACCCTTGGTTTGAGGATCGGCATGACATGTTCGGTAACGTGCGGGCGACCTGAGGATCGGCATGACGTGTTCGACCAAGAGATTGTTAATGTCCTGCACACTTATGCCATTTGGGCGACAGTTTGAGTGCCAGTTGGGCGACAGTTAACTATTCATTATTGAGTGTTTTACTTTCTTGACCAGTAAATGCGTTTGGAGTTAAGTCTTCTTTCAATCAATGTCATTGGTCAGTTCAGTTCTGGGTTAAGTTTCAAAAGGAATGATTGGGTTTAAATATGACATGATTTTGAAAATAAGAAAAAACGAACAAGACATAGTATCGAGAATAAGAAATGATGAACGAGATATGGTTTCGAGAAATAAGAAGAGATGAAGAATAACTTACCTTAAGTGGTGGTAACCTTAAGGGGACCCTCACTTAGCTTAACCGCTAATGGCTTTTCATGCCGTTTGACCTTCCACGTCCAGCCTTTGCAGGTCCAGACGGAGCCGACTGCTATCAAGATGCTGACTTTACTACTGAAGACTATGCTGGTGAAGATTACTACGAGGAAGGCTACGGTTTCGCCAGCTGAAGACTTTGGAGCTTTTCTTTTGTTATAGTTCTGTTATTATTATGTTAGTGATGTAATAGTTTAGCTGGTCTTGTAATATGTATCTTTTGGATATCTTTTTGGCCTGTAGTATAATACTGATGTAAGATTTAGAGGTTTTAAATTTCTGCTTCCGCTGAACTTAGTCACTTTCCCATATCACATTATTGTTATAAGCATGTTTGGACAATCAGGTGACACTCACAACCAGTCACGTGTCTATGAACCCATAAAGGAAATTTATTTTTCCCTATTTTTGGTACTTCGGGGCGTGACACAAGCGCACCCTCTTAGGAAGTATGTGTATTATGTTCTGAACCTTCTCATAATATCCTTGCATGTCCTTCCGCTTCTCAATTTCCAGAATTCGTGGAGCAATACGTAAACTCGATTCAACAATTCTCACGGAATAATTATAGTCCTATGTTGACTAATTTTCCTAATACTTACCGACCCCAAGTTTACCAGAATAAATACCAACACCCCCCTCCTAATCCTAACCCCCCAAGGGTTAACGCTTTTGAGGAGAAGGTGTTGGCATCCCTTAAAAATATTAAAACACAAGTACAGGCACAAGCACAAATAGTGCACTCTCATACACAATCCATTCCGAAGCTTGAGTCCCAAATGGGACAAATAGCTAATACAATGAGTCGTAGAAACGAGGGTAAGTTGCCTAGTCAAACTGTACAAAACCCTAAGGGACAATACGAGGGTGAGGGTTCGAATGAGCAAGTAAATGTCATCTCGACTGGGATAACTATTCGAGAAAAGGAAAAAGTTGGTGAAATTCCGCATGAGAATGAGAAGGAGGGGAACATTAATTCGAAAAAAGAAAAGGGTGAGGGTGTGAGTAAAATTACGAAAGGAAATGAACCAGCCCCAACAAATTATGTACTAAAAATCCCCAGATATTGAGAAACTGTCACAGTTTTTAAAGAAAGGGTCGAAAGTCGAAGATATACTCGAGGTGTTTAAACAAGTTAAAATTAATAATCCATCCTCGACGCGATAAAACAAATTCCCGCTTACGCTAAATGTCTAAAAGACCTATGCACTAAAAAGTGTAAGTTGCGCAATCATATTCTGAAAAAGGTCTTCCTCACGGAAAAAGTAAGTTCAATTTTCCAACATGCTCCTCTGAAGTATAAGGATCCTGGTACGCCAACGATATCATGTATCATAGGTGACACTATCATTCATCGGGCTCTCCTTGACTTAGGAGCTAGTGTTAATCTCTTACATTTCCACGTCTACAAACAATTAGGATTAGGTGAATTGAAACCTACAGCCGCTACCATACAATTAGCGGATCGTTCTATTTAAATTCCTAGAGGAATCGTCTAGGACATTCTCGTTAAAGTCGATAATTGTTATTATCCAGTTGATTTCATGGTCCTTGACACCGAACATGTGCTAGATGCTAGGAAATACACTCATGTCATCCTAGGTCGTCCGTTCTTGGCTACGGCCAAAGAGCGTGTCAACTATCAAACGGGGGTAATGAAAGTGTCATTTGGGAACATGAATCTTAAATTAAACATCTTTAACGATATAGATCAACCTCCCAAGGATGATGATTACCTATGTGAGGCGGATGGTGAGGGTAGACAAACGATTGAACTTAATAAAGACATAATTGTGAGTAATGTAAATAATATAGTGGGTAATGAGCGGACGAATTTAAATAATCCAGACTAATGAGGAATTTATTCAGAAGGTATGAAATCGATTTGAACATGAAAAGGGAGAACCGTCGAATGAATTAACTCATAACGACCTTGTTTCTGCTTTTCACTGGAATCTCCCTATTACATTCAATAGTACAACGTCCAAGTTACGGCCTCCTTGAATCTTGAGCTAGAACGGTCTAGCTGAAGACGTAAAAGACAGCGCTTCTTGGGAGGCCACCCCAGCTTTATTTCGTCTGTCTATCTTATTTTCGAATGTTTATGGTCGATTTTGAGTCTTTTGTGAGTTTTCTATACAGGTTTGGGGGGTCGAAGGTAAGTTCTTTTAAAGTTATTTACATAAAAGTATAAAAAAAAAGTGAAAAAAGAGCAAAAGACTAAGTCGCGTGCGTAGCCCGCTCACGCGACAGGTCGCTCGCGCGAGTAAGCCCCTTAGAAATTTTTTTTAACATTTTATTATGAACTCTCAACATCCACTCACGCCTGGAATCACGCGCGCGAGGGGTTCGCTTGTGCAGCCCACTCGCGTGATCTTGGGCCTTGGAGATTTTTCTTTTATGTTTTTAATACCTGCCTCAGTATTACCTCATGGAGGGGCTCGACCGCGCAAAGCTCGCTCGCGCGGCCCGCTCGCGCTAGGTAGGGTTTTTTTTTTGTGGGTTTTCTTTTTTGTTCTCTTATCTCCTTTCTCCCAAACCTGGTCAGTTGTGTTTCTATTTTTCAGTGTGTTTTACTATGCACTTCTATAGTCCGTTTTGTTTTGTTTTCATAAGTTCTGGTTGTTTTACTTACGTCTTCTAGTTTAGATTCTATTAAAATAATAAAAAAAAAACTGTAATATATATATATATATGTTTATCTATTGGTTATTATTATTATTTTGTTTGTTTAATTTTATCGTCAAGTATTGACAGGTGAATTAGTAGCTCCATTAGGAGCATTTGAACTTTAGGTATTGTCGTTCCTTCCTTATATACTTCCCTTTCTTTTGTTTTATTGTTTCATTGGGAACAATGAAAGGTTTAGGTTTGGGGGTATGCACTCACATGCACATTTATTATTATGCACTAACTAATTTTTTAAAAAAAATTCGATTCTTGTGCTTAAATAAACAATGTTACTGGCATTTTTGCAATCTTGAATTGATACTTCTTGTCATGTAACTTGGATTGTTATAGAATGATAAACAAGAAAAAATGTGATTAAACCTTTGCTGAAGTCATGATGCGACATTTTAAGATATGTATCGTTCGACTTGTAGTTTTATATCATAGATTTGCACATAAACTTATGCCCTGCACGTAGTCGCTTGAATACATGTCTGATGTGAACTATAATATGATTCGGATTTCTAGATAACACATGGTGGAAACTAAACCCGGTGAGCTTTTGAGTCTATCTTTTCTTTTTAGAGGGTTATAAATACATTTTGTGTTTGTCGAATTTCATTTGAAATAGCACATATACTTGTTTAGTCTCATTATTCTTGTTTTGGTTGATAGTCAAGTTAAAATATTTATTACCATACTAAATAATCTTCTGTCATAAACGTTGAAGAACCATATTACACTAGGATGTGATTTTAGGCCTTCTTTGTTTTCCACCCTTTTGACCTTTGTTCTATCCTAATAAATGAAAATTTTTCCTTAGCTCGCCCCTTTGAGCTGTTAGAGTGCCTCTTTTTCTTTGTTCACCATTATCTTGTTTTTGCTCCAACTTGGCCAACTTGGAGTTTACCATCGAAAGATTGATCAACTTTTAGTGGTATTAAGGCGACGTGTCGATTGAGAAGAAGAAAATAAGATGATGTTTGGGGTAGTTGCCTTGATATTCAATGAATATTCGTTTCAAAAGCAACGGAAAAAAAAGTTAAAAAAAAAAGAAGAAAAAGGTTGGAAGGAGAAGAAAAAGAAGAAGAGGAAAGAAATTAAAGAAAATATGAAAAGAAGAAGAATGAAAAGATGAAAGTTGGTAGAAGAATGGATGAAAGAAATCGAACATGCCTTATAGTGCCATTCTAAAACTACCTAATCAATCCGTTCTATCCTTTTTCATTGCCTGAGCTACGTTACAACCTTTGAAAAGTCCTATTTGATCCTGGAAAATATGGTTTGGATATGAAAACGATGGGAGAGAGATTAAAACATGGTAAGGATTAATTTTTCTTGACTATTGACGTCCTATCCATGAGACTACTATTCTTTGGTGTCATGCGTTTTTTTTCGAGTCATATGTGAGCGTTTCTCGTTTTGAAAACATATTTCATTTGCTCCCATATACTAGAAAGATTACACCTGTGTCTGAGTGTTTCATTTGAGAGTGTAATTAACAATGTGAGATTCATAGTCGAAGCATAGTTGGATGGTTATCCGAGTTATATTCCAAGTTCATGACATGTGAGTGTTCATTTGATTACCACATCACACACGTGCAATTTTATGAGAAACTCTATTAATTTATACAATCCATGTGCTTGGGATCGTTTTTCGTGACTTAAGTGGATGTTTCATTATGTTTCTTCTTGTTCGTTATTCTATTTCAAATCATTGTTTTATAATAAGGAGTATTGCCTATTATGCTTTTTGTTTTTAATAAAACTTTTTAAATATATAATGAAATAAAGATGGTTGTGGGTGACTTGTTGACGAGAACCCTCACGAGACTTCACTCGTCTGACTAGGGACACCTAGAGGTTTAAAAGGCTTGTTGCATATGCTAAATGCAATTGTGATCCATGCAAAAATGGAGTAGTATTTTTAGTAGTAGTTTTATTTTTATATTCTTTTTACTCGAGGACTAGCAAAATATAGGTTTGGGGGTGTGATCGGGAGAGAATAAATCCTAATTATACGCTTTAATTCACATTTGTTAATAATTTTTATCCTATTTTTGTGTATTTTTACTTTGTTTTCTATTTTCTGTCAGGATTTGGAGAAAAGTAAGGATTCCAGGCTAAATGGGGTGAAAAAGTAAAAAGAAAGAAGCTGAAAAAGGCATATCGCGCGCGCGGCCCACTTGCCCGACTTTCTAGAACCTCGCTCGCGCGACCCGCGCGCGCAACCTCCCAATATCGCGCTCGCGCAACCTGTGTAAAAATTAAAGTTGCGTATTTCAATGTACTGAAGATCCCCACGTGAACAAAACTGCCCAATTATGTCCAAACTGTAAAATATAGCAGTTTCAGTGCGAATAGGTTTAGGAAAGCTTCCAAACTTGCTCCAAATCTATAAATACTCAACTATAATTCAATTCTTAGGTTACACACCTTATAGACATCATTATACATAACAATATACACAGCCATTGAAGGGGGAAAAGCAAGGAGAAGAAGAAGAAGACCAAGGATTTCCATGGCCTCCTCCATCAACCTCTTGATGTTCATCAATTCTATTGCCAACTAAACGTAGATCTAGGGTTTCAATGAAACCCTAGCCAAGTAATAGGGTGTTATTTATGTTTTTCTTTTATTTTTATTATGCATGGATGATGATTACATGTTTAGAGGATTTTTTATAATAAAATCGAACTTCATTGAGTTAACTCATTGCTTTCAAAATCTATTCTTGTCTTAGATCTATTTTGGATGTGATGTGCTCAATGATCTAAATTTGCTGTGCTTGTATGGATTATTTACATGTAATGATACTTAATTGAATTGTGATATCAAGTATCCGAATAGTTCATGCCTAGTAAAGACGGATTGTGCCACAACCCTAGTTTAGTGTGAGACAATCCGTGCTAACCGAAGATGAATTATGTTGGTGCTTGAATCATAGTTATCTTCTTGACGGAGGAATTGGGCTTGTAGCTACAATTCCCCATTATCATCCAATGTAATAAGCTAATTGAATGCATAGATACTCTTATTACGAAGCTAGTGGTGGATTTGCAATCCTAGGTTCACTTCATATATTCATTAAAACAACTTTTTAATTGCTTTCATAATTTAGATTTATTTTCATTGTTCTTAGTTTAATAAAAATAAAATCAAAATCCGTTTTCCTTAATTAACTAAATTTAGGTTTTAAAATTAAAGTGCTTTAGTAATTCAATCTCTATGGGTTCGACCTTTACTTCCACACTGCAAATCTGTTAAAGTAAAGCATACTTTATATCTTGATTTTGACAAGATCAGGAGGACTATCAGGGAGGAGGCTACGAAGAGGAAGCCTTCGAAGGGGAAGCCTACTATGCTGAAGATCACGGCTACGCCAGTTAGAGGCGCAGCTTCAAGAAAGAAGACTTAGTTGTTCTTTATAGTTTTTTGTCTATTCATACTAAGTTGTAAATTGGCGTCACACGCCTTACTTCAACGATCTTACACGTCCTTTTGTCTTTACATATGAAGATGTAAACGGCGTCCAACGCCTTAATCTCTTTTGTTCTTTTATCTTTGGATAACTACGAACTCTGATGTAATAGCTAGTATCTTTTAATGTATATTCAGTTTACGCTTCCGTTTAAGTTACTCTTTTATTTATCTAGTGTGTTTGTGGACAATCGATTAATGTAACTAGTCATGGCTTACGGACCCAGAAAGGAAATTTTTATTTCCTGCTAATTTCTGCTGCTCCGGGGTGTGACAGAGTAACTTAAACCAAAATTTGATATTGAAGTACAATGAAGAGGTGCAATGACATTCTGTATAATCGACCTAAGCTTGATTGAATTTTGCCACCGTCTAATACATTTCTTAAAGAAAAAATACACCAATGGCATGAAAAAGATCTCCATCAACATATGTAATGTAGTCACAGTAAGATAATTTGGTACTGAATACTCACACAGTCACTTATTTGAATCTGTAAATAGCATTACACCATTTATGATTTAAAACTTTCATATAACTATATTAGAGGCCATAAAATTTACAATAGAGTACACAAATATACACATCACATATAAAGTAGATAGTTGTACAGTTTTTGCAGTTGTGAATATTGAGTAATGTAGCTTGGGAAACTTAATTGGTCATTTGTATAATGTGCGGCATGTGCCAATGAAAACTTACCGAGTCAATGAGGTATGCAACATGTCTAATCATATCCAAGTGCTTATATCCCATATAGTCACCATTGTAACCCTGCAAAGGTAAACTTTCATCATCCTTGTGGAAAATCCATGCACCATGACAGTTTGGAATCAAACATTTCATGTCACGTCATGGGTAATTTCGAGCGTTATGGTGATGGTCATAACAAATCTGGCACAGCTCAGCCATCTAAACGGAATAGTAGTATAGAGGTTCAAATTTCATACAATTGAATATGCTTTGTATTTGTGTTTGTTTGTAATGAATCTGTGTTGTACAAGTTTGCAAGTATCACGAGTACATCATGGATTTTTAATACAATAACAGTAAACTAATTTGCAGCAAAGTAATGCATAGGTGAATTGTGACGATCATCATACTTAGACATAAACAGATGGTAATCACACTCTTATTAATTTATGAGCAGCTAATTTTATGGTCTGTGACAACGCCTTATGCTGTAGTAAAGGGTAAGTTGCAGCTTTCTTGAAAATCTGTTACTCCCATGTCACCACTCTTATGTTGGCATAAACACATTAGCATCCGCGTAATTCCTCTCCGCAGAAATCGCAGTAGAAACATACATCGTCTAGATCATAAGTGGCTTCCTCATGAGAGCACCATCCTTCGCTTAAGAATGTCCAAGGAGCATCTTCGAAGTCTTCTTCTTTGCATAGCTGAAATGCCTCTTTCTCAGTGACGGCGTAGAAAGGGACAGAGGGGTATTCCGATGCGTGGTGGCCGATAGTGTCACGAACTTGAGAAGCCAACTACACAGTAGAGCATATGTGTTTACATAATATGTAAATGCACGCAAGTCAAGTTATTTGTAGTTTGCTGTTATAATGAAAAAGAATACAGCAAACCTTGTGTGTAATGGCCAGCTTCACTCATTATTTGTATTCTGTGTAATTTTAACATGCACTCTATAAGGGCATGAATAGTCATATTACTCAATGCAGTGGTGGAAGCTTTACCTTTCTCAAGTTTTTCGCATAGTAGGTAACCTGAACATGTATCATGAGAACATTTTAGAAAACATTGGGTATCAAAATAATGGTAATTCATAGCTCTATGACAGTCTGGGACATCACACTTAGTGGTCAACCAAGGGCATATGCACGTGGTATGACCACACGCACCACATAGTTGGCATATGTCCATCATCTGGCAGAGCCAATATGTAAGTAAATAAACAAGAAATGCAATCAGTTATCGCTGAGCTTTCTTGGCATCAATGAATGTGAATATTGGTTTTTTGTTAGAGAACAGATTTGTTATTGGTCTGAATATCAATCGTAATTGCACTTGTGAATTGCAAGAAAATTGAAGAGGCAGTGAAAACTGGAAACTAAAACGAAAGAAAACTATAACAATGAGCAGATTTGAAAAATATGATGTTACATAGATTGATCACACACGACAATATCAAATAAGAAACTGCAGATCATAGGCATACCATTAGTTAGAATTTAGAAAGCGCAAAATCAAGCTACTCGCATGACAAATAGGTACCAATATCCCAGTTTGGGAATTTAATTCCTTGTACATAGGTATTGATTGTAACCTGGTAAAACAAATAGTATATTGCCATATTGGTATTATTTGCATGCTGATATCACCATCAAACATCGTATGAAAAGGAAAAGGAAATTATCCAGGTTTTGGCAATTATTGAAAATACTGATCCATTTGCACAATCAGCGAAAACGTGTACATGGTCGACAATTGAGCATCGAACATCCGAAGCCTCTATTAAAAGAAATAGTTTGCAAGTTAAATTTGATGTCCAAAATAACTAATAAATATGTACATCAAAATTTATTCAAATGGGAAATCATTTTATTCAAATGAACTCACCACATGGTTTTACCAAATTTTGTAGGATCTTGAAGGTCCTCCAAAGTGAATGCTCCAATCAACAACAATCTGCAATCGAAAGTTGAATAACTATTAGACAACAAGGAAAACAAAGCAGCAAATAATTAAAGTGGATCTCAAAGCACAATGGACCAACAAGCACACCAATGAAATTTTAAAATATTGGAAATTATTCTTTGATTAGCATGGTGATTGCACCATAGAAAGTCCTTTTTTAGCTGTGATGTAGACATGGTGAGTTTGTGACTTCCCAAGATGATCGAAATGGAAGCACACTTCAAAGTTCACATCATAAATACTCTTTTTAGAACGAAGCAGAAACAAACAACTAAAAACAAAATGATTTCTAAATACCTTGATGGTTCTTAAAAGACATGGACACTTCTTAGCCAAAAGCAATTTAATTTGAAAAGACCAAAATAACACAAATGGCAAAAAGAAAAACTGTTTGAAATAATTTCTTATTGTTATATGATGCAGTCGTGCGGAGAGAAGTTCCTTCATGCATTTAAACTAAATTTGAATCTCGTAGAAGTTGTCTGGAATAGAAAGGAGATTCAATTACCTAAACACCCAGTAAAAAGCGTTCTAATATATTTTCCCTTTTTCCCTATATATTCTACAGACGTTCAAAGTTACGATTCTGCAGAACATAATTGTAACCTTGAGAGAACATTAGATTTTCTTTTGCCTCCTATTTTCCTTTGTGACCTAGCAAAGATATACTTATTCAAAACTCCTGGTAGAAAATACCTTGGCATCTATTTTGGCTATCAGCAATACTTGATTGTCCAATTCCTGCAAAATGAATCATAATATATAAAAGTAAAAGGTTACGAACAACAAAATGGAAGCTGAGATTTGCTCTCTGTTGTAGCTTCATTGTGTATTTCTAGAAAGGCAAAATGGTCCAAAATGGTGAAAGAAAAAGAAAAGTAGGAGTAGACCTTTTGTACTTGTTGCAGCCCAATAAGCCTTATCAGCAGTGGAATGGTGCTCCAATTAGTTGGTCAGAGTTCATGGCTGTTAAGAATACAAAAATACATATATGAAATTTTGTAGGACTTAACAAACAATATTGACATAATGTGATATAAAATACAGTGCCTGTAGAGGTTTTGCATAATGAAATTGTTAATTTGAATTTAATTGGTTGATGTATTTTTATCTTTTTCCTTTTTTCAAAGTTAATTGAATTATACTCGGGTCATTTTGTTTACGGTTTTGTATAAGGGGATCCAATGTGTTTGGTTATAATTAACAAAATGGTATTTTGTATAGCATAAAGGCTGAACATAGCGTAAATTTGTTACAAAACTTTTGAAGATATATGCTAAGGAAGCCACCAATGAAAATGGTATGAACACTACTGCGTTTATTTTTCATTCAATCAATATAACATCTATGGGAAGATAGAATTTGCTTTTATTGAAGTCCCATGATTATTAATCAGGTATTTAGGTGGAAAAACAAAAAGAAAATCACTCTTGTTTTATATATTATCAATTTTATACTCATCATTGCAACAGTTGGTTAGCTGCACAATAATATCATAACCTTTTAACCAAGTTAAAAATCAGTAAGAAGTCTTGGATAGGCATAGTACCTCGTAGTGTTTGGTATTTTTGGGATCAAAGAGATCTGGATGTTACCCCAATGACAATTGCAGCAGAGTGTAATACATGTTTTCTACTGAAAATCACAAGAAAACGGATGGTGTACATTAGTATGTAAGTATACAGAAACAGCAAACTATTAAGTAATATTCTAAATAGGATAAATAACTCTATATACCAGCGTTAATTCTCGCCAAGGCGTTTTAAAAAAGCAGTAAAAGTTCAAACTTCAGAGGCATTGCCGCCTCCCAAAATATAGCATAAAGCAATTCTTCGTAAAAAATAACCTAGCAGAAGATTTACTTGTTTGCCAAAGCAAGAACCTCAGCGTAAACAACATTCCTCGTGCAAACATATTCAGTAGGTCGGACCAAGGGCAACACGATAAGTATTCTTACACATGCAGATTCACGAGCTCTGGAAAGTGCGACATATAGTTGGCCGTGTGAGAAAATAGGGTGTGGCAGGTATACACCAATGAAATCTAAAGTTTGCCCTTGAGCCTTGTTTATAGTCATTGCAAAACAAAGTTGCACCGGAAATTGTGTTCTCTTGAAATTAAAAGGACCATTCTCTGTCTCCACAGGAAGCAAGGTATACGTGGCAAAAGTATCTGGTTTCCCTTGTAATTGCCAGAGGCAATCTTAGCATGAATGACACTTTTCCCAAAAGCCTTGCATATTAGCCAGGTTCCATTACACATGCCTCTTGAAGGATCCAAGTTACGAATCAATAGGACAAGACAATTTAACTTCAAATGGAGCAAATGTGGTGGAAACCCACTTGGCGTAAGGGTGTTGCAAAAATCCTCATGGAAACTACGCTAAGAAGTAGCAATTGCAGAATTGAAGCTGTGATAGACCACTTCATCACCCTCAAATTTATCAATTAAAAGTGCATTTATTTCATTGACGATGTCATTTCTTGGTTCTAAAATTGCACGATTCTCCAATGTCCATAGGGTATCTCCGGCTTTGTTAATGTTAGGGAATGTTTCGTTTAGAAGACGCATCAAGCAATCATTTTCCTCTTGTTTAATAATCATTGAAGCTGGGAGCCTAATTTCGTCCTCATTGACCTTTGGTTCTCGGTCATCCCCAACGCGAAGCAGAAAATCAGAAAATTAGGGATCACTTTGAGCATGCATATTATCTGTCAACTTCAATTTGATCAATTTAGGCCATAAAGGTGACTTTAGAAGGATGGCCTCTATTGTGTGCTCAATAGTGGTCTTTGAAACTACTGGTAAGATTTGTCTGAAATCTCCACCAAAAACAATCACCTTGCCACCAAATAAAGATGTGGAATTGCAAACATCTTGCAACATACGATCAAGCGCCTCTATGGCCTGTCTCTTTACCATTGGTGCCTCATCCCAAACAATAAGTTTTGCAACCCTGAGCAACCTAGCAAGACCACTTTGTTTATTAACACTGCAGCCAACAGTTTCATCAGCATTCAAAGGCATTTTAAATCTAGAATGAGCAGTCCAGCCTCCAAGTAATATAGATGCTGCAACACCCGAACTTGCTGTTGCAAGGGCAATACATCCACTGCTCCTAAGTCTTGCTAAAAGAGCGTGGTACAAAAAAGTTTTACCAGTGCCACCAGGCCCATCTATGAAAAATGATGCTGCTCTTTCATTGATAGCATGATCTAATACAGTATCATATGCTAACTTTTGGCTTCCATTTAACATTTGGATACTTTGCAAAACCTGTTGTGGAGTAACAATTGTTAGCGCGTCCTCTATTTCTTTGTCTACATTCATTTGGTCGTCAATATCAAAGTTTTGAATTGGCAAATTGTAGTCTTTAATATTTTTACCCATCGATTGTAGTTGGTGTCCAATGTCACCAATTACTTTTAATTGTTCAAGTGAACGAGTCATAAGAGGCAAAGCAAAAAAGTCTTCCAATATATGGTCCTCATATTCCATCCACAATGAACCAGCAGTTACAGGATTGCAGTAGACAAGTATTGTAGCAAAAAGTCTACGCATGGAGGAAGGCATTTGGTATGTTGATGCTTCGGATAGACACAACTGTAGACTGTTATCAGCCTCTAAAAGGCCACGTGCAAGGGCCGCATCTTGAAATGCTTTGTATTGCTTACCATTAAAAAATCTCAGATCAGCATAGCACGTTGCATCGCGTACAGTATTTAGAAGAACTCTTAAAAAATACCTCTCGCCCTCACCTGGACTAACAGTAACCATTCTACCATTAGCACATCCTCTTTTATGAACAGTCCAAATTTTGTCTCTTTGATTCCAAACAAACCATTCAGGGAACTGCCTGTAGTAAAGCTGTCGTGCTTCCGGGTTGGTTTTGTTCATGTAAAAGTATTCAGTTAGCATGGTTTTCTTAGTACAAGGACTTTGAACAACATTCTTCAGATTGGAGTTTTGCCTAAAAGTGACAGATTGTTCATTTTCAAGGTGTACATGGAGTGCCACCACAGTTGGGCTAATCTCGTTAAGCAAAAACCTATAAATTCTCCAAGCTACCTCCGGGGGAGAGACCCATCTACCTAACTAGTAAAGTGCAATTTTACCAAGACTATTGTCATTTTGTTGAAGCTGAACTCTAAACGAGACTTGATCATGGCCTTTGTAAATGTATTTATATAAATATTTGACAGCCTTTATTGTGGAGCATATTTCAACATTTAAGTGGCAGACAAACTTAGCAAGCAAGTACGGATTATACGGAACCACCCAACGGTTGCCAAGATAATGGTTGCGTACCTTTAAACTTTCCTTATTGTCGCGCCTCATGTATACCGGATAAGAGTCATTCGTTTGGTTAGTTTTTGGGCAGAAATCCTTTGGGAAATGGTTTCTGCATTTGCCACTTTTTTTCATACAAACATTTGATGGGTTAAGTGATCCACATGGTCCATGCATCGTGTGTTTCGATACTGCACGCCTTAGGTTTGCATTGGAGGCCTCTTTTGGTATCTCAGCTGATATGAACCTATCAAATATATCTGGTGAATTGATCCTTGAGCATGCCTTCATAATCAGCAAGAAATGAACGTGGGGAAGGCCTCTTTTTTGAAACTCTACTATGTAAACATATCCCGCAACATATCCTAACACGTGGCGTTTAAGAAGGTCATGTTTTAATTCTTCTAATTTGGATCTAAAAATTTACGTGACTAAGTCGGTCCGATTTTGGGCCTCTTCGATAGGCAACAACTCAGAAGTAATTTCTGGCCAAGATGGGTTGTAAGTCATTGTTAAGAAGATATCGGGCTTGCCAAAACGCTGCACAAGAGACATTGCATCAACATACCTCCTCCGCATATCACGGGGGCCTCCTATGAAAGTCGCGGGTAGCACAAGTTTGTGCCCAACATTCCCACCTTGGATCTCGCCAAATGCAATAGAATCCATTATCCTAAAATACAGATCTGGTCATATGCTCTGTTGGTTCAACCTAAAATAGTCAAGTCTTGATGTTTCAAGTTTGATGTACATGTTGACAATATACTGTTGAAATAATCTACCGGAGTGCAGAATAATAGCATGATTGTCGCTCCTAATTTGAAGTTTGTAACAGTAGTATTCTCGACAGGATATGGAAGAGCATTTTTTCTGTCCTTTCTTCATTGCTGCACAAAGGGAATGATGGATCAATCAATGTATTAGGTATGAGTAGAAAACCCTAACATAAGCATGGATTAGTTTTATTAGAAAAGCAACTAACCTGACATTTCGCTTGCAAGAAATTCTTCAGCATTGTCAAAGGCATGGAAATTTGTATTGCTTTCATGACGCGACTGATGAATATGGCTTTCAGCAAAAAAAAAAAAAGACTGATGAATATGGCCTCTAATTTGACGATTGATGCCCTCGTGCCTGTGAATATATTAAATAATCAAGAAAACAACAAAGGGAAAGAGAAAAGAGAGCTAGAGTTTCTCATAACACAAAAACTGAATGAATGAATACAATGAAAAGAAGAGACAATAATAATAGAATATCTAGGTATACAGTATTACCCTAATATAAAGGAAAAGACTAAACTACCCTAAAGCTAATAATACTAATTCTAATAGTGCCATCCTGACTCTCCTAGAGGGAACAACAATGGGTATTGAAGAGGGTGATAACATTCAAAATAATACTTGACGCAATGACTAAAACCGGGGTGGCTACAAACTACAATATCTCTTTCTCGTGTACTATCACAACTTGATTCAACCCAAATTGTTGCTATCTCCGAGCACGCCGGGGCATTAAACACACGCTGATCCAAGCCTGCAGTATCTCGTATAATTATTCGGCATTCATCAAACCTGGGCATGTCAGTTAGAGAACGGAAAAATCTTGCAAAAGGGTTATGGGAAAGGATATCCATCAAAACAACAAGTATTTCCGGTTGCAATCTTTCAGAAAGACGCATTCTATTTTCAATTCCATGTTCGGTGTCATAGAAATAAAGTTGCAAACAAGAAGGGTGGCCCTCAAGTGGTACCAAGCCGTTGATATAGTGATACACTTGACCTTGAGCTCTGAAAGTATAAATTCCTTTGTTACGCTTGCACAAGTCTTTGTCATACTTCACACCAAATGAAGTAAAGGCAAATGTGTTGTTGTAGATGCGAAAACATGATCTAAATGAAACTGTTTCAAGGGAATTGGAAGTGAAAAGAGTCCAAAGTTTGGTAGGTGGTTAAACTTCCCCATCAGAACAACAAAAGCCCTTAGGTTCACTATAGAACCTCTTCGCTCCACAATGCAAACATAGAGGTGCGTGGGGCAGGTAAAAAGGGGTTAATAGAATGTCATTAATTGCCGAAATTATATTTGGATTGGGTGGAGATGCACCAAGTACAGGAAATAGAGTATTCTGCGGCTCATGTGTCTCGAAGAGCTGAACGTGGGAGGAGGAAGCTATTGCATTTAGAAGCACATGCAAGTTTAAACAAAACTAATGAAAATCTTTCATTTTTCGGTAGAAGCCATATATTTGTTTAACAGCACGAAGAGTGTTTTAAGAACTTTGAAAGCAGCTCTTGCCATATAGTGGAAGTCACATCAGTAATTTGTTTAGCAGTTTACCTTCATTTGAAATGCCTGTATTGGTGGTTGAATCCACCACATTAACATCCGTTTGCTGCAAACGACGCTTAAGGTCCTGGAAGCAACATGTTCAACTATAGTATCACGGGCACTTTGATTTCCTAATTGATTAATGCAATTTACATAAAAGAATAATGAGCATACATCCCCAACTACTAAGAATCTAAACATACCTATAACTAAGGAATTTTTTTCCCTTTTTCTTTAATGTAAAAGCCATGTACTTGTTGAATGCCATACATATTGATGGAAATCTGCAGAAAATACTACCTATATAATCAAAGGCATATTACTGATTCTAGTGTACCTGAATTGTCAACGTTTACGGGGACGTACGTATTTGCTCCTCCTAGACATGGTTGGTGGCCATCAACAACTAAACGACGCTTTGAAGTCCTTCCATCGACATGTTCAATTCTAGCTTCATGCTGACTATGAACTCCTGGTAGGTTTAAACAATTTACCTTAATACAATTTAAGTTATCTTGGACAATGAAAGTGTTATTAAAATACAGGTAAGGAAGAGGTAAGCACCGATATTTGTTAAAAGTTACCTGGATTCTCAGAGAGCAATGGAATCCTATCACTGGAAATATGTCGCTTGCCTTTCATAGCTATTAGACGATTTTAGTGATCTGAAGCAGTCAACTTATCTAACCAAAGCAAACAAAAAGGTAAGGTGCGCAATGCAGAACACATTCGTAAAATGAAATCTAGAGTATGTGATATCACCGAAGGTGGCACTTAGAGTATTAGCCAAGCACACGTAACATTTGAAAATGAATAACAAAGACCACCCTACTAAGACAATATAAAATCTAAACACTCCTGAAAGTGTATCTATTTCTGGAGGGGGATCACCCTACTAAGACAATATAAAATCTAAACACTCCTGAAAGTGCATCTATTTCTGGAAGGCGGGTAAATTCTGTGTCACAAACCATAAATCAGCCCATATAAATGATGTTGGATACTCTACAAATCCATTATCAACTTCTCATGGAAAAGGTTTTTGGAGTTCTTTTCCAATGCAGAGATCAAAAGTGAAAAAGGTTTTTGTAGTTCTTTTCCAACACAGAGATCAAACCAATAAAAATCGTATGGCACTCCTTACTCTTGGAGATTTGGCATAAATTACACATTGATCTCCAAATACGAAATTATGATAAAGTTCACGAGAGAAATATACATTTCACAGTAATTCAAGAATGAGATATTTTACCCTTCATTTGTGACAAAATAATGTACTATCTCATACCATTTGAAGTTTACGGCTTTGGCTTGAGGAGAATACCAGGTCGTTCTATTTAAGACGATTCGCGCCTTTCACGGTATTTATCAAGCGGTGTAGCAGGAATAACGCGTCGCCTCCAAGATACAACAGCCCAGCCTCTCACTGTTGTCTTTCTCAAAATTCTACACTTTTGAGAAGACGGAAACTTCTCATAACACCTTTTTTTTTTGCCCAAATATAAAATACAATATATATATATATAATAAAATTAGTATATTAGCATGAATGCCATCACATGGACTTATCTCTTGTGTCATATGTTTCCTCTATATATAAGCTTCAAGACTATGAATCTTGAAAGTCCATAGTAAATACAAATTAAGCCAATTAAGTAGCATAAGTATGTAACTTATTGACTAATAAACCAAGCTAATAAACAATCCCCCACTTATTTTAATAAAAATAAGAAATAATATGTTAGGGCAAAGATAGAATGTCATTGTCACACCCGTCCCGGAAAATGCATTCATCTTAAAATGCATATTTGAATTGTGAGAATTATTAATGTTGATTAATAATTGAGGAATTGGTTGACTATGGTCAACGAAGGGTGTCAAGTGAGGACACGGTGATTCGATATCCATTGAGGCATTCATAAGAATTAAATGGCATTTATGTGATTAAATGTTATTTGAAATATCTGGTATTTTATGAATAGTAAATTACCTGTGTAGAGTAAATTTCTAGTAGTTTTGATATTCATAAATATCATTTTGAACCCTGTGGTGAGAATGTGAGTGACACGTTGCATAAAAGGAAGGTGGTATGGAGATTTCACAAAATTTAGTTTTCTACGTAATTACGGACCCAAACGGAACTTAGACGAAAACTTTCGTAATTTATAGTTTTCACTCGTGAAGTCATAAAATGGACGTGTACGACATTTCAAGGGATAATTAGAAGTTTAGAGAACTCGCGGGGAGTTAAACACGATTTTCAAAAGTTGTGCCTATATATAGAAAACCATGAGATATTTTCATTAGTTATAATTCTCTAACCTAAATCAAAAGGAGGCCAAAAGGTGGATTTATTGCTTCAAGCTTCAAGACATAAATCGACGAACTTCCGATCGTCAACTTTTCTCCAAATTTTATATTCGGACTCCTCGAGGTATTAGCTACGTTTTGATGTCTATTAGGCAACGTTTGGTAAATTATTTCCGAAAAGCTAATTTTAAGAATTTGGGGAAAACATGTGTATACTTGTAGGAATCGCTTGTAATCGGATATTCGACGTTTAATTGGTGTCCTAGTACTTTCCCTGAAGTATTAGAGATATAGCACGAGGTATGAATTCTTGACTTATGTTATATAGGCAATTTTGGATGCTTTAAATATCGAACATGAATTGTAATCCGGGCAAAATTCATGTGGTAGTTAGGCCCGTTAATTTACTCGCGAATACGTATGAAAGCATGTTTGTATGGTTATGTGAGTATGCTAAATGTCTATGTGGGTCAAAGGGGAGGTTATACAAATTCATGCCGGGGGTAAGCTTCTCGATGTTTGAGAATTTAGTAGCGACGGCTACTGTACATGGTTTGGGAGAAGGCCCAGCCAGGGTACTGGATGAGTAGTTTGGGAGAAGGCCCAGCTACGGCATCAATTCCATTACCGGGTGAACGCGTATCTCTCTCCCTAGCGACTATTTGTTGTTGTGATGATATTAAGGCATGAATTGTCATACATGCATTTGTCATAGAATTGTACACTCAGTATATAGCTGAGCAGTGGAGACTTCCTCCATTGCAGGTGACAGGAAGAAAGGGAAAAAGAAGCGAGAAGAGTGAGGCTAACGGGAATGTCGGGGATCACTTTTGTATATGTTTTTGTTTTCCATTCCAAATGTTGTAAAGTGAAATTTTGAGAAGTTAGAACTATTAACTTCAACTTGGAAGGTTAGGAATGGTTTAGTAATGTTGTAATATGTCTCAAACCACTTTGGTTATGGTTGTAACAAAGCCGAGCTTGTGGATTCTCGTTTTGGGAATACCTAACTTGTCATTTTGGATTTTGAATGTAGGTTATTAGTACTTTTATGATTTGATCCCAATGAGCCCTTAACTTATTCCGTTAATGTTTTCAAAGCTTAGACATGCTGTCTAAGATGTTTATATACCTTTGGTCAAATTTCTGAATGATTGGAAATTTGTATGTTGAAATTTTGTCGTGTTTGCGACGTTTTAAAAAAAAAATGAAAAAAGTAGGAAAAGTGGACTGCTTGTGAATAGTGCTTTTACAAAGGAAGTACCTTTTTTGGAAAATATTGAAATGTTCTATTTAGCTTTTAGGGTGCCTTTGGGGTCCCTAATAAAACTTTTATGGTTAAATTGAAATATAATTAACTTTTCCAATTGATACAGATTTTACGGACTCGTAGTTCAAATTTCTTTTTTTTTTCTCCCAAAATGAACTTTGCTTTAAAGAGTTTGTTAAGCTTCTTTTCCGCTGCTAGAGTTATAGAATGAATTGGATGAGCCTCGGTGGCGTGCCACGTGTCCTATTTCCGCCCGTAGCGGGATGGGTCGTGACAGTCATGCATCATGAAAGTGGCTCAGCCTTTAAACCTTCACTTAGTGTTTCAGTGTTTTCGTATTAGAGTCAGAGTGGCTTAGCCTTTAAACAATGACTGCTTGAGGATACGTAGAAGCACGTCACACACATGACACTCCAGGTGTTCTCCAGGCTTCATAAGCCAGCACATTATTCGGCCTTGTGCTTTATCCCAGTTTTCATGAGTGCTCTGGAGATTAGCCCAATCTCATAGGAAGCATCCCCACTTCCACACTCATATAGGTGTGTCTATCAAGGATGCTCCTGTAACTAAGACATCCCACCCGTAAGGGATATAGAACTCATTAAGTGATAAATCTCAACCTCTCATTAACGTTACAAGATCACATGCACTTACACCATAGGGATGGACAATTTGTCATTGAGACTTTAAAAGTGCATATTCACATTCAAACCACTCTATGATTCGTTCGTCCCCTTAAACCTAGTTCTTGGGATCGCCAGTCCCTAGGTAGGGTATCCTCAAAGGTGATTTATTTCAACTTTGGGCTTAAGTCTCATCCCCCTCGATGCACATCAAACCTTTGCCTCTAGCTAGAGCTCTTTACTCAATTTGTTTCACACGTGTGTATAACACGTAACAACGGTTTGGATTTCAGCACTATGCCTCAATGGAGGTGCTACCACATAGATAATTCATTTTCACCCTTAGGTACTGTAGAAAATATATGCACGCAAGCATACGAGTCGGGTTTAGGTCACTTACCTAGCGGAATAACCCAACAGATCGCCGAACGGTGTTGTTACAAGCCCAGCGTTTTCACCCACGAACTATTGCTCCATGTTGCCTCCGTGTACTCCCTTATGCTTCGCGTAGGTCGTGAAGATCACTACTAGAGCGGTCCTCGTACGTATCACGTGCTAAATCCCATGGCTCCTTTGGTGATGGCCAAGAGAGAGATGAACCGTAGGGAGAGAGAGAGAGAGAGAGGCTATTGTGATGTTAGGGGATGGTCAAATATGTTGTGTTTATATCATATATATATACACACACATAATATCCAAACCCTAGGGCTCCAAGAGCCATGGCCCATTGGACCCGGTCCAATGTATGTGGGTGCCCGTATGGCCCACATATTTCTTACAGGTACTTTTGATCACCAAAATATTTCACACGCTGGGTTTAATAATAATTGTATAATTTCTCAAGACTCCACCATTCACTATAAAATTAAGCCAGTAATTTTGAGAATAGAAATTATTCTCTTAATAATGCTTTACCCTCAAGGTAAACCAAAAAATCACTTGTGATTGAACCATTGAGGAATTTTTTTCCGAATAGAATACCGACACATTTTTTTACATCACCGCCATAGTTGAAGCAACTCACAATTAGGACCCATTAAATAGATATGGTTTATTACCATAAACATTTGAAAGCTAAAATAATATTCAAGTGTCAACAATTCTCCAAAGTCCTCACCACCCTTTCAAATAAAATTTTAAGTATTGCAATAGCACAAAAAATTTATATATCCATTTTAAATAATAATTCAAGTTCCTCAAAATTTTTGGTGTGCTCATGCATGTAATCTCCAAAATCATTTTTTTTTTCACATTCTCATATTCTTAATTTGAAGTTTTTTTTTCTCCAAATAATTTCTTAAAACTACACATATGAGATCCTCAAAATATGCACAGTTAGAATTAGTGAGTCAAGAGAATGAGTAACACCTTTAATTGCACTAAAGGATTTAATACCATTTTTTCGAGTCTAGCAAGAGATGGTGACTCCTCCAAAAGAGATATACTAGCTCTAATAATTTTTTTTTTTTTTTAAATTGATCTAATAAAATACATAAAGAGATACTCCCTCCGTCTCATTTTATGTGTCCCCCTTTCTATTTTGGTATGTCCCAAAATTGTTGTCCACTTTCCTAAATTAGTATATAAATTTTACTTAGTTTCTCAAATTGCCCTTCCTTACAACCAATACCAAAACAAAACAAAAAAGAAAGTGCAATGATTATGGGCAATTGTGGAAAGTAGCTGTAGATTCCTTTTGTCCCCTTAAATAGTTGGATTCCCAAAAAGGAACACATAAAATGGGACGGAGGGAGTACAATATTGCAGAATTCAATATGGGCACATATATAACATTCTTCTTTGGACCCACTTTAAATATTTAGGAAACCACGAATATTATGTAAGAAATCACTTTGAGCCTTATATATATTGGGATTAACTAATTTTATAAAGAATCATAAGACTTAATTGAAAGTGATAATATTCTGAAGGTGTAAATAGAGTGAGCCTTGAATACACAAATGACCACAAATAAAATATTCTTGCAACTGCTCAAAAACTTTAAAAATTCATAGAATGTAACTACCAAAAAGTCAACATCTATATAATGTGTTATAATTATGAATGAAAGTTAAAGTTATAGTGAGAGAGGGACATTGGCAATTACTACATAAAGCTTAGAATGACTTTCATATAGCTCATCCTGCGTAGTGAGAGAGCTGGACTTTTAAACTGTAGCCAACAAATTGCCTTAAAATCCAGAGTGTTGTGCCATGTCTTAACAAAGATGACTTTTAACAGTGATCGGTCCCACAAAACAAAATGGACCAATGGGTAGGTACCAAGAAAATGGGTAACTCTACTAATGATAGTTTTATTATATTTACAAATTGAGGGTATGATAAACCATTAGATAGGAGCACAACTCAATTTGACACGAATATTCATGTCATATAGCATAAATTACTACACAAGCATTGATACCAGATTTTGAAAAGAATTATTTCTCAATCAAGGATGATAATTACCATCTATTATATGCTTTTCTTTACGCTCTAAATTGCAACTCCTTTGGAAAAATAATAAAGTTAAACATCATGCAGTATAAATATATATCCTCACTTCCCGCAAAATCAAACCACACCCCAAATCTAAATATAATGACAAGGTTTTTGCCTATATATATTAATTAGTAAGTCTAACAAGAAGTGAATTATATCAATGGATTGACAAGTCAAGGCCCCAAAGGTGCAACATGGACGAGTGCATCAATGGAAGAATGAGAGGTTCTCGAAAATACAAGTTTGAGCACAAGATCTTTTTTCCAGAATTAGCATAAAGTCTATGCCCCCACTATTTCTTTCATTTACCTTTTATAATTCTTAAAGCCAAAAAAAATGAAAGCATACCTCTGCCACGAGACATGTCTTTATATGTTTGTCACTTCACACGTCACAACAAAATCATCAAATTCAATTGGAGGGAAATAAATATAAGGCAAATCGTCTTAAAATTGTTGGAGATTTGGCATAAATTACACATTGATCTCCAAATACGAAATTATGATAAAGTTCACGAGAGAAATATACATTTCACAGTAATTCAAGAATGAGATATTTTACCCTTCATTTGTGACAAAATAATGTACTATCTCATACCATTTGAAGTTTACGGCTTTGGCTTGAGGAGAATACCAGGTCGTTCTCTTTAAGACGATTCGCGCCTTTCACGGTATTTATCAAGCGGTGTAGCAGGAATAACGCGTCACCTCCAGGATACAACAGCCCAGCCTCTCACTGTTGTCTTTCTCAAAATTCTACACTTTTGAGAAGACGGAAACTTCTCATAACACCTTTTTTTTTTGCCCAAATATAAAATACAATATATATATATAATAAAATTAGTATATTAGCATGAATGCCATCACATGGACTTATCTCTTGTGTCATATGTTTCCTCTATATATAAGCTTCAAGACTATGAATCTTGAAAGTCCATAGTAAATACAAATTAAGCCAATTAAGTAGCATAAGTATGTAACTTATTGACTAATAAACCAAGCTAATAATTTTGGTATATAATGGATTTGTAACCCCCCACTAACAATAGCCTCCCAAATAATGGCTTATAGTAAAGCTACAAAAATAGGTTAATGTAACACTAAATAGAAGATATATTACTCCCAAAAAGTATAAAAATAAAATATTATTTTTATTAAAATATTCCAACACTTACTCGCCCTTCTGTTTGTGATTTTGTGAATTTTCTAATGTGTCAATGGGTTTTGAAGAGAACAATCCAGTTTTTTAATCCCCAAAACACCATAAGCAATCAAAATAATTAGGAACGCATGGAATCTGTCAAACTTGTTTCTAACTGCATAGCTTTAAAAGTAAGAACCCATATACCAAATGAACATCTTGTTTACTCTATGCTGAAGTATTTAAGTCCTTAGACATATCCATTTAGAACCTACCAATTGTCTTTGAACAATTATGTTTTGTCCTCAACCCCATAAATGAGAAATCCACCTAACAAGCACACAAAATTAGAACGTACGGAAAACAAAACTGTAGTACTTATTGACCCAAAAAAGTTCATAAGACCCAACAATTTTCACAAAGTTGTGGCAGACAAATTTGAGATCTTCCTTATTGAGGGGGAAATATTGTTTTTTAAAAACCACAAACTCAATTTTGTAGAAGAAATAGAGTTACCCCCTAAACTTCTTCCCTGTTTTTTAGACTCTGAATCAATCACCCAAAAAAATCACAAGACCCAAAAAATTTCCCAAAGTTGTGGCAGACAAATTTGAGATCTTCCTTATTGAGGGGAGAAAATTTTGTTTTTTAAAAACCACAAACACAATTTTGTAGAAGAAATATAATTACCCCCTAAACTTCTTCCGTGTTTTTTAGAATTAAATAAATCATTTCAGAACACAGTTCTTCACTGGTAGAAGAAATAGAGTTACCCCTGTTTTTGTATTTTAGAAGCCACAAACACAATTTTGTACAAGAAATAGAGTTACCCCCTAAACTTCTTCCCTGGGTTTTTAGAATCTAAATCAATTAGTTGAGAAGACAGTTCTTCACTGTGAGGGGAGAAAATTATGTTTTATAAAAACCACAAACACAATTTTGTAGAAGAAAAAGAATTACGCCCTAAACTTCTTGCATGTTTTTTAGAATTGAATCAATTATTTCAGAACACAATAGAGTTACCCTTGTTTTAGTTTTTTTAATCTGAATCAATTAGTTGAGAAGACAGTTCTTCACTACAGAGGAGTTGAGTCTCGGGTATTTGTGAGTCTCTCATCTGTGTTTCTATGTTTGCATGTGCATATAAATCAAAGTAAAATGTCAGGTGAGTGTACAGAGGAAGAGAAGTTGAGTGCAGAATAGGGAGAAGAAAACTAAAGAAGGAAATGAGAGAGGGAAGGAGTACAGACGTGAGGTTGCAAGCGCGGGAGAAAAGAGACGGATCAACGTGGAGTAATTTGATGCGTTGTTGGGTACTGAGGCGCCACGCGGCCAGTGTACAGCCTGTGTAAGGGCCAAACTGAAGTGTGGAGTTACCAAATTAACCTCAAGGTTGTAGAAGGTGAAAGGTGGAAGGTGAAAATGGTAATTCAATTCGGAAAAGTATGAACAGTAAAGCTGGCACGTCAAATGTTAAGCCTCTTATGTACCAGGGTATTGATATCCAAAAGATGTACCGCATAGTACATACTAGTCAAACTGTGTACCACATGGGACATAGGATAAAATAGTACTACTACTACTGATAATATCCATACAAAGCTATGGACAAATAGCTATCTCTCAACCTCCCAAAAGTTATGTGGACAACATATCCTGATAAAACTAACAAAAACAAAACCTCCTCTAGATCCTGACTCAAAAGTTGTCAACATCCGATCCTACTAGTGGTGCCCCATCCTCAGGTGTAATGTCAATCTCTACAGGTGGGTCATCCTTTGTTGTCACAACAAGTCCTCCTCCTACTACTCCTATATCCCAGTCCTCAACGATCATCTCATCAACGTCCATATCCTCAACACCAAATGCTGGCTCGGCGATGTCGGCGATCATCTTGGCAAATTCCCCAGCTGTAGCCATAGCCTCTACTAGTGCAGCCACTCCTATCAAAAGTCCATCTGGCTGTGTAACCATCCCTGCTACCAACTCGACTGTCATGTTGGCAATGGCTGCCATATGTAATATAGGTTCTGCTAGTAATGCTGGTACCACAGGTATCTCAGGTATCAAAATCTCCTCAGGCTCAACTGCAACATCTCCCATACCCTCGTCTCTTACTATCACTACATCATCATCTTCAGCTATAACATCCTCATCAACTAACTCTGGGTCCTCCTATGGATCCTCCTATAGCTCCTCGTCATCATCGATGGGCTTAATGTCCTCTGCGGAATCCTCCTCTGGGTCAACATCTACTATCGGCTCGGCCTCCGGTGACTCTGGAACGGGTACTTCAGGTACTGGAGACGGTGGTGCTACTGCTAGTGCTGCCTCAATAGGTCCTCCAAGAATAGCTTGTAGCTCTATAGCGTCCATCTCTAGCTTACTCTGGATCAACTGTATAATCTCCTGATAAATATCCCTACCAATCCTCGCAGAATGATAAGCATCCATACGCATCTTTGTAGGGTGAGTCTTCCCGGTCACATAGAGAGCCTTCCACATATCCTCCTCCAAATATTAACTAGCTGTCTGGCGTATGCGCTCATGGTAGAAGTCCGGGTCATCTGGCGCCACAGTATCCCAATGGATCATGTGTCCTCCATAGGCATCAGTCACAAACTTATGGAACTCTGGATCCATGATGCTAACATGCAAAGGAAAACTATCAATCGTCAGGAGGATGAACTTAACCTAAACTCATATCTCATCTCAGAGATCTTAAAATACTAGGACTAAATGGTGTGGAATCGTTAGTGAACAAAAGTATCACAACCTATAGCTCTGATACCAAAAATCCTGTCACACCCCAGAGCAACAAAAATAGGGAAAAATAAATTTCGTTTTTGGGTCCATAGGGAATGACGGGTAAATGTCACTAATTGTCCACACCACATAGTACTGGTCTAACTAATAAACAGGAATAGTAAACAACTATTTATTACAATATTATAATGGTCCTAGTAATCTTCCCCGACCTAATCATCAGTCGTGGGGCCACCCTCTGCATAATCCAACTCCGGGTAGTAGCCATCATAGTAGGCTCCATCACCTACATTATTAGGGACAGGGTAGTCTAGATGAAGAATGTCTAGGCATAAACCCTGTCAGTTTACTTCAATTGAGTGAATCCCACAGTATCACAAGTATAAAGTCCTTACCAGTTATGCACGATATAAATTAGTGATACTAATAATATCTTTACCTCTTTTTTTTAGAACAATTATCATCCAATTCTCATCGTCTTTCCAACTCTAAGACTGACTGTACCAATCCCAACTGACTATACTAAACTAATTATATCATCATGACATACTAGTGCTCTTGTTCACCGCTTTTAAGAACTCTTACTATTCACCGCTTTTAAGAACTCTTGTGAACACTATACATCGATCTCATATAACGACTAGTCTATGGACGTACCCATACTCCTGTTCACCGCTTTTAAGAACTCTTACTGTTCACCGCTTTTAAGAACGCTTGCGAGTACGGTACATACATAGCTCTGGCAGACACAAACTATGGACGTGCCACTACTCTTGTTCACCGCTTTTAAGAACTCTTACTATTCACTGCTTTTAAGAACGCTTGCGAGTACTGTGCACCCATAGCTCCCACGATCTTGGTCAAATCCATGTTACTCGCTTATTGGATTTAACCCGAGCGAATCATCAGCTCGACTAACACTACATTGAAAGCAACTAACACCCCACCCCACTGACTCAGTCACCAGATTATCAAATGTTATCCACCGTTATACCTTAAACCTTATCCCTTTATTGCGTCGTATTATTACTAACGTTCTAAACCCGACTATGTTTCTCACCACATTATCTCAGTCTCATTATCGTATCCCATTACCTCTATAATCCATAATATCACACAATAAAACAGTGAACATCAATTAAACAACTAAGCATTATGAATTATAAACTTAAAGGAAACATCTAAGTTCTGTTTGGTTCGATCGAAAAAAGTGAAAACATCTCAAACGCTTGAAGAAAGTGAAGTTCGATCGATTGAAGTATTCTCGATCGATTGAAGTGAAGGCGGTCTCGATCGATTGAAGTCATTTTGATCGATTGAGACTCAGTGTGTTCGATACCTAATTCGATCGCTCGAACGTCATTTTCTCGAGCAGTTTTGGACAGTGAACGTCCAGAGGTGCTAGAGGGTGTTTGGGTCCTCATTAAACATCCAAAAACTTGTAAAACTTCATACTAATGCTACTACGTGAGTTTGGAACTCACCGAACAATCGTAAGGGCGCGTTTGGCTCGTCAAGCTTTGAGCTCCTCCAATGGTGGTCTCTCCTTCTTCTCATCTGTCTCCTTCTCATTCTCCCTCTCTTATCGTTTATCTATTTCTCTTTCTATGAGCATATATATAAATATGTATGTGTATATATATGATGTGTATGTGTGAATATAAACACACACACACTCTCTCTCTCTAAACTCTTGGTTCAGTAAAACACACACAAACACACGAGCATAATGTATATATAGAGGGGATGGGGGTGCAGGTGGCTGGGTTTGCGTGAAACCTGGGATTACTGATAATTATAAGTTCAATCAATCGAAGATACTTCGATCGCTTGAAAGTGATTCGGCCAATTTTTGATAGATTGAAAATCGGTTTGATCGATTGAAATGTGGACCACGTCATAAATTCAGGTCGGTAGGGTTTTGATCGATTGAACAAGTGTAGACACCCCATTTTCTCGGCTATAGATCTAGGAGACCCACAGCTTGGTGGTTCACAATGATCGAAAAAGAACTCAAAAGGACTCCTGGAAGTTAGTTCTATTTCTCAAAATGTTCAAAATGACCAAAATGTCCCTGAAAGCCCGAAAACTCCCAGATTTGGTCCAAAAGTTCTGAAAACACGCTATGTCATAAGAAAAGTAAAAAATGAGTTTTTAAGTAAAATCAGATGAAATCGTCAGCTCCCAGAGATCCCTGGAAATCCCGGAAGTTCCCGGAAAGTCCCTATTGACCGGTTTGACCAAGGTTTGACTAAGTTTGACCGAAATCGTCCAAATTTGTCAGGATCATTCTAGATCATGTGGAAAGTATTAAAATGAGTTTTAAAAGAATATCGCACGAAAACGTCAGCTCCTGAGAGCTCCCAGAGGTTTCCAGAACTTCCCGGGAATCCCAGGTTTGACCAGTTTGACCAAAATTTGACTTTGAAACCAGAGCACTGTAACAATTTTCAAACATTTTTCATAGATACTAGAGGTCAATAGCTTTCTGACGATATGTCGCACATAATTTTTGGATTTCAAATGAATCTATTATGAATTTTCGAAGGTGGAAAAGGCGATCAAATCGGCTTTTATCATGAATATCGCAAAACTTTGCAAAGTAACCTATCTCTGAACCATTTTTTATGTAAAGTAGACTCCATTACCTTTCCAACGGTATATCACAACCTCAATTTGGAGTTTGTATGCATTTTCTGTGAATTTTGGACGAAATAGGGCCTTTTCGCGAATACCGGAACCTCTGGGGGCCTAAACGTAATTTTCTAGGCATCTAAGGAGCAATGCCACGGCGGCACTAGGCCATTGCCACGGCAGCACATGGCCAGTGCCGCGGTGGCACTCTCCCCCAGAACAGTCCATTTTTGCAATTTCTTTTGGGGGTCCATTTTGATTAATTAGAAATCAAAACGACGTAGCTCTATGTTTTCAGTTATTTGGGACCAATGGGAGTACTTCTAAAACCCCAAAACCACCTCAAATTAGCCTATATAAACCCCCCATTGCTCTTCATTTTGGGGGGGGCAAGTGAAAAGCTTGATAAAGTTGTAGAGAGAAAGAGAGATAGAGATAGATTTAGAAGTGAGAAAGGAGCTTCCTCCTACTATTTTTCTATAGAAAGTGAGTTTCAATCTTGTTTTCCTCCACCATTCTTCTATATATTTCATCATCAATACACCCAACCACCATTTCTCTAAGCATTTTTGAGTTAGGAAGCTACTTCCATGTCCAAATGTCAACATCTATGAGTGAAACACCAAGCTATAAGTCCAATATCACATTGATTATCATCTATGGATTGTTATTTACTTGCTTGTTCACACTATGTTCATCTCTTCCTAATCTCATTTCTTTTTTGACATTTTTATTTACTTACTAGTTCATCATCCTCTAAATGATGACATGAAGTTTGAGGTGAGTGAATCCTTATGGATAGTAGTTCTTGACCTCAAAAACATGTTTGATAGATGATGATTATAACTTCAATACCTCCAAGGTATCCTTGAAGTTATGTTCAAAATAAAAATGAATCTCTCCAATAATATTGGGGGTGCTTGATGATGAGTTTGATGCTGATATTCCAAGAGGTTATAATCTATATTTGATGTTGAAAATATACTTTCAAAACCTCTATTTCAAAACCCCTCTCAATCCCTCTCATTTTGATTTCAAGAAAGAAAACTCTAGTTTTTTTCCCAAAATCTTCAAAACAGTGAGTCAAAACAGTGACTGATCTGAGTTCAAAGATTTCTCTAGAACTCAATACTCAATGTATGGATGCAAGACCACTTGAAAAATCTTCCTAACTCATTAGAGAACACCCATGATTTTTGGTTTGACTTGGAAATACTTGAAAATGGTCCATTTGGACCCAAACATTCTCTCCAGATATTCTATTTTTGCTGTCACAGCAGCTAGGTCTACTTTCAACTTATTTTACAGAAAACTTTCCAACAGGGGTGGTCCTAACTTATTTTTCCTTTGAACTTCAGTGTCTTAGAGAACTTTCTGTATAATATGGGCCTCTAGATGTTTTGTTTTCATTTTCTAAGATGTTTTGACATTTCAGTCGACAGTACAAACTCTGTTTCTGAGTAACCTCCATTGTTCATATGATTTCTCTCAATCTATAATAGTTATAAAAGATTGGCTTTTTGGGTCGTGTTCTAGACACAATAAGTAATATCTCCATAAAAAATCATTCATTGAAAACATTCCTAACCCCTCTTTTCCATTTTCACAAGATCATGTTGTTGTTCTGTCCACTATTCATAGCAAGCATACTTTTACTTCCATCCTTTGATTTGATACTTACATGCACTCCAAATTAGCTCATGTCTTAGGAAGTAATTCATACTACATTTGTACATATCCCATGATGACCTCCTTCATTCATTCATTCATACACATTCTAGACTTCTAAGTCATTCTAGGAGTCCATGAACACAAAACACACTACAACCTTGGCACATTCTAGATACATACATTGCATTCATGCAAGATTTGGGGTTTTTGTAACTCCTAATCTAAGAAGATTATAAGGAATGATCATGATCACACATTCATGGTTCCCCTTGATCTAATCTTCTTTTCTCATTCGTCCCGGGGATTGAGAGATCCTCTCTTCTCAAAGATTAACATGCATCATTCTAGCTTGCTAAGCATATTTTGATTTCTTTGATTATTTGTTTCAAGAACAATTCATGTCCCCTTTAGATTAGGGAAACCTAATTACTTGATACATGATTAGATGATTTGTCCTAGGTTTATTCGTGTGATCTTTCACTTTGCATTGTGTGATACTTGGCTTAGATCTTATGAATGATATTTTATCTTTAGATCTTCCATTTCAAGTTTCTTATGTGATGTAATATACTATCCTAGTATTAATTTTTGAATCATACATAGTATAAGATGATTATTTGGATGCTAATTGAGGCCCGTCGAAAGACGGGGTGAGTTGAGGGTGTTTTAGTCGCGACAAAGGCTCCTTCCTCTCTCGTACCAAAACCTCAAACCAAGTTCTTTGGTTATGAAGGACCGGTGCCCTTTATCCATTTGGGTGAGTCAAAATTAGGTTTCTTGGTTCCTTAAAGACCAAGTGGCGACTCTGTATCTATTTTCAACAGAACATTTTCTTTCTTTGATCCAAATCAAATTTCAAACAAAAACAAGCAAGTGGTGGAATCCTGCGTGTCCACAACAAGGGTAGATCGCTTGAACTCAGAAATGCTCGATCGCTCGAAAGGACTTCGACCGATTGAAAATGGAACTTCAAGTATGGTCAAGGGAAGTATATAGAATCTCTTTGTATTAATAAAACACTGAAATGCAAGGTATTACAATAATAAATGTATATATATGTGTTAAAATAAGTATAAAAAAAAAAAAGCTTCATTTGGTATGTACATCTGCAATTATCATACTGATATCAACTATTCTTTTTTGAATGGTATAAATTCATTATTTCTATGCATTTGAGTATAAGATTTGAATAGTGTTGTTTCAATTTGGTATGAGATTTGAGTAAAAGTCAATTTGGCATGGATTTGGTTCTAGGATTACAAAACAATAATGTATTCATAATTTTATAAGTTAGTTTAATCTCCATATATTCAAAGTCCCAAAATGGACTGTAGTTTTGAAACGATAAATAACACATATTAGGTATGTGTGTGTAATAAAAGATAATTTATAAGCCTGTGTATAAATTGAATTTATAGCCATGTGTGTGTTAATTAAAGTTATAGGCATTTGTGTGTACTATAAAATTCAGTTTTAAAATAAAAGGAAAAAGGGAAAGGGGATAAGCCACAATATATGTAAAAAAAAAAAAACCCACAATATTAATCCTAACTTTTAGGACAAAATTTGACAAAAATGTAAATATTATAGACCAATACGTAATTTGCCATTATTATTGACTTTTTGTTGAAGTGAATGATAAATATGCCACAAAATCTTGATGTAAATGTAATATTACAAAATATAAATCCTAAATTTTAGGGTAGAAGTTGACTAGAATTTAAATATTAGTGACCAATTTGTAAATAGCCACTTTTTTTTACTTTTTCTTGACGTAAATGTAATTATACACATTACAATATATAAATCTTAAATTCGAGGGAAGAAGTTGACCGGAAAGTAATATTAGTGACTAATTCGTAAGTAGCCACCAAAATAGCCACCTTTTTTTTCACTTTTTTTAAGTGAATAATAAATATCCCAAAATTTGTTGACCCAAATATAATTAGACATTATATTATTGATTGAATCCACATTATTATATTAAGTAAAATTTTAAAAGCTTATCTGAATGTAATTATTCATCTGAAATGACAGAATTACCCTCACACAAATCAATATATCAGTATGGTGAGTATCGAGATGTATGAGTCATTATGTATAGTAAAAGGGTACGCTTGTAATTACAAGTTTTTTTTAACATACTTGGTCGGTTGAAATGACATAATTTCCCTCACACAAATTAATATATCCTTATGATGAGTATGTATATAAGTTTCAGAGAGGGACAAGATGGTATTTAACTAACAACTCCTTCAGCTGCTGCATTCTTATATATACAGTCCGGATCTTAAGCGGACTTTAAAAAACGAACCTAAAAGACGGATTGTGTAAAGACTGAGAAATTCTCACAAAAGACTGAGAAATTCTCACTCTTTGAAATTTATCACTCTTTGGAATTTCTCAGTCTTTTGTGAGAATTTCTCAGTCTTTACATAGTCCATCTCTTAGGTCTGTTTTTTAAGGTCCGCCTAAGATTCGGACTGCTTATATATATATATAAGGTTTTGATATAATATATAATAAGTTATCAGTTTAGGGAATATATATATATATATATAAGCTTCCCATATTAGTGTGAGGTAGCGTGCACTTTCGAAAGCACATACAAGCCACATATTGTGAAGCCTGAGGCATTATGAACACGAGAGAAACAAAGAGCAGCAAAAGAACACGTCGCCCAAAGCCAAAGGAATCGACGTCGCCAATCAGAAGACGAGTTCAGATCCTAGAGTTGCACAATTAGACCTACCAGTGTACACTTGAGGAGGATTGATAACGACTTCCCATTTCATTTGCAGCTCTCTTTCGCTTATACACACTTGTTACAAAAATAAAAGTAAATAAATAAATTAAATCTTGGTGAGAGATTCTTCATTTCTTTCTTGTGTATTCCTCACCTCTTATAATGATCCGCAGTTTGAAAGATTAACTTATGCACCATTAATCGCGATACATAGGAGTGGAGAAAGATATATCATCTACATTGATGCATCGCACCAAGGACTTGGGTGTGTACTTATGCAAGACGGGAATATTATTGCATATGGATCCAGACAGTTAGAGGTACATGAGAAGAACTATCCTACGCATGATCTGGAATTGGCAGCAATAGTGTTTGCATTGAAGATATGGAGACACTACCTCTATGGAGAGAAGTTTGATCTAATTTTCGATCATAAGAGCTTAAAGTATTTGTTCTCTCAGAAGCAGTTGAACATGTGACAACGAAGATGGATGGAGTTACTCAAAGACTATGCCTTTTTGTTGCAATACCATCCTGTCACACCCGTTCCAGAAATTACATGTTTTTAATATGACAATGTGGTACCATGTGAATTATTAATGTTTATTAATAATTGATATAAGTGGTTGACTATGGTCAACGGAAGGTGTCGAGTAAGGACACGGTGATTCAGTAACATTGAGATATTTGTGTGATTAAATGACATTTATGTGGATTAAATGTTATTTAACTTTACCTGATTTCCATGAATAGTAATTTACCTGTGTAGAGTAAATTTCTGATAGTTTGGATATCGTTTTAAATTGTTTTGAACACTGTGATGAGAACGTGAGTGATTGTGGAATAAAAAGGTAGGTTGTCTAGAGATTCTAGGGAAATTGGTTTTCGACCGTAATTACAGCGACAAACGAGACTTAGACGAAAACTTTTATAAATTTTAGTTTTCACTCGTGAAGTAATAAAATGGATGTGTGCAACGTTTCGGGGACTAATTAGGAGTTTTGAGAACTTGTGGGGAGGTAAACATAATTCCCGAGAGTCGTGCCTATATATAGAAACTCATGAAATAATTTCATTAGTTCAATCCTAAATTGGAAATCAAGAGAGGGGAGATTAGGGGATTTATTTGCTACGAGCTGTCCGACACAAATCGACGACCTTCTGATCGTCAATTTTTCTCCAAATTCTAGATTTGAACTCCTTGAGGTAAGGGCTTCGTTTTGATACTAGTTAGGACTCGTTTGGTTAAGTTTTTATAAAAGTCCTAATGTTGAAATTTTGGGGAAAACATGTCTAAACTTGTAAGAATCCCTTATAATTGGAGATCTGACATTTATTTGGTCTCCTAATTCATCCTTCAAAGTTATAGGGAAATCGCACGAGGTATGAATTCTAAGCCTATGAATTATAAGAAATTTCATGTTTTAATTATCGGACTTGATATTTTGGATCCGGACGAAATTCATGTATTAATTAGGCCCGTTAATTATGCACATGAGAATGCCATGAAAGCACGCATATGTGATTATATAAGCATGTTATGTGTCTATGTGGGTCAAAGGGGAGTTTGATACAAGTTCATGCCGGGGTACGCCTCTCGATGTTTGAGAGTTATAGTAGTGATGGCTACTTGCTTGGTTTGGGAACCGGCCCTGCCAGAGCAGTTGGGTGCAATGGTTGATAGACTCTGGGCTTGCCATTGGCATCGCGGTTGATAGATTTTGGGCTTGCCGATATACCGAATGAATGCGTGTCACTCTCCCTAGAGGCTATTTGATGTTTTGGATGTTTAATTCATGAATTGCCATATAAGCATATGTGTAGAATTGTACACTCAACATATAGTTGAGCAGTGGAGATTTACTCCATTGCAGGTGAAAGAAAGAAAGGAAAGAAGAAGCGTGAGGAGTGAATATGTCTTTATTTTCAATTCCAAATGATGTAAAATGAAATTTTGAGAAGTTAGAACTATTAACTTCAACTTGGAAGGTTTGGAATTACTTAGGATGTTGTAATAAGTTGTAAACCTACTTGTGGTTATGTTGTAATGAATCTGAACTCATGGATTTGTGTTTGGAATGTTTATCTCGTCAAACTCATGTTTTGGAGGCATGTAATAGAACTATTATGTTTTAAAGCCAAACAAGCCAAACTTGTTCTGTTATTGTCTCTTTTCGTAGATTAGTATGTCTTAATGATGTTCTTAAAAGTTTTACTATCACTTGTGAAGTTGGTTGGGTGTACTCATGTTTGGAAGAATGAAAGGAGTGATGGTTGTTTGTCCTTAGGCAAAATTCTGCAGCTAAGGAGGAATTCTGCTAAAGGGACATTCGACCGGTCGAAGGGGGTCATTCGACCGGTCGAGATGACCCCTGCCAGAATTCTTTTTCTATACCTTCCAGAAATTTTTAAAAGGGTTTGACTGGTTCTTAGAGTACCTTTGGGGTCCCTTTTAACATATATTCATCCAATTCGAAATATAATTACGTTTTCAATTTTATGCGGATTTTACAACTCAGAGGGAAATGTTTCCTAAAGTTTTATACAATCAAGGTCGTTTTAAAGTTCTTTTCCGCTGTGTATAGTTATTAAATGATTGGATGAGCCTTGGAGGCGTGCCACGTGTCCTATTTTTGCACGTCAGCAGGATGGGTCGTGACACATCCGGGTAAAGCAAATGTCGTAGTCGAAGCTTTGAGTCGTAGGCCTCGATTAGTGATCGTTGCATTATTAATTCGAGAATGGCAAGCATTAGAAGTTTTAGCTGAATTCGATCTTCAGCCAGTGGATCCAATAGAAGGAAAGCACCTTGGATGTCTTATGGTACAACTAACTTTGATCAGTAGTATCATAGAAGCTCAACAGACAATAGAAGATTTAAAGTTATGGTTCGCAAAGATGTCAGTCAAGGAGCCAGAAGTCTGGAGTATTGGTACAGATGGAGCCTTGCGATGTAAAGGTAGACTCTGTGTACATGACGAAGAAAATCTCTGGAAAGAAATATTGGATGATGCACATAAGTCACGGATGACTATTCATCCTGGAGGTACGAAGATGTACAAGGACTTAAAGAGGAATTTCTAGTAGGAAGGAATGAAACGAGAAATAGCTGAGTATATATCTCAGTGTCTTACTTGTAAACAAGTAAAGGCAGAACATCATAAACCACCTGGATTACTGCAACCGTTACCAATTCCCCAATTGAAATGGGAACACATAACCATGGATTTCGTGGTAGGATTGCCAAAGTCACAGCATAACCACGACGCTATTTGGGTAATCATGGATCAACTTACAAAGACGGTGCATTTCATTGCCTACAGTATGACATATCCAGTAGAACGTTTGAGCCGGATGTATCTATAGCACATTGTACGGTTACACGATGTACCTGTTTCTATAGTATCAGATCGAGATTCGCGTTTTATCGTAGAATTTAGGAAGAGTCTTCAAACAGCGATGGGAACAACACTGAACTTGAGTTCAACCTTTCATCCACAGACCGACGGATAGACTGAACGGGTTAATCAAGTGATGGAAGACATGCTACGCGCTTGCATTATAGATTTTGAGAATTCTTAGGAGACGCACCTGCTGTTGATCGAGTTTGCCTACAAAAATAGCTATCATACAAGTATAGGAATGGCACCATTTGAAGCTTTGAACGGAAGACCTTATCGATCACCGCTATGTTGGGCTGAAGTCAGAGATAATCAACTTCTTGGCCAGAAATGGTAAGAAAAACTAGAGAGGAGATTCAAGTCGTGCATGAGAAGATGAAGATAGCACAGGCCCGCCATAAGAGCTATGTTGACAAGCGAGGTAAAGATTTGGAATTTACTGTTGGAGATCACGTGCTACTCAAGGTTTCACATATTCGAGGCATCGTCAGATTTGGTCAGAACAGAGGCAAGTTATCGCCGCGATTCATCGGACCGTTCGAGATTCTAGAACGTGTTGGAAAAGCTGCGTATCGACTCGCATTGCCGCCAAAGATATCAGGAGTGCACAACATTTTCCACGTTAGTATGCTGAGGAAGTGTGCTCACAACCCAGTGCATGAGATCAACTTCAAAGATATTAAAGTCAACGACAACGTTACGTTCAATGAAAGAACAGTGTGGATCCGAGATCATGGAATCAAGAAGCTTAGAAATTAGGAGATCCCGTTAGTAAAGATCCAGTTGAAGCATCATGATGAAAGAGACGCTTCGTGGGAGTTAGAGTCGGAGATGCGAGAGAAATTTTTGTTTTTGTTTTAGACCTTGTATGTTTTCGTTCGAGGACGAAACCCTTAATGAGTGGTGGATGATACCCTTTATTTTCAGTAATTATTATATAAAGATATTCTATATACTTTTCCCTTGTTCATACTTAAAATCTTACTTTCGATCAATCGAAGTTTTTTCAAGTGATTAAGAATTTCTTCATTCAATTCATCGAATCATGTTCAAGCGATCAAAACCCTGTCGGCATGAATTTATGACGTGGTCCCCACTTCAATCAATCAAACCCCTTTTCAATCAATCAAACCTGGTTGAATCACTCTCGAGCGATCGAAGTAGCTTCGATCAATCGAACTTGTAATCATCAAGATTCCAGGTTTCACACAAAGACAGCCACCTACACCCCTCAACCTCTATAAATACATTATGTTCGTGTATGTGGACGTGTTTGGAAAACCAGAGAGTTGGGAGAGAGTGTGTGCTTGTGTTTTATATTATACACACACCTATATATATATACTCATATATATATAGTTAGAGAAAGAGAGAGAGAACCAGAAGAAGAAGAGAGACAGGGAAGGAGAAAGAAACACAGAGACGAAGAGAGGAGCAGAGAGAGAGAGAAGGAGGCCACCATTAAAGCTTTGAAGCTTCAAGCTTGCCAAATGCGCCCTTACGATGTTTGGTGAGTTCCAAACTCACTTAGTAGCTTAGTTATAATGTTTTACGAGTATTGTACGTTTAATAAGGACCCAAACACCCCTTAACAGATTCTGGACGTTCACTGCCAGAATTTGGAGAAGATAACGTTCGAGCGATCGAACACGGTTTAATCGATCAAACACACTAAGTCTCAATCGATCGAGACCACCTTCACTTCAATCGATCGAGAATACTTTAATTAATCGAACTTCACTTTCTTCAATCTATCGAAATGACTTCAATCGATCGAACCTTAACAGAATTTGGATGTTTTCTTCAAGCGTATAATTCATAATGCTTAGCTGTTTAATTAATGTTCTATGTTCCTATTATGCAATATTATGGATTACGAAGGTAATGGGATGCGATAATGAGATTGAGATAATATGGTGAGTAACGTAGTCGAGTTCAGAACGGTAATATTTATACGATGCGATAACGAGATAAGGTTTGAGGTATAACGGTGGTAACATTGGGATAAACCTAGTGACCGAGTTAGTAGGGTGATAGTTACTTTCGATGTAAGGATGTCAGTATCAGGGGTCAGTCATGAACACATCTGCGTGGGATGTGAGCATTATGTATTGTACTCGTAAGGGTTCTCAAGAGCAGTGAACAAGAGTACTGATACGTATTGATTGTGAACGGACGATACTCGCAAGCGTTCTTAAAAGCGGTGAACATGAGAATTGGTGCGTCCATATACTAGTAGTTATATTGGAACGATGTGTAGTGCTCATAAGAGTTCTTAAAAGTGGTAAATAGTAAGAGTTCTTAAAAACGGTTAACAGGAGCACTAGTATGTCGTGATGATAAAATCAGTTCGGTATAGTCAGTTGGGATTGGTACAGTCAGTCTTAGAGTTGGAAGATGATGAGAATCAATTAATGATGTATTTGAATAAAAGAGGAAAAGATATTAATATTACTGCTATTTATCGTTCAGGACTGGTTATTACTTTATTTCTACGAGACTGTGTTAGTTAGTCTCACTTAGCTTTTAATAAGCTGATGGCCTTTATTGTCTGGACATTTCCCGTCCAGACTACCTTGTCCTTAACAATGTAGGTGATGAAACCTATGGTGATGGCTACTACCTGGAGTTGGATTATGCAGAGGGTGGCCCTACTAATGACGGTTATGCCGGAGACGGCTACTACGCTGACGACTACCCTTACACCAGCTAAAGACCTGAAGATAGTGATTTAGTTTATATTTCTGTTGTTCTGTCGAACTTTGTTAGCTTAATAGGTACTTGGGCATATGTTGTCTCCAGACATGTTGTGATCCTGAGGACCACTCTGATGTTGTAAATAGTTACAACTATTATTATATTCAGTTTGATTATTATTGCTGTTTCTGTTTATCTTGTTGGACAAGTTCTGTGTGGTGTGGACAATTAGTGACATTCACCAGTTATTCCCTATGGACCCAAAAAGAAAATTTTATTTTCTCTATTTTTGTTGCTCCGGGGCGTGACATCAAAGTACAACAAATGTCAATAAATTACAACCATCAAGTTTAATAAAATACAACTATTCAAAAAACTCTCATAGAACAAGTATCAATGAGCTTGGCCTATGTTTTCCGTTTTTCAATTCTCCCTCCCATGTTAGATGTTTCAACAGCGTCAAAGTAACTATCACCAAGCTCAATGGGTAGTTATCTCCATGAATATTCTGCAACTCAAGTCATGAACAATTTTTCAATTTCACTTGAAAAGAAATATATATATATATATGATATGTGTTGAGCAAATTAAACAACCGCAATTTATCTGAAACAGCACAATTGATCCCACAAAAAATATTTTACATTTCATCTGTATATGATCAATTATTCAAATCAACAATATATCCAAACTTAGGAAAAAGAAAGAACAAAAAGATGATCAATAATTTACATTTCATTACTTCTACTTGGAAGAAGATGATCATGAACTGAGAGTTCATCCAATGGAAGAAACAATAAATCAAACAGTTTGTGAGCAATAAATGAGTAATTTTCTAATCTACCTGGGCTACTGCAATCTCCAAGAAGCCATTTATATATACAACACTTCAAAAAAGAACAACCCATCAACCAGGTATATTCATATTAGGTATGAAATTTGAAGAAAGTGAAGCTATAGAAAATGAATTGAATAAAATTGAAAACAAGCATACATGAATATATCTGAAACTGAAAAGAAAAAGCAAAACCGAAAGGCCTAATTGCACTTTACCCCCTCGTATTATACATGTGTTTTCAATTGGGTACATGAACTTTCATCCCCTTTCCAATCAGATCCAATTGATAACGTCGTTAGTTTAAAACTAACGAAATTGCCCAGAATTGTCCTTTTTTTGCAATTGGATACATGAACTTTCATCCCTTTTTCAATCATATTCATTCGCTAACGGCGTGAGATTTTGTTGAATAGAATTGTCCACGTCTCCTTCTCCCAAATTTTGACCATTTTTTATAAAACCCTCTACTACTTTTCGACATCAAAAGGAAAGAAAACCGTCTCACTGGAATAGAAAATGGCTAATTTGGAACCTCACTTTTTGATTTTATATGTCAAAACAAATAATTTTATCTATTGACAGACAAATAATATTGAGCTAAACAAAATAAGGCTGCAATGTATATTTTTTTTGTGAAATTTCGAAGCCCATTGTGTTGATCTCGAACAAATACTTGAAATAATAAAATCATCCCAAAAGGCCAAAAGATAAGAAAATTAGGATTGTTTAGCTCAATATTATCTGTCTGCCAACATATAAAATCATCTATTTTGACAGATAAAATGCAAAAAAAAATCCGATTTAGCCATTTTGGAGGAAGGACACATGGACAATTCTGTCAACAAAATCTCACGCCGTTAGTGAATGGATCTGATTGGAAATGGGATAAAAGTTCATGTACCCAATTGCAAAAAAAGGGACAATTCTAGGCAATTCCGTTAGTTTTAAACTAACGGCGTCATTAATTGGATCTGATTGGAAAGGGGTGAAAGTTCATGTACCCAATTGCACAAAAAAAAAAATTCATGTACCCAATTGAAAACACATGCATAGTACGAGGGGGTAAAGTGCAATTAGGCCAAACCGAAATTATGAAAACCCAAGCATGATTGAATAAAATCCAGCTGGGGGCATGAATATATATATATATATATATATGTGTGTGTGTGTGTGTGTATGTGTGTATATAGGGAAAGGATCTAAAGTGACCTGGGTTGAGTGAACTTACTCAGTGAACTAGATTTTAAGCCTAAAAGAACCTACGGGTCATCGGGGCGTGTGGGTAAGCAGGGCAGCCCGCGGGTACTTTTAGACTTAAAATCCAGTTCATTGGGTAAGTTCACTCAACCCAGTTCACTTTAGATCCTCTCCCTGTAGATATATATATATATATGTTCAAAGAGAGAATAGAGAGAAAGCGAAGGCTTAACCTAATTAGGCTAGCCCACACTTATATATATATATATATATCAATCATATAATCACAAAAATTATAGAAATACCCTTAAAACTAATACTTATATTCTAACACTCCCCCTCAAGCAGGAGCATAGATATCTATCATGCCTAGCTTGTTACAAAGATCATAGAACGGTCCTCTATTTAGTGCCTTGGTAAGAATATCTCCTAGTTGCTCACTAGACCTAACAAAAGAAGTGTCACGCCCCGGAGCAGCAGAAATTAGCAGGAAATAAAATTTTCCTTTCTGGATCTGTAAGCCATGACTAGTTACATTAACTGATTGTCCACAAACACACTAGATAAATAAAAGAGTAACGTAATAGAAGCGCAAACTGAATATATACATCAACAGATTACTAGCTATTACATCAGAGTTTGTAGTTATCAAAAGATAAAGAACAAAAGAGCTTAAGGAGTTAGACGCCATTTATAACTTAGCACGAAAGGACAAAAGTCTATAAAGAATAACTAAGTCTTCTTTCTTGAAGCCATGCCTCTAACTGGCATAGCTGTGACCTTCAGCATAGTAGGCTTTTCCTTCGAAGACTTCCTCTTCCTGATAGTCCTCCTCCGGACAATCATATCAAGTATAGTCTAGACATAGGAATGTCCAGGGATATAATAGTACACAACGGCTGGTTACGATGCTTAAATGAATTATAATTAGATCGTGCGTGAAACTATGCATCATCGATATATTCGATTTCACTCGACTTAACATCCGACTTACTTAACTTTGTTACATTAGCAGTGTAACGTCGTTGGCTTAGAGTGACTCACTCAGTGGGTCGAGCTATGGTTACTTTACTATCGTTGTCTGCCCCTCCGTGGCCATAGTAGTAGTCTCGCTTTACAAGCTAACCATGTACTCTAGGTCCTCAGAACCTTGCCTTATGAATATCGTCGCCGATTTGTGAAACGGTTACTTTACTATCGTTGGTCGTCGCGACCGCAGTAGTAATCTCACCTTACAAGCTAACCGTGTTTATTGATTTCTCGAAGTATTCTTATCAATATAGTTACTTTGCTATCGTGTTTGCCTCTCCGTGGCCATAGTAGCAACTCGCTACCCTGTAATTCCATTTGACAGTACCAACTCGCTACATATCAACTTTCGGACCTCCGCGATCGACTACACGTATTTCCAAATACATACGAACTTGGTCTCCGCGACTGTTCGACTCTATACTCGTACACGTCGACTTGACGTTATGACACCGACTTCTACGTGAGGTGTATCCTATGTTATGCACGAGGTACAAGGTAATTATAAAGTTACTATTTTATTATTGAAATAAAGTACGAATCCGAAACTCGTAGTACTGCATGTTAAAGTATGAGGTTAACCGGAATAAATAATAATAATAATAAACATAAAGAATTACCACATGTTAAAGCATGGAGTTAACCGGACTAATAATAATAACGAACAGAAATATTATTATTAATAATAATAATAATAATAATAATAATAATAATAATAATAATAATAATAATAATAATAATAATAACGGAGATAATATGTTCGGGTTACAACATACTAGCATGAGGTTAACCAGAAAGTGTTAACAATAATATTATTAATATAAATAATAATATTAATAATAGTACCGGAATAATATGTTCGGGGTACAACATATTAGAGCTTTGAAGCTTAATCAATAATAATAATATTATAATAATAATAACAATAATAATATCATTATTATTAACGGAATAATAAACGGATATTAAGTACACGGTACAACCTGTTTAAGCCTAAAGTTAATCAATATTAATAATAATAATAAAACTATTAACAATAATAACAATAACAATAGAAATCATGACACAGACCTAGATTAGGGGCACCACATGTTAGGTACAAGATTTTCGATAAATAATAATAAATGAAAGGTAATACGACATTAATCTGTATACCAAGTGAGTTAGGAACTCATTGTAGGTTCGGGGTCGCGGCGTGACACTAGGTGGTAAGCTTTCTTTCTTCCTTTTCTTTCTTCTCTCTTGGCCTAACTCTTTTTTTTTCCTCTCCTAACACTAATGGGAGCCCCTATTTATACAGGGTGGTTATAATATATATATATATACACACCACACACATACATTATATTTAATATAAAAATATACACACACACACACACACATGACTCAACACACAAACACACACAACACACATTGCCACACCACACACCGCACACACATACATATTACACTACACACACACACCACACAACACACATGACACACCACTCTACACCCTACACACCCATGTCACAAACACATGGACACTCTACACAACTCACTCATCACCCCACCTCACACTCACTGCACTCTCTCTTTCTCTATGTCGGCATACACACACACCTCTAAGTTGAAGGGGTTGTTTGGGGGTTTGTTTAGGGTACAAGCAAGGTTGGGTAATACAGGTATAATTTCGGGTTCATAAATAATATTAATTATAGTGAAAATCTTATAATTATGTTTGGGACTGGAAAATATATTAATAAAATTTAATAAAAATTACAGGTATTACAATATCCACCTCCTATCAAAGATTTCATCTCCAAAATCTGAGCTAGCTAGTCACTTAAACAAAGCTGGAAACTTCTCGTGCATTTCTGATTCTAACTCCCAAGAAGCTTCGCGTTCGTCATGTTGTCTCCACTAAACTTTCACCAAAGGAATTTCCTTAGTCCTCAGCTTCTTGACTCCTCGATCCAAAATTCGGACTGGGCCTTCAGTATAAATCATGTTGTTGTTTACCTCGATGTCCGTGAAGTCAATCTCATGGGACGAATCATGTACAACCTTCCTAAGCATGCTGATATGAAATACATTATGTACTCCTGACATCTTAGGTGGCAGTGCGAGTCGGTAGGCTACTTTTCCTACGCGCTCTAAAATTTCAAACGGTCCAATGTAGTGCGGTGATAACTTTCCTCGTTTCTGTCCGAATCTGACAACGCCTCGCACCGGAGATACCTTGAGAAGTACGTGATCTCCAACACTGAACTCTAATTCCTTGCGGTGTTTGTCTGCGACGCTTTTCTGTCTGCTCTGTGCTACCTTCATCTTTTCTTTCACGATGTTAATCTTTTCATTCGTCTCTCAAACCATTTTCGGTCCAAGAAGTTTATTGTCTCTAACTTCCGCCCAGCACAATGGTGATCGGCACGGTCTTCTATACAATGCCTCGAATGGTGCCATCCCGATGCTCGAATGATAGTTGTTGTTGTACGCGAACTCTACCAATGGTAGGTGTGTCTCCCAAGAACTCTCAAAGTCTATGGCACAAGCTCGGAGCATGTCTTCCATTACTTGGTTAACTCGTTCTGTTTGTTCGTCGGTTTGGGGATGAAATGTTGAACTTAACTTCAATGAAGTCATTCCTTTCCCTTTTGAGTGTTTATGCTTCCCAAATTCTTTAATAGGTGTACCACATATTATGATAGTGGTTGGTGGTACCACATAGCACAAGTAGTGGTACAGGTGACAAAGCATTTGACAAAGCCTACGTATTCTCATGAATGGTGTCATGGTGTGGGGTCTGGAAAGAAAAGGTGGGGAGAAAAGTATAAAAAGGCAAAAAATACGCCATTACCGGGGATTGGACCCGGGTCGCCCGGGTGACAGGCGGTAATACTTACCACTACACTACAACGACCTTCTTCTTGTTGTGTTTTGTGAAAACATTTTATAAAGTCAAAAACATTTTTCAATTAAACGTCGTTATTGGCTAATAAACCAGAATGCTCACGCACGTGGTGGTTATTCTTATGAGTGTTGCTATGCTTTTAAAAAAAAAATTCTCAACACATGTGACAGTAGTACATTCTTTAATAATGTAGAATCACTTTAACATCAACTAATCAAAATCAACTGGGACCCTCTTTAATAATGGTGGGATCATTTCAACATCAACCAATTAAAATCAACTAGGCCTATTGCCATATGTGTTGGAAAACACTTTTTAGAAAATAAAAAATAAAAAATATTTGGGAAGCATAGCAATATAGCATTACTCTATTCTTATTCCCAAGTCCCAACTGAAAGAGAATGATTTTTTTGGTTATTTTTTTAAAGAAAAATTTTTTTTAGGCAAAAGTCCCTAAAACTATAAGCAACTAGTAACTACCAAGAGTTTAAAATTTAATTTAATTATTAAGATGGAATTTCACTTAATATTTTCATGTACTGTTCAGTGAAATTCACTTAACATCAATGTATGAATGACCTTTCCATAATCAGGAATCGTAATTATCCTTCACTCTAAAATAAAATGACATAACAGACTTATTAGTAACTCCCTCTTTTAAAAATAAAAAATCAAAAAAATAAATATAAAAAAATGGTTTACTATCACTTACCACCCCTAAAGTTTAACCCAAGAACACTTACCACCCCTTTGGTTTATTGACCGGTAATCAAACTAACAGAATAATGGTGGATTAATTAAAATGTACCTAAACTACCATAATTCAATTTTTACTAAATTCTTCATCTTCATTCTCATTAGCATTTCTACCATTTCTATGACAGTTGAAAATTACATAAATTAGAAATTTATTCATACCCAAAGACATGGATATGTTTAAGGAATCGTTAAAATATTAAAACATATTTCACATTCGCAAAAATTTTAGAAAATTTTGAAGAAACGTGAAAATTGTTCAACCAGATTTTAGAAAATAAGTTATGAAAATCGTGAAATTTGTAAAGACCTAGCAGATGGGCTCTTTAGGCATTTTGCAAATACTTCCAATTAATTTCTTCGTTTATTTTGAGGGTTAGATAGTAATTTTATCAAATCCATTAAGTCTGTTAAAGGCAGGAGAAAAGTGTTACTTTTCAAACGTGAGGGGGGTAAAGTATTCTCTGGTCAAATCTCAGAGGGTGGTTGGTGATACTAACCCAAAAAAAAAATGATTGGCTAAATTAAATTGGCCCCATTTTAAGGGCTTGTTTGGGGTAGCTTGTGCTTTGCGATTGCGATAGTTTGGCGATTTTTTTTGTTCTAATAGATTATGGTCAGAATAGATTTTGTTACTTTTGGCATTTGGATAATAAATTGTAAAAGTGATTGTGGTGGCATAATAGATTATGTAAGTGTTTGGTTACATAAATGAATGTGATTTTGGATATCAAAAGGACAACCATGCCCTTGTACTGTATTGCTATTATCCTAGTATGGACTACATATTTAGTTTATTTTGTTAGTACATATTAATAATTGTTAATCAAAAGTAATTATTTATTAATAAATTAGGTAAATATATTAAGTAAATGATATTTGTTGTAGTATATAATACATTATCAGTGATGGTTGTTACTTGTTAGTATATATATATATATATATAGAGTGTGTGTGTGTGCGCGTGTTAGGCTTTAGTGCGCACTGGGTAAGAACATTGGGTGAACGCATTGGGTTTTTAAGCCTTAAAAAACCGTGGGGCACCCCATTGACCCACGACCCATCCTACCACCCCACTGACCCGCAATTTTTTTAGACTTAAAAACCCAGTGCATTCACCCAGTGCGCACTAGAGCTGGATATACAATAATGATACACACACATTATTCCACACTTTTCCACACCCAACAATCCGGGCCCTAAATTCATGTGCGCACTGGAGCCTAATTCTCTCTCTCTCTCTCTCTCTATATATATATATATATCTATATATATAGGTAATGGTTGACAACTCACATAGTTTGACCATCACATGTCACCAACAACTCCAACTGTATCAATATTGCCACCAATTATGGGTTTCACCTATATGATCGCCATGGGTTCAGTCCAAGACTGTGCACGTTTACCCACCTCAGAAGCCCACTTCGAAGGAACCTACTTTAAAGCCCACTCTAGAGTACCCATTTTGAAGCCCACCTCAGAGTCACCACCCTAAAGCCCAATACGAATAAGCCTCCGTCAAAGCAGAGCAAAGCGACAGCATTTCACCTACTGCCATCTCCACTCGCTCCATCACCACCCATTGGGCACGTGGATATTATCTCCAACTTTAACCTCATGCGGTCAAGCAATCGACCACCAATCAAAGCTTGTCATCACTTGGAATGACCATCCTTGCAAGCCATCGACCACCAATCAAAGCTTGTCATCGCTTGGAATGACCATCCTTGCCATCGCTTCGCTTAGAATGACTATTCGCTATCAAATGCATCGCTCGCAGTTCTCACGCGCCTCTCCTCGATACTCCCCACAAACACTGTACTACACAAAAGCACACACCTACACGTGGATTCTCCACGCTTGGTCATGAAGCAGTACCAAGGGTGGCCAGATCCACTGGCAACTCGAGAGCTCATGGCTCGGTGGCTAGAACCAGGGGCACCTCCCTATCTGAAGGCCTCACAGGCAAAGCTAGGGTTGGTCCCAAAGAGAAAGAGAGACACGTGACCATCGATCACGTGCCCTGCCCCTCCAGCCTCACAACCAATTAGAGAGGCCTATGGCCATAAAGACCAACTGTAACCCTTGACTCTTTCACCTTGCCTAGTCGCTTCAACGTTGATGAGTGTTCTGCAAGCCAATAGCACGACCTTAAATAACCCCAATGCTTAACCTTCTGCACCAATGAAAACCATCGCTACACAATTTTGAGTCGTCACTCCAAATGACAACACATCTTGCCAAACCAATAGAAAAGCCTTGATGTTTCCCCCCCGCTTAAACCTTAGAACCAATAAGAGAACCTCGGTCCCCCCCCCCTCTCACTGAATCTTCTGCACCAATAGTATTTCTCCCCCTTTGTCTCCCTTTGACCAACCAATGGCACTAGTTCACCATCAGATGACAATACGACAATACACCGCCTCGTCCACATCTCCATTTAATGACCCCAACTACCTCAAACAAACTAACCACTCCAAAGACGCCAACTCGGCTACCTCCAGCTGTACCAAGAACCTCACAAACTCTATATAAATACCCACCTCATTCAATACATCCAATAACCCAAGCCCAACCTGGATCTTAAGCTCTAACCCAGTCTTAAGCTTTGACTGTAAGACTTAAGGCATTCATCGTCTTCTCTAAAATCCCCAAGAACAACCCTCATTCATTACTCAACCTGCCTCAACCTCCCTAGTTTCATAAAAGCTCCCCTCTGCACACCCAGTCTCCACCCAATAACCGAACCCTTTACTGCTTTTTCTCTCTCTCTCATTTGGGGCTACCTTGGTTCTCACTCAAGCCACGTACTCTCCGACTCCCATTTCTCTACTGCATTTTTATACATTATTATTCTACTACACTTTTTGTATTATTTTATTATATTTTATCTATTTTTCCACCTGTACTAACCTGCTTACGTGTTATACCTATCCATATATCTCATACACATCACACAAGAACCTACCATATTTTGGCGACCATAGTGGGAGGTATACTCGCAAGCATGGTTAGCAAATGAAAACGACAACCTCCAGTGCTACCGATGTTCAACATCACTATTTGCAAGTCAATAAGTTAACATCTTTATTATTTTTTGTTTACTCTACTATCTTACCACACACACATATACATATATATATATATATATCCACTTTGTGACATTGCTCCAGCTTTTTGGTACTCGCACTCAAATGCCAGCTCACCTCTTAATAGCCTTACTACGATAAACTACTTGTACTTATTTCTTAATTAAAGTACATGAAAAAAGGTTTGGCTTTGATTTTGAATAGCCGCAGTTATTTTTGGTTAACACATGTTTTATAAAACCACATTTGTTATATTTCCTTTCTTTGCTACTATAATTTATTAGCAAAATTCAAAAGTCACCAGTTTTACAAACTTGAATTATTGAAAATCACTTTTTAGTAATTTTATCTCCAAAAATTATGAAACATGTCATTTAAATTGCCATATTTTTGTCATAAAAAGATATGCTCCAAACCGGCATAATTCGTGAGTCGATGAAATGAGATGATTTCGTGAGTCGGTCCACGATCACCCAAATAGCGTCATGATTTTGTTGTGATCTTGGCATTCCTACAACAAAGTCCATAGTAATGTGTTCCCATTTCCATCCAGAAACTAGCAGTGGTTGTAATAATCCTGCTGGCCTCTGGTGTTCTGCTTTGACTTGTTTACAGGTTAAACATTTTGATATGTGATCTGCTACCTCTCTTTTCATTACTTCCCACCAGAAGTTTCTTTTCAAGTCCTTATACATTTTTGTTCCTCCGGGGTGGACCGTCATTCTTGGCTTGTGCGCTTCTTCCAATATATCCTTCCTTAAGTTGTCCTCGTTAGGCACACAAAGTCTATTGCGGCATCTAAATCCTCCGTCTGCCCCAATATTCCATTCTGCTGGGTCCTTTGCTGATACTTTCTCAAACCATTGACGAAATCCTTTGTCTTTTCCTTGAGCTTCAAGGATGCAATTTATGAGCGTCGGTTGTACTACTAGACATCCAAAAAATTTGTCCTTCACTAGATTTGGCATTTTGAAAGTCGAATTCGGCTAGTGTTTCCAACGTTCTCCACTTTTTGACCATAAGAGAGGATATGAACAATTTATGAGGTTTTCGGCTTAGTGCGTCGGCAACTACGTTTGCTTTACCAAGGTGGTATTGTAAAGTAAAATCGTAATCCTTCAACAATTCCATCCAACGTCGCTACCTCATGTTCAGCTCCTTTCGAGAGAATAAGTATCTCAAACTCTTGTGATCTGAAAATAGATCGAACTTCTCTCCATAAAGGTAATGTCTCCTAATCTTGAGAGCAAAACCAATTGTGGCTATTTCGAGGTCATGCATAGGGTAGTTCATCTCATGTAATTTCAGTTGTCGTGATCCATATGCTATCACTCTTCCATCTTGCATGAGCACACATCCAAGTCCTTGGTGTGATACATCACTATAAATGGTGAACTGCTCACCGCTCTTTGGTATTGCAAGCACTGGCACCGAGGTCAATCTTTCTTTCAGCTCTTGAAATGTGCGTTCATGCTTGTCTTTCCATTCATACTTCACATCCTTCCTTGTCAGATTGGTCAAAGGAGATGCTATCTTAGAGAATCCTTCAACGAATCTTTGATAGTATCCGGCTAAACCAAGGAAAGTCCTAACTTCGGTTACAGTATTCAGTCTATTCCAGTCTAAAATAGCATCTGTCTTGATTGAATCCACAGCTATCCCGTCCTGCGAGACAGTATGACCCAAGAATTTGACTTCCTTTAGCCAAAATTCACACTTGCTGAACTTTGCATACAAGTGGTTGTCTCGAAGCGTCTGTAGTACGATCCTCACATGTTCTTTGTGTTCCTCCCTGGTCTTTGAGTAGATCAGGATATCGTCTATGAACACAATCACGAATTGATCCAAGTAGGGCCTAAACACTTTATTCATTAAATCCATAAATACGGTTAGGGCATTCGTTAGTCCAAACGGCATGACCAAGAATTCATAATGCCTGTATCTCGTTCTGAAGGCTGTCTTTGATATGTCATCGGGTCGACCCAACAGTTGGTGGTATCTGGATTGTAGATCTATCTTGGAGAAGGTCGTCGCTCCATATAATTGATCGAATAGGTCATCAATTCTGGAAAGTGGGTATCGATTCTTGATTGTGACCTTGTTCAACTCTCTATAGTCGATACAAAGTCAAAGTGTCCCATCCTTCTTCTTAACAAATAGCACCGGCGCTCCCCAAGGCGACGTGCTTGGTCAAACGAATCTGAGATCTTCAAGTTCCTGGACTTCCTTCTTTAATTCTTGCATTTCTGTCGGGGCCATCATATATGGGGTCTTAGATATCAGTAGGGTACCGGGTACCAGCTCAATACAAAAATTGATGTCTCTTTTGGGTGGTAGCCCTAAGATTTTCTGAAATACGTCCTCAAAGTCTTAAACCATGAGGATTTGTGTAATCAAAATTTCTGAACTTACACTTCCAAGGGTAGCTAGACATCTTGTGAGGAAGGCGTCGTACAAGGGATCACATTGGAATTTAAATGGTTGGCTTCCAGGTGTCGAGAAAGTAATAGACTTGCTAACACAGTCTAATTTGGCATGGTATTTTGTGAGCCAATCAATTCCTAAGATTAAGTCGAATTCCTTCATCAACAGAACTATCAGATCAGCGGGGAGGTTTTGATCTTCCAAGTTCAAAGTGCAATCCTTACACACTTTTTCCAACGTAATGTTCACTCCTAAAGGGGACATAATGTTCAGAGCTACATCAAGCATCTGGGGTACTAAACCCAACTATTGTACAATCTTAATAGCAATAAAGGAGTTAGAAGCACCGGTATCGAATAAAGCTTTAACTTGACTATTAAACAATATGAGGGTACCTTCCATATTCTGTTGTTCTCCTTCATCGAATCCGGCTTCCTCAGGGATAATGGCATTTAGGCGAGCTTGCTTAGGTTGACCCTGAGTAGATGCTCCATAGTATCCGCCTTGAGGTGCTTGGCAATCCCTGGATAAGTGACCCTTTTTGCCACAATTATAGTAGACGGTGTCCTCTCGGCTTCTCCTTGGGGCTTGGCAGTCTTTGGACCTGTGTCCGGGTTTCCCCATAATTAAAGCAACCATCGTTATTGGCTCCAGTGATAGCAGGTGTTCCTCTTGGGGGTTGTGCTTGGGGTGCAGCTGGTCGGGTCTGAGGGAATGTGAGTTGTTATTTCCTTTCACCGGTCCAATTACGCTTATTCCCTTGGAATCTCATTGGCTTTCTGGGTCCTTGGTTACCTTGGTTGTTTTTGAACAGTGGTCGATTTCCAAAACGTCCTCGTTCTCGACCATTGATTTCCTCATGGTCGATTGCCATGCTTACCATGGCTTTGAAGGTCAGGCCTTAATTATTGAGAGTCATACGTTGAAGTGGTAGCGATAGGCCTTGGTGGTACTATTGGTTTTTCTTCTCGGGGGTATCAATCATGTGCCGAGCAAAGCGAGACAATGAACTCCCTCTTTTTTTTGTTCCTCACAGTCCAATTTCCTTGTGTCAGATCAATGAACTCCCTCTCTTTCTTGTTCCTCTCTGTCTGTGGAAATTAATTCTCCAGGAACAGCTCTTTGAATGTAGCCCAGGGCATTCTTCTTACTGCCGCTTCTCTTACCATTGCTTTTTTCGATTCCCACCAATCGGCTACCGCGTATGTTAATTGGAATGTCGCCAGTCGACGCTTCTCGATCTCCGTACATCCCAGTGTGTCAAAGATCGACTCCATTTTTCAGAGCCACTGTTCCGCACGCCATGGCTCGGCATCTCCGTCGAACTTCTCAGGACGAAAATGACAAAAATGCTCTACCACTCGATCCTCTACAGGTCTCGGAGGTGGTATGTGGTTGTTCCTATTATTCGCGTTATTGTTGTCATTATTGTTGATACGTTCTAGTCTCCATACAAAGGCCTCGAATAGACCAGTAGGATCAGCAGCTACAGGTGCTTGGGGTGCAGCCTCAATCTGCTCAACGGGATTGCTACGGGTAATTCTAATTTTCCCTGCCATAGTGATTCGTGTGTTGGTGTACCTTCATAGACATCTATTAGTTACTACTAATATACGAGCGCACATCTACAAGTTATTACTGAAACATGTACGTCAAGATAAGAAATTTAACAAAGTAGCAAAAATAATATAACTAGAAACATCAAGATCATTGGACCACAGTATATACCAAAAGGTAGCTTTCATTAATAGTTTAGAGGTTACATGGCCGATTTACAACATCCAGGATGCATGGATTACAAAAGGGGAATATTATCCTAACACATGCATCTTACAAAAGATAGGGATAATAATCCGAGTTAATACATATATAAACATAAAAATGGGGCTACTATCCCATCCTAATACATCATTCCTAATAATTACGACTTGCGAGCCCTAATCCAGCTCTTATGAATCTTACGAGTCTTGTTCCAATAATCGCCATCATTGTCAGACTCTGGAGGTGGCGCATCATCTCTACTGATGATCTCCTCTGGTGGGACCCAATCAAGGTATGGATCGAACTCATCCTCATCGTCTACGTCCTCATCATTGTCTGCCTCATCTACTATCCCAAAATGCCACCAAGGAGGCGGCCCTATCACATGTGGTACCGGGGCTTCCTCAATGTCAACCTCCTCAATGACTGGCTCATCCGCCATTGGAGCTATCTCGAGCTCCTCATCTGGCTCATCCTCCGCTGGCTCTTCATATTCTATTGGCTCCATCTCAGGCTCTTAGTTGTCGCTATCTCCCTCATTAGGATCTTTGTCAGGGTCTTCATCCTCATCTGATTCTCCCTCTTTGTCAAATTCTCTCTCTTCATCGGACATTCTCTCTTCAACCTGTGTAGTGGTGACTAACCTTGTTGCCTTGGCCATGGCCTCAGCCAACTTAACCTCTCTTATCTCAAACCCATCAGGATGTGCTGCCATCTCTGCCGCCCACTTTGTGCCTATCCGTGCTATATCAGTTGTAATCCCTCCTGGAGCTATCTGAGGTACTATAACATTAGCTAATATGTCTCCCTCTTCCTTTACAATATTCCCTGCTGGTGGAAGTGGGGGTGCCTGCGGCGGTGATCCTACCGGAGGTAATGGGGACATCTTCCTAACTTTGGAGAGTAGTCTTGGGAAGGCATGGTGATCCGTTAGTAGCTCTAGTGTCTCTGCCTCAATGCGAATGGTGGTATCCCTGTGGTAGACGACCTCTCTACGCATGATATCGGGATCCTGGATCCCAACCCCGTGTATATTGTACCATAGGTCGGTTTGACGGTTTCTATGTTGTTGGTAGCAGTCTGTCGCCGGCTCTATATGGTCCGCATAGATGTAGTGTCCTCCAAAAGCATCTGGGATAAAGATTGGATCCATGCTACCTGTCTAACAAAAGAACTATCTTAGTGCGAGCACTATTCGAAAGTATCTTAAGGTTCCCAACATAGGGTATAGGACAATCAGTGAGCACGTCTAAGCAAAACCTAGTGCTCAGATACCAAAAATCTTGTCACGCCCCGGAGCAGCAGAAATTAGCAGAAAATAAAGTTTTCCTTTCTGGGTCTGTAAGCCATGACTAGTTACATTAACTAATTGTCCACAAACACACTAGATAAATAAAATAGTAACGTAATAGAAGCGCAAACTGAATATATACATCAACAGATTACTAGCTATTACATCAGAGTTTGTAGTTATCAAAAGATAAAGAACAAAAGAGCTTAAGGCATTAGACGCCATTTATAACTTAGCACGAAAGGACAAAAGTCTGTAAAGAACAACTAAGTCTTCTTTCTTGAAGCCATGCCTCTAACTGGCGTAGCTGTGACCTTCAGCATAGTAGGCTTCTCCTTCGCAGGCTTCCTCTTCCTGGTAGTCCTCCTCCGGACAATCATATCCTATATAGTCTAGACATGGGAATGTCCAGGGCGTAGTATGCCGTTAGCTTTAATAAAAGCTAAGTGAGCGTTCTAACCGAACACTCCTAATATAAAATATGTATCCAAAAGTACACAACGGCTGGTTACGATGTTTGAATGAATTATAATTAGACCGTGCGTGAAACTATGCATCATCGATATATTCGACTTCACTCGACTTAACATCCGACTTACTTAATTTTGTTACATTACCAGTGTAACGCCGTTGGCTTAGAGTGACTCGCATAGTGGGTCAAGCTATGGTTACTTTACTATCATTGTCTGCCCCTGCGTGGCCATATTAGTAATCTCGCTTTACAAGCTAACCATCTACTCTAGGTCCTCAGAACCTTGCCTTATGAATATCGTTGCCGATTTGTGAAACGGTTACTTTACTATCGTTGGTCGTCGCGACCGCAGTAGTAATCTTGCCTTACAAGCTAACCGTGTTTATTCATTTCTCGATGTATTCTTATCAATATAGTTACTTTGCTATCGTGTTTGCCTCTCCATGGCCATAGTAGCAATCATCGCCGGCATGCGATCCTGTAATTCCATTTGACAGTACCAACTCGCTACATATCAACTTTCAAACCTCCGCGGTCGACTACACGTATTTCCAAATGCATACGAACTTGGTCTCCGCGACCGTTCGACTCTATACTCGTACACGTCGACTTGACGTTACGACACCGACTTCTACGTGAGGTGTATCATATGTTATGCACGAGGTACAAGGTAATTGATCGGGAGAGAACTAATCCTAATTATACGCCTTAATTCACATTTGTTAGTACTTTTTATCCTGTTTTTGTATATTTTTACTTCGTTTTCTAGTTTTTGACAGGATTTGGAAGAAATCACCTAAACCAGGATAAACAGGGTGAAAAAGCATAAAGAAAGAAGCTGAAAAAGCCAAGTCGCGCGCGCGAGCCGCACGCGCGAAAAACAGAGAATCGCTCGCGCGATCCGCTAGCGCGAGAAACCCAGAATCGCTCGCGCGATCCGCGCGCGCGAGGTACCAAATGTCGCGCTCACGCGATATGTGCAAAAACCAAAGATACGTATTTCAGTATACTGAAGACTCCTGTGCAAACGAAACTGCTGAATGACGTCTAGATTGTAAATTACATCAGTTCCAGTTCGTTTCGGGTTAGGAAGGCTTCCAAAACTTGTTGTAAATCTATATATACCCTATTTTATTATAATTAAAGGGTTAGACATTGTTGGCAATTATTATACACACATTCTACAACCATACTTCCAGCCATTGAAGGGAGGGAAGCAAGGAGAAGAAGAAGAAGACCAAGGGTTTCCATGGCCTCCTCCATCAACTACTTGCCATCCGTCACTTCCATGGACGGCTAGATCATAGATCTAGGGTTTCAATGAAGCCCTAGACGAGTAATAGGGTTTTATTTATGTTTTTATTTTAGGTTTATTATGTATGGATGACAGTCACATGTTTAGGGGATTTTTATAAATAAATCGTACTTCTAGTGATTAAATCATTACTTTCAGAATTTATTCTTGTCTTAGATCTATTTTGACTGTGATGTGCTCAACGATCTATGCTTGCTGTGCTTGTTTAGATTGTTTACATGTGATGGTGCTTTATTGATTTGTGCTATCAAGTATCCGAATAGTCCATGCCTAGGTTAGACGGATTAGATCACAACCCTAGTTTAGTGTGGGATAATTCGTGCTAACCGAAGATGGATTATGTTGGTGCTTGAACCATGATTATTTTCTTGACGGAGGAATTGGGCTTGTAGCTACAATTCCCCATATTCATCCAACGTAATAAGCTAAAGTAATTCATAAATATTCCTATTATGAAACTAGTGGTGGATTTGCAATCCTAGGTTCCCGTAAACATTATTTAAAACACTTTTAATTGCTTTCATAGTTTAGATTTAGTTTTATTGTTATTAGTTTAATTACAATCAAATCAAAATATGTTTTCATAATTAACTAAAGTTAGGTTTTAAAATTAAGTCGCTGTAGTTAACCAATCCTTGTGGGTTCGACCTTTGCTTTCACACTACAAATCTTTTGAAAAGTAAAGAACACTTTTTATATCTTGATATTGACAACATCAGTAATTAAACAGTTACTATTTTATTATTGAATAAAAGTACGGATCCGAAACTCGTAGTACTGCATGTTAAAGCATGAGGTTAACCGGAATAAATAATAATAATAATAAACAGAAAGAATTACCACATGTTAAAGCATGGAGTTAACCGAACTGATAATAATAACTAACAGAAATATTAATAATAATAATAACAATAATAATAACGGAGATAATATGTTCGGGGTACAACATATTAGCATGAGGTTAACCGAAAAGTGATAACAATAATATTATTAATATTAATAATAGTACCGAAATAATATGTTCGGGGTACAACATATTAGAGCTTTGAAGCTTAATCAATAATAATAATACTAATAATAATAATAACAATAATAATAATAACAATAATAATATCATTATTATTAACGGAATAATAAACGGATATTAAGTACACGCTACATCCTGTTTAAGCCTAAGGTTAATCAATAGTAATAATAATAATAAAACTATTAACAATAATAACAATAACAATAGAAATCATGATACAGACCTAGATTAGGGGCACCACATGTTAGGCACAAGATTTTCTATAAATAATAATAAATAGAAGGTAATACGGCATTAATCTATATACCAAGTGAGTTAGGAACTCACTGTAGGTTCGGGGTCGCGGCGTGACACTAGGTGGTAAGCTTTCTTTCTTCCTTTTCTTTCTTCTCTCTTGGCCTAACTCTTTTTTTTTTCCTCTCCTAACACTAATGGGAGCCCCTATTTATAGGGGGTGGTTATAATATATATATATACACACACCACACACATACATTATATTTAATATAAAAATACACACACACACACACACACACACAACACACACTGCCACGCCATACACTGCACACACATACATATTACACTACACACACACCACACAATACACATGACACACCACTCTACACCCTACACACCTATCTCACAAACACATGGACGCTCTACACAACTCACTCATCACCCCACCTCACACTCACTACACTCTTTGTTTTTCTATGTCGGCATACACACACACCTCTAAGTTGAAGGGTTGTTTGGGGGTTGGTTTATGGTACAAGCAAGGTTGGGTAATACAGGTATAATTTCGGATTCAGAAATAATATTAACTATAGTGAAAATCTTATAATTACTGTTTGGGACTGGAAAATATATTAATAAAATATAATAAAAATTACAGGTATTACAAGAAGTAACAATTTCCTTTCTCATAACCATATCTCTGATAAAATGACAATCAACTTCAATATGTTTGGTCCTCTCATGAAACACTGGATTACTCACAATGTACATAGCTGCTTGATTATCACAATACATCTTCATAGGTTTACTACTTGGAAATCCCATCTCCTGTAGAATAGTCTTCACCCATAACAACTCACACGCAGTATAAGCCATAGCTCTATACTCAGCCTCTACACTTGATCTTGCAACTACATTTTGCTTTTTGCTCTTCCAACTGACAAGATTTCCACCAACTAACACACAAAACCCTAATACTGAACGTCTATCAAGACTGTCTCCTGCCCAACTGGCATCTGAGAAACTAACTATCTCCAAATTATCTGAAGGCTTCAACACTAAGCCTTTACCAGGGGCACCTTTCAAATACCTCAATATACGACACACTGCCTCCCAATGTGATAACTTGGGACTCTGCATGTAACACCCATACCCGGAGAACGGGTAAATTATTATTTTTATATGCATTAATTAATATAATTAGTGTATAAAATAGATTAAGGGGAGGCTTGGACTCACCCATGAAAAGTGTTCAGTAAAGGGCACAGTTAGAAAAGTCCCCAGTGAGGTGGGACAGGTAATGAGGTGGGAGCCAGTGAAGGGCCGAACAAAAATATTTGCATTTTATATGTTAAATGCATTTATATGATTACATGAGTATTTGTTTAAAATGCTTCCATATTACATGTTGAGATATGTGTTAGCAATTGGTTTGATGTTGGATACTCATACAAGGGTATAACTGAAAAAGGTTCATAATCAGTAGGTGCGATAACAATTTCACAAAATATTTGGGACCCACGTTGGGACCCATACAGAACTTAGACGAACACTCATTAGATAATTGGGTAGTTAATGGAATGTTTAGGGGACTTCATAATAAGAATTTAAGAAAAACTGGGGGTGTAAATGAATATAGGGGAAACTTGTGACACATCACATGCATGTGATGAGTGTGTGTCCATAGGAGAGTTCATGCTCTCATATTCACTAAATTAAACAAAAAAAACAAAGAGAAAGCTTCGGGAGAGAAAGACGAGCCCGAGACGCCGACGTCGAAATCTCGCCGTTCCGTCACCGCCGTTCGCCGGATTTACGATCCGAGACCACTTTTGGACTCGTGGAGGTAAGAGGGTCACATGTAAGTAAATTGTTTTCATTTTTGGAAATGTTTTTCCGGCAACCATTCTTAATAGATGATATTTGTTGTACCAAAACCATGTAGGATTTACTTTGGGTAGGAAGTGAGCAAGATTTGTGAAGAGATTCTTTCATTTCTAGCTTGAATTTGGGTAGATCTTGCTAAGGTGAGTTTTCTACACTAAAGAATGGTTGTGTTTAACTATGTTCAAGACTTCAATGATGTTAGAGATGATAGTTTGTGCTTAGAAACCAAGGGATTGTTCTTATTGTGTTGATTATTCATGTTTAGAAAACATGTAGTTACTAAATTGTGAATTGGATGTCAATTTTATGAAGATTATATGTGCCTACATGTTTATGTGCTTATATGGTTATGTGGTAATCAATGAGCACCAGAAAATGATTCATTGTTGGGAGTAATAAGGGTGGTGAAGAGGAAGAATTCGAGAAATACGGAAGTCCAAGGAATATAAGTGGCCACGGGACCAAGGGAGGTCTTCGGGTCTGAATGAATCATTGAACTGGTGACTCGGTGATTACAAATGTGATTTGTATGTTCATTGTTGCATTGTACATGTTAAACATTCAGTCATGTTTGGAATTCTCACTAAGCGTAATGCTTAAAAAAACTGTTTTATGTTTCTGTTGTGGTAAATAACAACCACCGCAAGTACGGAGCAATATCTGGAAAGGAAGTGACGTGCTCGGGAAAAGGGGGAAAGGGTTTTGGAACTTGTAGATATGTTTTAAACCTATATTATAGTGTAACTAGTGGCTTGAAGTCTTTGACTTGAGGCTTGAAATCTTGACTTGTGGATGGGAGAGATGGGAGAGATGGGGGAGATTTGGAACTTGAGCATATGAACTCTCCCTTAACTTGTAAAATGATGTAAATAGTAGTTTCCTTTATGCTAAAGTTGATACTTTGGTTGTAGCTATGGAGTCTAGATCTTTAAATTGTAATTTGGAAGTTTAAAGTTGATTTGGAAAAACTTGGGAGATTTACTACGTGTTTTGGTTAATTATGTGGAAGTCACTAACTTGGACTTTTTCGGCAAATCCGGATGGAGTCGCAGGTGTTTTGAATATGTTTCATTTGTAATATAATGTTGGTTGTAGCTTGAGTTTATATCCATCAAGTTTTATGAACTTTTGATAAGAATTGAGCTTCAAGTTTGTTTGGTTCAATGAGGTTGAGTTCATGACTAATTTAGTTCAATTGTGGTTGTACTTGTGATAATCATGCTTGGTTGATGCTTAAATATGTTTAGGAATGTGTTTGGAATGGTTTCCTAATGATCCAAGAAGGTTGGTTTGGTTTGGTATGAGTTGGGTATGTTTAAGCAGTGTTTTTAGCAGTAAAAACATGTTCTGGGGAACCCGGACCAATCCGGGTTAATGAAGGGATCAATCCGGCCTTTTAAAGGGACATTCTATGGAAGAATCAATTAAATGGATCGATCTGGGTTTATGAAGGGATCGATCCGCTTGTATTTTTCACAGCACGTCCACTTTTACGGAAACGTGCATAACTCTTCCTAGAAATTTCGGATTCACGCGCCGTTTTTTGCGTTAGAACCGAGACTCATAAATCTATCTTTTGGTATAAATTTGATATACTTTATTAATGACCATTTTACTCTTGGGTCTATTTTTTGTCACAGCAAGCTCTTTTCTGAAGGTTTAATTCATGTTTTCCTTAATAACTAACAAGGTTTAATGTATATTAGTGTATTTTGGGTGCGTATACTCTTGTTACATGTGTCCTAATCCACCGGGGCGGGTTGGGGTGTGACACTGCATAAACTGACTAACAACTCCAACAGAAAAGGTGATATCAGGTCGAGTTACGGTTAAATAAATCAACTTACCCACAAGTCTTCTATACCTTCCAACATCGTTGAAGTCTTCTCCATCATCTTTACTAAACTTAATATTTGAGTCCATCGGAGTGTCGACAGGTTTTGAACCCATCAATCCTATTTCATCTAGAAGGTCAAGGACTGTCACGCCCCGGAGCAGCATAAATAGAGAAAAATAAATTTCCTTTATGGGTCCATAGGGAATGACAAGTGAAAGTCACTGATAATCCACACCACATAGTACTAGTTCACAAGAACAACAGGAACAGTAAAACAACTGAAATATAAACACGGTTCTATCTATTACAAACATCAGAGTATGGTCCACAGGATCACAACAGGTCTGGAGACAATATATGTCCAAGTACCCGTTAAACTACAAAGTACAACAGTAAAAGAAAAGTAGTAACATAAACTACTATCTATCTTCAAATCTTCAGCTGGCATACGGATAGGCGTCAGCATAACTGGCATCAGTGGGGCCATTCTCCACGTAACTCCCTTTAGGGTAATCGTTATCGCCATAAGTTCCGTCATCTGCATTGTAAAGGACAGGATGGTCTGGACGGGGAATGTCCAGGCAATAAAGGTCGTCAGCTTGTTGAAAGCTGAGTGAGCACTAACTAACACAGTCTCATAGTAATAACATAATTACCATTATGAACAATGTATGACAGTGATACTAAATCTATTCCTCACTCGTTTATTCAGACGTATCATTAATCGATTCTTATCAATTCCCACTCTAAGACTGATTTCACAATACCCACTGACTATCTCGAACTGATTATATCAGCACAACATACCAGTGCTCTTGTTCACCGCTATTAAGAACGCTTGCGAGTACTGTGCACCCATAATTCTCACGATCCTGATCAAATCCTTGACATACACTTATTGGATTCAACCTGAGCGAATCATCAGCTCGACTCACACAACCTTGAACCTACAAATCCTCTTACTGACTTACTTCTCACTTATCAAATCCTCTTACTGACTTACTTCTCACTTATCATATACTACCCAGTATTATCATCTCAACTTACTCCGTTATCGCGTCGTACTATTACTAGCGTTCCGAACCCGACTACGTTACTCAGCATGTTATCTCAATCTCGTTATCGTATCCCATTACCTCCGTAATCCATAATATCGCATAATAGGAACATGAAACAACAATTAAACAACTACGCACTATGCATTATAAACTGAAAGGAATACATTCATGTTCTGCTCGGGTTCGATCGATTGAGGTCCTCTCGATCGATTGAGGAAAGGTGATGTTCGATCGATTGAACTCTTATCGAGCGATCTAAAAGAAGGTAGTCTCGATCGATTTAAGTCTTCTCGAGCGATTGAAGAAAAGTGATCTCGATCGATTGAACTTATTTCGATCGATTGAGACTTAGTGATGTTCGATCGATTGAACTCAGTTCGATCGGTCGAACTTCGTCTTCCACAGATTCTGCCTGTGAACGTGCAGAATGTGCTAGGGGTGTTTGGGTTATAATTTATACGTCCAGAATATGTAAAACATCGTAACTAAGTTACCGAGTGAGTTTGGAACTCACCGAAAGTCGTTAAGGGCGCGTTTGGCTCGGTTGAAAGCTTCGAAGCTTTAATGGTGGCTCCTCTTTCTTTCTCTTCTCCTCTCGGTCTCTCTCTGCCTCCTTCTCTTTCTCTCCTTCTTCTTGTTCTTCTTCTTCTCTATCTCTTCTTCTTCTTCTCTATCTCTTTATGTGTGTGTATATATATATATTTATATATATATGGATGTATGTGTATAATATATAGATAACACACTCACACTCTCTCAAGCTCTCTCAACTCTCACAATTCAGTAAACACACAACACCCACGAGACTAATGTATATATAGGGGGAATGGGGGTGTAGGTGGCAGCATTTGCGCAGAAACTGGAATTCTGATAATTACATTCTCGATCGATCGAAGGATGCTAGATCGATCGAACTCAGATCGGTCAGTTAGATCGATTGAAAAAGGGTTTGATTGATCGAAGTGGGGACCACGTATTAAATTTATGTCAGTAGGGTTTCGATCGATTGAACAAGGTTCGATCGCTTGAACTACTGGGATTCTCGATCGCTCGAACTAGCTTCGATCGATCGAAGATGAAATTGCATGAATGGTCAAGGAAAGTATATAGAACCTCTCTGCATTAAATATTTATTGAAAATACGGGGTATTACATCATCCACCACCCAACAAAAGATTTCGTCCTCGAAATCGGAACATACAGAGTTAAAACAAAAACGGAAACTTCTCAAGCATCTCTGACTCTAGTTCCCATGAAGCTTCTCCTTCATCATGATGCTTCCACTGAATCTTGACTAATGGAATCTCTTTATTCCTGAGCTTCTTGACTCCATGATCTAGAATGCGAACTGGTCCTTCGTTGAACGTAACGTTGTTGTTGACTTCAATATCTTCAAAGTTGATCTTATGCGTTGGGTTATGAACATACTTCCTCAGCATACTGATGTGGAAAACGTTGTGCACTCCTGACATCTTCGGGGGCAACGCAAGGCGATAAGCAACTTTTCCAACACGCTCTAGAATCTCGAACGGTCCGATGAATCGTGGCGATAATTTGCCTTTCTTCTGACCAAATCTGACGATGCCTCGAACAGGTGAAACTTTGAGTAGCACATGATCTCCAACGGTAAACTCTAAATCTTTGCGTCACTTGTCAGCATAACTTTTGTGTCGGGTCTGAGCTGTCTTCATCTTCTCACGTACAATCTGAATCTTCTCACTAGTCTCTCGTATCATTTCTGGCCCAAGAAGTTGAGTATCTCCGACTTCAGTCCAACATAGCGGTGATCGGCAAGGTCTTCCATACAAAGCTTCGAACGGCGCCATTCCTATACTCGAATGATAACTGTTGTTGTAAGCAAACTCTATCAGAGGTAAGTGAGTCTCCCAAGAATTCTCAAAATCAATGACGCAAGCACGTAACATGTCCTCCATTACTTGATTAACTCTTTCAGTCTGACCATCGGTCTGTGGATGAAAAGCTGAACTCAAGTTCAATGTTATTCCCATCGCTGTCTGGAGACTCTTCCAAAACTCTGCAGTAAAGCGTGAATCTCGATCTGACACGATAGAAACAGGTATTCCGTGTAACCGTACTATGTGTTGTAGATACATTCGGCTCAAACGTTCCACTGGATACGTCATACTGTAGGCAATAAAATGTGTCGTCTTCGTAAGTCGATCCACGATTACCCAAATAGCGTCGTGGTTCTGCTGTGACTTCGGCAATCCTACCACAAAATCCATGGTGATGTGTTCCCATTTCCATTGAGGAATTGGTAACGGCTGTAGAAGTCCAGGTGGTTTCTGATGTTCTGCCTTTACTTGTTTACAAGTAAGACACTGAGAAACATACTCAGCCACTTCTCGCTTCATTCCTTCCAACCAAAAATTTCTCTTCAAGTCCTTGTACATCTTTGTACCTCCTGGATGAATCGTCATCCGTGACTTATGAGCTTCATCCAATATGTCTTTCCGAAGTTTTTCTTCATTAGGTACACAGAGTCTACCTTTACATCGTAAAGCTCCGTCTGTACTAATACTCCAGACCTCTGGTTCTTTGGCTGACATCTTGGTGAACCATAACTTGAAATCTTCTGCTGTCTGCTGAGCTTCTATGATACGGCTGATCAAAGTTGGTTGTACCATCAGACATCCAAAATGTTGTCTTTCCATTGGTTCCACTGGCTGGAGCTGGAATTCGGCTAATACCTCCAACGCTTTCCATTCTCGAATTAGCAATGCAGCGATCACTAGTCGAGGTTTTCGGCTCAAAGCATCTGCTACGACATTTGCTTTACCCGGATGGTATTGCAATGAAAAGTCATAGTCCTTGAGTAACTCCATCCATCTTCGTTGTCGCATGTTCAACTCCTTCTGAGAGAACAAATACTTCAAGCTCTTATGATCGGAAAACAGATCAAACTTTTCTCCATAGAGATAATGTCTCCAAATCTTCAAGGCAAACACTATTGCTGCCAATTCCAAATCATGCGTAGGATAATTCTTCTCGTGTACCTTCAATTGTCTTGATCCATATGCGATAACATTCCCGTCTTGCATAAGTACACAACCCAATCCCTGGTGCGATGCGTCACTGTAGATCACATACCTTTCTCCATTCTTAGGTATCGCAAGTACTGGCGCAGAAGTCAATTTCTCTTTTAACTCCTGAAATGCACCCTCATGCTTGTCCGTCCATTCATACTTCGTCTCCTTCCTTGTTAAATTCGTCAGTGCTCTTGTTAACTTGGAAAATCCTTCTACAAATCTTCTGTAATATCCTGCTAACCCAGGAAAACTTCTGACCTCTGTCACATTGGTCGGTCTATTCCAGCTTAAGACTGCATCAATCTTAGATGAGTCCACAGAGATACCATCTCGAGATATAACATGTCCCAAGAATTTGACTTTTCGTAGCCAAAACTCACACTTGCTGAACTTTGCATACAACTTGCTATCTCGAAGTGTCTGTAAGGCAACCTGTAAATGCTCCTTATGATCCTCTTCTGTCTTTGAGTAGATCAGTATATCATCAATGAACACTATAATGAATTGATCCAGATATGATCTGAATACTCTATTCATTAAGTCCATAAATACTGCTGGCGCATTCGTCAATCCAAAAGGCATAACTAAAAACTCGTAATGCCCGTATCTTGTTCTGAATGCAGTCTTTGATACATCCTCTGGTCGAACTAACAGTTGGTGATATCCAGAACGCAGATCGATCTTGGAAAAGATCCTAGATCCTTGTAACTGGTCGAATAGGTCATCTATCCGAGGTAGTGGATATCTATTCTTGATCGTAGCCTTGTTCAACTCCCTGTAGTCTATACAGAGTCGAAGTGTTCCGTCTTTCTTCTTCACAAACAGAACTGGTGCTCCCCAAGGTGACGTACTTGGGCAAATAAATCCTAAATCTTCAAGTTCCTGAACTTGCTTCTTCAGTTCCAACATCTCAGTTGGTGCCATCCTATATGGAGTCTTAGATATAGGCAATGTACCATGTACTAATTCCACACAAAAGTCTATTTCTCTTTTTGGCGGAAGTCCTTTAACATCCTGAAATACATCCTGAAAATCTTGTACAATAGGAATCGGATCCATTGTGAGTTCTGTACTCGTACTCCCGATCGTAGCCAAACTACTCGTAAGAAACATATCACTCGTCGGCTGACACTGAAATCTAATCGTCGGTTTTCCTTGTCTCGGAAATACAATCGACTTAGTAGGGCAATCCAAATTGGCACTGTACTTAGTTAACCAATCCATCCCTAAGATAACATCAAATCCTGACATTGACAGAACTATCAAGTCTGCAGGAAGATTCCTATCTCCCAAGGTCAATGGGCAATCTTTACACACTTTACTCAACTTAACTGTCACTCCCAACGGTGACACAACATTCAGTGTTGACTCAAGTGTCTGGGGTTTTAAACCCAATTGACGCACAATCTTAACAGCAATAAATGAGCGTGCAGCTCCAGTATCAAATAAAGCTTTAACTGGCCTATGAAAGAGTACAAGCGTACCTTCCAAATGTTGCTGCTCATCAGCGTTAAAGCCTGCTTCTCCTGGGATAATAGCATTCATCCTTGTCTGATCTGGAGGTCCTTGTATCCCTTGAATCGATGCTCCATAGTACCCTCCTTGTGGTGCACGACAATCCTTGCTCAAGTGCCCTGGCTTGTTGCAATTTCGACAGACAATATCCATTCTGCGGTTAACTCTAGGGGCTGTACAGAATCTGGCAACGTGTCCTGGCTTTCCGCAATTAAAACATCCTCCATTATTGCTTGGCGACGCTGTCAGTAGTGCCTGCGGTTGTGATCCTTGCTGGCGATATTGTTGGGGTCGAGTATAGCCCTGTTGCGGCTTTCTGGTTCCTTCCCAGGTTCTCTTGTTCCTTTGGAAATTACTCTGAGGTCTCCAACCTTGAGTATTCCTTGGTGGCAGGTTATGGCAATTCTTCTGTTGAAAACTTCTAGATGACTGAGGTCGATTCATCTGTGGTTGTTGTGCTGGATAAGCATCCTTTTCCAACCCTGCTGCAAATCTAACAATCCCTTCAAATGATTGATTCAGATGACCAACCATCATATGTCTGAGGTGAGGATTCAATCCTTGGTGAAATCTCTTCACCTTCTTCTGTGGCGTGTCTATCATATGTTGAGCAAATCTGGATAGACGCTCGAACTGTGTTGTGTATTCTCGTACAGTCCATCCTCCTTGTACCAGATTGAGAAAGTTCCTTTCCTGTTGATCTCTCTCATCCTCTGGGAAATACTTCTCCAAAAATCGTCCTTTGAATGTCTCCCATGGCATAGCTTTAGCAGTATCGATCCCAATAGTGGCTCGCTCGGCTTCCCACCAATCTGCGGCGGCATAAGTAAGCTAAAACGTAGCAAGGCGACGCTTCTCTTGTTCGCTGCATTCCAACGCTTCGAATATCAACTCCATTTCTCTTATCCATTGTTCTGCTTTCCAAGGTTCTGTTAGTCCATCAAACTTCTCAGGACGTAACCCACGAAAATTTGCTAACAGTTTATCTCCAGTCTGTCTTGGTGGCGGGGGTGCAAGAGGTCTTTGGTGAGTCGAATGATTATAAGTATCTCCCACATGCTCCATCCTCTGCATGAAGGCTTCGAAAATTCCCGTCGGATCCATCCCTTCCGGAATAGGTGCTCCATTACGCGCTTGGTGATTTCTCAAGGGTCCTACCATGATAATAACGAGTATCGCCTATAAGAGACATATCGATTAGCTGAAAGTCTTCTCACAGAAACGAAACCAAGATAAAACGAGAAGTAGCAAGAGCTAACAGTTCTACAAGACAACACATCCAACAACCAACAATCAATATCAAAAGTACTGCTCGTATATATAGATATCAAAAGATGTACCAAGGAGTACACAGTAACCATACCATGTACCACGTGGGGCATAAGCAAACACAGCACTAAGGTCAACTACTAATACTACTGCTAACATCTATACAAAGCTATGGTCAAATAGCTATCTCTCAAGCTCCCAAAAATCTAGTGGACAACATGTCCTGGTAAAACTAACAAAACTAAGCCCTGCAGGTCCTGACTCAAAAGTCGTCAGCATCTGATCCTGCTGGTGGTGCCTCGTCCTCTGAATCAATCTCCATCTCCTCGAGTGGATCATCCTCGACTGGTGCAACAAGATCTCCAACTACTACCCCTATATCCCAATCCTCTATCATCTCTGCATCATCGTCCTCCATCACGTCCACTATCGCCTGGTTAGCGACATCGACTGCTACTGCGGCGAATCCGTCGGCTATATCAAGAGCTCCTGCTATCGCGGCCTCTCCTATAACAAAACCCGCTGGCTGAGCGATCATCTGAGCTATCCATCCTACTGCCATATCGGCCATGGCTGCCATATGCATAATCGGTCCAGCTGGTATCTGAAGCACAACTGGTACCTCTGGCACAACTATCTCTTCATCGACTGCATCCTCATCTACTACTATGTCTGCCTCAATAGCCTCTGGGTCTGGTACTGGATCCTCTGGCTCAAACTCTGGCTCCTCGGGGTCATCCTCAGGCTCATCATCATCTACATCGTCTGCATGCTCATCCTCTACTGGGTCCTCGTCGTCTATCAGCTCCTCCTCTCCGTCCCCGTCCATGTCATCATCGGCATGCTCATCCTCAGGCTCCAGGTCCTCATCCTCCTGAATCGGCTCAGGCTCTGGAACTGGTACGTCAGGTACCGGTGATGGTGGTGCTGCTGCAACTATAGGCTCTGGTGGACCGGCTACAATAGCTCTCAACTCAATCTCATCCATCTCGGGCTTACTCTGAACTAACCGTAATATCTCCTGGCAAATGTCTCTACCAGTCCTCGCGGTGTGGTAAGCATCCATACACATCTGCGTCGGGTGAGTCCTCTCTGTCACATAAAGTGCTCTCCACATGTCCTCCTCCAAATGCCTCCTAGCTATCTGGCATACACGCTCACGATAAAACTCTGGGTCAGCTAGCTCCACGGTATCCCCATGGATCACGTGTCCTCCATAAGCATCGGTAACAAACTGATGGAACTCTGGATCCATGCTATCCTGCAAAGGAAAACTATCTATCGTCAGGAAGACAAACTTATCTTAAACTCATATCTCATCTCATGAAATCTTAACATACTAGGACCAGATGGTGTGGGATCCATCAGTGAATGACAATATCAGAACCTAACCGTAATATAACCAGGTGCTCTGATACCAAAAAAACCATGTCACGCCCCGGAGCAACATAAATAGAGAAAAATTAATTTCCTTTATGGGTCCATAGGGAATGACAAGTGAAAGTCACTGATAATCCACACCACATAGTACTAGTTCACAAGAACAACAGGAACAGTAAAACAACTGAAATATAAACACGGTTCTATCTATTACAAACATCAGAGTATGGTCCACAGGATCACAACAGGTCTGGAGACAATATATGTCCAAGTACCCGTTAAACTACAAAGTACAACAGTAAAAGAAAAGTAGTAACATAAACTACTATCTATCTTCAAATCTTCAGCTGGCATACGGATAGGCGTCAACATAACTGGCATCAGTGGGGCCATTCTCCACGTAACTCCCTTCAGGGTAATCGTTATCGCCATAAGTTTCGTCATCTGCATTGTAAAGGACAGGATGGTCTGGACGGGGAATGTCTAGGCAATAAAGGCCGTCAGCTTGTTGAAAGCTGAGTGAGCACTAACTAACACAGTCTCATAGAAATAACATAATTACCATTATGAACAATGTATGACAGTGATACTAAATATATTCCTCACTCGTTTATTCAGACGTATCATTAATCGATTCTTATCAATTCCCACTCTAAGCCTGATTTCACAATACCCACTGACTATCTCGAACTGATTATATCAGCACAACATACCAGTGCTCTTGTTTACCGCTATACCGCTTTTAAGAACTCTTGTGAGCACCCATACATCGTTCTCATATAACGACTGGTCCATGGATGTACCCATACTCTTTTTCACCGCTTTTAAGAACTCTTACTATTCACCGCTTTTAAGAACGCTTGCGAGTATTGTACATACATAGCTCTGGTAATTCAAATCATGGGCGTGCCACATCTACTCTTGTTCACCGCTTTTAAGAACTCTTACTGTTCACCGCTTTTAAGAACGCTTGCGAGTACTGTGCACCCATAATTCTCACGATCCTGATCAAATCCTTGACATACACTTATTGGATTCAACCTGAGCGAATCATCAGCTCAACTCATACAACCTTGAACCTACAAATCCTCTTACTGACTTACTTCTCACTTATCCAATACTACCCAGTATTATCATCTCAACTTACTCTGTTATCGCGTCGTACTATTACTAGCGTTCCGAACCCGACTACGTTCCTCACCATGTTATCTCAATCTCGTTATCGTATCCCATTACCTCCGTAATCCATAATATCGCATAATAGGAACATGAAACAATAATTAAACAACTACGCACTATGCATTATAAACTGAAAGGAATACATTCATGTTCTGCTCGGGTTCGATCGATTGAGGTCCTCTCGATCGATTGAGGAAAGGTGATGTTCGATCGATTGAACTCTTATCGAGCGATCTAAAAGAAGGTAGTCTCGATCGATTGAAGTCTTCTCGAGCGATTGAAGAAAAGTGATCTCGATCGATTGAACTTATTTCGATCGATTGAGACTTAGTGATGTTCGATCGATTGAACTCAGTTCGATCGGTCGAACTTCGTCTTCCACAGATTCTGCCTGTGAACGTGCAGAATGTGCTAGGGGTGTTTGGGTTATAATTTATACGTCCAGAATATGTAAAACATCGTAACTAAGTTACCGAGTGAGTTTGGAACTCACCGAAAGTCGTTAAGGGTGCGTTTGGCTCGGTTGAAAGCTTCGAAGCTTTAATGGTGGCTCCTCTTTCTTTCTCTTCTCCTCTCGGTCTCTCTCTGCCTCCTTCTCTTTCTCTCCTTCTTCTTGTTCTTCTTCTTCTCTATCTCTTCTTCTTCTTCTCTATCTCTTTATGTGTGTGTATATATATATTTATATATATATATATATGGATGTATGTGTATAATATATAGATAACACACTCACACTCTCTCAAGCTCTCTCAACTCTCACAATTCAGTAAACACACAACACCCACGAGACTAATGTATATATAGGGGGAATGGGGGTGTAGGTGGCAGCATTTGCGCAGAAACTGGAATTCTGATAATTACATTCTCGATCGATCGAAGGATGCTAGATCGATCGAACTCAGATCGGTCAGTTAGATCGATTGAAAAAGGGTTTGATTGATCGAAGTGGGGACCACGTATTAAATTTATGTCGGTAGGGTTTCGATCGATTGAACAAGGTTCGATCGCTTGAACTACTGGGATTCTCGATCGCTCGAACTAGCTTCGATCGATCGAAGATGAAATTGCATGAATGGTCAAGGAAAGTATATAGAACCTCTCTGCATTAAATATTTATTGAAAATACGGGGTATTACAAGGACATACTTTCTTTGGGATAAGAAAATTCCTTCCTTAGACCTTGCTACCTCAATACCCAAAAAATAACGTAGTAGCCCCAAATCCTTCATATGAAAATGCTTTTACTTAAATGAGACTTCAATAACTGTATACCTTCACTGTCACTGCCAGTAATCACTATATCATCCACATAAACTGCTAGAACTATCGTACCTTTCTCATAGTGTCTCATAAAAACTGAATGATCAGAACTAGTTCTTTTCAATGCATATAAACTAGCTACTTGGCTAAACTTGTGAAACCAGGCCCTTAGAGACTGTTTAAGGCCATAAATGGCTTTCTTCAACCTACATACTTTATGTGACTCCCCCTGAGCAACATACCCAGTAGGTTGCTCCATATACACTTCCTCTTGTAGGTCACCATGAAGAAAGGCATTCTTTATGTCAAGTTGATATAGAGGTCATCCCTGAGTAACAGTAACAGACAATAAAATGCGAACAGAATTGAGACGAGCTACAGGGGAAAAGGTTTCAAAATAATCCACACCAAAGATCTGAGTGACCCTTTAGCCACCAAATGAGCTTTCAACCGTTCGACAGTACCATCCAGATGATACTTAACCACATAAACCCAACGACAACCTACAGCATATTTCCCAGAATGAAGATCAGTTAACTCCCACGTACTATTTTTGGACAACGCCAACATCTCATCATCCATAGCACTCTTCTAACCCGGAGAAACCAATGCCTGAGTATGAGACTGAGGAACAGAGACTGAAGATAAAGCACTAACAAAGGAGCGAAGTGGAGACGATAAATGAGAATATGAAACAACCTGATCAATAGGATGGTGAATGCAAGAACGAGTAACTTTTCGAAGAGCAATGGGTAGATCATGAGATTGGGGAACCTCAGCCGAAGTGGATAAAGATGGAGGTGAAGCTGGCGGGTCATGAATACTCGATGGCTTGTCACGACGATGATACACCTGCAAGGGAGGAGAACTAGAAGGAAGAGGAATGGGTAAGGGAATAGTGGACGATGGAGCAAGAACATCAACATCTAAGGAAGCACCGGAGGATGAAAAAAATGGTGTACCTTCAAAGAAGGTGACATCTGCAGTAACCACATAACAACAACTCTGAGGGTTCCAGCATTTATAACCTTTTTGAGTACATGAATATCCCACAAATATACATTTGGTGGACCGAGGATCCAATTTATCATGACCAGGAGTAAGAACATGAACAAATGTAACACAACCAAACACACGTGGTGGTAAGACAAACAATAATCTATCTGGATAGAGAACATAATGAGGAATGCCACCACTAAGAACAGATGAAGGCATGCGATTAATAAGATAACAGGCAGTGAGTACAGCATCCCCCAAAATTGTTTAGGAACATACATGTGCAACATAATTGTTCGGGCAACCTCAAGAAGGTGTCTATTTTTTCGTTCAGCTACACCATTCTATTGTAGAGTATAACCACAAGAGGATTGATGAATTATCCCCTGAGAATCACAATAGGACTGAAGAGGTCCTTTAACATATTCTAAAGCATTATCAGATTGTAAAATACGAATAGTGCAACCAAACTGAGTCATAATCTCTTTATGAAATAATTGAAAAATAGAAGAAATATCTGAGCGCTCTTTCATTAAAAATAACCATGTCATCTTGGAACAATCATCAACAAAAGACACAAAATAAGAAAAACCTAACAGACTCTTATGTCTAGACGGACCCCTATGATTATTTTTACGTAAAGGAAAAGACACCCTATGATGCTTACCTAACTGGCAAGCCTCACACTCTAAACTAGACATAGACTTAAAAGGACGGAAAAACCAACTTCAAGGACTGTAGTGAAGGATAACCCAGACGGCAGTGCCATTGATGTGGTGAAACAGCTGTATGTAAAGTCGTCGATTTATTCGTTGTTGAATGTTGTTCCAGGTAATAAAGACCATCATGCTCACGACCTCCACCAATCATCTTCTCCGAGTTGAGGTCCTGAAAAACACAATGCGAGGGATAAAATGTTACAGAACAATTTAAAGATTTAGTAAGTTGACTAACCGGTAGGAGACTAAAGGGAAATTGAGGAATATAATTTACAGATGACAATGAAAGAGATGAGGTGAGAGAAACAGGACCATGACCAATAATAGAACAAGATCGTCCATCAGCTAAAACAACATAAGGCTGTGTGGGTGGACTAAGTAATTATGTAAATACATTGGACTTACCAGTCATATGTGTCATACCCGCTCCCGCGGCATGAAATTACATTATATTAGCATGCATGGTAGGCTTACTATTGTGTTAATGAACACGTGTGAAGTGAGTGATGACTCACTAGTTGTTGGAGGGTGTCTTTTAAGAACCCAGTATTTGGCCTTGAAGGCAGTCCAGAAGGTGGGCATGTGAGAATTCCCTACGGTTGGGAAAATGAGTAATAACTCATGATTATGTGCTTAAATGTTTATTTAGGCATATGTGAATATAATTGATTATTATATTGTTGATAGCGGCTCATCGGAGTCATTAGATGCCTGGTGAGAATGAAATTGAACACGTTACATAATTTGGTAAGCTAATTAGCAATTTCGTAAAAATTTGTAGAAACTTGCGTTTTAGCAACCAAACGGAACTTAGTCGGAAACCATTATAATTTTGAGGTTTCACCTGTAGAGCTATGCATTAGCTGTGTATAAAGTTTAAGAGACTGATTAGAAGTTTTGAAAACTCGTGGGGAGGTAAACACAATTTCCAAAAGTGTTGCCTATATATAGATAGTGATGACTTTCATAAATTTTATAAAGTCTAACCTAAATTCAAGAAGAGGCCAAATGGAGGATTTCTTGGCTTAGAGCTTCAAGACTCGAATCGACGGAGTTCTACCCGTTTGTTTTTCATCAAATTCCGTATTTGAACTCTACGAGATAAGGCCATCGTTTTGATACCTATTAGGCCTTGTTTGGTTAAGTTTTCCGAAAACTCATTTTATAGAATTTTCATACAAAGTTGATAATTGGACTTTTGATTAATAGGAATTGTATTAGAAGAATTACTACACGTTCCTTGTGCTTGAGTTTTTCTTGGATCGGCGTTAAAGAGCGTAAATCGGAGGTGAGTGATATTAATCTTGAGTTTTGGATGATTCTATGGTTTAATGCATTGATATGCTAGGAACCTTATATAGATAACATGTGTAGTTCATATTGGGCAAAACTAATGTGTAAAGTAGGCCCAAGGCATGTTGAAATGAAAAGCATGATGAGTTGCTAGTTGAGCATGTTTATGTGCCTATGTGGGTTAAAGGGGGATTTGTGCTAATTCACCGTGAGACGTCCTCTCGAAGGGGGAGGATTAGTAGTGACGACGGTCACTTGCCGAGAAAGGCATTAACGTGACATGTCGAAGGGGCATGGGTCGTGGTTGAGTCTTAAGACTTTGGATCGGTGAATGTGCACTTATTCCCTAGAGACCAATAGTTATGTGTTATGATGGATTGGAACATATTTGTCATCCGTATGCTTGATTCATATTATTCACTAAGCGTTAGCTTAAACAAATCTATATATGTGGTTATATAAATAACCATTCAGGTGCAAGGACTGGAGGGGAGAATCGCGGGTAATGAGGCGAGGAAGGACTGGAAGCTCCTAATGCTTATAGAACTTGTAGCACTTTTGTAATATGTGTTTAACTCTTGCCGGTTGTTTAACCGTGCAACTTGTATTAAGACTTGTTATTTATGCGAGTACGGCGCTTGGTTCACCTTAGGACCTTGGTTGCCAAGACGTGTGAAACTTGTAGTTTTGATACTTGTAATCCGGGACGGGTTTATGGTGGTTGTATAATGGATATATATATATGTTTTGGTAGTTCTTTGAATGTTTAGCAAAGCTTTGAATTGTTTGGTTTTGAAAAGGTTTGGTGGAAATGGTTTTGTTTGGTTTGATTTAAAATGGATTGGGTTGGTTTCTGTGGGTGAAAGAGGTATTGATTTATTAACGGCGTTTGTCGCGGAAGCGCCGGGAATTAACGGCGTTAGTAGGAAGCGCCGGTAATTAACGGCGTTTGCGGAAAAACGCCGGCAATTGTGAATACGGTCTTTTGGAGGTTTGGTTTCTGCACAGACCCCATTCGACCGGTCGAACGGGGCAATTTGACCGGTCGAACGGGGCAATTCGACCGGTCGAAATGCCCCCTGCCAGAAATTTCAAACTCCTACTTCCAATGTTCGGAACAACTTCTAATTAGGCATATAGGTACCTTTGGGGACCCTTTGACCTATGAAACTGTTACTTTTGAAAACGAAACTCGTTAAGGCGTGTTTGGACACGTGTTTAATATAACCTTTGAAAAACCATTTGGAAGTTGGTGGTTTTGGTGCAAAACTTTTATTAAGGACATTTTTGGAAACTCTAATCATTTTGGTAAGCCTTGATGGCGTGCCACGTGACCTAGATTCATATGTGTGGATCCGGGGTGTGACATGTAGTGGTATCAGAGCAAAAGGTTATAGACCTTGAGTTATCGGTTTAGGTTTAGAGCCTTGGGGACGAGAGACGACGTCATGAGTTTGAACATTGATTAATGTGTGCAGAATTTGGATTATTGCATTATATTTGCATATGAATAATGGTTGTATGCATCGTACCTTACATGCATACTTTGAGATATATGTCATGACATGCATGATAGCATTATGTGATGGTTATCAGGAATAAGTGGTGGAAAGTATGGATATAAATAATGACAATGCAACGAATGCAAGAATGGATCGAATAGAGGCCGCTATTGAGGGGTTGTAATAACCTGCATTTTTCTTGCATTGTCATATTTAAAATTATATATATTTTGTCTGCTTTTATCCTTATGTGAAAAATTTATTTCTTGACTAATCTCATTATTGAAATTACTTTTGGGGTCAAAATGCAATTTTCATAAAAACTGGCAATACCTATGTTAAATTTCAAATCTGTATTTCAAAACGGTGGAATTATTTCTTTTAAAACTCAAACTGTATTTTTATAAAATCAGAAAACTATTTCTAACATTAAAATGAATTTTCTGTATTTTTGTGATAAACACCGTGTCACGAAAATACTAGTTTAGGTTTAAAACTGTCCGCGCAGTGTTAAACTTCCACAGAATTTTGGGAGTAACTGATTGGACAAATTTCTTTATACCCAATTATTATTGCTAAAGTTTTCCCTTAAGCCTTGTTTGGCAAATGCTTGTAGTATGTGTGTTGTCCTAATGCCATAAGCTTGATTCCCAAACACACCTTGACCCACACCAACTCCACCTACCCTTTCAATTATCAATGGAGCATTATGAATTGCAAGTGTATATTTACACATCATTGCTGCACTTTCTTTGTAATTAGTGGAGATTAATGGAGAATGAGTGGGATGTTAGGCAAATGTTTTCTAAGTGGGAGTTTGAGTATTTATACACCCAACCACACTACACATTCTACACTCCTAACATAGAGAGCTTGAGAGAGTCACATAGAGAGATAATAATTTCAGAATTTGAAGAGCTCAATCCTCCATAGCCAAGCTTGAAATTGGAGATTCTTAATTCTTGTATTTCTTTCTCAACAACTTCTTCAATCTACATCACGGTGAGTATTTCTAACTCACTCAAAATGTAACTCATTCCTTATTTACTGATTTAGGTAGTTAATTTTAACAGTAGCAGAATTTTGTTTTCAGATTTTTGTTAGGAAAACGAATGAAATTTAAGGTTCTGCCCGCGCTGTCCCAAGCAAAACTTGATTCTGCACACTTTTCGTCTAATGCAATTTTCTCAGATTTTGCACCGTTTGGGCAGAAAATGAGGATTACAGTAGCAGAAAAAGTATATTAGAAATTCAATCTAATATTTTCTCTTTTAATTTTAACAGTAGCAGAATTTTGTTTTCAGATTTTTGTTAGGAAAACGAATGAAATTTAAGGTTCTGCCCGCGTTGTCCCAAGCAAAACTCGATTCTGCACACTTTTCGTCTAATGCAATTTTCTCAGATTCTGCACCGTTTGGACAGAAAATGAGGATTTCAGTAGCAGTTTTTAGAATGCTATTAGTTATGTTTAAAATGATTAAGGCAATGAATTACGAATTTTCAATCCCCGTACGCGTATTATTTCTTTAATTCTGTGAATTCCTTTATGTTCAAAGTTTGATGACATTCATGTGGAGTTAGTTGTACATGCATGGTGAGTGTTGGTAGTGTGTAAAAGAGTAATGATAGTGTGGAAAAGAGTAATGATTGTGTGGAAAGAGTATGAGTTTGAGTTGTGGTTGTGGTTGTGGTTGTGATTGTGGTTGTGGTTGTGGTTGTAGTTGAAAATGCGGAAGAGGGTGTCTTTAAAATGCGAAGGTGGCAAATATGGACACTCCCTGACGCCCATGGAAGCGTTAAAGTGTGTGAAGCCGAACTTGGACACTCACTGGCACCCATGGAAGTGCTAAAGTGTGGCCTATGGACACTCCCTGATAACTCGAGTCTGGATACTTGTGAGGGGGTTGCCCCGGTATTTGCATGGCGGTTAGGGTATTCAAAGTGTGAGGCATTGGACACTCCATGGTACCCCGGACCAAAGTGTGAGGCAAACTGGACACTCCCTGGCGCCCCGTTGCTAAAGTGTGGCTATCTTAGTATTTCAAAGATACCAGGAGTAGGATAGAGGGTTGTTGGGTGTTGTCGAGAGAAAAGAGTCGGATAGATGAGATGGTGCATTGTTCTCATACACGGTCACATATGTGTGAAATTATCTTTTAAATAATGTTGTGGTTGTTTTCTAAAACGAGCTCTTTATCATAAATATAAACTTGTGGTATTTAAATGGAAATGGGAAAAAGGTAAATGAGTATGTTTTTACATTCAAAGTATTGTTTTTAATACTCACCAGCTTCTTGAAGCTGACGGCGTTGATGCGTCCTGGACATTCGTGTCCAGGCTTTGCAGGTAATAATCAGGATGAACCGTATGATTATGCTAATTGAGATCAGTTGCTGAGAAGAGATGTTACTTTTATATGTTTTATGTTTATGTGCTTTAAGATATGTTTTGGTTTTGTAATAAGGATGACTGTAATAGACTTTAAGTATTGTTTTATTTTCAAGGCGGTCTGTGCCTTAGTGAACCCCGTACCATAGGATGTAATAAGTTAGAAATTTTTTTTTATGAGCCCTGATTACCCTACTCTGATTAATGGTTTTATGTTGTTCGACGTTTTGGGACGGAATCGATCCTTCAAACTGTCGCGACCTACGGGTCCATAAAGGAAATTAAACGCTTTCCATATTTATGCTACGTTGGGGCGTGACAGGATTTGGTGGTATCAGAGCCATAGGTTTTCTAGATTGACCAGGCTCAGTTATTCACGCCATAGATTAGTGACATAGGTTACCCTTAAGTTTTACTAAGCTATACAACCAAGTTCTAGTGTTAGTTTAGTACGGATTACCCTTAGTTCAGAAACTAAAATTCTAAGTTGGTTTTATCATAGAAATGATTACCCGTTTGTCTTGTCACATCGACAAGAATGATAGCAATTTCCATATACCTTCAGACATATCCATTTAGGATTAGCCGAGATAACCATAACTTATGATGCCCCTACAGACATATAGTAGCCGAGTTTCTAAGGAGTTAAAGCATACCATAGCCCTCATTAATAGCTTAGGCACTGACCAACTTCCTGAGTCAAATCTCGGAACAGTCAGTATGGCCCACAACCCAGAGTCTAGAGGATAAGAATACGACCTCTTTGCTATTAGACAGCCCTAGTTCGAATACGAGTATTATATGTACTTAATATATATTTTATTGTATGCTTATGTGATAATACGAGTATGTGATATAGTGATAAATACTCCTTTGAAAATTTTCGTCATAGTACTGTTGCATGCATGTTTCTCATTCTACTACCCCTATCATGCATAGAATGGCTGGAAGACCAAGGAGGAACAGAAATCTGATTGAAGGAGCGCCCGAGGCTGCCGACCCCACGGGAATATTTGAAGCTTTTATCAGACGTCTCGAGAGGGTTAGTAATGCGAATGAAAACCAACGAGACCGCCAGACGGGAGATAAGCTGCTGGAGAGATTCTGTGCGCTCAGACCCGAGCAATTTGCGGGTACCACGGATCCCTGGAAGGCGGAACAATGGTTAAGACAGATGGACCGCATGTTCGAAGATGTCCAATGCAACGAGATGGACAAGAGGAGGCTGGCTACATTTCAACTAACCGACGCCGCTGCAGATTGGTGGGACTCGGTCATAGGCACTATCGGGAACACCGCTGCTATGGGGATGACGTGGACGGCGTTCAAAGGGAGATTCCTGGAGAAGTACTTCCCGGCTACGAAGAGGCACAGAAGAGAGAAGGAATTTATGGATCTGACGCAAGGAACCAAGACGGTGCAAGAGTATACCACACAGTTCGAGAGGCTGTCACGGTTTGCCCCGCACATGGTTGATACTGAGGAGAAGAAGATCCGGAAGTATAACCAAGGGTTGGCACCGCAGATTCGTCGCCTGACTCTCGGCCATCTAGACAAGACGTTTGAAGGACTAGTCGGCCTGGCTACCGATCTGGAAGAAGATGCTCGAGTATATCGCAAACAATTTGAATTCCGACCGCCTCAGAGGGGTAATTTTGGGAATAGACCACCAATGAATCGTACCCAAGGGCAGAAGAGGAACTTTGACGGAAGCAAGAAGGCACAAGCTATTACCTATCCGACTCAACCCCGAGTAGGAGAAGGAAGTAGTGGCGTAAAGTGCTTCAACTGTGGCAACCCTGGACATGTGGCTCGGGACTGCAAGGCACCAAGGCGTGCTGCTCAGCCAGGAATAGTCTGCTTCAACTGTGGTGAACCAGGTCACATCAGCAGGTTCTGCACTGCTCCTAAGCAAGCGACTTATGGGCAACAGGGTCAGACCCGCTTGAATGCTGTTATTCCTGATGCCGCTGGATATGATGGAGTTGTATATGAAGAAGGAGATCATGGAGAAGCTCAACCTGATCAGCAAGCAGTGGAAGGTACATTGACTCTATTTAACTCCCATGTTAGAGTATTATTTGATACGGGTGCTGCTCTATCATTCATATCTGTTAATACAATTCGGAGATTGGGTATCTTACCTCATCGCTTAGAGAAAGCTTTGAAGGCTACATCACCAATAGGAGCTGCGGTCAGTTTAGGACATGTGTGCAAGGATTGTCCCTTAAGATTAGGAGACCGAGAAATCCCTGCGAGGTTGATTGTTCTATCGATGAAGGAGTTCGACATAATCCTAGGAATGGATTGGCTGTCTCAGAATCAAGTGAAGTTGGATTGTGCGAGGAAGAGAATTACATTCTCCGACAATGAGAATCAACCCTTTGATTTTTAATGTAACCCTTCGGGAGATATGTTCCTCACAAGATGTTTAGCCAACATCGAAGTCGTCAGTACAGAGGTGACAGCTTCATCTATACCTGTAGTCAAGGACTTCGAAGAAGTATTTCAAGACATTTCTGGATTACCGCCCGAGAGAAGTATAGAGTTCTGTATTGAGCTTATACCGGGTACCGTACCGATTACCAAGGTTCCCTACAGAATGGCCCCCACAGAACTACTAAAATTGAAGGGACAAGTTCAAGAGCTCGAGAACCTAGGTTTTGTACGTCCAAGTACATCGCCTTGGGGAGCACCGGTGTTATTTGTGAAGAAGAAGGACGGGACGCTCAGGCTGTGTATCGACTACAGAGAATTGAATCGAGTGACAATCAAGAACAAGTATCCTTTGCCTCGGATCGACGATTTATTTGATCAACTACAAGGAGCTACGATATTTTCCAAGATAGACCTTAGGTCGGGATATCATCAGTTGAGGGTACGGAAGGAAGACATACCTAAGACTGCTTTCAGAACCCGATATGGTCATTATGAATTTCTGGTGATGCCGTTTGGATTGACGAACGCCCCGGCAGTGTTTATGGATCTGATGAACAGAGTGTTCAAGCCTTATTTAGATCAGTTTGTCATCGTCTTTATTGATGATATTTTGATCTATTCTAAGTCAAGAGAAGAACACGAGCAACATCTACGGATTACGATACAGACGCTTAAGGACCACCACTTGTATGCCAAGTTCAGTAAGTGTGAGTTCTGGTTGCAAGAAGTGAAATTTTTGGGACACAAGGTGTCATCTCAAGGAATTTCTGTGGATTCGTCCAAGACCGATGCTGTATCCAACTGGGTTAGGCCAAGCAACCCTACAGAAGTTCGGAGTTTTCTTGGACTCGCAGGCTATTACAGAAGATTTGTTGAAGGATTCTCTAAAATAGCCGCACCATTGACTGGATTGACGAAGAAGAATTTGAAATTCGAATGGACAGAGAAGCATGAGCGAGCCTTTCTAGAGTTGAAAGAGAGACTCACTACCGCACCAGTACTAGCAATACCCAAGCCTGGTGAGAAGTTCACTATCTTTAGTGACGCATCATATCAAGGACTAGGGTGTGTACTTATGCAAGATGGTAAAGTTATAGCCTATGGATCTAGACAGCTGAAGCCGAATGAGTTGAACTATCCTATTCATGATTTGGAGTTGGCAGCAGTGGTATTTGCACTCAAGATTTGGAGACATTATCTCTACGGTGAGAAGTTTGATTTGTTCTCCGATCACAAGAGTCTGAAGTATTTGTTCACACAGAAAGAGTTGAACATGAGGCAGCACAGATGGATGGAGTTGATCAAAGATTACGACTTCACGTTGGAATACCACCCTGGTAAAGCTAATGTGGTCGCTGATGCTTTGAGTCGGCAGACTCGTGAGACGATCGCCTCCTTAATGGTTAGAGAATGGCGAGCATTGGAGACGTTGGCAGAGTTTGATGTACAGAGTGCTGAAAGAGGAGAAGGACAACTTTTCGGATGTCTTATCCTACAGCCTGTTCTCATTGACCGCATTATTGGAGCTCAAAAAGAAGATGAGAAGTTTCAATCATGGTTCAAGAAGATGTCAGAGAAGGACCCGACAGAATGGAAGGTGGGAATCGATGGAGGGTATCGGTGCAGGAATAGATTGTGCGTGCCCGGTGATGGAGAGTTAAGGAAGGATATCCTGGAAGAAGCACATAAATCAAGGTATATAGTTCACCCGGGAGGAACGAAGATGTATAAAGATTTGAAGAAATTTCTGGTGGGAAGGCATGAAGAAGGATGTGGCCGAGTTTGTATCTAAGTGTTTGACGTGTCAGCAAGTCAAGGCCGAACATCAGAGACCGTCAGGATTGTTGCAACCGCTACCTATTCCTGGTTGGAAGTGGGAGCACATTACGATGGATTTTGTAGTAGGATTGCCCCGGTCGCAGCAGAATCATGACGCTATTTGGGTAATTGTGGATCGATTGACGAAGTCAGCTCATTTTATCGCTTATAGTATGACATATCCGGTGGAAAAGATGAGCCGGATGTACATACAACAAGTTGTGCGACTTCACGGTGCACCTGTGACGATTGTGTCAGACCGTGACGCACGTTTTACTTCTGGATTTTGGGAAAGTCTGCAAGAAGCTATGGGAACTTCACTCAAGATGAGTACTGCTTTTCACCCTCAGATAGATGGGCAAACTGAGCGTGTTAATCAGATCATGGAGGATATGCTTAGGGCTTGTGTGATCGATTTTGAAGAATCTTGGGAGACACACTTGCCGTTGGTTGAATTTGCCTATAACAATAGTTATCATACGAGTATCGGTATGGCTCCGTTCGAAGCACTGTACGGACGACCATGTCGTTCTCCATTGTGTTGGGCAGAGGTTGGGGACACAAAATTGTTGGGACCAGATTTGGTTAGAGAAACCAACGAGAAGATTTCCTTGGTCAAGGAAAGGATGAGAACCGCTCAGAGCCGGTATAAGAGTTATGCTGATCGACGCCGAAAAGATCTGGAGTTTAGTGTGGGAGATCACGTACTTCTTAAGGTTTCACCAACACGAGGAGTAGTACGCTTTGGTCTCAAGAGAGGGAAGTTAGCTCCGCGTTTCATTGGACCGTTTGAGATTTTGGAACGTATCGGGTTAGTAGCCTATCGACTGGCACTACCACCGAAGATGTCTGGGGTTCACAACGTGTTTCACGTGAGTATGTTGAGGAAATACATACGAGATCCCTCGCACGTGGTTAGTTATGACGACATTGAGACGAGTCATAACGTTTCTTACAAGGAGAGACCTGTGAAGATTCTGGATCAGAGTATCAAGAAGTTAAGAAATAAGGAGATCCCGTTGGTGAAGGTTCAGTGGAATCACCATGACGAGAATGAAGCCTCGTGGGAAGTTGAAGCTGATATGAGGAAGAAGTACCCGGAGTTATTTCATGACTAGTTAGTCTTGATTTCGGGGACGAAATCCTGTTTAAGGGAGGAGGGTGTAATAACCTGCATTTTTCTTGCATTGTCATATTTAAAATTATATATATTTTGTCTGCTTTTATCCTTATGTGAAAAATTTATTTCTTGACTAATCTCATTATTGAAATTACTTTTGGGGTCAAAATGCAATTTTCATAAAAACTGGCAATACCTGTGTTAAATTTCAAATCTGTATTTCAAAACGGTGGAATTATTTCTTTTAAAACTCAAACTGTATTTTTATAAAATCAGAAAACTATTTCTAACATTAAAATGAATTTTCTGTATTTTTGTGATAAACACCGTGTCACGAAAATACTAGTTTAGGTTTAAAACTGTCCGCGCAGTGTTAAACTTCCACAGAATTTTGGGAGTAACTGATTGGACAAATTTCTTTATACCCAATTATTATTGCTAAAGTTTTCCCTTAAGCCTTGTTTGGCAAATGCTTGTAGTATGTGTGTTGTCCTAATGCCATAAGCTTGATTCCCAAACACACCTTGACCCACACCAACTCCACCTACCCTTTCAATTATCAATGGAGCATTATGAATTGCAAGTGTATATTTACACATCATTGCTGCACTTTCTTTGTAATTAGTGGAGATTAATGGAGAATGAGTGGGATGTTAGGCAAATGTTTTCTAAGTGGGAGTTTGAGTATTTATACACCCAACCACACTACACATTCTACACTCCTAACATAGAGAGCTTGAGAGAGTCACATAGAGAGATAATAATTTCAGAATTTGAAGAGCTCAATCCTCCATAGCCAAGCTTGAAATTGGAGATTCTTAATTCTTGTATTTCTTTCTCAACAACTTCTTCAATCTACATCACGGTGAGTATTTCTAACTCACTCAAAATGTAACTCATTCCTTATTTATTGATTTAGGTAGTTAATTTTAACAGTAGCAGAATTTTGTTTTCAGATTTTTGTTAGGAAAACGAATGAAATTTAAGGTTCTGCCCGCGTTATCCCAAGCAAAACTTGATTCTGCACACTTTTTGTCTAATGCAATTTTCTCAGATTCTGCACCGTTTGGACAGAAAATGAGGATTTCAGTAGCAGTTTTTAGAATGCTATTAGTTATGTTTAAAATGATTAAGGCAATGAATTACGAATTTTCAATCCCCGTACGCGTATTATTTCTTTAATTCTGTGAATTCCTTTATGTTCAAAGTTTGATGACATTCATGTGGAGTTAGTTGTACATGCATGGTGAGTGTTGGTAGTGTGTAAAAGAGTAATGATAGTGTGGAAAAGAGTAATGATTGTGTGGAAAGAGTATGAGTTTGAGTTGTGGTTGTGGTTGTGGTTGTGATTGTGGTTGTGGTTGTGGTTGTGGTTGTAGTTGAAAATGCGGAAGAGGGTGTCTTTGAAATGCGAAGGTGGCAAATATGGACACTCTCTGACGCCCATGGAAGCGTTAAAGTGTGTGAAGCCGAACTTGGACACTCACTGGCACCCATGGAAGTGCTAAAGTGTGGCCTATGGACACTCCCTGATAACTCGAGTCTGGATACTTGTGAGGGGGTTGCCCCGGTATTTGCATGGCGGTTAGGGTATTCAAAGTGTGAGGCATTGGACACTCCCTGGTACCCCGGACCAAAGTGTGAGGCAAACTGGACACTCCCTGGCGCCCCGTTGCTAAAGTGTGGCTATCTTAGTATTTCAAAGATACCAGGAGTAGGATAGAGGGTTGTTGGGTGTTGTCGAGAGAAAAGAGTCGGATAGATGAGATGGTGCATTGTTCTCATACACGGTCACATATGTGTGAAATTATCTTTTAAATAATGTTGTGGTTGTTTTCTAAAACGAGCTCTTTATCATAAATATAAACTTGTGGTATTTAAATGGAAATGGGAAAAAGGTAAATGAGTATGTTTTTACATTCAAAGTATTGTTTTTAATACTCACCAGCTTCCTGAAGCTGACGGCGTTGATGCGTCCTGGACATTCGTGTCCAGGCTTTGCAGGTAATAATCAGGATGAACCGTATGATTATGCTAATTGAGATCAGTTGCTGAGAAGAGATGTTACTTTTATATGTTTTATGTTTATGTGCTTTAAGATATGTTTTGGTTTTGTAATAAGGATGACTGTAATAGACTTTAAGTATTGTTTTATTTTCAAGGCGGTCTGTGCCTTAGTAAATCCCGTACCATAGGATGTAATAAGTTAGAAAAAAAAATTTTATGAGCCCTGATTACCCTACTCTTATTAATGGTTTTATGTTGTTCGACGTTTTGGGACGGAATCGATCCTTCAAACTGTCGCGACCTACGGGTCCATAAAGGAAATTAAACGCTTTCCATATTTATGCTACGTCGGGGCGTGACATTATTAGAGCAGTGGATGACAGAGTGCCACCAAGGGGAATAGAGCTGGAAAATCAAAATTTGGCACCAAGGGCTGGGCAATCAATTGCCGAAAAGTTTGCAAAGAAGAATCCGACCATATTCACTGGGGGATCGGATCCTGATGTGGCAGACTTTTGGAAAATGGATATGGAACGTATATTCCGTAACCTGGCATGCACCGATAGAGAGAAAATAGACAATGCCACTGATACTTTAAAAGAGGGAGCTCAGAATTGGTGGGTTGGTATCCTCGCTAGTAGAGCACCGACTACTTGGGTAGGTTTCATAGAAGAATTTGACAAGCGATACTTTCCGGATTCAGTAAAGACCCAAAAGAAGCGAGAGTTCATTAACTTGAAACAAGGGGATATGACGGTAAACGAGTACGCGACTGCATTTAATGGGTTGGCTTGATTTGCACCGGGTATAGTTTTGGAAGAGGTGGATAGAGAAAGACAGTTCGAAGAAGGTCTGAAGGAAAATATCCATAGTCGCGTGGATACATTTCGTCTCCCAACATTTGCTGAAGTTCTCGATGTCGCCCTTATCGCGGAAAGAGATATTGGGAACTATAAGCTTAGCCAACAAGGGAAGAGGAAGAATGAGAATCAAGGGAGGAATCAGAGTAACTTTAAGAAATCCTATTTAAGGGCACCTGGGGTTGGTTCAGGAAATCAAGGGGGGAGTTCATTCTCCGGAGGAGATAAACCGGTGTATACTATTTGTGGCCGTAGGCATTGGGGTGTTTGTTTTATGGCAAATACGATTTGTCATATTTGTAACCAACCAGGACATGTTGCCAAGAATTGTACACAGACAAGAACCCAAAGTACGAACGTGGATATGAGGGGTAAATGTTATGAATGTGGTATGCTGGGTCATCGAGAGAGGGATTGCCCGAACAAGCGACAACGTGGGGCCGGTTCTGTGACTTCTAGTGGAACGAGAACAGTGCAACAACCAGACAAAGGAAAGAAGGAACAAAGGGAGGCACGGGCATTTAACCTTTTGCCAGGAGAGACGGCTAACGCGGACTCTGTGGTGTCAGGTACACTACTTATTTGCTCACGCCCTGCACGTATACTTATGGATTCAAGATCCACACACTCATTTGTGTCACATGAATTTGCTAAGTGCTTGGATGTGATGTCAGAACCATTGGGATTTGATTTGTCCGTTTCAATTCCGTTAGAAAATCCTATAATAAGTTCATTGGTATATAAAGCATGTGACATCAACGTAAATGAAAAGACCTTAGTTGTTGATTTGGTACCATTAACCACTCATCACTTTGATGTAATTTTGGGAATGGATTGGCTATCAGCGAATTGTGCTTCAATTGATTGTGTAAGGAAAAGAGTTGTATTTCAAATGCCAGATCAGGAAGAGTTTTATTTCCATGGGGTGGGGATCACGTCACCACCGTATATTATATCAGCTGCACGAGCTTGTCGACTAGTGAGGAAGGGTTGTCAAGGATTTTTATGTAGTATTCTTGATACAAGAGTCACCGGATCGGGGATTGAAAAAATTTCAATAGTGAGAGAATTTCCTGATGTGTTTCCTGAGGAGTTACCTGATACTCTAGTTGAAAGGGAGATTGAATTTACCATTGATACGATACCTGAAACGCAACCGATATCGAAGGCACCATACCGAATGGCACCAGTGGAATTAAAAGAACTGAAAATTCAACTACAAGAGCTACTCGATAAAGGGTTTATTCAACCAAGTGTCTCACCATGGGGAGCACCGGTATTGTTTGTTAAGAAGAAAGACGGGACAATGCGAATGTGCATAGATTATAGAGAGTTGAACAAGTTAACGATCAAGAACAAATATCCACTACCACGTATTGATGACTTGTTTGATCAACTACAAGGGGCCCATGTATTTTCAAAGATTGACTTGAGATCGGGTTATCACCAATTGAAAGTCAAGGTGGAGGATGTTGAGAAGACAGCGTTTCGGACTCGATATGGCCATTATGAGTTTTTGGTCATGCCATTTGGAGTAACAAATGCACCAGCGACGTTTATGGATTTGATGAATAGGGTATTCAAGGAATATCTGGATGAGTTTGTGATTGTGTTCATAGATGATATCTTGGTGTGTTCCAAAAATGTTGAAGAACATGAAAGGCACTTACGATTGGTCTTACAACGACTGCGAGAGAGAAGATTATATGGGAAATTGAAGAAGTGTGAGTTTTGGTTGACTGAGATAGCTTTCTTGGGGCATGTAATTTCTGAAGATGGAGTTTCAGTGGACCCGCAGAAGATTGAGGCTATAGCTAATTGGTCAAAACCAACAAATGTATCTGAAATTTGAAGTTTCTTGGGATTGGCAGGTTATTATAGAAGGTTTGTGGAAAATTTCTCCAGGATAGCGATGCCAATGACTCAACAGATGAGAAAGAACGCAGTATTTAATTGGGACTCGGAATGTGACAAGAGTTTTAAAGAGCTGAAGACTCGACTTATGTCAGCACCGATCTTGACGATTCCGTCTGGTACAGGGGGGTTTGTAATCTATAGTGATGCTTCATATAAAGGATTGGGATGTGTCCTGATGCAGAACGACAAGGTGATAGCTTATGGCTCACGTCAGTTAAAGGTACATGAAGTGAATTATCCGACTCATGATCTTGAGTTAGCAGCGGTGATCTTTGCATTGAAGATCTGGCGGCACTATCTTTACGGGGAAAAGTGTGATATCTACACAGATCACAAGAGCCTGAAGTACTTGTTTACACAGAAAGAACTGAATATGAGGCAGAGACGATGGTTAGAATTGATGAAAGACTATGACTTGTCGATTCACTATCATCCTGGGAAAGCAAATGTAGTTGCTGACGCGTTAAGTAGGAAGTCCACTAATAATTTGGCCTGTGATTTGACTTCGCAGAAACAACTCGTTGGTGAAATGGAAAAGTTAGAACTTGAGGTGATTTCAACAACTGAGGGAGGTTTGCTAGCAGCTATTGTCGCACAACCGACATTGATAGATGAGATAAAGATGAAACAACTTCAAGACCCAGTTTTAAAGAAGATTTGCGATGAAATACCGCTAGATAAACAGCCAGAGTTTACGTTAGTGGATAATATTCTGAAATTCAATAATCGGGTATGTGTACCTAATGTGGATGGAATTAAGGAGTTAATACTTGAAGAATCTCATAATACCAAATATACAGTTCATCCAGGTAGTACCAAGATGTATCGAGATTTGCGAGAGGTATATTGGTGGTCTGGAATGAAAAGAGAGGTAGCTGAGTACGTGGCCAAATGTTTGGTTTGTCAGCAAGTCAAAGCGGAACATCAAAGGCCCGCAGGGTTATTGCAACCTTTGGATGTACCAGAATGGAAATGGGAAAAGATAACCATGGATTTTGTATCGGGTTTTCCAAGGTCTTCAAGATCGAACGACAGTGTTTGGGTAATTGTAGATCGATTGACTAAGTCTGCACATTTCTTGCCGATTAAGACAAAGGAACCGATGAAACTCACAGAGTTGTATGTTAAAGAGATTGTGAGGCTACATGGAGCGCCAGTGTCTATAGTTTCAGACAGGGATAGTAGCTTCTTATCTAGATTCTGGAGAGGACTACAAGCAGCTATGGGTACAAAGTTAAACTTTAGTACATCTTTTCACCCACAGACGGATGGGCAGTCCGAGCGTGTGATTCAAATATTAGAGGACATGCTTCGACTATGTGTTTTAGATTTTAAGGGTGACTGGGAAAAATATATACCATTGATTGAATTTGCCTACAATAACAGTTTTCAGTCTAGTATTGGGATGGCACCATATGAGGCACTATATGGGCGTAAGTGTCGATCACCGATTTGTTGGACTGAGGTAGGGGAACGAAGGCTAGAAGGACCTGAGATGGTTCAGTTGGCAGCGGATAAGGTAAAGGTAATACAACAACGGTTGAAAACGGCTCAGAGTCGTTATAAAAGCTATGCGGATATGGGGCGAAGGCCACTAGAATTCGAAGTAGGTGACCGTGTGTTCTTGAAGGTTTCACCTTCCAAGGGGATTACGAGGTTTGGAAAGCGAGGGAAGTTGAATCCTAGATACGTTGGACCATTTGAGATTATTGGAAAAGTGGGGCCAGTAGCTTATCGGCTAGAGTTACCACGGGAGTTGGCTAATGTACACGATGTATTTCATGTGTCGATGTTGAGAAGAGTTATATCTGATTCAAGTCATGTGATTATTCCAGAGCCATTGGAAGTCAGAGAAGACTTAACGTATGTTGAACGTCCAGTGAGAATCCTAGATAGAAAGGATAAAATATTACGAAATAAGACGGTTCCATTGGTAATGAATGGTCTTGTGGCGAAATCACTCAGTGGAAGAAGCCACGTGGGAAAGAGAGGATGAGATGCAGGCAAAGTATCCATTTCTATTTGAAGCATGAGGTACTGAAAGTTTGGGGACAAACTTCCTTTAAGGGGGAGAGGATGTCATACCCGCTCCCGCGGCATGAAATTACATTATATTAGCATGCATGGTAGGCTTACTATTGTGTTAATGAACACGTGTGAAGTGAGTGATGACTCACTAGTTGTTGGAGGGTGTCTTTTAAGAACCCAGTATTTGGCCTTGAAGGCAGTCCAGAAGGTGGGCATGTGAGAATTCCCTACGGTTGGGAAAATGAGTAATAACTCATGATTATGTGCTTAAATGTTTATTTAGGCATATGTGAATATAATTGATTATTATATTGTTGATAGCGGCTCATCGGAGTCATTAGATGCCTGGTGAGAATGAAATTGAACACGTTACATAATTTGGTAAGCTAATTAGCAATTTCGTAAAAATTTGTAGAAACTTGCGTTTTAGCAACCAAACGGAACTTAGTCGGAAACCTTTATAATTTTGAGGTTTCACCTGTAGAGCTATGCATTAGCTGTGTATAAAGTTTAAGAGACTGATTAGAAGTTTTGAAAACTCGTGGGGAGGTAAACACAATTTCCAAAAGTGTTGCCTATATATAGATAGTGATGACTTTCATAAATTTTATAAAGTCTAACCTAAATTCAAGAAGAGGCCAAATGGAGGATTTCTTGACTTAGAGCTTCAAGACTCGAATCGACGGAGTTCTACCCGTTTGTTTTTCATCAAATTCCGTATTTGAACTCTACGAGGTAAGGCCATCGTTTTGATACCTATTAGGCCTTGTTTGGTTAAGTTTTCCGAAAACTCATTTTATAGAATTTTCATACAAAGTTGATAATTGGACTTTTGATTAATAGGAATTGTATTAGAAGAATTACTACACGTTCCTTGTGCTTGAGTTTTTCTTGGATCGGCGTTAAAGAGCGTAAATCGGAGGTGAGTGATATTAATCTTGAGTTTTGGATGATTCTATGGTTTAATGCATTGATATGCTAGGAACCTTATATAGATAACATGTGTAGTTCATATTGGGCAAAACTAATGTGTAAAGTAGGCCCAAGGCATGTTGAAATGAAAAGCATGATGAGTTGCTAGTTGAGCATGTTTATGTGCCTATGTGGGTTAAAGGGGGATTTGTGCTAATTCACCGCGAGACGTCCTCTCGAAGGGAGAGGATTAGTAGTGACGACGGTCACTTGCCGAGAAAGGCATTAACGCGACATGTCGAAGGGGCATGGGTCGTGGTTGAGTCTTAAGACTTTGGATCGGTGAATGTGCACTTATTCCCTAGAGACCAATAGTTATGTGTTATGATGGATTGGAACATATTTGTCATCCGTATGCTTGATTCATATTATTCACTAAGCGTTAGCTTAAACAAATCTATATATGTGGTTATATAAATAACCATTCAGGTGCAAGGACTGGAGGGGAGAATCACGGGTAATGAGGCGAGGAAGGACTGGAAGCTCCTAATGCTTATAGAACTTGTAGCACTTTTGTAATATGTGTTTAACTCTTGCCGGTTGTTTAACCGTGCAACTTGTATTAAGACTTGTTATTTATGCGAGTACGGCGCTTGGTTCACCTTAGGACCTTGGTTGCCAAGACGTGTGAAACTTGTAGTTTTGATACTTGTAATCCAGGACGGGTTTATGGTGGTTGTATAATGGATATATATATATGTTTTGGTAGTTCTTTGAATGTTTAGCAAAGCTTTGAATTGTTTGGTTTTGAAAAGGTTTGGTGGAAATGGTTTTGTTTGGTTTGATTTAAAATGGATTGGGTTGGTTTCTTTGGGTGAAAGAGGTATTGATTTATTAACGCCGTTTGTCGCGGAAGCGCCGGGAATTAACGGCGTTAGTAGGAAGCGCCGGTAATTAACGGCGTTTGCGGACAAACGCCAGCAATTGTGAATACGGTCTTTTGGAGGTTTGGTTTCTGCACAGACCCCATTCGACCGGTCGAACGGGGCAATTCGACCGGTCGAAATGCCCCCTGCCAGAAATTTCAAACTCCTACTTCCAATGTTCGGAACAACTTCTAATTAGGCATGGAGGTACCTTTGGGGACCCTTTGACCTATGAAATTGTTACTTTTGAAAACGAAACTCGTTAAGGCGTGTTTGGACACGTGTTTAATATAACCTTTGAAAAACCATTTGGAAGTTGGTGGTTTTGGTGCAAAACTTTTATTAAGGACATTTTTGGAAACTCTAATCATTTTGGTAAGCCTTGATGGCGTGCCACGTGACCTAGATTCATATGTGTGGATCCGGGGCGTGACAATATGTGCCGAAACCCCTGAGTCGATGACCCATGGTGAAGGAGCAGATGAAGAAAAACACACAATATTACCTGACTGTGCAAACCAGCAGTACTAGACAAGGATTGTTGTTGCTGTTGTTGAATTAAGGCATTGTATTCCTCTTTAGAGAGAGTGATAGACTCATTTTAAGATGCTATAGCAGGTGGAGTAGGAGTACTAACTTCCTGTTGAGACCTAGAAGCATTGTCAGAAGAGTACAGGGCTGGATTAGGTGAGGTCTCCCACGGCTTACCATAGACATCATAACACCTATCCTTAGGTGAGGTTTCCCACGGCTTACCATAGACATCATAACACCTATCCACAGTATGATTGTCATCCCCGCAATGTGTGCAATAAAGAGAACCACGATCTCGACCAAAACCACGACCACGTACTGGAGGACCTCCTCATCCTCGATTACCATTAAACATAGGAGGGGAATTACCAAAGCGACGACCACCGCGATCGGGATTATTACCAGGAAAAATTCCATGACCACGAAAGACCCCTCTATATCCCGTATGTGTAACAAGTGCAGAATTTTCTTTCCCAACAGGCTCAGAAGAGGCGGAGGAGGAAGACTTTGTAGTAACGCGGAGCACACGAGAATACACATTGCTCAAGGATGGAATACTACCATCACAGGCCAAAATCTGTGACTTAACAGACTAAAGATTCGAATGTAACCCAGATAAGAACTTGGAGACATAAAATTCCTCTCGTTGCTTCTTGATAACGTCAACATCATTGGTGATAGGATGATACTGATTCAACTCATCCATGAGTCCCTTAAATGTACTATAGTATTCACTAACCGGCTTATCACCCTGTTGAAGCATAAACAAATTTTGATATACCTCATAAACACGAGAAACATTCTTTTGCATGGAAAACGTCTCATGAACAGACTACCAAATCTCTTTGGCTGAGGACAAGAACATGACACTAGAACACACAGTAGGTTCCATATTATTCCACAACCAGGACATAACCACATAATTCTTAGACACCCAATCTTTATAATCCTTACTATCCTTAGCAGGAGCAACAGACTCAATATATTTCAACTTCTTTCTAGCCCCTAAGGTGACTTTCATAGCTTGAGCCCACAACAAGTAATTGGACCCATTCAACTTAGTAGTGATAATTTGCATACTCACAACATCAGATGAAGAAATAGAACCTTTCTTGTCAGCCATATCAACCAAAAACAGTAGGAGTCTTATACCCAATAACAAAGGAAAAATGCTAACAACGAACAAGAAGCAACATCAACACCAATAAACTTAAACGGAACTAACCAATAAGGTCCATAAAAGGACCGAGACAACCCGAACGAAGAAACCACCAATCAAAATTGCCTAATCGAGTTTCGAGGTTTGTGAATATAATCCCTTGGACGGTTGGAATTCAAGAAAGTGAAGAAATCAGATCATGAACAGTGCTCGATGAATAGTAACTGCATGAACTGTAACTGCGTGAACAATGTCACGTGAACAGTAACTGCGCGAACAGTGTCGCGTGAACAGTGCTGCGTGAATAGTGCTGCGTCTATGATGGTGGTGGTGGTGGTGTGCGGCGTAGAGAAGCCTATTTGGGTGGCTATGATACCATGTTCAAAGAGAGAATAGAGAGAAAGCGAAGGTTTAACCTAATTAGGTTAGCCCACACTTATATCTATCAATCATATAATCACAAAAATTACAGAAATATCCTTAATACTAATACTTATATTCTAACATATATATTTGTTCTGTTTCAAGTATAGATCTAACAACAAAAACTCAAAACTCAAAAACACTAAAACTCAAAAAAATATAGATTATAGATGTAACCATAAATTTGTGATAGTTAAGAACCAAAAATATATATATATATATATATAATGCTTAGATCTAACAACAAAATTGAAAAAACAAAACTCAGAGAACACTAAAAAATTATAGGACAACAAAGGGCTGTAACGCTTAGATCTATGATACATCAGACTAGAGAAGGAGTTAGGAATGATGGATATAGAAAAATATTATAGTTCTGGTAATTAAAATCGAAAAAAGAAAGGGTTGTAATGCTTAGATCAATGATAGATCAGACTAAACATAGAGTTAGGAATGATGGATATAGAAAAATACTGTAGATCTATAAAACAAAAACCCTAGATTATGATGCCCTACTTCAGAAATCAAAAACAACAAAGGAACACCGAATCTATACCTTGCTACTCGGATTGTGTGGTGACAGTGAGCTAGGTGAGATGTTTCGCCGGTGTCGCCTACTGCAGCCGGTGGCGATTTTGTTGTCGTCTAGTCAGTCCTCTTTGTCGCCTCTACTTCTGCTCTCGTGAGTTCCTCAAAAAAGTGAAGGATGTAGAGGTTGTAAAGAGAAGAGTGGTATATATATGACAGGGATATGGTATTTTTAACCCACATTCTCACTTAGAGTTTATACCCGCGTTTTTAATACTACACCCCCTGGTATTATTTTATCCTCACTAGAGAGCATTAATTTTAACTAGGGGTGTCATTTGGAACGGAATTTCCGATTCCGACCGATTCCGAGCCGAAAAATTTCGATTTTGGAAGCAAAATTTGCATTCCGAATTCCGAAATTCCGAATTCCAAAAATTCCGAAAAAAATTGGAACGGAATTGGAATTGTTTTTAGAATTCCGAAAATTCCGAAAATATTCCGAAAGAATTCCGAATAGAATTTCCAAAAATATTCCGATAATATTCTGAGTTCTTATATTATACAATGTAAATATGTAATACATATATACTATGTAACCATGTTTGATATTTTTTTAGGTGTTGATATTATGGACTTAATGTGTTTTAAGTGTTAGTTGTTGCTTTAAAAAAAAATGTGTTGTATTTTATGCTGGAAATTTGTAATAGCTGTGTAGATTATTTTTATTGTGTAGGTAGTGGTTGGAAAATTTCGAAATATTCCGAAAATATCCGAAAATTCCGAAAATTCGGAATCGGAAATGCTTTTTAGAATTCCGAAATTTTGGAATGGAATTCGGAAAACATAAGTAGATTCCGAAAATTTTGGAATTTTTTTCCGAAATAGCCTATTCCGTTCCGTCCAAATGACACCCCTAATTTTAACCATACATTACAATAGCTAAAGTTAAATAATACTATAATAGTCCAAACAAATACAGTATAACCGTGAATTGGACTAAAATAGTCCAATCTCCCTTAGTTATCCGCTAAACAACCGATATGGTTTTGTATAATGTATAATAAGTTATCAGTTTAGAGAAAAAAATATAGCGTGCGCTTTGGAAAGCACCTACGAGCCACAAGGCACTATGAACACGAGAGAAACAAAGAGCAGCAACAGAACACGTCACCCAAAGCAAAAGGAATCAACGTCGCCAATCAGAAGACGAGTTCGGATCCTACATGCTACAGTTGCACAATTAGACCTACCACTGTACACTTGAGGACGATTGATAACGACCTCCCATTTCATTTGCAGCTCTATTTCGCTTATACACACTTATTACAAAAATAAAAGTAAATAAATAAATTAAATCTTGGTGAGAGATTCTTCATTTCTTTCTTGTGTATTCCTCACCTCATATAATGATCCGCGGTTTGAAAAAAAAAAAAAATACCGATTTACAACATGGCATTCTTGTCCGCCATGAAATAGAAAACAACAAAAGAAAGAAAGAATTTTTTATTTAAAATGATTATGAGAAATTTTCAAAGAGGGGGGGTTTTGTCATTCGTGTATTTACAGAGTTGTTGGGTCATGCCAGCGGAAGAGGCGACGATGATGATTGATGACGCTTAGGAGGAGGGTATGTAAATTGGTGATTGGAACAGAAATTAAATACTGAGAAGAAAAAAAAAAGGTTGTAGAATATGGAAGCGTCTTGCTTTTTTTGTGGCAGCGGTGGCATCTCAACCTTGTCTCTGAATTCACCAAGCTGTCAAAGCATCCGATTTCTTCATAATTCGTGGTCCAGTTATTCATTTTCTTCTTCTTTCAGCAGTGACAGGCGTGCTATTTCCTCAACATTCCGCTCCCAACAATTTATCCGGAACAGCTCCAATAGCAGCGGCAGCGATTGCGATGTCACAAAGACTAGAAGTGACAAGAGAAGAAGCCACAACAACAACAACAACAACAACGATAATAAAAGTAGTAAGATTGCCGGGAATAACAACACTGGGAATGGGAATGCTGGGTCGTCTGCCCTCGTGACTGTGGTCGTGAATGATGTGAAGCAACGCAAGAGGAGGCAGCAACAGCGTCAACCTCAGCAAGACAGATCGCCTACTGTTCGTGCCCTTTATCAGAACGGAGATCCTTTGGGGCGAAGGGATTTGGGGAAGAATGTGGTGAGATGGATATGCCATGGCATGAAGGCCATGGCCTCGGATTTTGCCCAAGCCGAATTGCAGAGGGAGTTTTCTGAGGTCAAACAGCGAATGGGGACCGGTCTTGCCTTTGTGATACAGTCTCAGCCTTACCTCAACGCAGTCCCAATGCCCCTTGGCCTTGAAGCTGTTTGTCTAAAGGCGTGCACCCATTATCCCACCCTTTTCGATCACTTCCAAAGGGAACTGAGAGACGTCCTCCAGGAGCTCCAGCGCAAATCTTTGGTTGACAATTGGTGTGAGACAGAGTCCTGGAAGCTGCTCAAGGAGCTTGCCAATTCAGGTTCTCTCTCTCTCTCTCTCTCTCTCTCTCTCTCTCTCTCTCTCTCTCTCTCTTGTATATTTATCATTCATGATTCATTTCCTTCTACACGTTGTTTGGGAACTCTGCTGAAAGGCTTGGCTGACATGATGAACTTACAGCTCAGCATAGAGCCATCGCACGGAAGGTTTCCCAGCCAAAGACTCTTTACGGTAATTTAGGGATGGACCTTGAGAAGGCCAAGGTTATCCAAAGCAGAATTGATGATTTTACAAAGAGAATGTCTGATCTTCTTCTAATAGAAAGGGATGCTGAACTGGAGTTCACCCAGGAGGAGCTCAATGCTGTTCCAATGCCTGACAATAGCTCGGATTCTCCAAAACCCATTGAATTCTTGGTTAGCCATGCCCAGGCTGAGCAAGAACTTTGTGATACCATCTGCAATTTGAGTGCAGTTAGCACCTCCACAGGTCTCACATTACTTATTCGCTTTCACCACAAACATCTATAAAATCTTTAACCACATATGACAATGGTCTGGAATTGTTTCATGATTTGTTTTATTTTTTATAGCCACTCCACAAATTCATTTTCGAAGGCATTGGATTGTGTGCATACAGGATTAGGTGGAATGCATTTAGTAAAGTTCAGGGTGGAGGGAAATCATCGGTTGCCTCCGACTACCCTTTCTCCCGGAGACATGGTTTGCGTGAGAACGTGTGATAGTAGGGGTGCTGGTACAATTTCTTGCGTGCAAGGGTTTGTTAACAACCTAGGGGAGGATGGATGTAGCATCAGTGTGGCTATGGAGTCTCGTCATGGTGATCCCACATTTTCTAAACTCTTTGGCAAGAGCGTGCGAATTGATCGCATTCATGGACTGGCTGATGCTCTGACATATGAGGTAACCTTTTCTGTGTTTGATGTTGAAAGCAAGAGGTACTAGATGAATGAATTATGTAGATTTATCCTTGGCTGTCTGAGAATACGACCCAAGAGTATTTGCGTTGATCCTGTCACCTTTAAAGTGAAGGATAGAACCCCTATCTGTAGAAGCCATATGCGATGACAGGGCACTGTTCGGCTTATCTATTGGGATAACCACCTTTATCAAGATATGCTGCACAAGAATGCCTACCATGTGAATCGAACAACTCTCTTTCTACGCTTATGTTCTCACCTTATTTATGCTTCACAGACTTAATGCCACCACACTTAGTTGGCTGGAACACCCTGCCGCTTCTGTTGTCCCTCTGCCGCTATTAGTTGAGATTGTAGAGACTTATTGCCCACACTTGTGTCAGAATTAAGGAGCTGCAAGATTAATACCTTCACTGCTGTCTTTACCTTGAGACTTTATCACAAAATTGTTTTATGTGGCACGATACTAACACATTGGCACGGCAAAGTTAGAAAGATTATGATATGGATATGGGTGTGGATATAGCAAGGATACGTTTACGGTTGTCTATGTAAATGATGTGTATATATATACATGCGTTAGAAATCAACTAGTTGGTAGTTATGTGCATGTATATTGACAAACTAACATTTTCTGCCTGACATATATCTCAAACATTTTGTATCAGAATTAAAACTCATCTCAGAAGCTGAGCGATAAAGATACTATGGACAACTATTTAAGATGAGTTCGAAATTTTACCCTCATACCCCGACTCTCTTTTCTAAAAAAAATTCAACAGCTTCCTATGAGTTATAATATTGTACTAAATACAAATTGCCTTATTTCAATATTGAATATGTATAGGACATGTGTCCTAAAGTATTCAAGAAGTATTTGGTACATGTTTATAAATTTATTAAATTATGACCAACTACTTAATTCTTAGCTTATGCAAACATTTAGAAAGTATGTTGCACATATTTGTGGAATATGAGAAGTATCGAAATCTGATGCTAACACGGCTCCCAGGTAGAAGTCTTCATGTTCATATCTCAAAACTTAAAATCTCTTATCCCAAGTTGCCAACAAGTAGATGAATCAACCAGCAGGGACATGAGGACACTTACTGGATGCTATCAATATCTTCTAATCCACTCTAGTCAAATCGGATGTATTTTACAACTATTCCTTTTCTTCTTTTACTCTCCCTTTGTCTCTATATAGGGATGGGTTTAACATCTCTGTTTGTTTCCTCTATTCTCTTTCTTTTATTGATAAGAAAAGGGGCGATCTGGTGGTGATCTCACTTGCACAGGATGGTGGGGGGTTATACTACACAAAGAATTAATCTTTGACTTTTTTTTATTTGCACAAAATGGCTACTATTAGAGTTGAACATGTGTTTCAAGCTTCTCGGGTCTAGCTTTACACATTTCACCCAACAATGGCCTCCGCCCTCTGTCTCCTGAGAATATTGTTAACTAGTCTCATTTGCATTGGATTTTTACATATTCTCCATCCTTTTCCAATTTGTTTCTTTCTCCATTTATTTCTTCTTAAGGATTTGATGCTAGAATTTTCATTACAAAACAAATGTGATGTCCTTCCATATGATAGCATGATCTACTACATAATATGAAGCATGAACACACCGCACGTATACGACATGACACGGGCTCGTCGACGCGACATCCTCCTATAAAAACTGCACGTGCACACTACAGGAAAGTGTGCATGAAGTGTCGTGTCAGTGCGACGGACACGGTACGATACGCGACACGTTACCTTCTTAGAAGTGTCAGTGCTTCCTGCGCCATTTCATATCAATGTTTCAAGTTCTCCCACATGATTCTAGTATTAAGGAGTAGCAATGTTATTAAGTTCACAGCAAGGATGAAAATTTCGTTTCGGTCTGTTGAGAGACGGAAACGTTTCAAAAACATTGAGAAATATGGGGAAACATAATTTCAATCTTAACTATGCGCATGTATAAAGCTAATAATTGATTAATTGAACCTTTGAGAGGTCTATATATGTAGTTACATTAAAAATATGTACTCCCTTCGCCCTATTTTTTGAGTCCACCTTTGGGAACTCAACAAAAAGAATCTACACTTACTTTCCACAATTGCCCCTAATCATTACAACAACTTTTTAAATTTTGTCTTGGTGTAGATTTCAAGGAAGGATAGTAATGGAAAGTAAAAAAAAAATTTATACTAATTTAGGAAAGTGGATACTAATTTTTGGACATCCCAAAATAGAATATAGGACTCAAAATATGGGAAGGAGGGAGAAGTTTAAATTGAAAATACACGAGGTCTAACTTCACAGCAACATGAAAAGTGATGCAAACTAATTTATGTCTTAGAACTGTGTAATGTGTAATGGTCTTTCACTTCAAATGAAGATACTGCTCTAGATGGAGTATAATTGGCCAAATTAATAACAACTTGTCCTAAGTTGACCAACTTTAGCTCATATTGGAGGTGGTGGTGACTAAGTTACTGTTTTCTAAAGTATATTATTGTTTTCCTTGTGAAAGAGATTCTAGGAGTCACTGTATATTCATGAATTACCCTTCACTCTCTGTATGGGATAATGTTATTCTCATTTATTTGGATGATTACATATACAAATAAGTTAAACAAAGGAGCAACTGTTAATCTTTCCTTTACTAACTTGTGTTCTTCCTCCATTTACTTCTTTAATTTTTCATTATGTAGGATTTGATACTAGAGATCAATCAAAAGAAGAGGTGTCCTTTTAATGGTACTGTAAAAGTGGAGAAATAATATATTTGATTGATTAAAAAATGATTACAAGAGCCTAATATATATAGGCTTAGCTACAAGCTACACTTTTACAACCTAACCGATGTGGGACACTATAACATTACACTTTTTACAATATTATCCTCTAACACTCCTCCTCATATGCACCAAGCTTGTCACATATATATTTAACCCGAGTCCCAACTAATGCTTTTGTTAACAAATCGGCTAACTGATCCGCGGATTTCTCGTGAACGGTATTGATTACTTTCTCTAGAAGCTTTTCCCGAACAAAATGACGATCAACCTCGATGTGTTTTGTCCTTTCATGAAATACTGGATTGGAGGCTCTATGAACGGCAACTTGATTGTCACAAAGTAAATTCATAGGACAAGACTGAGTAAACCTAAGCTCTTCTAGTAGATGCTTCATCCACACTAATTCACACGTAGTATGTGCCATAGCCCTGTATTCAAACTCAGCACTCGACCTAGCAACTACTGTCTGCTTCTTGCTCTTTCAGGATACAAGATTACCACCAACCAAAACACATTATCCTGTAGTGGATCTCCTATCACCAGGAGATCCTGCCCAATCAGCATCACTGTAGCTCTCAATCCGTATATGACCTCGATCCTGGTACAATAAACCACGACCTGGAGCTCCTTTGAGATACTTCAAAATACGCATCACTGCCTCCTACGGTGGGTTTGGGAGAAAGCATAGCATAACGACGACTCTCTTCGTTCTAAACATAGGCAACTGCCTCTTGAAGTGATGGTAATGGCTCCATCCCAAGAATTCGTCTCCTTACCCGATCGAATTCTGAATTGAGGCCAGCTAGAAACTTAAAAATTCTTTCGCTCTCGATATACTCCTTGAAACTAGTGGCATCCGTAGAGCAAACAGGACGATAATTCTTCAAGTTATCAAGACGCTTCCACATAGTATTCAAAGAGGTGTAATACTGAAGGATAGAACGCTCACCTTGTTCATCCGCCTCAATACGCCATCGAAGCTCATAAACTTCAGCTAAATTCCCTTTCCTAGCATAAGTTTGTGCTAATGTATCCCATATGTCGAGTGCTGTTTCCATCTTTAGAAAAAAAGCAGCAATACTGGGCTCCATCGAATGCACAAGCCAACTCATGACGAGATAATTATCCACTTCCCACTTCGCATAGGTGGGTTCCTCACGACTAGGTGCCTTAAGAGTGCCATCAACATAACCAAACTTCGATCTACTGCGTAGCCAAAAGGTAGCGGATTGAGACCAAGTAAGATGGTTCTCTCCATTGAATAATTCTGTGGTAATTTTTGACCCAGGGTTCTCAGTAATGAGGGAATGCTTCTCATGACTTATAGGAGAACTCACAACAACGGATTTGTCACCAATCACCCCTTCTTTCGACATTATGGATGAAAAAGATTAATCACAGAATCAGTTTATACGGCAAATAGGGCAAGCCTAGTCGTCACAGGCACTGCACTGGTGCAATCGTCTAATTTATGGACAAATCATGGGTCCGTACACGGACCTAAGATGTCGGAGAGATGAAGCTTGTGATCAGATCAATTATCTTAGACTACCCAATGCTTTAGGGTTGAGAAAACAAGAAGGAAAAAGGAAAATTACGATTGCTGATCAATCCAGTAGAGCTGTGAAGAGATTACCCAACCAAGTGGGCTGCTGAAGAGAAGGAAAGAGGGTTAGGTGGTGTGCGATTCAGGATAGGTGGGCCAGGGTGGCTCTCGGCTGGGCTGGAGAGCTTCGGCGCAAGGCTGGAAGGCTGGAGGGATTGTAGTTTAGGTTGGGTAGGCCAGGGGAGCTGTGGCTGGGGTGTGGGACCTGCGGCGCAGAGCTGGAAGGCCCTTTTTGGGTTCGGCGCAGGTGGGGTAGCCTAGGACAGTGGCGGCGATGGGTGTGGTGGTGGTGTTAGTGGAGGCGCAGGTGGTGGTGTTGGTGGATTGGTGAAAACCCTACTTAGGGTGGCTCTGATACCATGTTGAAGAATATTTTTCCAAGCTTAGAGAGAACAACTGTTCTTCTAGGTTATTTTATTAGATGTAAAAACACAATAATGACTAATTACAAGATAGTCCCTAAACAATAGAATAGCTATATCCAGCTACTAATAGCTACTAAAAAATAACTCCAACAATTTTCTGTTTGTAAGTGGTTTACAGCTGTCATTAGCTTCTTCTTCTTCTTTTAAATTCTTCAGTGAGTATTCAATGTCACATATAACCTAACCTCGTGATATATGGATCCTTGCCCCTACTTGGATTGCTCTTAGACATAGGTTTATGTTATAGTGTGTTGTAGTTGGTTCTACATGGTTGTTCACCAATTTCTTTTTTATAACTTGCACAAGATCCTTGGATATTTGTGTTACATTGAATGGATAATAAGCATTATACCTTACTATCACTTCATGGTTGAGCACCCATTAGAGAATGCCATTTCTTTATATATCTTTTCATCATGCTGGCCAAATTTGAGAAGTCAAAGATATTCTAGGCTTTGGACCATACAAGGCATTCCTCATGAAGAACTTAAGATTAGCTCCTTAAGGTTGACCTCATTACATGCTCTCTTAATTGAGTTAAGCTTGCCTTTCTCCCTTCATTACTTACGACGATATAGCCTTATAGTATTTCTCACCATCATGACATGGATTTCATGTTGTAGCACGACTTCTGTCACTAGATACAGGTTATGTGGCTTGCTGTCTAAATTTGATAATTTGCCAACGTATAGCTAGCGTTTGTCCTTTCCCTTAAGAACATCCATATATAGCAGATCTAGTGCGGTTGACAAGATCTCCTTCTTTAATACGGTATCACTACCAAAGATGAAAATCCCTACATTCCCATTCTTCAAGGCTATTCCGTCCTACGATATTGGTTGTACTCATATGCTTTTTCTTAGAAATTCCGCTAATACATTTGAATCAGGTCATTGATTTTATTTATAGCTTGTTTGGTTGTCACTTGAATTTATAGTCTCCTTCATAGTTTAATATTTTTATATTGACGTAAAATACACCATCCTGAATGACCTCATTTACACAAATAGGATTAAATAGGAGATTTCATCATATTTCCCTTTTCTTCTTTTTCTTTTCTAGGAATTGCCAGAATTCCTATTCTAAGCATCATTTTTTAAATAAGCACGGTTTTCCTGAAAAGAATAATGCAAGATAAAAGAGTAGAAGAAAGGTATATTTTGTATTTACATCCCAAGGATATTATATAGTTACAAGGAAGAGATTCAAGATAGGAAGGAAATAAAGAGAAGATAAAAACTAATCATAACTGGTCAACATGACCTCTAAAATCACAGACTAAAAATACGTATGTAACACCTAATTTAACATTTAATTCCAACACTCCCCCTTAAGCTGGGAGCGAAGACATCGACGAGCCCCAGCTTGCCACGAGAGATTGCAGAAGCGTAGGAGCAACAGACTTAGTAAACATATCAGCTGTTTGATCAGTGGATGGAACAAAACTTGGAGAAATAACTCCGGTCCGAACTTTTTCCCGAATAAAGTGAACATCAACCTCAATATGCTTGGTCCTCTCACGAAGAACTGAGTCAGAGGACAACATAATGGCGGACTTCTTGTCACAAAACAATGTAGATGCGCCTGCAACAGGAAAACCCAACTTTTGTAGAAGAGATCGAAGCCAGAGAAGCTCACTTTATCCTTGGGCCATGGCACGATATTCCGCTTTAGCTGAAGAACGAGAAACAACTGCTTGTTTCTTACTCTTCCAAGATATAAGATGGCTTCCGCAAAAAGTACAGAAACCAGACTTAGAATGCTTATCACTTTTAGAACCTGCATAGTCGGCATCTGTAAAACAAGAGAGACCAGTCTGAACTCCTGCTGTAAAGAAAAGCCCAAGACCAGAACAAGTCTTGAGGTACCGAAGAATATGATATACAACATCCAAATGAGAGGTACGCGGTGAATGCATGAACTGGCTCACAACACTAACAGCAAATGTGAGGTCTGGTCTTGTGTTCGTAAGATAAATGAGACAACCCACAAGACGTTGATATATTGAAGGATCTGGTAGGAGTTCTCCTATCTCTGGAGTTAACTTAAGGTTCGGATCCATAGGGGAAGAGGCAGGCCGACACCCAAGCATGCCTATATCCTGAAGAAGATCAAGAGAATATTTTCTTTGAGACAAAGAAATACCTTTGCGTGACCGAGCAACCTCAATACCCAGAAAATACCGAAGTGGACCCAAATCCTTAATATCAAACGACACTCCAAGAGACCGCTTCACTTGAGTAATACCCGGCGCATCATCCCCGGTAATAATAATATCATCAAAATAATCAGAAATAATAATACGCTTCCCCTGAGATTGACGGCGAATAAAACACGTGTGATATGAATGGCACCGAAGAAATCCCATGCGAAGAACCACCTCACTAAAACAGCTAAACCATGCACGAGGAGACTGATTCAAGCCATAGAGAGATTTGCGAAGGAGACAAACTTTCCCGAATACTCCCCCTGAGCCCGAAAACCAGGTGGGGGATCCATGTAAATAGTTTCATACAAATCACCATTAAGGAAAGCATTTTTAACATCCAGTTGATGAAGTGGCCAGGAGTAAGAGGCAGCTAACGAGACAAGAAGACGAACCGTCGTTAACTTAGCCACAGGAGCAAAGGTAGCACTAAAATCCTTACCAGGCACCTGAGTAAAACCCTTAGCAACCAAACGAGCCTTATAACGATCAATAGTCCCGTCAGCCAAATATTTCAAACTAAAGACCCATTTACAGCCTACAGTGCGCTCCCCTGCGGGAAGGGGAACAAGCTCCCACGTCTTATTGCCCTGAAGAGCATCCATTTCCACCTTCATAGCAGCCACCCACTTAGAATTGTAGAGAGCCTCGTGAACATAACGAGGAGCAGAGACTGAATCAACCTGACTAATAAATGAGTGAAAAGAAGCGGACAAGCCCTGGTAAGAGATATACTTGGAAATAAGATGGTTAGTACTATCAGAAAGAAGCTAACGGGCAGGGGGGCGACGGACACGAGTAGGATAATGGGGTGAGACAGGAGCTAAAGAAGGATGAGAGATACCTGAATCCGGAGAAGACTGAGGCAGGGTAACAGAGGAGCGCTGACGGCGAGTATACACTTGCATTGGATCACCAGAGACAACCGGAGGTAATGACGTATCCGTAGAGTCAAGAATAGGAACCGGATGAGGTAGAATAGAGTCATTAGGCATGACAGGCTCCACAGGAGTGGGCCCTGACGAGGAAGTACTTGAGAAAAATGAAACAGTTTCCAAAAAAGTAACATCCAAAGAGTTATAGAAATGATGAGTGACAGGGTCATAACACCTATACCCTTTAGACATAGAAGAATAGCCTAAAAATACACAACGAATGGCTTTATTATCAACTTGGTCCGGGTAGGACTCCTATTTTGGACAAAACAGGTACAGCTAAAAACACGAGGTACAATGGGAAAAAGAGTGCAATCAGGCTTAAGAACCTGAAGAGAGGCTTAAAAACCTGAAGAGAGGCCTTCCCTCGGAGGACACGACTAGGAGTACGATTAATAAGATAAGTAGCAGTAAGAACATCCATATGCCAAAAATATTTGGGAACATTCATCCCACACAAAAGACATCTAACAACAGCCATGAGGTGGCGGTTCTTGTGTTCTGCTACCCCATTCTGTTATGGAGTGTAGGGACATTTAAGTTGTTAGAGAATCCCATCTTTATTAAGGGCAGCCCTAAACTCATCAGTAAGATACTCCCGACCATTATCAGATCGAATATTGCGTACAACTGTATTATACTGAGTTTTAATCATTTGAAGAAAATTCCTAAAGTGACTAAAAACTTTAGATTTTATCTTCATTAGAAACACCTAAGTGCAACGAGTGTAATCATCAATAAAAGTAACATAATAACGCTGCTGTGACAATGCAGTGACAGGAGAAGGACCCCAGACATCAGAGTGAATAACATCAAAGGCACTAGGTGCGCGGTGCATACGTGGAATGTACGAAGTGCGAGTATGCTTAGACAATTCACAAACCACACAATTAAACTGAAAATCTTTGCAAGCTTTATTTAATGGAGGAAATAGCCAACACAAATACTTAAAATTGACATGACCAAGAAGGGTATGCCACAAATCCAAAGTTTTAAGGGAAAAACATATGTATTAGAATCTGGTAAAACAGAGTTATTCGGAATGGAAGAAACAGTAGCTTGCAAGTTGGAGGTCATCCCAGATGTTGGTGGATCCCCAAAGAAGTATAGACCATCCCGCTCATACCCCCTGCCAAAAATCTTCTTCGAAGTCAGGTCCTGCAAGTAGCAACCATGAGGTAAGAAGACAACAACACAATTGTTGTCTGAAGCAAGACGGTTAACAGACAGAAGATTATAAGCAAAGTTGGGAACATAATAAACAGACGAGAGAGTAATATCGAGAGTCAAATGAATATCACCCTGAATATGAACAGGGATAGTACTTCCATCCGCAATACACACTGACTGATTACTAGGAGTGCAAGGAGAAATAAAACCGGAACACTCTCCAGTCATATGATTAGAAGCACCAGAATCCAGAATCCATGTGGGATGGGCCGACTTACCAAGAAGAGCAGTAGGTATACCGGTGGCAACAGCAGCCGTGAGGCCTGAAACGGTAGAGCCCGAAGCAGAGGAGGAAGCACCTAAACCCAAATGGGACTGAAGCTGGGCAATCTGGGACTGAAGTTGACTAAAATCAGGGGAAGGTGAAACAACCTCAACAAGGGCACCCATACGAGGAGCACTTTTCCCACGACCAACGGGGGGCTTTTTCCTAGCAAATTGTTGTCGTAATTCTGTATGCAGGTCAAAACAACGATCCATAGTATGGCCCGACTTCCGGCAATGCTGACAAAAAATTTTTGAACCCATCGGACGAGAGCCTAGGGGGGCAGCAAAAGCCATCTGATCCGGAACGGACGGAGAAGAACTTGGCACATAAGCGACGGAAATAAGACGACAACGACGCTCATCTCCATCCACCCCAGCAAAAGCCTCAAATGAAGACGGCAGAGGAATCCTATTAAGAATTTGGGTGCGAAGGGCCTCAAACTCGGGTTTCAAACCCATTAAAAGCTGGTAGGTATGACGGCGATCCAATCACTTGGACTCAACAGCACCATCGTTCAGAAAATCACTTAGAGGTTCATACTGAGAGAGCTTCTCCCAGCGAGTCTATAGATACCCAAAGTAATCACCAACAGAAAGCCCCAAGGCAGATTGAGAGGCACGAGAGATATCCTGATAGAGCTCAAAAATACGAGAATCACTATGAGCGTGGGCATACATTTTATTAAGCGCAATCCAAAGATCACACACATTCCGATGATACATGAACATGTTGTAGACTCGTTCGTCCATGGAATTAAACATCCAACCTAAAATTATACAGTTATTTGTATACCATTCCTCGTACTTATCATCAGATTCCCCCGGGGACGTTACCTTACCAAGTAACCATCCAATCTTACGTTTTCTGCCAAGAAACAAACGAAGTGAATTAGCCCAGGCATGAAAGTTCTTACCATTTAACAAAACACTAGTAACCCGCTGAGCCGGTGGCGTTGTGGCAATATCTTTACTAGAAGTAGCCATGAAAGTCCACACAAACAAATGCTGAAGAGAATCAACACCGGAAGTGACAACAGACAAACTCCCACAACTGGATACTCGGCTGAAAAATAACAGGCAGCCGGACGCTCGGCTTCACCCAACAAGAGACAGAGAGCACAAAGACAGCTTTAGTGCATACCAACAGGGCAGTCGGACACTCGACTTCACCCAAAACAGAGACAAAGAGCACACAGAGGGCTCTAATGCATAACTAGGTGCCCAAAAAGGGCAAAGAGGCAGCCGGCAAGGCTGCTAGGACCAGGCCGAAGGGCCTGAAGGCTGGAGGGGTGCGACTGGCTTCGACTGGCTTTAGGAGAGGTGCAGCTAGCCCTGGTGAGGCTCGGCTGGTGGTGGGAAGAAGGGAGGAGATGGGCGAGAGGCTGGCTGGTGGCTGGGTGAGGTGCGGCTGAGATGGTGGTGGTGGTGGTGAGGTAGGGTTTGGCTTTGGCTTTGATACCAAAAAGAGAAGTAGAAAGGTATATTTTGTATTTACATCCCAAGGATATTATATAGTTACAAGTAAGAGATTCAAGATAGGAAGGAAATAAAGAGAAAATAAAAACTAATCATAACTGGTCAACATGACCTCTAAAATCACGGACTAAAAATACGTATGTAACACCTAATTTAACATTTAATTCCAACAAAAATCATCATTTTTTCCATTAAAAATACTACGAAAAAGTTTGAATGCAATGTTGTATTCCAGGACAAACATGCACTTAGATTTGCTCCTTATCTAATGTCATTATCATTAAACTTTATGATTCTGTGTGCATTGTTCTTCGTTATATGTCTCGGCACTACACATTAATACATTATCTGTTCTTTGCACACCACATACTCGTAGGGCTACCTTTATACGCATTTTTCGAGTCAAATCTGTTAAACCACCTTAACACATGTTTGGCACATGTTTGTTATGTATATGACACATGTATATTTTGTATATTCTGTAACTGTTCTATTCTTTATCATATGCCAAAGTCAAGACTAAATATCTTAGGTTTAGATCAGGCTGATACATTAGGCTATAGTTAGGGGACAATAGTAGCCATTTCTTATTCAACTTTTTGTACTTCTTTTTAATCCCTCCATTGAGAGAATAATATAATCAAGAAATTCTAGTTATTATATGGTATCAGAGTAGGACTGACCTCTTCTCTGTCGATTCCTGCCTCCTTAGAATTTAATCATCTTCTCATACCAGTTTTTTTTTTCATCTTTACCATCACCATCACAGACCAAGGTTGTTTTCCCACCTGCGCCGCCACTAGTAACTCAACTTCCATAGCTCTCATCGCTGCTAAGTTCTTGAAACTTCTCTGTTCCTTTTTTTTTTTACAGAGAGATATCTTATCTCTTCTTTTTAACCCCACAAGAAATCCACTTTCCAAAATTACTGAAACACCTCAAATTTCCCAGAACTTTCAGAACAAGCCCTCAAGCTTTCTGAAATCACCAAAGGGTCCCCAAACTCTCTCAAATTCCAGAAATAACTCCATAATTCTCTGAATTTTCATCATGTCAGCCAACTCTTCGGCAACTTCCACTACCTCTTCTGCTACTCCATCCTTCTCCACTCCCACCATCATCAATCTTGTCACCGTCAAACTCACGGATGACAACTTTCTTCTTTGGTCTCATCAGATGGAGGCTTTCCTCTATGGTCAAAATTACTTAAGATTTGTTGATGGATCTTACACTTGTCCAGACAATGAACCTGATCGATCTCACTGGCTTCGGGCGGACAAAATACTTGTAAGCATTATCTTTGCCACCCTTTCTGAGCCTATACTTGCCTTTGTAATTGGCTGTAAGACATCCGCTTCCATATGGACCCTTATACAAGATCATTTTTCACGAAAGTCTATAGCCAATTCCTCTCTCTACCGCAAAAGACTGACAAGTCTTGATCGTGGTACTCGCTCTATTTCACAATATCTTCAAGAAAGTCTATAGCCAATTCCTCGCTCTTGCTGCCATTGGAGAGCCTGTCTCAAATAAAGATCTTGTCAATGCCGTCCTAAGCTGTTTAGGTTCTGAGTTTGATATGCTCGTCACCGCCATCGAAAGTTTCGACACCCTACCACAATTTTCTGTCCTGCGATCTCGATTGCTAAACTTTGAAGCTCGTCATAAAACCTTGGCTCAACCTACTCCCTCTGCATTCATGGCTTCTCCGATTCCGACAACACCCTTTCACAACTCTGGACCACGGAACAATTATCGTAACAAAGGAAAGAAGAACCATGGTCGCCACGGTTTCCCCCTCAAGGACACTCCTAGCATTCTTGGCCCTGCTCCCGCCACCAATCTTCCTGCTACTGCTAGTCCTTGCCATCTTTGCTTTAACTATGGACATACTGTTCGCTCTTGTCACGACTGTCTATGTTCACACAACCTCCTATACCACGCTCTTTAAACTCTGCCTTTGCCGATCTTCAGATTGCACCTGTTCCGACTTCACAAGCTTATCACTCAGGCACCTTCCAAAATCCAAAGTTCCGCTACGCAACCTTCTTTGATCAGCTTCCTATTACATACATGGGTAACATGGCACTTCCTATTGGCTCCTCCTCTTTTCACCTCAATAATGTCTATGTTATACCATCTATGCGTAAAAACTTGTTATCCATTGCCCAATTTTGTCAAGATAATCATGTTCTTTGTGCCTTTGATTCACAACATTTTTATATCTTTGACTTGGCTAATGGATCTCTTCTCCATCAAGGCCAATGTAAGGATGGTCTCTACAAATTACCCGTTATTGGTCCTCGTCTACAGGCTCTTTCTGCCTCTCATCAGTCGTCTTCCCTATGGCATAATAGACTTGGGCATCCTTCAAGCAAAGTTATGTCCTTTTTAGGGTCAAATAAACTATTGTCTTCAGATTTTAAGTTTAAAAAGTCTTTTTGTAAAGGTTGTGCTTTGGGTAAATCCATACACCTCCCTTTTCAAACATCTAATGAACTTAGTACTATTTCTCCTTTCAATCTTGTTCATTCAGATGTATGGCAATCTCCCACTGTTTCTGTCTCCGGCTACAAGTATTATGTGCTTTTTAGTGATGATTATACTCTTTTTACTTTATTTTATTATTTTTTTTTTTTTATGAAACGTAAATCCAAGGTTATTGGTCACTTCAAAAACTTCCTAACCTATATTAAAACCTAGTTTTCAACAAGTCTCCAATAGTTCCAAAGTGATGGAGGTGGTGAATACGATAATGGTCCCTTCGTAGAACTCTGTTCTTCTCTTGGGATCCCTCATCGTATCTCTTGCCCTCACACTCCAGAACAGAATGGTCTTGCTGATCGCAAGCACCGTCATATCGTGGACATGGCTCGTACTCTCCTCCTTACTAGCCTTGCTCCCCTTTGTCATTGGGTGGATGCCGTCTCCACAACTGTCCACCTCATCAACCGTCTTCCTTCTCCTGTCCTTCAGAGAATCAGTGGTCCCCCCTTATTCCCGTCTCTATGGCAAATCTCCATCACACTCTGAGTTACGTGTGTTTGGGTGTGCCTATTACCCTCATTTAGGAGCTTACATCACTAATAAACTTTAGCCAAGAACGATTGAATGTGTATTTTTAGGTTACAACCTGCAGCACAAAGGATATAAGTGTCTTGATCGCAAAATTGGCCGAGTTTATATTTCCAGACATGTTCTTTTTGATGAGCAGACCTTTCCATTTGCTACTCAGACAGGACACAGTCAACCAAAACACCCTACATGGGCCTTTGTTCCTCTTCTTGCTCCAGCAGCTGAGACACTACCACAACCTGCCACTCAGACAGTTCCCCAACACCTACCGAAACCTTCTTCTACTACCAGTGCATATGAGATTCTCTTGGCCACTGATTTCCTCCAGCATCCTTTACCCTACCATTATCAACATAGGCCATCCAGGTTCTCTGTTCCCTGTCCTCGTACTGAACCAGAACAACCTACAATAGTTGGACACCAGATGATCACTCGTCATCAGGATGGAACTCGTCGTCCTCTGGTTCGGAATGTACTATCAGCTTTCCACTACCTCGTGCCCTCATTGCTCAAATCACTTCTTCCCTAGAAGAGCCGGCTTGCTACACTCAAGCTGTTCGACTTCCTGAGTGGCGTCAACCCATAGCGGCGGAGTTTAATGCCTTACTGAAAAATGACACATGGATGTTGGTCCCACCTGATCCCAAACAACATGTTGTTGGTTGTAAATGGGTTTTTAAAATCAAACGCAAGTCTGATGGCTCTATTGACCGTTATAAAGCCCGTCTCGTTGCTAAAGGCTTTCATCAACAGCCGGGCATTGACTTTGATGAATCCTTCAGTCCTGTGATCAAGCCAACCACTGTTCGTACAGTTCTGAGTCTTGTAGTTTCGTATGGTTGGTCTTTAAGGCAACTAGATGTGAAGAATGCTTTTCTTCATGGCTTTCTAAATGAGACCGTGTTTATGAGTCAGCCCCCAAGTTTTGCGGACCCTACTTGCCCTAATCATGTATGTCGTCTCCGAAAAGCAATCTATGGACTTAAGCAGGCTCCACGGGCTTGGTTTCAGCGTTTAAGCAACTTTCTGATTCAATATGGGTTTGTTAAATGTCGTGCCGATCAATCTATGTTTATCTTTCACCGCTCCTCTGGTATCATGATCCTATTGCTTTATGTTGATGACATCATCTTGACTGGGAATATGCCTTGTATGCTCTCATCTTTTTTTGACTACTCTTGGTGCTGAGTTTGAACTTTCCGACCTTGGCTCACTCTCCTACTTTTTGGGGCTTGAGGCGACCTTCTCTACTGATGGTTTGTCTCTCCCAGACAAAGTACACTCTTGACCTTCTTCGTCGATATTCTATGACTGACTACAAACCTTGCAGTACTCCAATTTGTGTCAAGACACAGCTCTCTACCCTTAGCGGTGATCTCTTATCTGATGTCACTGAGTATCGTTAGCTAGTAGGATCACTTCAATATCTTACATTTACTCGACCTGACATTTCATATGCTGTTCATCATGTTGCCCAGTTCATGAGTGCTCCACGCTCTCTCCATCTAGTTGCTGCCAAACGGATACTCCGCTACCTCAAAGGGTCCTTAGAGTTTGGCCTTCTCTTTCGCCGCTCTTCCAATCCACTCACAATCAAGGCATATTCTGATGCTGATTGGGCCGGCTGCCGTGACACTCGACGCTCGACTACGGGGTTCTGTGTTTTCTTGGGATCCAATCTCGTCTCATGAACTGCCAAGAAGCAATCAACCGTCTCTCACTCAAGTGCTGAAGCAGAATACCGATCTCTTGCACATGTCTGTGCTGAAACTACTTGGGTGTTACATCTTCTTCAGGAATTGCACCTCACCACCCCTCATCCAATAACCCTACTATGTGATCATCTTAGCACCACTTACATGGCATCCAATCCTGTGTTTCATGCTCGAACTAAACATCTTGAGTTAAATTATCACTTCATTAGGGAACGCATTCTCTCGGGATCTCATTGTGTTCAATTCGTGCCTTCCCCGTATCAGCTTGCTGATATTTTTACTAAAGGTCCTCACAAACTACGTTTTCAACTATTACGATCCAACCTCGTCTCTCCTAGACAGCCTAGCTTGCGGGGGAGTGTTATTAACACATGTTTGTTATGTATATGACACATGTATATTTTGTATATTCTGTAACTGTTCTATTCTTATCATATGCCAAAGTCAAGGCTAAATATCTTAGGATTTAGATCAGGCTGATACATTAGGCTATAGTTTGGGCACAATAGTAGCCATTTCCTTATTTAGCTTTTTGTACTTCTTTTTAATCCCTCCATTGAGAGAATAATATAATCAAGAAATTATAATTCTTACAAAATCATGCATTATAATCCTTGTTAACCCTTTCATAAGTTTCTTTTGATATTGTCATCTGCTAATTTTGCAGCGCAATTGTGAAGCCTTGATGGTACTTCAAAAGAAAGGTTTGCATAAGAAAAACCCTTCAATTGCCGTTGTGGCTACGCTTTTCGGAGACAAAGAAGATGTTGCATGGCTGGAAGAAAATCATTTGGTCGACTGGGCTGAAACAAATTTGGATGGATTGTTAGACAGCAAAACTTATGATGATTCCCAGCAACAAGCAATTGCCTTAGGATTGAACAAAAAGCGGCCCATATTGATAATACAAGGGCCTCCTGGTACTGGAAAATCAGGTTTGCTGCGAGAATTGATTTTACTTGCAGTTAAACAAGGAGAAAGGGTGCTTGTGACAGCACCCACAAATGCTGCTGTGGACAACATGGTTGAAAAACTTTCCAACATTGGGGTAGACGTCGTGCGGATGGGAAATCCAGCACGAGTATCTCCTGCTGTCGCTTCTAAATCTTTGGTTGAGATAGTGAATTCTAAGCTTGCAAGTTTTCGAATAGAGTTTGAAAGGAAGAAGTCTGATCTAAGAAAGGACCTGAGACATTGTTTAAACGATGATTCTTTAGCTGCTGGGATACGTCAGCTTCTAAAACAACTGGGGAAGACTTTGAAGAAGAAGGAGAAGGAGACCGTGAGGGAAATTTTATCAAGTGCTCAAGTTGTGCTTGCGACTAACACTGGAGCAGCCGATCCACTAATTCGACGATTGGATATCTTTGATCTGGTTGTTATAGATGAAGCGGGACAAGCAATTGAACCTTCTTGCTGGATCCCGATATTGCAGGGAAAGCGCTGTATTCTTGCAGGTGACCAATGCCAACTTGCTCCAGTAATTCTATCCAGAAAAGCCTTAGAAGGCGGTCTTGGAATATCCCTCCTGGAGAGAGCAGCAACTCTGCAGGAAGGGGTTCTTGCCACCAAGTTAACAACACAATACAGGATGAATGATGTAATATCCAGCTGGGCATCAAAGGAAATGTATGGAGGATTATTGAAGTCAGCTTCAACTGTCTCTTCTCATCTTCTGGTCGATTCTCCATTTGTCAAGGTACACTACACATTGATAATTCGTCCTTCTCAATTTGAGGACTGTAAATATTTCACTTTTTTCTCCCAAACTGAACTGTCGAATGACTATTCTGAATATTATCTCCAGTCTCCAGTCTTTTCCCGTTTGTCATCATGTTGGTCAAGTTGTCTGCCCAACTTTTCTTCCCTGGGTTTTAGCTGTTACTTTACCAATTCAATTTATCTCCTAGTTGGATAAAAAGGTTCTTCAGGTAGGGTCCTGACATTCTGTATGCTGGTTGTGCCAACTAAATCCTTTTTTTCCACCTCAAATCACACATCCTATGTTTGCTGTTCATGATAATCTTCTCCGATCATTCTCCACTCTTTGATGTCAAACCACATCCCCTTCCTGGGATTCAACACATTGAAGGAAGCTTTCAAGCTTCTCTTAAAGGTCCCATAATTGATGAATGAAACACAAATGCTGTTGTGTTCCTCCCTCATTACCAATGAACAGTGCTGAAGAAATTCATTCTAAACCATCTAAGCCTGTAGATTTGTGGCCAACTAGCCATAAAAGGAATTCAAAGCTCTATCACCTCCTTTGAAAAGATTTCTCCACACCCCCCTCCCCCCCCCCCCCACCCCCCCTCACACACATACATGCGCGCATATGTATATATTTATATATACAAAGAAAATTATCTTGATACATTTTTTGGCAAACCCATGAGAAAAACTTCTATCTCCCCCCCTTCTGGATCATGCTTATTAACAATTTAAATAATACGTGACGCTTTTATCCACTAATGGCTTCAGGGTTTTTCATTGAGTCGAAGCAAACAGAGAAGGAAAACATAAATCCTTGGCTCCTTGCCCTATTGTCATTAATAAATGACTTTGAGGATGGAAATGCAATAGATAGTGCTATTGGTTACTTCCTCCGTCCCAAATTATGAGTCCTTTATTCCATTTTTTGATGTCCCATTTTAAGAGCCCTCTTAAAAAAGTCAATGTACTTTAACTACACATTTCCAAGTTTACCCTTAATTATATAAAACTCTCCAACTTTTTGTTTGATGTGACTAGAACTTTGAAATTTAAGGACATAATGGAAAGTTGAAAAATGTCACCGCAATCAAAAAGATCCCTCAAAAAGTTCGAATTCCCAAAAGAGACTTTAAAATGGGACAGAGGGAGTATGATAGAGTGTAAAGATGAATAATTCAAGAAGAATTCGTTGGTTAAAAAGAACAATGCCAAACGAAAAAGAACCTTGAAAATTTCTTCCATTTCTAAATTGTAATTATCCTTGCCAGTAAATTTGGTAATTTTTTTACTGTGGACGTATCACTTTACCATTTTCAACACATGTTTGTAGGCTACATGGATTACACACTGCCCATTACTGTTGCTTGATACAAGAATGCCATATGGAAGTTTGTCAGTGGGCTGTGAGGAACATTTGGACCCAGCTGGTACAGGCTCCTTTTTCAATGAAGGGGAAGCAGATATTGTTATGCAACACGTCCTTTCTTTAGTATATGCTGGTAACTTTTCTAGTCCCTTTAGTACGAAGGCACCTATACTCCATTTTCATTGTTTTCCTAGAAACTGTTAGAAGTTACTTGTTTATTTTTATTTTTATTCCTCTTACTCTTAAGTATTAGACATAGGGGTACTATTGTAATCATATATTTTTCCTCTTCATATAATAAAATACAGGAAACTCATTGGTCTCCTAAGCTTGCCCTAATCTAAATCTCCATGGTATCAGAGCCTCCCTAAGAGAGATCACTATCCACCACCACAAACCACCACAATCCACCACCACAAACCACCACCACACACCACCACCTACCAACTAGCCGCAGCCCACAAGGGCTCTTACCATCCAGCCGCAGCCCCCCAGAGCATCCCAGTCAATGTCGCAGCCCCCCTGGGCTTTACAGCCCAAGTCGCAGCCCTCTAGGGCTTCGCAGCTCCTAGGCGCAGCCCTCTAGGGCTTCGGCTCCACCAGCAATAACCACACACCAAGCCGCAGCCCCTCCATGCCTCACTAGCCCTCGCTGATCCACCTAAAGCCAAATTCCCACCTTGTTTCAGCCTTCATCCTTCATCACCATTATTTCTGACAGCCACTGTTGATTGGGGTCTAATTCCTCTTTAGTTTTTGGTCCTTTTATGTACCCTTGAACAGTGATGACTGATTTTCTGGCATCTTGTATGGTGCTTTAAGTTACGATTGTGTGCTGCATCTCCGTTGATACAAGTTCTTCTTCGTTGTTTTTCGATTGTTGCGGTATTTGTTGCGTGTCGATTCAAGATGTCAGATTCAGACAAATCCACTTTGAATACACAGCAGTCCAGGAGTAAAACTATTGTTGTTGCTGTTGGAAAACTAGATCCAGTGCGCAACGGAAAAAGGAATAGATACAGTTCAAACTTTTAAGATCTACTTCTCGTTTAGTTGTATACAATACAATACATATATGCATATATATATATACTACTTATATAGATATATATATAATCATACCAAAATAGATCGGTTAGATCCTTGCGAGAACTCTTCTCTTGAATAGTCGAAGAACTTCTTTCTTCCTTGTGTTGTTGATAAAGATCTTCTTCTCCAAACTCCAGAAATCTTCACTCCTATGGTTTCCGGATGTTCCAAACACTAGGGTTTGGTGGGAAACCCCTAAGGAACAATATGGGAAGGTCTCTAGGGATTAGATACTGATCTGGGACGTCTAGGGCTTAGAATTTGCGTCACTCTTCATTCTGCCCGTAGGTCCTCTATTTATAGGATTTCTAAACCGACATACCACAAACAGGTTTGTCCCACAAACTGGTTTTTGGAACCTGTCCCCAGCTACAAACCGGTTTCTAGAACCTGTTACCAGTAACCGGTTTGTCTCACAAACCGGTTTCTGGTGCCCTGTACCCAGTAACCGGTTTGTCAGACAAACCGGTTTCTGGTAACTTTTTCCCGTATTATTCCTTTCATTTAAACACCCAATGAGCTAAGAGTGGGATCTCTAGGATCTTAATTACTGGCTTCAATTAATCATTAACTCATTCCAGTTAAACTCTTAACTAAGGAATCAATTATTAATCAATCATTATTAATTCCACTATATAATAATGACTGCACTGCAGTGCATAAGAAGCAAACCACACATATATTAGCAGTACCTAGACTTGTTCTGACACTAATGCCTCTCTACCAACCAGTATTCGTATTTAACATTGGGATGTATGAATAGCATTACTGTCTACCCAATAGATAAATACATCTTATATTCCTTGAGTATCAGTCACTACTCATAAATCACCAAACTGATAAAATAATATTTTGGAAGCTTAGGGTTAGACAAATCATCTAACCCCTTATATATTATTTATTAACAATAATAAGAAGAAATAAAATATTACAAATAGACCCACTAACTAACATTTAAAATCCTAAGATAAGTAGGAATAAAACAAAATATTCTCAACACCCTCCCCTCAAGCTGGTACAAATATATCTCTCATTCCCATCTTGCCTAGAGCAATGTGGAAAGGTTGACTTCCTATCCCTTTGGTGAGGACATCCGCAACTTGATCACTACTCTTCACAAAAGGAATACAGATAACTCCACTACTAAACTTTTCCTTGATGAAGTGTCGATCGATCTCCACATGCTTGGTTCTATCATGTTGGACAGGATTATGAGCTATACTGATTGCTGCTTTATTATCACAGTATAGTCTCATGGAATCTACTTGTTCAACCTTCAAATCCTTCAATATAGACTTGACCCAAAGAAGCTCACAAATACCTTGAGCCATTGCCCTGAACTCAGCTTCTGCTAGATCTTGCCACAACATTCTGCTTCTTACTCCGCCAGGTAACCAAGTTTCCTCCTACAAATGTGCAGTACCCGGAGGTGGACCTCCTATCTGTGATAGAACCAGCCCAATCAGCATCTGTATAAGCCTCTACTTTCATGTGATCATGCCTAGCAAAGAATAAGCCCTTTCCGGGAGATGACTTTAAATAGCGAAGAATCCTATAAACAGCATCTTGGTGTGACACCCGAGGAGAATGCATAAATTGACTAACAACACCAACTGCAAAAGCGATATCAGGGTGAGTATGAGACAAATAAATAAGCTTACCGACAAGTCTCTGATAGCTCCCCCTCTCAACCAATTCCCCATTATTGTCTTCACTAAGTTTTTTATTCTGTTCCATAGGTGTATCACATGCTTACTACCAAGCATTCCTGTTTCCTTCAATCCATGTTACACGGACTCTTCAAAGTGTCCGGAGGACACGGGTATGGATTCTATATCCGACACGGGTACTTTGCCTTTATTGTCTGAAAATTATACTAAACTACACTAGAAGGATCATACCCAAGTGTCATACCCATGTCTGCAAAGATTCGTGTCGACACGGGTACTTCTCCTATTTAGAAGAGTCCATGTAACATAGCCTTCAATAGGTCTAATACGTACTTCCTTTGAGAAATAAAAATCCCCTATTTGGACCTTGCAAGTTCAATTCCCAGAAAGAAGTTCAAGGCTCCCAAGTTTTTTATCTCAAACTCTGTGGCTAGCTGTTTCTTTAATTTCTCCATCTCCTCTAAGTCATCCCCTGTGAGCACAATATCACCAACATAAACAATCAGTGCTGTGATCTTACTTTGTGTAGAATGTTTGATGAATAACGTATGATCGGCATGACTTAGTCTTAAACCAAACCGAAGTATAGCTGGTGTGAACCTCTCAAACCAAGCTCTCGTAGACTGTTTCAGGCCATATGACGATTTTCTCAATCTACACACCTTACCCTCTGTCTTGGATTCTTCAAAATCAGGAGGAACGTCCATGTAAACTTCCTCTTCCAAATCGCCATGTAAGAAGGCGTTCTTTACATCGAATTGGTGAAGAGGCCAATCTAGATTCGCTGTAAGAGAAAGAAGAATCCTCACTGAGTTCATTTTTGCCACTGGAGCAAAAGTTTCTTTGTAATCCACACCATAAGTCTGTGTGTAAACCTTTGCTACCAACCGAGCTTTATACCTCTCAATGGAACCGTCAGCCCGGTGTTTTACTGTAAACACCCATTTGCATCCACAGTCCTCTTACCTTTAGGCAACGTTGTTAATTCCCAAGTACCAGTATTGTGAAGAGCTTTCATCTTTTCACTCATAGCATGTTTCCACTTAGGATCAACAAGAGCATCCTGGACATGGTTAGGAATACTGACAGAGGAAATTTCTGAAAGGAATGATTTATAAGAGGCTGACAAATGAGAATAAGACACAAAATTAGAGATAGGGTGTTGAGTACAAGATCGAACACCCTTACGGACAGCAATAGGAACATCTAAATCATTTGGTTCTGGAGAGGGTGTATCAGAAAAATTACCTGAGTCTTCATCACTCGGAGAAAATGGCAGTGGATGAGAAGGAGCAATAGTCTCTGAAGCCTCTCTTGTCTTCCTTTTACTCCATGTCCCCCTCGAATAGACTCTTAACTCTCTCTCTCTCTCTCTCTCAACCCCCTCAACTTCAGGCTCCCCCTCATTTATTTCTATTCCAACTTCCTCACTCTCGTTTTCACCTCTTTCCTGCTTCACTTCAATCATCTTAGGTAACACAGAAGTAACAGGCATCTCTTCACACGGTATCTCCCCCTGAAGAGGTGCCTGAGGATAAACAAAGTAGGACTGAGACTTGTGAAAAGTGACATCCATCGACACAAACCATTTGCGTGAGGGAGGATGGTAACACTTATAACCCTTTTGTGTAGGGGAATAACCGACAAACACACACTTAATAGATCGAGGGTCTAACTTCCTACGATTAGGTGAATGGTTATGAACAAAACAAACACAACCAAAGACACGAGGTGGAATGGAAGCGGCAAGAGAAGGATGGGAAAGAACCTGAAGAGGTGTTTGTTTATTTAGGACACGAGTGGGAAGCCTATTAATGAGATAAGCAGCTGTAAGGACTGCTTCTCCCCAGTAAGTACGAGGAGCAATAACCTGGAAGAGTAAGGAGCGAGCAACATCAAAAGGTGACGATTCTTACGCTCTGCCACACCATTTTTTTGTGGAGTGGCAGTGCAAGAAGTTTGATGAACAATACCGTGAGAAGAGAAATATGCACCTAAACCAGAATCAATATATTCACCACCTTGGTCAGAACACAAAATTTTCACTACAGCCCCAAATTGAGTATAGACCATTTTATGAAAATTTTGGAAAATATCAAAGACTTCTCGTTTTTCTTTCATCATATATATCCAAGTAGTACGAGAAAAGTCATCAATAAAAGAAACAAACCAACGATGACCTTTCAATGACACAGTACGAGAAGGACTCCACATATCAGTATGAATTAAAGTAAATAGAGCTGAACTTTTATTATCACTAGGAGCATAAGAAGCTCGAAAATGTTTTCCAAACTCACAAGCATCACAAGATAAATTCAAAATACCAGTATGTTGTACGAGAGTAGGAAACATATGTCTAAGTAAAGAAAAAGAAGGATGTCCTAATCGCCTATGCCAAAGGTGTAGGTCTTCAGCTTTATTCTTTATAACTACTGTATGATGAACCAACTTCTCCCCTTCATCTAGAATGTATAGACCGTGCTCCTCTCTACCACTGCCAATCGTCCTCCTCGTGATAAGATCCTGAAACACACAACGAGAAGGATAAAAGGTTGCACTACAGTTCAAATCTCGAGTAATACGACTCAAAGATAAAAGATTGTGAGAAAAACTGGGAACATGTAACACAGAAGTGAGCGGTAAAGAGGGAGCAACATGAATTAGACCTTTCCCGGAAACAGAGGAGAAGGTACCATCAACGATTCTAACTTTATCCTGGCCTGAAGAAGACTCATATTCAGAGAAAAGGTTTGATGCAGGGGACATGTGATCAGAGGCCCCGGAATAATCCAGGGAGATGAGACATGAGAAAGGAATGCTCTTGGTGATGTAACAACATTACCTGACTGGGCAAAGGAGGAGGAGGAGCCTGGAGAGTCTCAAGTTCTGAGACAGACAAGGAGCTAGAGCTGGCATCAGAAGATGGAGGAGGACCGCTAGAAACCGGAGCAGAAGATTCAGAAACGGCAGAATGGTGTGCACGAGCAGCCTCTCCACGGCCACCGGAACGACCTCCACGACCTCCCCGACCCCCAGGTGGTTTGCCATGAAGGCTCCAACAGTTAGCTCTAGTATGATGGGGCTTAAAACAGTAATCACAGATCACAACAGGTCGATCGGAAGAAGCTGACTGCTGAGTCCCATCCCTAGGTGGCACAGACACTAAGGCAGACCTCTCGATAGATGTAGAAGGAAGCATGACAGAGCAACGACTCTCTTCATTCTGGACATGAGCAAAGGCCTATTGAAGAGTGGGAAGAGTATCCATCCCAAGTACATGACTACGCACCGCGTCATAGTCAGGGTGAAGTCCCTAAGAAATTTAAAGACCCTCTGCTTCTCCAGTAGTTTCTGATATCCCTCAGCATCCGTAACACACAGGCTGATAGGCCTGAAGATGATCAACATGATCCCAACTGGTAGTAAGAAACTGAAAATATTTGGAGACAGTCATGTCACCTTGTTCTGAACGGTCAATGGAACGAAGCAACTCAAACTCCTGTGCATAGTTCCCCCGGCGAGAAAAAGTGGATGTAACAGTGTCCCAAACTTCCTTAGTTGTCTTCATACGGTAGAAATTCTCACCAATTTCAGGGACCATAGAATTAATAAGCCAAGCCATGATAACGGAGTTTTCAATCTCCCACTTATCATAGCTGGGATCAGTAGAAACAAGGGCTGTCACGCGCCCATCAAGGTGACCCATCTACCCACGTGCCTTCAGATACGGTTCCATTGCCTGTGACCACTTCAAATAAATTTGGCCATCAAAAGGAGTAGGGGTAATTTTAAGATTGGGATCCAAAGGAGCAACCACTTTATGAATGGTGGTTGGTGTAGAAATTTCCGGTTTGTCTGTCATCGTGCCGGATAAGAAAAAGGAATACCCAACAGTGTAAAGGAAAACGGAGAAGACGGGAAATCACCATAAACTTGTAAAGTAGATCAAGCGTCCATAAAAGGACCTAACACCACCCGAAAGGTAAGGAAGGAATCAAAACAGCAAGTAGAAATTAATCCAGGATGTGGGTAGGGTAGCCGGATGTATGCAGGGTGTATATGGGTAGGCAGCGACGCAGTGGTGGGAGGCTAGTGGAGGCTGTGGTGAACTGGTGGGGACAGGTGGGGCCTGCGGTGCAGGGTTTGGAGGGGCAGGGACTTGCAGCGCAGGGTTTGGAGGGGCAGGGCTGCGCCGAGGTTGTTGGTGGATGTTGTAGGCAACGGTGAGTGGTAGTATGGTGGCTGCCGCAAGGTAGGTGGGTTAGGGTTGAGGTTGGAAGTCCATAGGCTCTAATACCATGATAAAATAATATTTGGGAAGCTTAGGGTTAGACAAATCATCTAACCCCTTGTATATTAACAATAATAAGAAGAAATAAAATATTACAAATAGACCCACTAACTAAAATTTAAAATCCTAAGATAAGTAGGAATAAAACAAAATATTCTCAACACAAACATGTTCACAACAACTTGTTGACATGGCTGCGCAGCTCTTAGTAATCAACCAGTGACATTCTCAAGGGAATACTTGCTCTGTTGGAAAGAATTACTCTTTACAAGAGGGTAGATTCCATCTTGACAATTTATGTTCCCACTTCCCAATACCATAAACTTGACCACCCAAGATACCCAGGTGTTGATCTTGAAGACCTCACTGATTGGTAACTCAAAGCGACCAAGCATATAGCTTGCGTCCATTACTATCTCAGGATTGAGGACATGTATCTTATACAAGTTTGAGTTCCTATTAACTATGACAGATTTTCTTGTCAATAGGTTTAACTCACAGTCCGTCAATGCTACTCATGCACTAGCATATTAACTTAGAGTCAAACACTCTTGTGAATGAGATTCATCACTCTATTATATAGAAGTCAATCATGCTACAATATACCTGATAAGTTATCCAATCTTATCATCCACTGTGACTTATTTAGAACATCAAGGAATAGTAATTCATATCTCCTATGTGTAGTGTTGGAATGTCCCACATCGCTCATTTATGCCCCCTCTGTGCTATTTATAAGGCTTTAGTTCCCCTCTCCTTTACACTTGTTTTAAGGAGTTTCATGGGCTGGGCCTTACAAGTGGTATCAGAGCCTTATTTGTCCCCTATCTCCGTAATCCACGTGTGTGCCTTTGCCACATGTGGGGCGACAACACGCCCCCGCACGTGTGGCAAATGCACACACGTGGATTACGGAGATAGGGGACAAACAAGGCTCTGATACCACATGTAAGGCCCAGCCCATTCAACTCCTTAAAACCCAGGTGTAAAGGAGAGGGGACCTAAAGCCTTATAAACAGCACAGAGGGGACATAAATGAGCGATGTGGGACATTCCAACACACTCGGCATGCCGGACGACAACCCCAACCTGGCTCGGATACCAAATTGAATTGGAGCATCCAACCCAAAACCAATTGGCAATGGGTGGAGTAGCCCCTTGAACTTATACATTGAGTAGCTAGGGGGAGTGTTGGAAGATAATATTGTAAAAAATGTAATGTTATAGTGTCCCACATCGGTTAGATTGTAAAAGTGTAGCTTGTAGCTAAGCATATATATATATTAGGCTCTTGTAATCATTTTTTAATCAATCAAATATACTTTTTCTCTACTTTTACATCTTTCATCCTCCAAGTTTTTCTCTGATATACTATATCCTCTTTCTCTGGATATTTTTCATTTGCAATGGTGGGTTCCACAACTGTCTCTCTCTCAGTCACTTGCTCTCCATCAATTTTTTCTACCTCTTGCCCCTCATCAAGAGTGTCCAATATCTCAAATGGATTAGACACAGGTAAATTAGGAACAACATGTAATTCAGGAAACTCTTCTGTACTTGTATTCTCCCCCTGAAGAGGAGCCTGAGGGGTGAAATAGGACTGTTCCTCGGTGACATCCATCGAAACATACCACTTTCGAGTAGGAGGATGGTAACATTTATACCCTTTTTGAGTGGAAGAGTAACCAAGAAAAACACATTTAATAGCCCGATGATCAAGTTTTCCTCTTGTGGGAGCATGATTATGGACGAAACAGACATAACCAAAGACCTTAGGAGGAATGGCAAAAAGATCAGAAGGACTAGAAAGAACCTCAACACTCCCCCTTAAGCTGGGGCGAAGATATCCACAAGACCCAGCTTGCCAAGAGAAGCTCCTAAAAGAGACGGGCCAACCGGCTTGGTAAACATATCTGCAGTCTGGTTAGATGAGGGAACAAACTGTGGAGTAATAACGCCTACTCGAGCCTTCTCCCATATGAAGTGAACATCCACCTCGATATGTTTTGTTCGCTCCTGGAGAACATAGTGTGAAGCAAGCATTATAGCTGATTTGTTGAGCCATAGCTCGATACTCGGCTTCAGCTGAAGATCTAGAAACAACGACCTGTTTTTTACTTTTCCATGAAATTAGATAGCTGCCATAGAAAGTACAAAAGCCTGAGGTAGAACGCCTATCAGTTTTAGAACCTGCATAATCAGCATTGGTAATACACGAGATCTTACTCTGAGGACCAGCTGTATAGAATAACCCAAGACCAGGACAAGTCTTGAGATATCTAAAGAATATGGTGAACAGCATCCAGATGCGAGGAACGCGGAGCATGCATGAATTGACTCACAACACTCACAGCAAATGAGATATCTGGTCTGGTGTGAGTCAAGTAGATAAGACGACCAACAAGTCGCTTCTGGTTTGGATCCATAGGGGTAGAGGCTGGCCGACACTCCGTTATACCAGTATCTTGAAGTAGATCGAAAGCATACTTCCTTGAGATAAAGAAATTCCATGGTGGGAGTGAGCCACCTCAATACCTAGGAAATAACGGAGAGGCCCAGATCTTTGACATCGAAAACCTTTCCAAGAACCGTCTTCACTTTGGCAACACCTGGGACATCATTTCCAGTGATGATGATGTCATAAACATAAACAGAGATAATCACACAGCGACCATCCGGACGATGGTGGAAAAAGCACGTGTGATCCGAATGACATCGGAGAAAGCCCATAGACAAAATAACCTCACTGAAGCGATTAAACCATGCCCGTGGAGACAGCTTAAGGCTATAAAGAGACTTGCGAAGGCGGCAGACTTTCCCAGAATACTCCCCCTCAGCCCGAAAACCCGGTGGAGGATCCATATAAATAGTTTTAAGAAGATCACCGTTCAAGAAGGTATTCTTGACGTCCATCTGATGTAGAGGCCAAGAATGTGAGGCAGCTAAGGAAATGAGAAGGCGAATAGTTGTCAGCTTAGCCATAGGAGCAAAAGTTGCACTATGGTCATTTCCTGGAATCTGAGTGAACCCTTTAGCCACAAGGCGGGTCTTATACCTTTCAATTGACCCATCCGCCTAGTACTTCACACTGAAAAACCCATTTACATCCAGCCGTCTTTTCTCCGCTCGGAAGAGGAACAAGCTCCCATGTTTGGTTTCTCTGAAGAGCATCCATTTCCAAAGTCATAGCAGCTACCTAGTGAGTGTCCTGAAGAGCCTCAGATACGGATTGAGGAAGTGGGGTGGAGTCCACCCGGCTAAGAAAGAACCGATAAGTGTCAGAAAGACTTGAATAAGAAACATACTGGGCTATTGGGTGGTGAGTACTGTAAAGATTAAAAGTATGATGGGAATATCTCTTTTGGTATATTCAACATAACATGAAAGAATACAATGAGCCTTTATATAGGCTTGGTCTAACCTAGACTGTTTACTCTTTAACCGATGTGGGACAACCACATATATACATATACTATATTTACACATATACCCTTTAACACTCCCCCTCAAGCTGGAGCATACATATCATATGCACCTAGCTTGTTACAAATATATTTCACACGTGTCCCACCCAATGCTTTAGTAAACAAATCCGCTAACTGGTCTGCAGATTTAACATGAACTGTATTAATCACTTTCTGTAGGAGCTTTTCACGAAAAAGTGACAATCAACTTCAATGTGTTTCGTCCTCTCATGAAACACAGGATTAGAAGCAATATGAACCGCTGCCTGGTTATCACAAAATAGGTTCATAGGTTCGGACTGAGTGAACCCAAGTTCCTCCAACAAATGCTTCATCCATACTAACTCACAAGTAGTATGCGCCATAGCCCTATATTCTGACTCAGCACTAGATCTAGCAACAACGGTTTGTTTCTTGCTTTTCCAGGACACAAGATTTTCTCCAACAAGTACACAGTACCCTGTAGTAGACCTTCTATCACTAGGAGATCCGGCCCAATCTGCATCTGTGTAGCTCTCAACTCGAATGTGACCATGATCCTTATACAACAAACCACGGCCTGGGGCCCCCTTGAGGTACCTCAAGACTCGTATCACTGCATCCCAATGTGTAGTCCGAGGAGAGTCCATAAACTGACTAATTACACTAACTGCGAAGGCAACATCAGGTCTCGTGACCGTTAGATAGTTAAGTTTCCCAACTAAGCGTCTGTACTGTCCTGGATCATCAAGTAGCTCCCCCTGATCTGGCAATAATTTGGAATTGGGATCCATAGGAGTATCCAAAGGTTTTGATCCCAACATTCCTGTCTCAGTCAGCAAATCAAGAACATATTTTCTCTGAGATAAGCAGATCCGTTCACTAGACCTGGCCACCTCAATGCCTAAGAAATACCTAAGTTGCCCCAAGTCTTTGGTCTGAAACTTGATTTGTAAGAAGGATTTCAACTCCTGAATGCCCTTAGGGTCATCACCAGTAATGAAGATATCATCAACATAAACAATTAACAGAATCTTCCCTGCTACAGTGTGTCTATAGAAAACAGAATGGTCAACACCACATCTTTGAAGACCAAACTCAGCAATTACATCACTGAACCTGCCAAACCAAGCACGAGGAGACTGCTTCAAACCATAAAGAGACTTTTTTAATTTGCAAACCAGACTAGACTCCCCCTGAGCAACAAACCCAGGTGGTTGCTCCATGTAAACCTCCTCAAGGAGGGTACCATTCAGAAATGCGTTCTTAACATCCAACTGATGAAGGGGCCAGTGATAAGTAGTGGCCAGTGAGATGAAAAGGCGAACAGAGGCAATCTTGGCCACGGGAGAAAAAGTCTCTGAATAATCAAGTCCATAAACTTGAGTGTAGCCTTTGGCAACAAGGCGTGCCTTCAACCGATCCAGAGTGCCATCTGGATGAACCTTAACTGCATACACCCAACGGCAACCAACCACAGATTTCCCTGGCGGGAGAGGGACCAAGTCCCAAGTACCAGTTTCCTTAAGGGCACACATTTCATCCTGCATAGCTTGGTTCCAACCAGAATGGGCAAGTGCCTCTGCAACATTCTTAGGAATAGATATGGTAGACACGGAAGCAACAAATGAAGAAAATGTAGGAGATAAATGATCATAAGATACAAAGTTAGAAATAGGATGAGAAGTAGTGCAAGAACGCTTACCCTTTCTGAGAGCAATGGGAAGATCTAAATCAGTCGGTTCTGGAGGAGAAGATGGCGGATCTGAGGACACGGTACGCGGAGGCGGAGCAGCGGAGTCCAATAGAGTCTCTGGACGTGGACGACGAGTATAAACATGCAAATCAGGCCGAGACAAGCGGGTGGAAGCATCATGAGTAGGTGGTGTAGTAGTTGGGATAGGAGAGACAGGAAGAGGAACGGGAAGCATAAAATCCGGATTAGTAGCCGAGTGGGACTCTGAAAAAAAAGGTTTAGACTCGAAGAATGTGACATCGGCAGAGACAAAGTACCGATGAAGGGAAGGACTGTAACAACGGTACCCTTTCTGAGTCCTAGAGTATCCCAAGAAAATACACCGAATGGCTCGTGGGTCTAATTTGTCAGTACCAGGAGCCAGCTGATGAACGAAGCAAACACACCCAAAAACACGAGGAACGATCGAGAAAGACGACTCAACAGGGAACAAGCTAAAGTGTGGTGTGCGGCCATTGAGAATAGAAGATGGCATACGGTTAATCAAATAACAAGCGGTGAGAACAGCATCCCCCCAAAAAATTTTTGGAACACGCATTTCAAATAACAAGGTGCGTGTGACTTCTAATAGGTGCCTATTTTTCCTCTCGGCAACACCATTTTGTTGTGGTGTGTGTACACAAGAAGATTGATGAATCATGCCAGAATGTGTCATAAAAGTACTGAAAGGGTCAGAATGATATTCCTTTGCATTATCACTTCGAAGAACACTAATTGGCACACCAAATTGAGTTTTAATTTCAGCACAAAAAGCACAAAAAATAGAAAATAACTCAGAACGATTTTTCATTAAATATAGCCAAGTTACTCTTGAATAATCATCCACAAAAGTAACAAAATACCGATACCCCTTTTGGGAGGTTATACGGTGAGGACCCCATACATCAGAATGCACTAATAGAAAAGGACTAGACGTTCTTTTATTGACCCGGGGAGCAAATTGAACACGGTGATGCTTCCCCAACTGACACGACTCACACTCTAAAGACTGTAAAGAACTTAAACTAGGAACTAAGAGTTTCAAATTAGCCAATGAAGGGTGACCGAGGCGGCAGTGTATCTGATGAGGTGAAACAGTAGCAGGACAGGCAGTGGGTGAAGGAGCAGGGACAGGATCACCATCAAAGAAATAGAGGCCATTGGACTCATGCCCAACGCCAATCGTCTTCCGAGTCGTCAAATCCTGAATAAGAACAGAATCAGGAGAAAAAGAGACATAACAGTTAAGATCCTTAGTCAACTGACCAACATACATTAAATTAAAGGACGAACGAGGTATGTACAAAACAGAAGACAAGGATAAAGACGAAGAGGGTTGAGCCGTCCCGATTCCTTCAATAGGAGTCGAGGACCCATCCGCTAAAGTGATTGGGGGAAGAGACGATAACAGCCGGATAGATGTAAAAAGACTAGATATACCTGTCAAATGATTACTAGCGCCAGAATCAATTACTCATGGGGAAGAACCTGAAGCAATGCAAGCAGTATGTGTACCTCCATGCTGAGCTAAGGAAGCAGATGAGGTGGATGCCTGGTGTGCTGCCTGATACTGAAGCAACTGAGAGTATTCCTCGCGAGGAACAGAAACGGTATCCATAGTTGTTGAAAAATAATGAACAATTGCTGTGAATAGTGACTGTGAATAGTAACCGATGAACAGTGACTGTGAATAGTGCCAATGAACAGTGAGTGTGAATAGTGCCGATGAATAGTGATCGATGAACAGTTGCTGATGAACAGTGATCGTGAATAGTGCCGATGAACAGTGATCGATGAACAGTGCCGATGAACAGTGCTGTGAATAGTGTCGATGAACAGTGATCGATGAACAGTTGCCGATGAACAGTGATCGTGAATAGTAGCTGCTAGGGTTAGGGTTTATGTTTAAAGAAGAAATAAAATCAAATCTTCAAACAGATTTGACAATCCGAACTTCTTGATTCACGAAGAAGGCGGAAAAACAGAGATAATGAGCAATCCCAGAGGCGGGAGGCTCTGATACCATGTAAAGATTAAAAGTATGATGGGAATATCTCTTTTGGTATATTCAACATAACATGAAAGAATACAATGAGCCTTTATATAGGCTTGGTCTAACCTAGACTGTTTACTCTTTAACCGATGTGGGACAACCACATATATACATATACTATATTTACACATATACCCTTTAACAAGTACTAATAGAAAAACCATAACGATTAGGAGGGTGACGAGTACGAGAAGGGTATCGGGAAGTAATAGGTTCAAGGGGACTAGAAGCATTACCAGAAACCGGAGAGGATAATGGCTGAGATACCAGTGCAGTTAGACGACGGGAGTACACCTGTTGCGGATCTATTGTAATGGCCGGAGGTAGCATGGTGTCAGTTGAAGGAGACGAGGAGACCACTGGAGGAGATTCTAAGGTGGAAACAGGATACGGAAGCACACAAGTCTCCTCGGAGACTTCTTCAATTGCAGTTCCTGATGAAGACTTAGTGCCTGCAAAGAAAGGAGTATCTTCCAAAAAAGTGACATCCATGGAATGATATAAGTGACGGGAAACAGGATCATAACAACGATATCCCTTAGACATAGAAGAGTACCCTAAGAAGATACACCTAACTGCTTTATCATCCAATTTAGTCTGAGTAGGGCTCCAATTCTGAACAAAACAAGTGCATCCAAAGACCGAGGTAAAACAGGAAAAAAAGTACAATCGGGCTGAAGAATTTGCAAAGGGGCTTTACCATGTTAAACTCGACTAGGAGTTCGATTCAAGAGGTAGGTAGCAGTAAGAACAGCCATATGCCAGAAATATTTGGGAACATGCATCCCACACAAAAGGCACCGAACAACAGCCATGATGGAGTGGTTCTTTCATTCCACAACACCATTCTGTTCAGGGGTGTATGAGCACGTGAGTTGATGCAGGATATACCCTTTTGGTTAAGTGCGGACCGAAATTCATTAGTACTATATTCCCTGCCATTGTCAGATCGAAGATTACGCACTACAATATTGAATTTGGTTCATTTGCCAAAAGTTCGTAAACAAAGTGAATACTTCGGATTTTTATTTAGAAGATAGACCCAAGTGCAACGCATGTAATCATCTATAAATGTGACATAGTAGCGGTGGCCACACAGAGCAGTAATTGGGAAAGGACCCCACACATCACTATGAATAAGATCAAATGCACATGGGGCACGGTTCATGCGAGGAATGTAACTAGATCGGGTATGTTTAGACAATTCACACACAACACAGCTAAAATTCAACTTCCGACAAGTTTTATTTAGTAGAGGAAACAGTTGACAAAGATATTGAAAGTTCGCATGGCCCAAACGGGCGTGCCACAAGTGTAAAGACTCTAAAGAAAAATTAACAGACTCAGAAGTAGGCAAAACAGACTCTTGAAAACCAGAAAACTGGCCATGCTCCCCTGGAGGATCCCCAAAGTAGTACAATCCATCCCGCTCATATCCCCTGCCAAAAATCCTCTTCGAAGTTTGGTCCTGCAAGAGACACCGATCATGAATGAAAACAACAGAACAATTTAGCTCCTTGGCAAGGCGACTAACAGAGATAATGTTATATGAAAAAATGGGAACATGAAGAACAGAGGATAAAGTAATACTGGGAGATAAAGTAACTTCACCATTGTTTTGGATGTGGATGATGAAGCCATCTGCAATTTGAACATATTGGGAGACGGGAATAGCTGGGGATGAAAAATAAGACAATTTACCAGTCATGTGATCATTGGCTCCAGAATCAAGGACCTAAGTAGGCTGGCCAGACTTAACATGAAGAGCAGTGGAGGTAGTACCTGCAGCTAGAGTAGCAGTAGAGGTAGATCCAAGCCGAGAACTCTGCTGAATAAGTGATCCCAACTGAGAGTGGAGCTAGCTCATTTGAGCTTGGAGTTGAAGCATTTCTGGATTAGACTGGTTGGGTAGAGAATCTGCAATTGCTACAGTCCGAGTGGGAATCTTGCTCTTGTTCCTAGCATATTTTTCTCGAAGTTCCGAAAGAAGTTTGAAGCAGCGATCCTTGACATGACCATCTCTGTTACAATGGGTGCAATGGGGTTTATTCCCCTGAGAGTGAAAACCAGAAGCGGTGAATGCTGTAAAAGCCATCTGTTCAGGTATCGGAGTCTCAGGGACAGCAGGAGATGGAGGCTGTAATAAGCGGCGGCGACGCTCGTCACCATCAAGAGTAGAAAATGCTTCATAGAGAGAAGAATCATTGAGGGGCTCATATTTCAAACCCATCAGAAACTGATATGTATGTTGACGATTGATGCGGTGAATGGTTGTGTCCGAAGAATCATTGAGGGGCTCATATTGATCCAATTCCTCCCAACGGGCCTGAAGATAACCGAAATAGTCAGCAACTGAGAGTCCCAAAGTCTCCTGGGTAGCATGATGGATCTCACGGTCTCTGTTGTTTAAGGCGCGAGGCGCAGGCGGGCGCGAGCTATGAGCCTCGCCTTAGGCTAGGCGAGGCGACTTCATCCAAACGCACAAGAGGCACGCCTTTTGGCGCCTTTTCATGAGGCGCAAGGCGCATGAGGCGAGGGCCTATTGAAAGCAAGACCCAAGGCAGATTTTTAACCCCCCCCCATATCAATCGCATCTCAGTTTTTGGGGGGGAACAAAAAAAAATAGAAAGAAAGGAAAGAAAGAAGAAAGGAAAGGAAAGAACTGCTGGAAGTTGAATCGCATCTCAGGTATTTTTTTTTTCTTTTTTTTTCTGCGATTTCTTCTTTCTGCGTCTTCTTCTTCCTCCTCTTCTTCTTTCTGCTTCTTCTTCTTCTGCGAGTCTCGCAATCTGCGACTCTTTTTTTTTTTTTTCTTTTTTCTTTTTTCTTTCCTTCTTCTTCTTCTGGAGTCTTTTTTTTTTTTTTTTCTTTTTTTTTTTCTGCGACTTCTTCTTTCTTCTTCTTCTTCTTCTTCTTCTGCGAGTCTCGCAATCTGCGACCCTTTTTTTTTCTTTTTTCTTTCCTTCTTTCTGCGACTTCTTCTTCTTCTTCTTCTTTCTTCTTCTTCTTCTTCGAGATCTGGGTTTTTTTTTTTTTTCGATCTCTATTCTTCCCCTTCTCCTCCTTCTTCCTCCTCCTTTCTTCTTCTTCTTCTTCTTCTTCTTCTTCTTCCTGCAAAATAGTAGTGACTAGTGAGAAACATACCTCTTTTTTTTCCCTTCCTTTATAGTTGATTCATGCATCAACTCTTATTTATTATTCTTAATTTTTATTTTTTATTTTTCTGTTCTTTGTTTATTTTTTCTTTTCTGTTCTTTCTTCCTTTTTTTTTTTTTGTATGGTACTATACTACTAATACTATACTTACTAGTAATACTGTTATATCAATCAAAAAAAAAAAAAAAGTAATATTGTTATAATACTATAGTATCTTAATCTTTTTCCCACACAAGAACACATTAAATTAGACTTTAGAACTTACAAGTTAGACATACACATTGCTATCAATTAATTTTGACACCTCAATTGTATTTTTTTTTTTTTTGTATGGTACTATACTACTAATACTATACTTACTAGTAATACTGTTATATCAATCAAAAAAAAAAAAAAAGTAATATTGTTATAATACTATAGTATCTTAATCTTTTTCCCACACAAGAACACATTCAATTAGACTTTAGAACTTACAAGTTAGACATACACATTGCTATCAATTAATTTTGACACCTCAATTGTATTTTTTTTTTGTATGCTACTATACTATAAATAATTGATAAATACTATAGTTGTATACCTATATGGCTGTATTTAGAAATTAAACTTTAGCTCCGGTCCCCGGAATGATTGGATTCTATGGATTTTTAATTGATAATGACTCTTTTTTACAATTAGATAAATGGAGAGTGGTGGTAGCGTAAGTTCAAAGAAAGATCCGGCATACAAGTATGCTACACAAGATCCGAATGACAGAAATAAGTTCACTAGCCACTTTTGTGGGAAGCAGACAAATGCAGGTGTATGCCGGGCCAAACAACATTTAGCCGGAGGCCAAAGTGTTCATTTTTGATGATTTAATCTCTTTAACTTGTATATAATAATGTAAAATCATATTATAATCATCTAAAATCATATTTTAGATAAGCTATTTACATGTAAAATCATATTTAAAAAAATCATGTAAAAGTGCGCCTCGCTTCGCTCGGGCGCGCGCCTCGGATTGCGCCTCGCGCCTAGGCTCCAGGGGACCTTTGCGCCTCAGTGCGCCTTGCGCCTTAAATAACCTTGCTCACGGTACAGCTCAAAAATCCGTGAATCATTTCGCTCATGCGCATACATTTTGGTCAAAGTAGACCACAAACCACATACCGTATCGTGGTATATGAAGATATGATAGATACGTTCCTCCATGGAGTTAAAAATTCACCCTAAGATTGTGCAATTGTCGATATCCCATTGCACACGCTTAGGGTCAGTGACAGGCGGCTTGGGTTCAACATCGAGGATCCAACCAGATTTGCCCTTTCTACCCAAGAAAAGGTGAAACGAACCAGACCAAGCAGCAAAGATCCTTCCGTTCAACAAAACACTAGTTACACGATAGGCAGGTGCATGTTGGGACAGAGAGAGATCTAGGCGAGGTACAGTATCGGTATTCTTGACAGGATCCGTCATTGTAATAGTAGAAATGACCCAAATAAACCGTAAGAGAAGAATTCCACAGAACACAAAACTGCCCGGAAAAAACCGAGTAGAGATAGGTCACTACAACCACCAGAAGACTCGGTAGGAAGTAGAAGGGGCCACCGAAGAAAAATCGGTAGCCCAAACAGAGAAGAAAAGGAGCGCTTAAGGCTCAATCGCATCACAAGGATGCAAGGGAGGTCCCACAAAGGGGCAGACGACAGCACCTAGGGCTGTCCCAGGTGCAGGGGAGCCTCAGAGTGGGCTGGGTGAGACTTGCCGAGGCTGCTGGAGGCTGCCGGAGGTGGTGTGATGTACGGTGAAGGTGGTGGTGGTGGTGTTCGGCGAAGGTGGTGGTGGTGGTGTTTGGGCTGGCCGGAAGTGATGGGGCTAGGGTTTTCTCCTTGTGTTGGCTCTGATACCAAGAAGAAAGTAATGGGGAAGAATTTCTTATATATTATTCTTCAATATGTAGCCGTCTTTATATACAACCTAGATTACAATAAAGGAAACTAAGGAAAAGGAAAGAAAAATAGAAAAGGAAAAGAAATAAAGATGAGGTCAAATTATCTCCAAAGATCCTGTAAAGGATTTGACTGGAATCTTATCTTTGACTGAAATATTATCCTAAATAATATTTTACTTCAAACACACCCCAAAAAACCTTCGGAGCTTGAGCTGAGAATAACATTGACCGGGCAGTGTCTAAGAGATGACGATTCTTGCGCTCCGTAACTCCATTTTGTTGTGGAGTATTGGTGCAAGAAGATTAGTGAATTATGCCATTCTCCAAAAAATACTTCTCAAGACCAGATTTAAAGTATTCCCTTCCATTGTCTGAAGGGACAATTTTTACAACCGCACCAAATTGGGTACAAATCATTTTGTGAAAGGTTTTAAAAATTAAATGGACCTCACTTTTTTCTTTCATCACGTAAACCTACGTAGTACAAGAAAAATCATCTATAAATGTGACAAACCACCTATGGCCCTTAAGTGCAACAACACGAGAGGCACCCCAAACATCTTAATAAAGGGCAGCCCAGTGCACGAAGCTCTCGCAGTGCGGGGTCCGGGGAAGGGTCGGACCACATTGTATAAGAGAAAAAGGAACCATACTTTTATGATTACTGGGATAAAAGGAAGCACAGTGGTGCTTTCCAAGTTCACAATCTTCACACCGAAAGATGGATACATTTTTATTAGATGAAATAAAATTGGGGAAAGATTAATTTTATTACTGTACATCCCCAAAGTATATATACTGTTACAAGGAGAACTAAGAAGGAAAGAAAATAAATAGAAAACGAAAGAAATAAATCTACTTAAATGTGGTCAACATGACCTATAAATGATGCAATAAAATCTGGGATAAAATCCCTTAATTTCAACACTCCCCCTCAAGCTGTGGCGAAGATATGGACAAGACCAAGCTTGCCGATAGATGACTGTAGAAGTGTTGGACCAACAGACTTAGTGAACATATCAGCGGTCTGATCCGATGAAGGAACAAAGCTTGGTGTGATGACTCCTGACTGAATTTTTTCCCGAATGAAATGAATGTCAACCTCTATATGCTTAGTTCTTTCATGAAGAACTGAATCAGATGATAACATAATAGTAGATTTGTTATCACAAAAAATAACTTAGATGGCTCTACCTCTGGGAAGCCTAACTCATCAAGAAGAGAGCAAAGCCATATGAGTTCACATGAACCCTGAGCCATGGCACGGTACTCAGCCTCAGCAGAAGACCGTGAGACAATAGCTTGCTTTTTACTTTTCCAGGAGATAAGATGACAGCTTCGAAAAACACAGAAACTAGAAGTAGAGCGTCTATCACCCTTTGAGCCTGCATAATCTGCATCAGTAAAACAGGAGAGACCTGATTGAGCTTCTGTCTTAAAGAAAAGTCGAAGACCAAGACAGGTCTTGAGATATCGGAGAATATGATAAACATCAAGATGTGAAGTACGTGGTGAGTGCATAAATTGACTCACAACACTAACAGCAAAAGTCATATCCGGTCTTGTGTTCGTCGAATAGATGAGACGACCCACAAGACGCTGATATATCGAGGGATCTGGTAAGGGCTCTCCTAATTCAGCAGTCAACTTATGATTTGGATCCATAGGAGAAGAAGCAGGTCTACACCCAAGCATTCCCGTATCTTGGAGGAGGTCAAGGGCATACTTCCGTTGGGATAACGAAATACCTTGGCGGGACTTGGCCACCTAAATGCCAAGAAAATACCTCAGAGGACCCAAATCCTTAATGTCAAACGATATTCCAAGAGAACGCTTCACTTGTACAATACCAGATGCATCATCTCCTGTAATATTAATACCGTCAACATAAACAGAGATAATGATACATTGCCCTTTGGAATTATGACGAATAAAACAAGTATGATCGGAATGGCAGCGAATAAATCCCATAGTAAGCACCACATCACTAAACCGGTTGAACCATGCATGAGGAGACTGCTTTAATCCATAGAGACATTTTCGGAGGCGACAAACTTTCCTCGTCCCCTTGAGCCCAAAAACCAGGAAGGGGATTCTATAGATGACTTCAGACAAATTACCATTAAGAAACGCGTTCTTGACATCAAGCTGATGAAAAGGCCAAGAAAAGGAAGCAGCAAGAGAAACAAGAAGCCGGACTGTGGTCAGTTTAGCAACCGGAGCAAAAGTAGCACCAAAACCCTCACCTGGAACCTGAGTGAAGCCCTTAGCAACAAGACATGCCTTATACCGGTCAATGGTGCCATCTGCCAAATACTTAACACTGAAAACCCACTTACAACCAACTGTACGTTCACCATCGGGGAGAGAGACAAGCCAAGTCTGATTGCCCTGAAGAGCACTCATTCTGCTTCAATAGCAGCCACCTACCTCGGATTCTGGAAAGCTTCATGAACAGAGCGAGGAATGGAGACAGAAGCAACTGCACTAAGTATGGATATCAGTTTTACATTTCATTATTTATGTTTGTTTCATGAGATGATTGTTAATCCTTAAGTATCATAGTAAGTAATTCGTGTGTGTGTGAGATACATACAAGTGAGATACGAAAGTATGAGATACATACAAGTGAGATACGAATTACTATTCTTTAATACTTAGAATTTGTCACAGTGGATGATGAGACTGGATATCTCATCAGGTTTACACTTTAGCATGATTAAGTACCATTGGATGGAGTGATGAATCTCAATCACTGGAGTATATCTCTTAGTTAATATGCTAGTGCTTATAGTGCATTGACGAACCTGAGCTTTCCTATTGACACTTAAGACTGTCAACAGTCAATAGGAACTCATAACTTGTATAAGGTACGTGTTCTCAATCTTGAGACAATTATGAACACAGACTGTGGATATGACTGCTTTGACTTACCAATCAGTGATGTCTTAAAGATCAACACTTGGGTATCTTGGGTATGTCATCGTCATAGGGTTGTAAACATATATTGTCAAGATAGAATCTACCCTCTAATATAGAGTAAGCATTCCCTTGAAAATGTCACCAAGTTGATTACTGAGAACTGCAGTCTTGTTGATAAGTAGTTATCAACATATTTGGTAATAATGAGTGGTGAATGGGACTCGAGGAATACAAGAAGAAATCATGATTCAGGTTGACAGTAACCGTTTATCCGACTACCTGAATATGATTACGAATGCTGATGCTAGAGGGACATTAGTACACCATGCAAGTCTAGTTATCGCTTCGGACATGTTCTTTTGCGTTGGAGTTCAGTTATCGTTTTATAGTGGAGTAAACGTTAACTGATTAGTTGGTTAGTTTGCTGATCAAAGAGTTTGATCATGGGAATTAACAGCTGGTCTGAGCCAACAATAAAGAGCCTTGGAGGTCCCACTCTTAGCTCCGCTAGGAAGCTTGGAAAGGCACACGAGGATCTTGTCAAGACAGGTTCGATCGATTGAAGTCTAGGCAGGTTCGATCGATCGAAATCGATCGAAGCCACTTCGATCGCTTGAACGTTAGGTCGGTTCTGGGAATCTATAAATAGGGTAACTGTGTCCAGAAATTTGAGTTCGTCGTTCTTATAAACCAGAAGCTGCAGAAACTATTTTATGGCTTCCCAAACCTTCTCATCCTCTCCATTAGAGATCCCACCATCTCTAGCCTCTCCGGGAAGCACTCATAGGAGACATAAGGGTGAAGACAACTTAGTGGAGGCTGCTGTACCATCAGGGAAGAAGAAAATCAGAATTGGGTTCAAGACCTGAGGTATAATCTCTTCGTCCCCTTATGTATACGCATCAATAGAGTTAACGAGTAGTAGATCCAGGCTGCTAATTTAGAAGTTTTTGAAACTTAATCTTTCCGCTGCGCGTTTAAAATAATTTTTAAACCTAATTTCCCTTCAGCTTAAGGGCATGAAGCGGGGTCTGGTATTGCAGAACATAGCTAGGAGTATGATTAATAAGGTAAGTAGCAGTAAGGACAGCACAATGCCAAAAATATTTAGGAACATCCATACCACGTAAGAGACACCGAACCATAGCCATAAGATGACGATTTTTACGTTCGGCCACCCCATTTTGTTCGGGGGTGTAAGGACAATTGAGTTGTTGAAGAATTCCCCCTTTATTAAGTTTGGCTCGAAACTCATCAATTAAGTATTCCCTACCATTATCAGATCGAATATTACGCACAACGGTATGAAATTGAGTTTTAATTATTTGAAGAAAATTTCTAAAATGAGAGAAAACTTCAGATTTTTTATTCATAAGATAAACCCAAGTACAACGAGTAAAATCATCTATAAATGTAACATAATATCGGTGTTGTGACTTGGATGTGACGGGGGAAGGACCCCACACATCGGAGTGAATAAGATCAAAGGCACTAGGTGCCCTGTGCATGTGAGGAATATAAGAGGTACGAGTGTGTTTTGACAATTCACAAACCACGCATTTAAAATGGAAATCCTTGCAAGCTTTATTTAATGGAGGGAATAACCAACATAAATATTGAAAATTGACATGGCCTAGACAGGCATGCCACAAATCTAAAGTTTGAAGTGAAAACACATAATTATTTGAGTCAGGCAAAACAGAATTATTAAAAGCGGGTAACACGGAAGCTTGAAGGCCGGAGGACGTCCTTGACACCGAAGGATCACCGAAGTAGTAGAGGCCGTCACGCTCAAACCCCCTGCCAAAAATCTTCTTCGTAGTCAGGTCTTGTAAATAACAGGAATGGGGTAAGAATACTACAACACAATTATGATCTTTGACAAGGCGGTTAACAGAGAGCAAGTTAAAAGAAAAATTGGGAACTTAGTACACAGATGCCGATTTTTTCGCTCAGCCACCCTATTCTGTTGTGGAGTATTTGTGGACGAGGTTTGGTGGATCATGCCATGTTCAGAAAAATAGTGAGTAAGGCCACCATAAATATATTCCCCCCCTTTGTTAGAACGAATAATCTTAACAACTGTACTAAATTGGGTACATATCATCTTGTGGAATGTTTTCAAGATAAAAAAAACATCACTCTTTTCTTTCATTCAGTAGACCCAAGTTGTGCGAGTGTAGTCATCAATAAAAGTAGCAAACCATTTATAACCATTCAAAGTAGGAATATGAGAAGGACCCCAAGCATCTCTGTGAATAAGAGCAAAAGGAGTAGTACTTTTATTGAAACTAGAATTAAATGTAGCACGGTGATGTTTTCCAAGTTCACATGCCTCACAAAATATCTCGGAAATACATTTATTAGGAACTAAAAACGGGAATAAAAAACGAAATAAGTAGAAAGAAGGATGTCCTAATCTCTGGTGCCACAATCACATCTCTCGGGGAAGATTCTCTCTCTTTGTTGTATGAGCAACTTGAGTGCCCTCCATTTGATAGTGTGGTTGAGGGTGGGGAGTGCTTGGCTAGGCCAGATTTGGTTGGGGTTAGGGCTGTGTGGCTGCATCTAGGGTAGGAGTGGGCTGGTATGCCTGCGGCTGGGGCAGAAGTGGGCTGGTGGCTGCGGCTGAGCTGTTGATGGCTGTCGGCAGGTAGTTGGGTGGTGTTTAGGTGGTATATGGTGGTGGTTATAACGAAGAGATTGTAAAATCCCCCTTGGGGAAGCTCTGATATCATGTAGAAGTTTATACATTCAAAACTTCTTTTATTAATAGATCACCAATGTATATATACATAATGCTAGACATAAAAAAAGAACACAAAATCTCCTAATAAATGAGAAATAAAAAATGGTCAACATGACCCAAATATAAAGCAACTAATAATAGAAGGAAATAAGAGTAATGCTAGGCACACTTTGAAATCCACACTGAATTAGACATTTTATGCTTTAAATACATGTACCTTGTGCTGTGTGAATTTGTTATACTTTTCTATGCACGACTTACCTAGCACAGAGTACATGCATTTAAAGCTGAGTGTCAAATTCAGTGTGAATTTCAAAGTGTGCCTAACATTACTTAGGAAATAAATAGTAATCCCACTGATATTGACAGCTAATTGCCAACAGTATCAACTATATTTTTGGTAGGCTAATACAATTCCCAAATACCATAAGTAACAATTTAGACATTACAGGTTGCCATGTGGTTGTTCAACCTAAAGCTAGGTGATATTAATTGACATAGATTAATCTAGCTTGAGAATCATCCTGTTAGGTGTGATGCACACCAACAGATCAAGTAAGGCTCAAATCTTGACTTCTTGAGGTCGGCTATATGAAATCGTTTTGAACGGTAGATTTTATAGGGCCATGTATTTTGAACCATTGCTATAAGTTGTCTAATGAATCCATTTTTATTATATTTGGTATAATAATTTTTGTTCTCTCTATGTGATGCATTTGTTTGGATTTTAGTGGACTTGAGATGGTTTTGTTGAAAATAATTCACAAGGGATTACACAAAACGGGCAAACCAAACATGGATTGAACAGTTTCTGCTGTCCCAATTAATTTTGTATGTGCAGGTGTTTGCCCAACAGCCATTGCAGTACAGTCTCCTTATGTTGCTCAAGTACAACTTCTGAGGGACAGGCTTGATGAGCTTCCAGAGGCCACAGGCGTTGAGGTTGCAACTATTGATAGCTTTCAAGGCCGGGAAGCTGATGCTGTGATTATTTCAATGGTATGCGTTAAAAACATTTATGCAGTCACAGTAATATCTTAGTAGTTTAAAATTACAGGACAATATGCAAATGTTAGATTCATTAAGTTGGTTTTTTCACATGAAATTGCAAGCAAGTCTTCTACACCAACGACTACATGAAAGAATGTTGTGTTTTATTTGCATGGTCATTTTGAATTATTGTAAACAAGACTTTGCAAATTAGATATTGTTATGCTAAAAGGCTTTCTTTAATCCCAACTCTTAATCTCTTTCCCTCACATAATGATGCGTAAAGATCATTTCAATAGTAGCACTCTGTGTACTTGTTAATCCTTTCCAAGCTACACAACCTACCAGGGATGGTGGAAAACTGACATTTTAGACCAATTGGAATGAAGTAAAATCAAAGAAAACCTAGAATAAAGAGTGATTTTTTTCTCAAAAAATTTATTACTAATTATTTCAAAGCACTCAGTGTACGCATCCAAATTGGACGATAAATGCATTGAATGGGCTCCTATAGTGCTAACCTCCGAGTGGGTAGAATGATAATCTGCTGAATTGTAGGTTGTTTCAATAGGTAAATTTGATCTACCCTCCATTTCTTTTACTGATGAAATGATGCTGCACCTTTATCTATACTCCCTATTCATGGGACCTGCCTGAACGAGAGGAATTTGAGCTATTAATTTACAAAATCTTATCTTGTTTTCTGCTACTTGTGTCATTTTCAGGCCACTCTGTCTTCTTTTTCTGTTTCCTTATGTTTGGTCTTGAAATGTCTGTTTTTCCTTCTTAAAGTAAACTCTCCTTCCCTTTCTCTTTTCTCTTTACCATGACCACCTCATGCAAAGGTTCATGAGTTCTTAATCACTGTCTCATATCCTCCTTGCTCCCTTCATTGTTACCCTCTCTACTGTATCTCCACTCTTTACTCAAATTATGATACCAACAGCAACAACAAAAAAAAAAAAAAAAAGAAGAAAGCAAAAGCACGATTTGCGTTCAAATTATCTGAAATGGTACTTATCTCTAGGCATAAGCTCATGACTATAACCATGACAAACTGCTCTAGAATTAGTATCTGTGGAGCTATGTCAAAAGGCTTGGTTTGGTTTGGTTTGGAGCTATGTCAAAAACTGCAAGTCACTATTCTGTAGTGGTGTCTTAGAAGCTAACATGATTGAGTGGGGTATATATTCACTTTTCTTTTTCCTTCTAACTTAAAATATATTTTTTTTCTACAAACTCCATGGTTAATCTCAAAATCAGGACAGTGCATGAATAATTCTTCCATACTTCCTTTTTCAGGTCCGGTCAAACACCCTGGGAGCTGTTGGATTCTTAGGGGATAGTCGGCGGATGAACGTTGCCATAACAAGGGCACGCAAACATGTAGCAGTGGTCTGTGATAGCTCAACAATATGTCACAACACCTTCCTGGCCAGGTTGTTGCGCTATATTAGATATTTTGGCAGAATGAAGCATGCAGAGCCTGGTACGTTGGGGGGATCTGATCTTGGTATGAATCCTTCACTACCTTCCATTAGTTAACTTTGCAGGGGTGGATTGCAGTGTACCTGATTGTTTACTTAAACGATAGTACTATCTGGGAAGACGATTGTCAGATTAGTGCTTTGTCCTCGGCATCTGCTCCGTGTCAACTCTTATACAGCAGGTCTCTAAATTTGTTAATAGTAAGAATGTGAAAATTAATTGCTGGTGAAACCATTATGTAAATCTTACCACTTGTATATTATGACCTTTTGCATACAAAAGGTTTGACAGAAAAAACAATCTGGTTCAATCTTTTAATTAATCATCAAGTTGTTGAAGTTATTATAAACTCTGCTGCTTTGTTGTAACTGCGCTGCAAAAGTTTGCCCTACATGTTCGTTTTGAGTAATGCTATGGACAACAACAAATTACACTAACAAGTTCTACACCCTGACGTGGACCGATGGGAAGAGAGAGAAGTGGTGGGGTCCACACCACTTTAAACACCATCTACTCTCTCTCTCTCTCTCTCTCTCTCTCTCTCTCTCTCTCTCTCTCCATTGGATCACGTCAAGGTGTAGAATTTGTTAGTATCCATAGCATTACTCACATGTTTTAGATTATATGTGATGGTTAAGACTGAAAAGTTAGTGCTTTTGGATGTAAAATGACGTAATTCTCTAGCATTACCTACGAACTATTATGGGTGGCGACTCTCACCTTTGCAACAAACACTGTAACCAGATAATAAGTGAAGTTGCATCCTAACTAAATTTTAAAGGGGAAATTACACTTACACCCCTTGTACGTAAGACCCCTATGGTTTCAAATGTGTTGCTATTTCCGTGTACTTTCAAGCAAAGTGACACTGTTAGTAAAACTGTTATACTTAACTGAACAAAAGGTTTTATAGTTATTTTAACCTTTAGTTAATTATAAATACACCCCCCTATATTTCACACGTTTTTCAAATACATGCCTTGTATTGGGTCTGTTCCGTGTAATTTTATAGATTTACTAGTGGTGTAAAGCACGTGCCCGTGAAATATACGAGTTTTTCACTTAAAAATAGGTCACCGTCTAATATTGGAAAATTTGAGGGCCCAACTCCTAAGTTCTAAATTATTAGTGCATTTTTAGTTACGAGTGTCAATTCATGGTAAATTTGAGCTATGAGTGACCATTTTTAGGTGAGCAAAAATACTCTCATACGGAGTAATTTTTTTTCGATAAATGCTCTTATAATTTTTAGGTGAGCTATAAGTGACCATTTTTATCGGAAAATGCTCTCATAATTTATAACTTCCCTTTCTTATATTTCATAGTAACTCAATTTGACTTACAAAGTAGTTTTTATTTTCAATTATTCATAAAAATATCAATTTATTGCTCGACCATTCTCACAAAAAATAGGCCACAAAACAAGAATAAAATACCATATGAAAATACGGTCAGAAAAGAAAAAAGAAAAAATAAAAAAAATAATAGCTCATGTGGATCTAATGAGGTTATTATGGGTTGGGATATTAAAAAAAATTGGTGGGCCATACTTAAAAAGTTAAGTCAGTCATGGCCCCACTGTTCCTTTTTGTGCACCGAGCTCTACTTGTCTTAGTAACGTAAAAATGCAAGAGTAATGCTATATTTTCCAAAAAATTTCCCCAAAAGTATTTTTCAATACATGTGGCAGTGTACCCAGTTAATTTTCATTAGTTGATGTTGAAGTGGTCTTACTATTAATCAAGATGGTCCCAGTGCCACATGTGTTCGAAACATTTTTTGAGAAAAAAATTTGGAAAGCATAGCATTACTGAAAATGCAATATGTAAGAGTCCATATGTTCGAGGCAACTGATCAACTCAACTCTAATTGAGGGATAACTAAGGTTTTGCATGGTAACATTGTAGTTTTTAGTTCACTTTTTGTTTTCATTTTTTTTTTATTGGGAGTGGGGGGCAAAACGTAAAAACACTAGAGCAAAGAGGTATAATTGTAAAACATCTAAAAATTCATGGGGGCAAAGTCGGTAGTCCATAAAATTTGGAAGTAACATAAAAATGCAAGAGTAATGCTATGTTTTCCATTTTTTTTTCTTTCCAAAAGTGTTTCCCAATACATGTGGCAGTGTACCCAGTTAATTTCGATTGGTTGATGTTGAAGTGGTCTTACTATTAATCAAGATGGTCCCAGTGCCACATGTGTTCGAAATACTTTTTGAGAAAAAAAATTGGGAAGCAGAGTATTACTGAAAATGCAATATGTAAGAATCCATATGTTCGAGGCAACTGATCAACTCAATTCTAATTGAGGGATAACTAAGGTCTCGTATGGTAACATTGTGGTTTTTAGTTTTACGTAAAAACACGAGCAAAAGGGCATAATTGTAAAATACCAGGGGTATATTTGGAACTTCATAAAATTCATGGGGGCAAAGTCATATATATAAGAGGGGGGGGGGGGGGGGGGGGGGGGGGGGGGGGGTATAATTGTAAAACATCTGATAATACCAGGGGTATATTTGGAACTTCATAAAATTCATGGGCGCAAAGTCATATATATATAAGAGGGCAATTTGGAACTTCATAAAATTCATGGGGGCAAAGTCATATATATAAGAGCGCAATTTGGACAATAGGAAAAATCCGTGATTGTAAAATATCAGGGGTGTATTTGGAACTTCATAAAATTCGTGGGGACAAAGTCATATAAGTAAGAGGGGGGTGTAATTGTAAAACATCTGATAATACCTGGGGTATATTTGGAACTTCATAAACATCATGGGGCAAAGTCATGTAGATAAGAGGACAATTTGGGCAATAGGAAAGATTCGTGCACCTTTGAAAATTGGGTCAAAACAAGGTGTGTGTTTTTATAAGATAGTAGATTAAGGATGACACTTTAATTGAAAATACATGGAGAATTACTGTCACAAATAGTAATATAGTGGTGACGGTATTAGGGGGTTGTGTGTTTGTATCTGATAAGAATGAATATATTTATGTCCATTACTAAGAATGGCAACGGGGCGGAGTTGGTACGGAGTCCCTGTTTACCAACTCTTACTCCGTTTAATGCACTCCGACTATGCCCCATCCCGTCTAATATGGTCTTAATAGTTTCACTTTAGTCCGGAAGTCACAGGGGGTTAAGTGTCCACTTTTGAACCACATAAGGGTAAGTGAAAATGGGACTAACCACAGGGGTAAAATGTATTTAAACCTTATTTATTTATTTATTTATTTTTATATTAGTGTTAAATTGTATTGGTTTGCATATATGATTTTTTTAGCACTGATGTAGACTATTAAGATTGAACCCAACTATGGGGGTTTAAGTGTTAAGACTTCAACATTTAACCCCCTTTGTGAGGTTAATTTTGGGATTAATCCTCTATGCTGTCATTTAACCCAGTTATGGGGGGCTAATTTTTAACACTTAACCCCTTTATTGGGCTAATTTTGGAGTTAACTGCCTATATGGGTTAATTTTGACCCTTAAACTCTCCTATATGGGCTAATTTTAACACTTAATTTCCATATGGGGCTATTTTGAGATAAATCTTAGTAGCACTTTAGTCCAAAATCACAAGGGGGTTAAATGTCCACTTTTGAACCACAAATGGATATAATGAAAATGAGTCTAACCACGGAGTAAAGCGTATTTAAACCCCCATACACACGCACCAAAAAAAGAAAAGAAAAAGAAAAAGAGTCTAATATTAAAGAGTTAAAAGGTACTCCAAAAAAAAAAAAAAATAGTAAAAGATATAGAATTGAACAAATGTGCTAGAGAAATGAAAAAAACCCACCCCAAATCCAAGTATATGCTCATAGTACAATCCTACAAATAATTTCCAATATTAATAATAGTACCTACATAATCAGGGCGGGGCGGGTTTTGGCAGAGTACTTGTAGAAAATACCACATTCTCCCTGACTTCAATAGGGTTTTGATTTTCAACAATCAAACCCATTCCTACTCCTATTTTACCTCATCCAAACCCATTCCATAAGGGACAGAGCGGGGTGGAGTTTTTTGCCATCCCGGTCCATTACAGTGTAATATATTTCGAAAAATATTTTACTTTCGAAAAACTATCTTGCTTTCGAAAATCACTACTTCATAAGTTGTACAACCAAGTACAACAATACAATAGCGCCTCATTTGGCACGGCGGATAAAACTGTCAGATAGGATATGATAAGGCAGGATCAGATATGATAGTAGTCCTGTCGAATTAGCTGTTATGCTCTCTTGTGTTTGGAACGTGCTGGAATTACACTGTTGGATAAGCTATTATATCCTAATCTTAAGTTTGGTACTGCCTGGATTCACGTTCCGGATATATCATTTGTGAATACTTCTTTTCTTTTTTTTTTTCACAAAAATTTCCAAATATGAATTAAAAAAACATAACAACATTGTTAATTTCACATATCTAATTCCTTTTTCGTGATAACACAATCAAATTCAAGGAAAAATGAAAAAGCTCATAAAATCTAGGGTAAATTGCATTTTGCACCCTCAAACTATACCATGTTTTGCACTTTGGTCCCTAAACTATCATTTTTCGCATTTTGGTCCCTCAACTATCATTTTGTGGCAGTTTGCCCCCTCCCTCACTTTTAGCGTCACTTTTAGTGTCACTAAAAAGTGACTTTTTTCGTCACTGAAAGTGAAGGAGGGGGCAAACTGCCACAAAATGATAGTTGAAGGACCAAAATGCGAAAAATGATAGTTTAGGGACCAAAGTACAAAACATGGTATAGTTTGAGGGTGCAAAATGCAATTTACCCTAAAATCTAAGAAAATTTACATTAGATACAGGAACACATTGAAGAAAAAAAAAATCATATTGTCTCTTCTTTCTAACTATAGAACTAGATTTCACCCAAAAAATCCTACTTGATGTAAGTTATCACAGGTGAAAAAAAAAACATGGGATGGACTAGAAATTGCAGTTACCAAAAGCCAAGTTATTGAATCTGTTACATAATCCGATTACCAGTCTATTTGTTTACGAAATCTGTTGCAAAACTCCAATTACCAGTCTTTTACTTCACGATCCCCGAGAAATTATTCAGTGAGCCTGTCACGCCACGTCAGCATCGTGGTGTGACTATTTAATCTCAGCCATCCACTTGCCCCCTCCTTCTAGGGGGATCATGACAAGTGGTTATCAGATTTCAAATTTGAAATTCCACTAACCACTTGTCATGATCTCCCTAAAAGGAAGGGGCAAATGGGTGGTTAGGATTAAATGGTCACACCACGTCACCATGCTGACGTGGCGTGACGGGCTCACTGAATAACTTCTCACGATCCCCGGGATAATTTTATCATTTGGATAGCGCCACCAAATATCAGGTAGTATAAAAGTTATCCTATCTCCTATCCCAAACTCTTATCCGGCCTATCAAACGAGGCCAAGCTGTGGTATATCAAGTCAACAATGAGCCATTTTAAAGTCTTTGGATGTGCCAAGACCTCTTTGGTCTAGTGGCATCACTCCACCTCTCCCAAGTGGGAGGTGGAGGGTGCGAATCTCACCATGGGGTGAGTGGGAGGGATTTTCCCTCCTTTCATTATAGAACGCCCCTTGTGCTCCCGTTGGGCCGATCTCTTGGGTTCTTACTATTTGGATAGTGTGTGTGTGTGGGTGTGTGCGTGCGTGTGTGTGTGGCGTGAGTCATCCAGGTAGGTAAATAAAAAAAAAAAAAAAAAGTCTTTGGATGTGTGTGCAACGTTTTTGGGCCTGGTCACTTGCGCACTAAATTCAATAAACAGGGAATTCGATGAATTTTCGTTGGCTATGACCACGAAAGAAAATGGTGGAGATTTTATGACCCAACTATTGATCGCTAAAGTTTCTTGTTTGATGAAGCTTAGTCATAGTGGTCATCTTAGGAAGTGGTACTTTGAGATTCTCGAGAGTTGGAGAAAAAGATACATGAGATGGATATAGGAGCAAATTGAAGATGGGTCATTGCTAGCTCAAGATGATTGAGAGGTGGCATCTCTAACCAACGATGATTCATCACAATCTATACATTAAAGAGTATTGCTACACATACTGTAAAAAGCACACCAAATTGCAGAACCTTATTTAAAAAGGTTGGACCTTATGCTAAAAAGTCTGCATACACAAAACAACCCCTTTTGTGTGTGCAGGCTTTTTAGCACAAGGTCCAACCTTTTTGTTGGCAGATTATTAGTAATTTGATTGTAATCCTAGTTCCTGATTGTTGGCAGATTATTAGGAATTTGATTGTAATCCTAGGTCCTCGATTTATTTGTAGAATAGCTATAAAATCTGATCCCTGATTTATTGGACAGATTACTGGTAGATTTATAGGATAAATTAGTGGTAGGTTGTTATTACTTTCCCTTTTTGGTGCCTAGGATGTAGTATAAAGATTGTATAGATTCTATTCTAATGTATTGTAGAAACATAATTTGTTTCGTGGTATCAAAGCTTGGGTTCTTTTTCTGCATTTTGTTTTTTGAGTCCATTTCTCTCAGCCTTAATTGCTGGAAAAAAATTATATTGTCCTTGCACAATTTCTGTTGAATCTTGGCCTGTATAGCCAGAAAAAATCTTTCTGTTTCCTCAAACCACAATATCACTACATTATGTCTGATGAATCGGAAGTCACTCAGTCATCAAAATCTGCTCCCAACCCAGTGAATCATTCTGGAGAATACCAAAATCTGCAGAGTTCATTTAAATTCAATGGCGAGAATTACCTAGTGTGGTCTCAACTCGTGCAGACTTTTTTGAAAGGAAAAGGGAAATTGAGTCATTTGATCGGACCTACTCCAACGAAGGATGATCCAAAGTTTGCGGTTTGGGATGAAGAAGATTCAATGATTATGACTTTCTTGTGGAACTCAATGCAACCGGAGATCAGTGGAACATGTATGTTCTTGACAACGACTAAGGATATTTGGGAAACTGTTCGACAAACATATTCCAAAGTTAGGGATGCTGCCCAGATTTACGAAATAAAGACCAAGATTGCTGCTACCAAGCAAGGTACTTTCTCTGTGTTGAGTATTACAATATCATGAAAAGTTTATGGTTGGAACTGGACTATTATCAGAATTTTAAGGTGAAGTGTAGTGAAGATGCTGCCATGTTGCTTAAGTTTGTTGAAAGGGAGAGAATATTTGATTTTTTTGGCGGGACTCAATTTGGAATTCGATCAAGTTAAGGTTCAGGTTCTTGGAAAGGAAGACTTGCCATCCCTGAATGAAGTTTTCTCCATTATACGGGCTAAAGAAGGACGAAGAGGCGTAATGCTTGATAATCCACCCACACAAGGATCAGCCCTTGCCACTGTGAAGCCAAATCACCTGGCTGCCATGAAGTCAAATTCTACATCACCAAACAATAATCATGGAGGTAACTTTGAACATGGAAAAAGTGAAGTGCCCAGAACACCAAGTAATAAAGATAATATGTGGTGTACTTACTGCAGAAAGCCAAGACATACAAAAGAGATTTGCTGGAAGCTCTATGGAAAGCCTCCATCATTCGGCAGAGGCAATGGAAGCCGATATGTCCAATCTGGACAGCGAAGTGATCAAGCCCATATTGCCCATCCTGAAGAAAATTCCAAGCAGGAGATCTTGACTTCTATCGGTTCAGAGATCAACGGACTGAACAAAGAGGAGATTGAAAAGCTTTGTAGTCTACTTGTTTCACTTGATAAGCCAAGTGGATCATGTTCTTTGGCGCAATCAGGTAAGTACCCAATATTTCAAGCTCTTAGTGCCTCAAAGGACTGTTTACCTAGCACATGGGCCGTTGACACGGGTGCTACTGACCACATGACCAATTCTTCACATCGATTCTCTTCCTACAATCCATGTTCTGGGAACCAAAAAATTAAAGTTGCTGATGTCACTCTAGCAGCTGTAGCAGGTCAAGGGAAAATAGCCTTAACTCCATCTCTTTTTCTAAAAACTGTGTTACATGTTCCCAAACTTTCAGTCAATCTTTTGTCAATTCACCAGATTACTAAAGATCTAGATTGTAGGGTAACCTTTTTTCATCTCATTGTGTGATTCAGGATCGAGCCATGGGGAAGATGATTGGGCGTGCTAAGGAACATGAGGGTCTGTACCTGCTTGAAACCAGTGCTGGCAATGGTGACCGTATACCTCTCACCCATTTCTCAGAGAAGTTGTCATTAAATAAAACTCAAATCTGGCTGCATCATCTCCGATTAGGCCATCCAACTTTTTCTTTGCTAAAAATAATGTTCCCTTTGTTATTTGCTAAATTGGATGTTAACAGTTTTCATTGTGAAATTTGCCAATTAGCGAAACATCATCGTGTTCCTTTTCCGTTGAGTAATAAAAAATCAGCTTTTCCTTTTTTGTTGATACATACTGATGTATGGGGCCCTTCTCGAATACCAAGTTTTTCTGGAGCTAGATGGTTTGTGTCCTTTATTGATGATTGTACCAGAATAAATTGGGTGTTTCTTTTGAACAATAAATATGAAGTTAGTTCTGTGTTTTCAGTCTTTCACAAAATGATTAACACTCAGTTTGGGGTTCAAATACAGAGCATCAGATCTGATAATGGGAAGGAATACTTTAATAAGATGTTGTCATTTTTTCTCAAAAAAAAGGGATTATACACCAATCTTCATGCACCAACTCCCCGCAACAAAATGGAGTTGTCGAATGAAAAAATAGGCATCTTTTAGAAATTACTCGGGCTTTTCCAGAAAAATATGCCTAAACCATATTGGGGAGAAGCAGTCCTAACTGCGGCTCATTTGATCAACCACCTGCCATCTAAAGTGTTAGGAAACAAAACTCCAATGGAAGCACTCTCAAGTTTCTTTCCTTACTTTAATAGTTCTTCTCATTTGTTCATATTTACTCCCAATATCGTATCAAACTTGATCCTCGGGCTTTAAAATGTGTGTTTGTGGGTTACTCTCCAACACAAAGGGGTATAAATGCTATCATCCTACTTCTCGAAAATTTTTCACAACTATAGATGTCACTTTTGCTAAAAATCAATCCTTTTTTTGTAGTACTTATCTTCAGGGGGAGAATCTATATGAAGATAAGTTTCTTTCCTATGATTTACCAGATTTTTTTGAGTCTTCTTCAGCTCCTCCTATTCCCTTGTCAATTGATTCAGAAAAATTTCTAGATGTAGAACTGTCATCAGAATCTGATACAAGGGGAGTTAATACGGTTGCCTTGCTGCTACAGGTCTATTCTAGGAGGAAACAGACACTAACTGATCCAGTGCAAGTCCAATAGTCTCAACCCGAGCTAGGTAATGAAAATAACACTTCCAATAACTCAGTTTCTGATATTGTTTCCCTCACTACTTCAAATCCACCAAACACTCTAGAGAGTACTGTACATTTGAAAGACTCAAAAGTGTTTGATGACCTCCATTTACCAATTGCCCTAAGGAAAGCAACCAGAAAGTGTACTCAACACCCGGTTTCCAACTTCATTTTATTTGAGAAACTATCCCTATCCCATAGAGCCTTTCTTACCCAATTAACGCCCATTGAGATCCCTCAAACAGTCCAAGAGGCACTTAGAAATGAGAATTGGAAGAAAGCTATAAAAGAATAAATGTTGGCTCTTGAAAAAAACAAAACTTGGGAAATTGTAGAATTGCTAAAGGGAAAGAAACCAGTGGGGTGTAAATGGGTGTTTGCTGTTAAATATAAAGCTGATGGAACACTAGAAAGGTATAAAGCTAGGCTAGTAGCTAAGGGATATACACAAACCTATGGGGTGGATTATCAAGAGACCTTTGCTCCAGTGGCAAAGATTAATACAGTTCGTGTTTTATTATCCTTAGCAGCTAATTTTAGTTGGTCTTTGCAGTAATTTGATGTTAAGAATGCATTCTTACATGGTAATTTAGAGGAAGAAGTGTATATGGAGGCACCGCCAGGTTTCAATGAGAACTTTAAAAGAAACAATGTCTGTAGGTTAAAAAAGGCACTTTATGGTCTCAAGCAATCTCCACGAGCATGGTTTGGGAGATTTGCAAAAGCTATGAGTGAGATGAAGTTTTGACAGAGTCAAGGAGATCATACTCTCTTCATCAAGCATTCATCAATGGGTAAAGTAACAGCTCTAATAGTTTATGTGGATGACATAATTGTAACAGGTGATGACTCTAAAGAAATAGAATGGCTTAAGAAGAGATTAGCTAAAGAGTTTGAAATAAAAGACTTGGGGAGACTCAAGTATATTCTTGGAATTGAGGTGGCACATTCGAGGAATTGTATCTTTATCTCTCAGTAGAAATATATTCTTGATATTCTTAAGGAGACAGGGATGCTTGGTTATAAGCCAGCCGATCACCAATTGAACAGAATCACAAACTATGAGAAGCACAAGAAGATGTGGCAGTAGAACGTGGAAGTATCAATGTTTGGTTGGGAAATTAATTTATTTGTCACACACACGGCCATACATAGCCTATGCCATGAGTGTGGTGAGTCAACTCATGCATTCTCCTAGGGAAGTCCACCTAGAAGCGGTGTACCGAATTATGCGCTATTTGAAAGGTACTCCAGGGAAGGGAATTTTGTTTAAGAAAAATGGAGAGCTGAACTTAGGAGCATACACTGATGCGGATTAGGCAGGATCAATAAAGGATCAAAGGTCTACCTTTGGTTATTGTGCATTCTTAGGAGGTAACTTGGTGACCTGGAGAAACAAGAAGCAATCTATGGTTGCTAGATCAAGTACAGAGGCAGAGTTTAGAGCCATGGCACAAGGGATTTGTGAGTTGTTATGGATTAAGATTATCCTTGATGATCTTGGAGTCAAATGGGAAGAACCGATGAAGTTGTATTGTGATAATAAATCAGCAATTAACATTGCTCATAATCCCGTACAACATGATCGGACAAAACATGTAGAAGTGGATGACACTTTATCAAAGAAAAACTTGATAGTGGTTTAATCTGTACACCCTATGTATCAACGGGGGGACAATTAGATGATGTTTTGACAAAAGACTTGGCTAGTCACCAATTTTAGATAATTACTAGCAAGCTGCGAATGGATAACATCTATTCTCCAGCTTGAGGGGGAGTGTTGGCAGATTATTAGGGATTTGATTGTAATCCTAGTTCTTGATTGTTGGCAGATTATTAGGGATTTGATTGTAATCCTAGGTCCTGGATTTATTTGTAGAATAGCTGTAAAATCTGATCCTTGATTTATTGGACAGATTACTGGTAGATTTATAGGATAAATTAGTGGTAGGTTGTTATTACTTTCCCTTTTTGGTGCCTAGGATGTAGTATAAAGATTGTACAGATTCTATTCTAATGTATTGCAGAAACATAATTTGTTTCACTTTTTAAGCAAGGTTGTGCATTTTGGTGTGCTTTTCAAAGTGTGTGTAGCATTACTCATACATCAAAATCTCTGAGCCCATGGAATTAAGACACGTGTATATCTGGAGACGACAAATAAACTTTAGAAGGAAATAGAAAATGACCGAGAGTCAGAATCGCAGCTTCGAAGAATTAGCAAGACAAGGCGACCAAATCTGAAGTACACAAATATATATGGCTATAGTTGTGTAAATAAATATGCACACATGCATACGGGTTGGGTATAGGTATCTTACCTAGTGGAAATATCCAACGAATCGAATACGGCGTTGCTACGAGCCCGACAAGATCTCTCTCGAACTGTTGCTCCTACAAAGCCTCTGTGTACTCTATTGTGCTTCTTATTGGTCATAGAAGGCACTACTAGGTTGATCTCCATTAATATCATGTGCTAAATCCCATGGCAACAATGGTGATGGCCTAGAGAAAGAAACCGTGAGAGAGAGAAGGGGGCTGCCAAATGGAGAGAGAGAGCTTAATGTTTGTGTGATAAATATGTGTATATATAGGCACACAAATTCTTACTTGCTTAGGAGTCCAAAGCCTATTGCTTGATGCCTAAGCAAGGCCTCTTTGGACCCGGTCTAATAGTATGTGGGTGCCCGTATGGCCCACATTATTTCCTACATCTCCCCCTCACCCACATAGGGTTGGTACTAAAATCAATCTCTCAAAATAGAACTTCTCAACACTTCATATGGGAAATAGAACGTGGGACCTTAAGAAAAGAAAGTACAGCGACAGAAGTGTAGTGCCAAATCACCACCATAACCAGCAAGACACATCACTCAGAAGCTTCTCGTATATGCCTTAGACAGTTTAACTACACCAGACATAGCATTCTCAATCCCTCAGTGAAAAGAAGTGCTGTACCCCCTCAATATAATGTACTCATGACATATCAGTAATAAAATACAATTATCGCAGGCATGCTAATGAGTCACAAAATATGATGCATTATTGAATGGTCTTTCCTGGGCTCATATGTCAATCTGACTAACTTGACCGCTTGCCCAGACACGCCCTATACAACAGAATATTCTCTTCGTCCTAGGTTAGCATGCTAAAGTAGCTATTATCAAGTGTCCTCTTAATGACCTAGTCTCAAGTCATGAAGACTAGTTTATAGGATAACTAAATTTTAGATATGCTATGTGGCTCACACAGCAATGAAAAGGAATCCATTCACTACTCCACAGTCGACCGCAAAAGCACATACAATATGATATGTATGCTACAACATTTTTCCATAAAAATGGGCATGTCACTCTGTGTTTAAAAAAAAGTAATGCCATATGAATCTTAGTCTAGACGTTACACAAAACATCTAACCTAAGTGTGGACACGCGGAATTCCACCTCTTGCTTGTTTTCTATTTTTTTGTTTGAAATTTGGTTTTGAAAAGGAAAAGAAAAGGTTTGTTGAAAATAGATACAGAGTCGCCACTTGGTTTTTAAGGAACCAAGAAACCTAATTTTGACTCACCCAAACGGATAAAGGGCACCGGCCCTTCATAACCAAAGAACTTGGCTCGGAGTTTTGGTATGAGAGAGGAAGGAGCCTTTGTCGCGACTAAAATACCCTCAACTCGCCCCGTCTTTCGACGGTCCTCAATTAGCATCCAAATAATCATCTTATACTATGTATGGCTCGACAATTAATACTATGATAGTATATTACATCACATAAGAAACTTGAAATGGAAAGATCTAAAGATAAGATATCATTTATAAGATCTAAGTCAAATATCACACAATGTAAAGTGAAAGATCACACAAATAAACCTAGGAAAAATCGTCTAATCACATATCAAATAATCAAGACTTCCTAATCTAAAGGGGGCATGAATTATTCTTGAAACAAATAATCAAAGAAATCAAAGAAATCAAAATATGCTTAGCAAGCTATTATGATGCATGTTTATCTTTGAGGAAAGAAGATTTCTCAATCCCTGGGACGGATGAGAAAGGAAGACTAGATCGAGGGAAACATGAATGTATTGATCAAGTTCATTCCTTATAATCTTCTTAGATTAGTACTCACAAAAGTCCCAAATCTTTGCATGGATGCAATGTATGTGCCTAGAATGTGCCAAGGTTGTAGTGTGCTTTGTGTTCATGGATTCCTAGAATGACTTAGAAGTCTAGAATGTATATGAATGAATGAATGAAATCATCATGGGATATGTACAAATGCAATATGAACTACTTCCTAAGACATGAACTAATTTGGAGTGCATGTAAGCATCAAATCAAAGGGGGAAAGTAAAAGTGTGCTTGCTGTGAATAGTGGACAGAACAGTAACATGATCTTTTAAAATTTGAAAAGAGGGGTTAGGAATATTTTCAATGCATGATTTTTTATGGAGATCCTCCTTATTGTGTCTAGAACATAATCCAAAAATCCAATCTTTAATAACTATTACATATTAAGAGAAATAATATGAACAATGGAGGTTACTCAGAAACAGAGTTCGTACTGTCGACTGAAATGTCAAAAAATCTTAAAAAATGAAAATAAATGATCTAGAGGCTCATTTTATACAGAAAGTTCCCTAAGACATTGAAGTTCAAGGAAACAATAAGTTAGGACTACTCGTTTTAGAAACGTTTTCTGTAAAACAAGTTGAAAGTCAACCAAGCTGCTGTGACAACAGAGACAGAATGTTTGGAAGGAATGTTTGGGTCCAAATGGACCATTTTCAAGTATTTTCAAGTCAAACCGAAAATCATGGGTGTTCTCTAATGAGTTAGGAAGACTTACCAAGTGGTCTTGCATCCATACATTGAGTATTGAGTTCTAGAGAAATCTTTGAACTCAGATCACTCACTATTTTGACTCACTGTTTTGAAGATTTTGGGGAAAACTAGAGTTTTTTTTCTTGAGATCAAAATGAGAGGGATTGAGAAGGGTTTTGAAATAGAGGTTTTGAAAGTATATTTTCAACATCAAATAGAGATTATAACCTCTTGGAATATCAACATCAAACTCATCATCAAGAATCCCCAATATTGTTGGAGAGATTCATTTTTATTTTGAACATAACTTCAAGGATACCTTGGAGGTATTGAAGTTATAATCATCATCTATCAAACATGTTTTTGAGGTCAAGAGCTACTATCCATATGGATTCACTCACCTCAAACTTCATGTCATCATTTAGAGGATGATGAACTAGTAAGTAAATAAAAATGTCAAAAAAAGAAATGAGGTTAGGAAGAGATGAACATAATATGAACAAGCAAGTAAATAACAATCAATAGATGATAATCAATGTGATATTGGACTTGTAGCTTGGTGTTTCACTCATAGATGTTGACATTTGGACATGGAAGTAGCTTCCTAACTCAAAAATACTTAGAGAAATGGTGGTTGGGTGTATTGATGATGAAATATATAGAAGAATGGTGGAGGAAAACAAGATTGAAACTCACTTTCTATAGAAAAATAGTAGGAGGAAGCTCCTTTCTCACTTCTAAATCTATCTCTATCTCTCTTTCTCTCTACAACTTCTATGGACTTTCCACTTGCCCCCCCCCCCCCAAAATGAAGAGCAATGGGGGTTTATATAGGCTAATTTGGGGTGGTTTTGGGGTTTTAGAAGTACTCACATTGGTCCCAAACAACTGAAAACATAGAGCTACGTCGTTTTGGTTTCCAATTAATCAAAATGGACCCCCAAAAGAAATTGCAAAAATGGACTGTTCTGGGGGAGAGTGCCATGGCGGCAGTGGGCCTGTGCCGCGGCGGCAGTGGGCCAGATAATGCTGTTTAGGCCCCCCAGAGGTTCCGGTATTTGCGAAAAGGCTCTATTTCGTCCGAAATTCACAGAAAATGCATACAAACTCCAAATTGAGGTTGTGATATACTGTTGGAAAGGTAATGGAGTCTACTTTACATAAAAAATAGTTCGGAGATAGTTTAATTTGAAAAGTTTTGAGGTATTCGCGATAAAAGCCGATTTGATCGCCTTTTCCACCTTCAGAAATTCATAATAGATTCATTTGAAATCCAAAAATTATGTGCGATATACCGTCGGAAAGCTATTGACCTCTAGTATCTGTGAAAAATGAATGAAAATTGTTATGGTACTCCAGTTTCAAAGTCAAATTTTAGTCAAACTGGTCAAACCTGGGATTCCCGGGAAGTTCTGGAAACCTCTGGGAGCTCCCAAGAGCTGACATTTTCGTGCGATCTTCTTTTAAAACTCATTTTAATACTTTCCACATGATCTAGAATGATTTTAGCGAATTTGGACGATTTTGGTCAAACTTGGTCAAACTTGGTCAAACCTTGGTCAAACCTGGTCAAACCGTGGTCAAACCGGTCAACGGGGACTTTTCGGGAACTTCCGGGACTTCCGGGGGTCTCTGGGAGTTGACGATTTCATATGATTTTACTTAAAAAAACTCATTTTTTTTTTACTTTTCTTACAACATAGCATGTTTCCAGAACTTTTGGACCAAATCTGAGAGTTTTCGGGCTTTCAGGGGCATTTTGGTCATTCTGAGCATTTTTGAGAAATATAGCTAACTTACAGGAGTCCTTTTGAGTCTTTTTCGATCATTGTGAACCAGCAAGCTATGCGTCTCCTAAATCTGATAGCCGACAAAATGGGGTGTCTACAGTTTGCCCCTCTTTGGCATGAACTTGCGAGGCAACGCATGTCGCAAGCGAGTGGCAAAGCTTTGAAGAGACAGGTCTTTTGGAGGCTATAGATTTAGGATAAAAAAAGCGTTGCAAAAGATGCAATGATGCTGAGGCTAGTGTTGGTCGTGCTCTGCATGAGCTGCCTACGTATCCCAAGGGGAATCAGACCAGGACGTAGTTTGGGGCACAAAGGAATAAATCACACATGCACATACACAATCAGGCGGATGCTATGCTATATGAGTGATATGCAATGTATGGATGTGATATGGATTGTGTCCTGAGTCCTATCATGTTTAGTGTTCTGATCCTAGTATGAACTGGTGTAGTGGGGTGTACAACTCCGAGTGGACTTGTGTCGTGCCTGTATTGTGTTCTAGAGCGCTTGTGGTCCTAGTACATGTGTTCTGTGTATTCACCACTCTCAGTGGGCTTGGTGATCTACACTTCGCTACGACTAAGAGACTTGTGAGGGATCTCGACCTGGAGGTCTTACCCAAGGAAGAGTGTGGTGCTCAAAGTGATACTGTGGTGCTCAAAAGAATGCTTATGGTGTGTTTGCCACTCCTAGTGGGCTTTATGATTTGTGTGTGCCGCGATCGATGGGCTATGTGTCATGTTACAGCCAATTCGTTGTGTTGGGTGAAGTGACTCTCTGAACTTGACTCGTGCTCCCCTTAATCGTGATACTATGGACTCGGTGACTCTCAGAGTCTCAACGGTGCTTCTCAATCCTCAATTCTCAATGGCGCTTATATTGTTCCTCGAATCTTTGACGGTGCTTCTAAATGCTTCTTGATTGTCAACGGTGTTATTCAAATCTTAGCGATGCTCCTCGACTTTTCAGTGATGCTTTTCAACTCTTCTGATGCTCCTCAACACATCCGATGTTCCTCAACTCTTCAACGACGCTTCTCAACAAATCTGATGCTCCTCAACACATCCGATGTTCCTCAACTCTTCAACGACACTTCTTAACAAATCTGATGCTCCTCAACACATCCGATGTTCCTCAATTCTTCAATGATGCTTCTCAACAAATCTGATGCTCCTCAACACATCCGATGTTCCTCAACTCTTCAATGATGCTGCTCAACAAATCTAATGCTCCTCAACACATCCGATGTTCCTCAACTCTTCAATGATGCTTCTCAACCAATCTGATGCTCCTCAACACATCCGATGTTCCTCAACTCTTCAATGATGCTTCTCAACCAATCTGATGCTCCTCAACACATCCGATGTTCCTCAACTCTTCAACGATGCTTATCAACTCTCCTGATGTTCCTCGACATATTTGATGCTCCTCCTCAACAATGATCCTCAACACATCTTATCAAAACATCTGGACTCTGAGCCCTAAAACACCTCAACAACACGTCTCCTCGACACACCCCATTAACACATCAGCAATAGTTTCCTGGTGTTGGCGATATTTCCTCCGATCAGCCACCTTGAGAAATAACTATCGGTTTGTAGTTTGCAACCACTTACGGGACACTTCTCATGTTGCGACCTCGACTGGTGTAGTAATAATGATTGGTACTTCTGCTTATATCCAAAGTTTTTTTTAATATATAATTGAGAATCACCTTTAACCCACACATTTGAGACCATCAGGAAGCCACTGATCGAAGCAGATGTACCACTGAAATGGACTTAACAGGAACGACAAGGAAAGTTGGGTTAGTTTGTATGAAACCTTGGTCTCTGACACACTTATGATTAGATTACTACTGACTCAAATAAAGAAGGATTGACTTGGACATGAAATTCTCAAATTGCCACGATCCAATGTGCCTTCATCATGAATGATGTGTCGCTCATCTTTTATGTTCACTCCTCATCTTGATATGTCAGCACTTTGCTGATAAATCTGGTTTTTGAAAATTCCTCCCTATTGTTCTAATCAATTCTCTACTTTTCCTCGAAAGTGCTTTGAATTAGTGCCTTAGCTTTTAGAATAAAAGATGCTCAATTTGTAGACACCCCATTTTGTCGGCTATCATATTTAGGAGACCCATAGCTTGGTGGTTCACAATGATCGTAAAAGACTCAAAAGGACTCCTGGAAGTCAGCTCTATCTCTCAGAATGCTCAGATTGACCAAAATGCCCCTGAAAGCCCGAAGACTCCCAGATTTGGTCCCGAAGTTCTGAAAACATGCTATGTCGTAAGAAAAATGATAAAATGAGTTTTTAAGTAAAACTGGATGAAATCGTCAGCTCCCAGAGACCCCCGGAAGTCCCGGAAGTTCCCCGAAAGTCCCCGTTGACCGGTTTGACCAGGTTTGACCAGAGTTTGACCAAGTTTGACCAAGTTTGACCAAAATCTTCCGAATTCACCGGAATCATTAGAAAAGTATTAAAATGAGTTTTAAAAGAGAATCGAGCGAAAACGTCGGCTCCTGGGAGCTCCCGGAGGTTCCCAGAACTTCCCGGGAATCCCAGGTTTGACCAGTTTGACCAAGATTTGACTTTGGAATCGGGGCACCGAAACAATTTTCAAATATTTTTCATGGATACTAGAGGTCAATAGCTTTCCAACGGTATATCGCACATAATTCCTGGATTTAAAACGAATTTATTTGGAATTTCCGAAGGCGAAAAAGGCGATCAAATCAGCATTTATCGCGAATACCGCAAAACTTTTCAAAGTGACCTATCCCCGAGCTATTTTTTATGTAAAGTAGACTCCATTACCTTTCCAACGGTATATCACAACCTCAATTTGGAGTTCGTATGCATTTTCTGTGAATTTCGGACGAAATAGGGCCTTTTCGCGAATACCGGAATCTCTGGGGGCCTAAACGTAATTTTCTGGGCTTCAGAGGAGCACTGCCGCCGCGGCACTGGCCCACTGCCGCCGCGGCACTGGCCCAGTGCCGCCGCGGCACTCATCCCTCGCAGAGTCCATTTTTGTAATTTTTTTGGGGGTCCAATTTGATTAATTGAAAGCCAAAACGACATAGTTTTATGTTCACAGTTGTTTGGGACCAATGGGAGTACTTCTAAAACCCCAAAACCACCCCAAATTGGCCTATTTAAACCCTCCATTGCTCTTTATTTTGGGGGGGCCAAGTGCAAAGCTTAAAAAGTTGTAGAGAAGAAGAGAGATAGAGGTAGGTTTAGAAGAGAGAAAGGGAGCTTCTCCCATTGATTTTCCATAAGAAAGTGAGTTTTATTCTTGTTTTCTTCCATCATCCTTCTATATACTTCACATTCAAAGTCCACTCCAACCCTCATTCTTGAGCATTCATGAGATAGGAAGCTACTTCCATGTCCAAATGTCAAAATCTATGAGTGAAACACCAAGCTACAAGTCCAAAATCACATTGATTATCATTTATTGATTGCTATTTACTTGCTTTGATTATATATATGTTCATCTCTCCTTATCTCATTTCTTTTTCTTTTCTTTATTTACTTACTAGTTCATCATCATCTAAGTGATGACATGAAGTTTGGGGTGAGTGAATCCTTATGGATAGTAGCTCTTGACCTCAAAAACATGTTTGATAGATGATGATCATAACCTCAATACTTCCAAGGTATTCTTGGAATGTATTGAAGTTATGCCCAAAAATAAAATAAATCTCTCCAACAATCTTGGAGGTTCTTAAATGATGAGTTTGATGTAGGTATTCTAAGTGGCTATGATCCTTATTGAGTATTGAAAATGTGCTTTCAAAACATCTATTTCAAAACCCCTCTCAATCCCTCTCATTTGGTTTCAAGAAACAAAACTTTATTTTCTCCAAAATCTTCAAAACAATGAGTCAAAACAGTGAGTGAGTTGAGTTGAGTTCAAAGATTTCCCTAGAACTCAATACTCAACATATGGATGCAAGGCCACTTGGAAAGTCTTCCTAACTCATTGGAGAACACCCAAGATTTTTGGTTTGACTTGGAAGTACTTGGAAATGGTCCATTTGGATCCCAATATTCCTTCCAAACATTCTGATTTTGTTGTCACAGCAGCTAGGTCCACTTCCAACCTCTTTTACAGAAAACGTTTCCAAAAGGGGTGGTCCTAACTTATTTTTCCCTTAAAATTCAATGTATTAGGGAACTTTCTGTATAAAATGGGCCCTTAGATCATTCGTTTTCATTTTCTAATAATTTCTAACATTTCAGTCGACAGTACGGACTCTGTTTCTGAGTGACCTGTGTTGTTTATATGATTTCTCTCAATATGTGATAGCTATTCAAGATTGGCCTTTTGGGTTGTGTTCTAGACACAATAAGGAACATCTCCATAAAAAATCATGCATTGAAAACATTCCTAACCCCTCTTTTCAATTTCCAAAAGATGATGCTACTGTTCTGTCCACTATTCACAGCAAGCACATTTTAACTTTCATTCTTTGATTTGATGCTTATATGCATTCCAAATTAGTTCATATCTTAGGAAGTGGTTCATACTACATTTGTATATATCCCATGTTGATTTCATCCATTCATTCATACATATTTTAGACTTCTAAGTCTTCTAGAAATCCATGTACTCAAAACACACTACAACCTTTGCACATCTTAGATACATACATTGCATTCATGCAAGATTTGGGGTTTTTGTAACTCTTAATCTAAGAAGATCATAAGGGATGATCACGATCACACGTTCATGCTTCCCCTTGATCTAATCATCCTTTCTCATCCGTCCCGGGGATTGAGGGATCTTCTTTTCTCAAAGATTAACATGTATCATACTAGCTTGCTAAGCATATTTTGATTTCTTTATTTATTTGTTTCAAGAACAATTCATGTCCCCCTTTAGATTAGGAAATCTTGATTATTTGATACATGACTAGACGATTTTTCCTAGGTTTATTTGTGTGATCTTTCACTTTACATTGTATGATATTTGACTTAGATCTTATGAATGATATTTTATCTTTAGATCTTCCATTTTTAAGTTTCTTATGCAATGTAACATACTACCATAGTATTAATTATCGAACCATACATAGTATAAGATGATTATTTGGATGCTAATTGAGGCCCGTCGAAAGACGGGACGAGTAGAGGGTGTTTTAGTCGCGACAAAGGCTCCTTCCTCTCTCGTACCAAAACCCCGAACCAAGTTCTTTGGTTATGAAGGGCCGGTGCCCTTTATCCATTTGGGTGAGTCAAAATTAGGTTTCTTGGTTCCTTAAAGACCAAGTGGCGACTCTGTATCTGTTTTCAACAAACCTATTTTCTTTCTTTGATTCAAATCAATTTCAAAACAATCTCAAACAAGAGAAGTGGTCGGATTCCCGGTATCCACAATCTGGCGACTCTGCTGGGGATTTTTATTTTAAAACAAAATAATACAGAGGTTTGACTCATAAGAAGCATCCTTAAAATCATCTTTTTACTGTGTTTGGTTCACCACATTGCACTCTTGCATTTCCCCCCTCCGACTGTGTCTGAAACGCGGCGCTGACATTGTTCAGGTCTTGCTGTGCCAGGGCACAAGTCACCGTTGATACTGTACCTTCCAAGGTATATCAAAAAGAGTAAAAACCTCCGTACTGTCTCCCTGACGGTATATTGGAACTCTCGTCAACGGACCCTCTTTGACTAAACCCTGCCTTTGCATATAGATTCCTGTAGCACCTTTCATAGGACTGTTCATTTATCTTTTCAGATAGGACAATGTGATATAACTGTTGTATGCCCTAGCGGGATTACCTGCGCGGTGTAGACACTTATGTGGCATAGAACAGAACCTCTTTCTTATGATTCCCAAGGCAATCACTCATATGTGATCACATTGAGTTGACTTGCCTAGGCACCATGACAAGGATGTCTGCTCCATGTTCACAAAGATATACACCGCAAACCTTGTTTGTTGGTCCTAGGACATAGGAGTATGAAAACTAGCTAGACAGTATGATTATCATCATAACCTGTTTCCCCCAGAAACTCTGTCCAGATATCCCAGATATAACCATGCTAACCCGTTTTTCCAAGAAACCTTGTCTAAATCTCCCTGATTTCCCAGATATACCAGTTTCTCCCAGAAACTCTATCCAAATTTCCTAGAAATACCCAAAGTACCTATTTTCTCGGGAGCTTTGCCCAAACCTCCCAGATTCTCCAAAAATTCCAGCAGCTCTGCCCAAATCACCTAGAAATGCCCGGATATACTCGTGTCTCCTAGAAACTCTATCCATATTTCTCATAAATGCCCAAAATACCGGTTTCTCCTAGAAGCTCAGTCCAAATCAACCAGAAATCCTTATTTCTCCTAGAAACTCAAATGACTTCTAGAAATTTCTCTGAATCTTCCAAATCCCTGTTTCTCCCAGAAACTCTATCCAAAACTCCCGAAGTATCCCGGAAATCCCTGTTATCCCTTGGTGATCATACTGGAAAGTAAGGTTAGCACACTCTGTATGGCTAGGACCTTATTTGTTTGACTGCTATCTGTTAGAAGTAGGGGCATCATATAGATTAGGGCTTGCATCCGCATGCTTGTCCCATATGCATACACCATTCCTATCGGTCTGCACGCACTGTTTCAGTCAGGCTGTACACGAGTCAGTCCACGTCTGTTAACATCACTATAGTTGTCATCTCAATCATCACTGTTACAAGTCTAACACAGTCTTTTCACACCTATATGTCAGTACAAGTTTTGAGCACCCATGATCTGCATTTGTGAGTCAGAGGATTAGGGAGTCACCTTGTCAGAATCACTCAGCCGAAAGTCAGCTTTATGGATCCAGAAGGATTGGAAGCAAGAATGACAGAAATGATCAACCAACAGTCTGACCGGTTGGCCCAAGTTTTATCCTTCATGGAGGAATTGAAGCAGCAGCGGCCGCAACCTCCACCTGGATTTGAACCACCCCTACATGAGAACGGCGAAGAAGAAGTATGGTTTCAAGGGGGCCCGCCGCCTGCGTATGAGAAGAAATTCCAAGAAAAAATGGACAGGGTTGACAAGCTAGAAAGCGTACTGAGGAAAAGCAAAGGGATCGATGACTACATGCTAGATCTGGAAGGCCTTTTTGAGCCTGTTAAGCTGAAACTGCCGGAAAACTTCAAGATGCCTGAAATTGATCGTTTTGATGGAACTGGGAATCCGAAGAGCCATGTAAAGTTCTGCATGAGTGTTTTCCAATCAATGGGCTGCAGCCATGAGCACATCGCAATGTTGTTCCCTCAAACCCTCGCCAAGGCCGCTCTATCCTGGTTTCTGACCTTGGAGGTTTCTAAGACGCGGACTTGGGAAGATATAGTCCAGGTCTTCGTTGATCATTACTCCTACAACCAAGAGCTCGATGTCACCATCCGGGATCTAGAGACTACCCGGCAGAACTTCAATGAGTCCTTCGCTGCGTTCTTGAGCAGATGGAGGAACAAAGTGGCCCAAATGACCCACCGACCAGTCGAAAAAGAACAAGTCCGGATGTTGATCAAGAATCTACAGCCGCTGTACCATGAGAAACTATTCTACCAGTCCATCTCAACATTTGAAGAACTGTTCGAGATTGGGACTAGAATTGAGGATGCAATCAGGGAAGGGAAAATCAAGAATGAAGGATCACAAAGCCAGTCCAAGAGGCCAGACTACTCCCGAAACTCTTCGGATGTCAACGCCCTTAGTAACCAACCCATGGCCTATTCTCCCCAATCATACCAGCTCACAAACCAAACCAGCTCGCCTAGCCGCCCTTACCAAAATAGGGTACCCCGTGAATTTTCCAAGCTAGATATCTCTCCCTCTGTAGCCTTAGGCCGCCTGCTAAGAAAGGGACACCTCCAACTCCTTCAGCCTCGTGCCGATCCCCCACCACCTAACTGTGACGTGTCCAAACGATGTGCCTACCACCAAGGCCCAGGCCATGACACCGACCGGTGCATACGTCTCCGCCATGATATCCAAGACCTCATTGATCGAGGAATCATCAAGCCACCACCCATTCAACCCCATCTCACCTAAGCCCATGGCCTATCCTTTCAAATGGTCCCTTTTATTGACACCCATGAATGTTGAATCCGCGCAGTGGAGCGATAGTGTTTGGAACTTCTGCTTAAAAAAAAAAAAACAATGATAATAAATGGGTCACAAAGACACTCCATTTGAGACCAAGTCGAGTCTGCTCTATGTTTTGAGTCTATTTCAAGTTTCATCTTGTGGTTGAGTCTGTCTATCATCGAGTCGTTGTGAGTCTGTATCGAGTAATGTAATCGTTCTCTTCTAATGGAATGAAGTCTCATTTTGCCTAATCTGATGTGTATATTCATAAGTGCATGAATCGCTGAACTAAAAATGTCATTTTTCAAATTACCATGGACATTACTCTGCTAATAAATTTTTGCATCAAACAAAAAAAAAAAAAGAGAGAATCCCAAACAGGCCAAAGTCGATTTCGCGCTGACCCCAAGGAAGAGCTGAGAATTGAATAGTCTTACTTTAAGAATTTAAAGATGCTTTTGCTCAAATCTCGAAAAGACACTTGAGACTGATTTGGGGCTTGCCCAACACCTTTTTCTACCATTTTAAAGCCTTGAGAGCCATACAAACCTGTCCAATGCGGACTTGGTCCTTGATGGTAGCCAAAAATTTCAGTGAGTTTCATCTCCACTTTCAAAAAAAAAAAAAACAAAGAAAAAGAACAAAAAAGAGCTCGCTAGGTTGAAAACCCGAAAGGGCACCTAGGCAAAAGTGAGAGCTAAAAAGGTGTTGATTTCCAAAATCTGACCCTAGCCAGTCAAAAGGTTGAAGAAAATTTTGATGAAATAAATGAGAAAATTGTATGCTTTAAGGTACATCATAAGAACATGCCTAGATCACATTTCCAAAGGCACAGAACAACCACAAAATTTCGAGAGCTGACATGCACATTTTGGAATTCTAAGATTGCGATTGAAAGATCTTGTAAGAATCAATTCCATGAAAAGCAAAATTGACTGGCTAGGCGAAAGTGAAAAAGGATCAATCCTCAAAATAAAAAGAACAAGAAAGAGAGAAAAAAGGGGGATTGGAACTGAATCCTTTTATTCAAAGCTACCACAAGTGGCTCAAGTTTGAACTTCTTTGACGATTGGCTTGAAAAACCCTCATACATCAAACCAATTTCTTTCAAGACCCTGGCTTGAACTACGCTCGACCTGATTCCCACTCGGGGATACGTAGGCAACCGCATCGGTTCGGTCACCCCACCTACCCAAAAATCAACCCGCTTCTTCCCAACCATGCTTGAACTACGCTCGACCTAATTCCTACTCGGGGATACGTAGGCAACCGCATCGGTTCGGTCACCCCACCTACCCAAAAATCAACCCGCTTCTTCCCAACCATGCCCGAACTACGTTGGACCTGATCCCCGCTCGGGGGTACGTAGGCAGACTTTCAAAAAAAAGAAAAAGAAGGATGGCTCGCTAGGTCAAAAATCTGAAAGGACGCCTAGGCAAAAATTAGAGCTAAATCCAAGGTGAGCAATAACAAAAGAGAGAAAAGAGCTCGCTAGGTCACCTCATTGGTGCCTAGGCAAAAGTTATGAGTATTTGAGAGATTAAAGTCACGGTCCTTGCCTCAAGCCAGAAATCACCTTCCACACTAGGGGCAAACTTCGGCTACCCGCCTCGTTTGCCTGACTTTTACTATCTACCCTTCACACAAGGGGCAAACTTCGGTCACCTACCTCGTTTGCCCAAAACCTCCAATAAACGTCCTCCAAACTAGGGGCAAACTTTGGTCATTTACCTCGTTTGCCTACCGATCCCACTTCATGCCCTTCAAACTAGGGGCAAACTTCGTTTGCCACCCAATAAGCCTTCAAATCACAAACATTGTCTTGAACAGATGGAAATGGAGCATCTTTTATTCTATAAGCTAAGGCACTAATTCAAAGCACATCTTGGGAGAAGCAAAGAAATTGATTAGATCAGTAGGGAGGGATTTTCAAAAAACCAGATTTATTAGCAAAGTGTTGACATATCAAGATAAGGAGTGAACATAAAAGATGAGCGGTACATCATTCATGGTAAAGGCACTTTGGATCGTGGCAATTTGAGAATTTCATGTCCAAGTCAATCCTTCTTTATTTGAGTCAGTAGTAATCTGATCACAAGTGTGTCAGAGACCAAGGTTTCATACAAACTAACCCAACTTTCCTTGTCGTTCCTGTTAAGTCCATTTGTCCTGATGGTCTCAAATGTGTGGGTTAAAGGTGATTCCCAATTATAAAAAAAAACTTTGGATATAAGAAGAAGTGCCAAACATTATTACTACACCAGTCAAGGTCGCAACATGAGAATGTCCCAGGTACGAGTGGCATAAACTCGTAAGTGGTTGCAAACTACAAACCGACAGTTGTTTCTCAAGGCATCCGATCGGAGGAAATATCGCCAACACCGAGAAACTATTGCTGATAAGGTGTGTCGATGAGACGTGTTGTTAAGGTGCTTTAGGGCCCAAAGTCTAGATGTGTTGATGAGGAGTGTTGATAAGATGTGTTTTAGTGCCCAAAGTCCAAGTGTGTTGTTGAGGAAGAGCATCAGATGTGTCGAGGAACATCAGAAGAGAGTATTGTTGAAGAGAACATCGGATGTGTTGAGGAACATCAGATTTGTTGAGAAGCGTCGTTGAAGAGTTGAGGAATATCGGATGAGTTGAGGAACATCAGATTTGTTGAGAAGCGTCGTTGAAGAGTTGAAGAGAACATCGGATGTATTGAGGAACATCAGATTTGTTGAGAAGCGTCGTTGAAGAGTTGAGGAATATCGGATGAGTTGAGGAACATCAGATTTGTTGAGAAGCGTCGTTGAAGAGTTGAAGAGAACATCGGATGTGTTGAGGAACATCAGATTTGTTGAGAAGCGTCGTTGAGGAACATCAGATTTGTTGAGAAGCGTCGTTGAAGAGTTGAGGAATATCAGATGGGTTGAGGAACATCAGATTTGTTGAGAAGCGTCATTGAAGAGTTGAGGAATATCGGATGAGTTGAGGAACATCAGATTTATTGAGAAGCGTCGTTGAAGAGTTGAGGAATATCGAATGGGTTGAGGAACATTAGATTTGTTGAGAAGCGTCGTGGAAAAATTGAGAAGCATCGTTAAGATTTGAAGAACACCGTTGACAATCAAGAAGCCTTGAGAAAGCACCGTCAAAGATTCGAGGAACAACGTAAGCGCCATTGAGAATTGAGGATTGAGAAGCACCGTTGAGACTTTGGGAGTCACCGAGTCCATAGTGTCACGACTAAGAGGAGCACGAGTCAAGAATCACTTCACCCAACATGACACATAGCCCATCGGTTGCGGCACACACAAATCACAAAGCCCACTGGAGTGGCAAACACACCATAAGCATTCTTTTGAGCACCACAGTATCATTTTGAGCACCACGCTCTTCCTTGAGTAAGACCTCCAGGTCGAGCTCCCTCACAAGTCTATTAGTCATAGTGAAGCATAGATCACCAAGCCCACTGAGAGTGGCAAATACACTGAACACATGTACTAGGACCACAAGCGTTTTAGAACACAATACAGGCACGACACAAGTCCACTCGGAGTGGTACACCCCACAGCACCAATTCATGCTAGGATCAGAACACTAGACATGATAGGACTTAGGACAAAATTCATATCACATCCATGCATAGCATATCACTCTTATAGCATAGCATCCGCCTGATTGTTGTGTATGTGCATGTGTGATTTATTCCTTTGTGCCCTGAACTACGTCCTGGTCTGATTCCCCTTGGGATACGTAGGCAGCTCACGCAGAGCACGACCAGCACTAGCCTCAGCATCATTGCATCTTTTGCAACCTTTTTTATCCTAAATCTATAGCCTCCAAAAGACCTGTCTCTTCAAAACTTTGGCACTCGCTTGCGACATGCGTTGCCTCGCAAGTTCCTGCCAAAGAGGGGCAAACTGTAGACACCCCATTTTGTCGGCTATCATATTTAGGAGACCCATAGCTTGGTGGTTCACAATGATCGTAAAAGACTCAAAAGGACTCCTGGAAGTCAGCTCTATCTCTCAGAATGCTCAGATTGACCAAAATGCCCCTGAAAGCCCGAAGACTCCCAGATTTGGTCCCGAAGTTCTGAAAACATGCTATGTCGTAAGAAAAATGATAAAATGAGTTTTTAAGTAAAACTGGATGAAATCGTCAGCTCCCAGAGACCCCCGGAAGTCCCGGAAGTTCCCCGAAAGTCCCCGTTGACCGGTTTGACCAGGTTTGACCAGAGTTTGACCAAGTTTGACCAAGTTTGACCAAAATCTTCCGAATTCACCGGAATCATTAGAAAAGTATTAAAATGAGTTTTAAAAGAGAATCGAGCGAAAACGTCGGCTCCTGGGAGCTCCCGGAGGTTCCCAGAACTTCCCGGGAATCCCAGGTTTGACCAGTTTGACCAAGATTTGACTTTGGAATCGGGGCACCGAAACAATTTTTAAATATTTTTCATGGATACTAGAGGTCAATAGCTTTCCAACGGTATATCGCACATAATTCCTGGATTTAAAACGAATTTATTTGGAATTTCCGAAGGCGAAAAAGGCGATCAAATCAGCATTTATCGTGAATACCGCAAAACTTTTCAAAGTGACCTATCCCCGAGCTATTTTTTATGTAAATTAGACTCCATTACCTTTCCAACGGTATATCACAACCTCAATTTGGAGTTCGTATGCATTTTCTGTGAATTTCGGACAAAATAGGGCCTTTTCGCGAATACCGGAACCTCTGGGGGCCTAAACGTAATTTTCTGGGCTTCAGAGGAGCACTGCCGCCGCGGCACTGGCCCACTGCCGCCGCGGCACTCATCCCTCGCAGAGTCCATTTTTGTAATTTTTTTGGGGGTCCAATTTGATTAATTGAAAGCCAAAACGACATAGTTTTATGTTCACAGTTGTTTGGGACCAATGGGAGTACTTCTAAAACCCCAAAACCACCCCAAATTGGCCTATTTAAACCCTCCATTTCTCTTCATTTTGGGGGGGCCAAGTGCAAAGCTTAAAAAGTTGTAGAGAAGAAGAGAGATAGAGGTAGGTTTAGAAGAGAGAAAGGGAGCTTCTCCCATTGATTTTCCATAAGAAAGTGAGTTTTATTCTTGTTTTCTTCCATCATCCTTCTATATACTTCACATTCAAAGTCCACTCCAACCCTCATTCTTGAGCATTCATGAGATAGGAAGCTACTTCCATGTCCAAATGTCAAAATCTATGAGTGAAACACCAAGCTACAAGTTCAAAATCACATTGATTATCATCTATTGATTGCTATTTACTTGCTTTGATTATATATATGTTCATCTCTCCTTATCTCATTTCTTTTTCTTTTCTTTATTTACTTACTAGTTCATCATCATCTAAGTGATGACATGAAGTTTGGGGTGAGTGAATCCTTATGGATAGTAGCTCTTGACCTCAAAAACATGTTTGATAGATGATGATCATAACCTCAATACTTCCAAGGTATTCTTGGAATGTATTGAAGTTATGCCCAAAAATAAAATAAATCTCTCCAACAATCTTGGAGGTTCTTAAATGATGAGTTTGATGTAGGTATTCTAAGTGGCTATGATCCTTATTGAGTATTGAAAATGTGCTTTCAAAACATCTATTTCAAAACCCCTCTCAATCCCTCTCATTTGGTTTCAAGAAACAAAACTTTATTTTCTCCAAAATCTTCAAAACAATGAGTCAAAACAGTGAGTGAGTTGAGTTGAGTTCAAAGATTTCCCTAGAACTCAATACTCAACATATGGATGCAAGGCCACTTGGAAAGTCTTCCTAACTCATTGGAGAACACCCAAGATTTTTGGTTTGACTTGGAAGTACTTGGAAATGGTCCATTTGGATCCCAATATTCCTTCCAAACATTCTGATTTTGTTGTCACAGCAGCTAGGTCCACTTCCAACCTCTTTTACAGAAAACGTTTCCAAAAGGGGTGGTCCTAACTTATTTTTCCCTTAAAATTCAATGTATTAGGGAACTTTCTGTATAAAATGGGCCCTTAGATCATTCGTTTTCATTTTCTAATAATTTCTAACATTTCAGTCGACAGTACGGACTCTGTTTCTGAGTGACCTGTGTTGTTTATATGATTTCTCTCAATATGTGATAGCTATTCAAGATTGGCCTTTTGGGTTGTGTTCTAGACACAATAAGGAACATCTCCATAAAAAATCATGCATTGAAAACATTCCTAACCCCTCTTTTCAATTTCCAAAAGATGATGCTACTGTTCTGTCCACTATTCACAGCAAGCACATTTTAACTTTCATTCTTTGATTTGATGCTTATATGCATTCCAAATTAGTTCATATCTTAGGAAGTGGTTCATACTACATTTGTATATATCCCATGTTGATTTCATCCATTCATTCATACATATTTTAGACTTCTAAGTCTTCTAGAAATCCATGTACTCAAAACACACTACAACCTTTGCACATCTTAGATACATACATTGCATTCATGCAAGATTTGGGGTTTTTGTAACTCTTAATCTAAGAAGATTATAAGGGATGATCACGATCACACGTTCATGCTTCCCCTTGATCTAATCATCCTTTCTCATCCGTCCCGGGGATTGAGGGATCTTCTTTTCTCAAAGATTAACATGCATCATACTAGCTTGCTAAGCATATTTTGATTTCTTTGTTTATTTGTTTCAAGAACAATTCATGTCCCCCTTTAGATTAGGAAATCTTGATTATTTGATACATGACTAGACGATTTTTCCTAGGTTTATTTGTGTGATCTTTCACTTTACATTGTATGATATTTGACTTAGATCTTATGAATGATATTTTATCTTTAGATCTTCCATTTTTAAGTTTCTTATGCAATGTAACATACTACCATAGTATTAATTGTCGAACCATACATAGTATAAGATGATTATTTGGATGCTAATTGAGGCCCGTCGAAAGACGGGACGAGTAGAGGGTGTTTTAGTCTCGACAAAGGCTCCTTCCTCTCTCGTACCAAAATCCCGAACCAAGTTCTTTGGTTATGAAGGGCCGGTGCCCTTTATCCATTTGGGTGAGTCAAAATTAGGTTTCTTGGTTCCTTAAAGACCAAGTGGCGACTCTGTATCTGTTTTCAACAGACCTATTTTCTTTCTTTGATTCAAATCAATTTCAAAACAATCTCAAACAAGAGAAGTGGTCCGATTCCCGGTATCCACACAATTTCAAAAAATTTCAAAACAACTTGGTGACTTGAAAACTCACCCTTGGTGTGAAGGGATCGTGTTAGGCAAATAGAGTTTGCCCCTAGTTTGAGGTGTAAGAAGTGGAATTCATAGGCAAACGAGGTGGGTGACCGAAGTTTTCCCCTAGTTTGGACAATGGTTTATTGGAGGTTTTGGGCAAACGAGGTAGGTGACCGAATTTTGCCTCTTGTATGAAGGGTAGATAGTAAAATTTAGGCAAACGAGGCGAGTAGCCAAAGTTTGCCCTCTAGTGTGGAAGGTGATTTTCTGGCTTGAGGCAAGGATCGTGACTTTAATCTCTTAAATGCTCATAATTTTTGCCTAGGCACCAGTGAGGTGACCTAGCTAGCTCTTTTCTCTCTTTTGTTATTGCTCACCTTGGATTTAGCTCTAATTTTTGCCTAGGCGTCCTTTCGAATTTTCAACCTAGCGAGCCATCCTTCTTTTCTTTTTTGAAAGTCTGCCTACGTACCCCCGAGCGGGGATCAGATCCAATGTAGTTTGGGCCAAAGTTTTGAAAGAAAAGGGGGTGATTATTGAGGGTGTCGACTAAACCGATGCGGTTGCCTACGTATCCCCGAGTGGGAATCAAGTCGAGCGTAGTTCAAGGCAAGGTCTTGAAAGAAATTGGTTTGATTATGATGGTGTCGACCGAACTGATGTGGTTGCCAACGTATCCCTGAGTGGGAATCAGGTCGAGCGTAGTTCAAGGCAAGGCTTGAAAGAAGGGGTTTGAGGTATGAGGGTTTTTCAAACCAATCGTCAAAGAAGTTCAAACTTGGGTTACTTATGGTAGCCTTGAAGAGGAGGATTCAGTTTCCATCTCCCTTTCTTTTCTTTTCTTTTCTTTTTCTTTTTCTTTTCTTTTTCTTTTGTTTTGAGGATTGATCCTTTTCACTTTTGCTTAGCCAGTCAATTTTCCTTTTCACATAGTTGATTCATGTGAGATCTTCCGATCATAATCTCGAAATTCCAGAATGTGTACGTCAGCTCTCGGGATTTATTTATGGTCGTTTCGAGCCTTTTGAAATGTGATCTAGGCACGTTTTTATGATGTACCTTGAAGCGTACAATTCTCTCATTTGTAAAATAATTTTGACTGGCTAGGGTCAGATCTTGGAAATCAATACCTTTTTAGCTCTAACTTTTGCCTAGGTGCCCTTTCGGGTTTTCAACCTAGCGAGTTTTTTTTTCTTTCTTTTTCTTTTTTTTTTTCTGCTGTTATTATTATTTTTTTTAAGTGGAGATGAAACTTACTGAAATGTTTGGCTACCATCAAGGACCAAGTTCGCACGGGTTCGCATGGCTGTCAATTGGGTTGGGTCCAAGGCTTTGAAATGGTAGAAATGGTGGAAAGGGTGTTAGGCAAGCCCCAAATCAGTCTCAAGTGTGTCTTTTTGAAATTTGAGCAAAAGCATCTTTAAATTCTTAAAGTAAGACTATTCAACTCTCAGCTCTTCTTTGGGGTCAGTGCGAAATCGACTTTGGCCTGTTTGGGATTCTTTTTTTTTTGTTTGATGCAAAAATTTACTAGCAGAGTAATGTCCATGGTAATTTGAAAAGTGACATTTTCAATTCAGCGATTCATGCACTTATGAATATACACATCAGATAAGGCAAAATGAGACTTCATTCCATCAGAAGAGAAGGATTACATTACTCGATACAGACTCACAACAACTCGATGACGGACAGGCTTGATCATAAGACTAAACTTGAAATATACTCAAAACATAGAACATACTCGACCCGGTCTCAAATGGATTGTCGCAGTGACTCGCTTATTCTTATTTTTGAAAGAGCGTCCTCATTTGTTTTGCTATCAAAAGTCCCAAACACCATCGCTTCACCAACACAAGTTTAACATTCATGGGTGCAAGTAAAAGGGATCATTTGAAAGGATAGGCCAGGGGCTTAGGTGACATGGGGTTGAATGGGTGGTGGCTCGATGATTCTTCGGTCAATAAGGTCTTTGATATCATGGCGGAGACGTATGCATCGGTCGGTGTCATGGCCCGGGCCTTGGTGGTAGGTGCAGTGTTTGGATAGGTCACAGTTAGGTGGTGGGGGATCGGTACGAGGCTGAAGGAGTTGGAGGTGTCCCTTTTTTAGCAGGTGGCCTAAGGCTACGGAGGGGGAGATATCTAGCTTAGAAAATTTACGGGGTACCCTATTTTGGTAAGGGCGGCTAGGTGAGCTGGTTTGGTTTGTGAGCTGGTATGATTGGGGAGAATAGGCTATGGGTTGGTTACTAAGGGCGTTGATATCCAAAGGGTTTCGGGAGTAGTCGGGCGTCTTGGACTGGCTTTGTGATTCTTCATTCTTGATTTTCCCTTCCCTGATTGCATCCTCAATTCTAGTCCCAATCTTAAACAGTTCTTCAAATATTGAGATGGACTGGTAGAATAGTTTTTCATGGTACAACGGCTGTAGATTCTTGATCAACATCCGGACTTGTTCCTTTTCGACTGGTCAGTGGGTCATTTGGGCCACTTTGTTCCTCCATCTGCTTAAGAACGCAGTGAAGGACTCATTGAAGTTCTGCTAGGTAGTCTCCAGATCCCGGATGGTGACATCGAGCTCTTGGTTGTAGGAGTAATGATCAAGCAAGACCTGGACTATATCTTCCCAAGTCCGCGTCTTAGAAACCTCCAAGGTCAGAAACCAGGATAGAGCAGCCTTGGCGAGGGTTTGAAGGAACAACATTGCAATGTGCTCATGGTTGCAGCCCATTGATTGGAAAACACTCATGCAGAACTTTATGTGGCTCTTCGGATTCCCAGTTCCATCAAAACGATCAATTTCAGGCATCTTGAAGTTCTCAGGTAGCTTTAATTTGTTGGGCTCAAACAATCCTTTTAGATCTAACATGTAATCGTCGACCCCCTTACTCTTTCTCAGTATGTTCTCAAGCTTGTCGACCTTATCCAGTTTTTCTTGAATTTTCTTATCAAGTGCAGGTGGTGGGGCCCCATTGAACCAATCATCATCTACATTGTTCTCGGGAGGTGGTGCAAACCCAGGCGGTGGTGGTGGTATAAACCCCGGTGGTGGTAGGAACCCAGGTGGGTATTGTGGTTATTGCTGTTTCAGTTCTTCCATAAAGGCTAAAACTTGGGCCAACCGGTCAGACTGTTGGTTAATCATTTCTGTCATTCTTGCCTCCAAACCTTCTGGATCCATAAAGCTGACTTTCGGCTGAGTGATTCTGACAAGGTGACTCCCTAATCCTCTGACTCACAAATGCAGATCCTGGGTGCTCAAAACTTGTACTGACATATAGGTGTGAAAAGACTGTGTCAGACCTTTAACAGTGATGATTGAGATGACAACTATAGTGATGTTAACAGACATGGACTGACTCGTGTACAGCCTGACTGAAACAGTGCGTGCAGACCGATAGGAATGGTGTATGCAAATGAGACAAGCATGCGGATGTAAGCCCTAATCTATATGATGCTCCTATTTTTAACAGATTGCAGTTAAACAATTAAGGTCCTAACCATATAGAGTGTGCCAACCTTACTTTCCAGTACGATCACCAAGGGATAACAGGGGTTTCTAGGGTTCTATGGAGGCTTAGGAGAGACTGGGCATTTCTGGTTGATTTGGACAGAGTTTCTGGGAGAAACTGGGATATCCGGACATAGTTTCTGGTATTTCTGGGAAATTTGAGTAGAGTTTTTGGGAAAAACTGGTTAATAAAAAAAAAATTGGTTAATATGGTTATTTCTGGGATATCTGGACAGAGTTTCTGGGAAAAACTGGTTAGTATGGTGATATCTGGACAGAGTTTCTGGGAAAAACTGGTTAATATGGTTATATCTGGGATATCTGGACAGAGTTTCTGGGAAAAACTGGTTAATATGGTGATATCTGGACAGAGTTTATGGGAAAAACTGGTTAATATAGTGATAGTGATCTTACTGTCTAGCAGGTTTTCATACTCCTATGTCTTAGGACCAACAAACAAGGTTTGCGGTGTATATCTTTGTGAGCATGGAGCAGACATCCTTGTCATGGTGCCTAGGCAGGTCAACTCAATGTGATCCCATGTGAGTGATTGCCTTGGAGATCATAAGAAAGAGGTTCTGTTCTATGCCACATAAGCGTCTACACCGCTCAGGTAATCCCATCAGGGCATACAACAGTTTATATCACATTGTCCTATCTGAAAAGATAAATGAACAGTCCTATGAAAGGTTCTACAAGAATCTATATGCAAAGGCTGGGTTTAGTCAAAGAGGGTCTGTTGACGAGAGTTCCAATATACCGTCAAGGAGACAGTACGGAGGTTTTTACTCTTTTTGATATACCTTGGAAGGTACAGTATCAACGGTGACTTGTGCCCTAGCACAACAAGACCTGAATAATGTCAGCGCCGTGTTTCAGACACAGTCGGAGGGGGAAAAATGCAAAGTGCAATGTGGTGAACCAGACACAGTAAAAAGATGATTTTAAGGATGCTTCTTATGAGTCAAACCTCTGTATTATTTTGTTTTAAAATAAAAATCCCCAGCAGAGTCACCAGATTGTGGACATGCGGAATTCCACCTCTTGCTTGTTTTCTGTTTTTTTGTTTGAAATTTGGTTTTGAAAAGGAAAAGAAAGGGTCTGTTGAAAACAGATACAGAGTCGCCACTTGGTCTTTAAGGAACCAAGAAACCTAATTTTGACTCACCCAAACGGATAAAGGGCACCGACCCTTCATAACCAAAGAACTTGGCTCGGGGTTTTGGTACGAGAGAGGAAGGAGCCTTTGTCGCGACTAAAACACCCTCAACTCGCCCCGTCTTTTGACAGGCCTCAATTAGCATCCAAATAATCATCTTATACTATGTATGGCTCGACAATTAATACTATAATAGTATATTACATCACATAAGAAACTTGAAATGGAAAGATCTAAAGATAAGATATCATTCATAAGATCTAAGTCAAATATCATACAATGTAAAGTGAAAGATCACACAAATAAACCTAGGAAAAATCGTCTAATCACGTATCAAATAATCAAGACTAATCTAAAGGGGGCATGAATTGTTCTTGAAACATATAATCAAAAAAATCAAAATATGCTTAGCAAGCTATTATGATGCATGTTTATCTTTGAGGAAAGAAAATTTCTCAATCCCCGGGATGGATGAGAAAGGAAGACTAGATCGAGGGAAACATGAACGTATTGATCAAGTTCATTCCTTATAATCTTCTTAGATTAGGACTCATAAAAGCCCCAAATCTTTGCATGGATGCAATGTATGTGCCTAGAATGTGCCAAGGTTGTAGTGTGCTTTGTGTTCATGGATTCCTAGAATGACTTAGAAGTCTAGAATGTATATGAATGAATGAATGAATGAAATCATCATGGGATATGTACAAATGTAGTATGAACTACTTCCTAAGACATGAACTAATTTGGAGTGCATGTATGCATCAAATCAAAGGGGGAAAGTAAAAGTGTGCTTGCTGTGAATAGTGGACAGAACAGTAACATGATCTTTTAAAATTTGAAAAGAGGGGTTAGGAATATTTTCAATGCATGATTTTTTATGGAGATCCTCCTTATTGTGTCTAGAACATAATCCAAAAATCCAATCTTTAATAACTATTACATATTAAGAGAAAGAATATGAACAATAGAGGTTACTCAGAAACAGAGTTCGTATTGTCGACTGAAATGTCAAAACATCTTAAAAAATGAAAACAAATGATCTAGAGGCCCATTTTATACAGAATGTTCCCTAAGACATTTAAGTTGAAGGAAAAAATAAGTTAGGACTACTCGTTTTAAAAAAGTTTTCTGTAAAACAAGTTGAAAGTCAACCAAGCTTCAGTGACAGCAGAGGCAGAATGTTTGGAAGGAATGTTTGGGTCCAAATGGACCATTTTCAAGTATTTTCAAGTCAAACCAAAAATCATGGGTGTTCTCTAATGCGTTAGGAAGACTTACCAAGTGGTCTTGCATCCATACATTGAGTATTGAGTTCTAGAGAAATCTTTGAACTCAGATCACTCACTGTTTTGAAGATTTTGGGGAAAACTAGAGTTTTCTTTCTTGAGATCAAAATGAGAGGGATTGAGAGGGGTTCTGAAATAGAGGTTTTGAAAGCATATTTTCAAGATCAAATAGAGATTATAACCTCTTGGAATATCAACATCAAACTCATCATCAAGAACCCCCAATATTATTGGAGAGATTCATTTTTATTTTGAACATAACTTCAAGGATACCTTGGAGGTATTGAAGTTATAATCATCATCTATCAAACATGTTTTTGAGGTCAAGAGCTACTATCCATATGGATTCACTCACCTCAAACTTCATGTCATCATTTAGAGGATGATGAACTAGTAAGTAAATAAAAATGTCAAAAAAAGAAATGAGGTTAGGAAGAGATGAACATAATATGAACAAGCAAGTAAATAACAATCAATAGATGATAATCAATGTGATATTGGACTTGTAGCTTGGTGTTTCACTCATAGATGTTGACATTTGGACATGGAAGTAGCTTCCTAACTCAAAAATACTTAGAGAAATGGTGGTTGGGTGTATTGATGATGAAATATATAGAAGAATGGTGGAGGAAAATAAGATTGAAACTCACTTTCTATAGAAAAATAGTAGGAGGAAGCTCCTTTCTCACTTCTAAATCTCTCTCTATCTCTCTACAACTTCTATGGACTTTCCACTTGCCCCCCCCCTCAAAATGAAGAGCAATGGAGGGTTTATATAGGCTAATTTGGGGCAATTTTGGGGTTTTAGAAGTACTCCCATTGGTCCCAAACAACTGAAAACATAGAGCTACGTCGTTTTGGTTTCCAATTAATCAAAATGGACCCCCAAAAGAAATTGCAAAAATGGACTGTTTTGGGGGAGAGTGCCGCGGCGGCATTGGGCCTATGCCGCGGCAGCAGTGGGCCAGTGCCGCGGTGGCACTGCTCCTCCTTCGTCCAGATAATGCTGTTTAGGCCCCCCAGAGGTTCCGGTATTTGCAAAAATGCCCTATTTTGTCCGAAATTCACAGAAAATGCATACAAACTCCAAATTGAGGTTGTGATATACCGTTGGAAAGGTAATGGAGTCTAATTTACATAAAAAATAGTTTGGAGATAAGTTACTTTGAAAAGTTTTGCGGTATTCGCGATAAAAGCCAATTTGATCGCCTTTTCCACCTTCGGAAATTCATAATAGATTCATTTGAAATCCAAAAATTATGTGCGATATACCGTCGGAAAGCTATTGACCTCTAGTATCTATGAAAAATGATTGAAAATTGTTATGGTGCTCCAGTTTCAAAGTCAAGTTTTGGTCAAACTGGTCAAACTTGGGATTCCCGGAAAGTTCTGGAAACCTCTGGGAGCTCTCAGGAGCTGACGTTTTTGTGCGATCTTATTTTAAAACTCATTTTAATATTTTCCACATGATCTAGAATGATTTTGGCGAATTTGGACGATTTTGGTCAAACTTGGTCAAACCTGGTCAAACCGGTCAACGGGGACTTTCCTGGAACTTTCGGGACTTCCGGGGGTCTCTGGGAGTTGACGATTTCATCTGATTTTACTTAAAAAGTCATTTTTTTTACTTTTCTTACAACATAGCATGTTTCTAGAGCTTTTGGACCAAATCTGGGAGTTTTCGGGCTTTCAGGGGCATTTTGGTCATTCTGAGCATTTTGAGAAATATAGCTAACTTCCAGGAGTCCTTTTGAGTCTTTTTCGATCATTGTGAACCACGAAGCTATGGGTCTCCTAAATCTGATAGCCGACAAAATGGGGTGTCTACACTAAGTTTCCCAGCAAGTTGCCCCTCCTTGCGCCAGTCTGAAAGCTCATATTCGGCTGTATACATGCTACATAGAGTTGTGGGATCTCCCTATATTCAACCAAATATAAAGGTCTCATCTTACTTCCATCTAAGGCGACATATAAAGATAACAAAGGTTTATATCCAGCTTATTGTTTTTACAATGCGTAGATATAAGTGTTCAAGCTCGCTTTCTAAGCGCTATGAACACACATGTCCTAGCTAGCTATCTAAGCACCATGAACACAAAAATGTCTCATCTTGCTTACCATCTAAGCGCCATGGACACACATATCCTAGTTCGCTATCTCGGCGCCAACATGAATCACCCATGTGAGCATGTCGATTCAAGCCTGGTGATATATTAGAAATGTGCATTCTAACTGAAAATAAAAACTTGAATAATAATGTCAGTAACACAATAAAATGTCTAAGCACATCAAATACCTCAGTGGAGATGTGCCTCAAGACAACTTCCCTTCACGAAAACTACATCTCAAATGTGAAAAAAATGAATGTCTGCGTGCTAGAATGGCTTTTGAGATCTTTTGCATATACTTAGGCTAATGTGCTATCACCGTAGATTAGCACAACCTCATCGCTTATAAGGCGAAGAGTCTAGCCACTGCAAAAACTCTTCAACCAAAATAGCTTCTCAAACAGTTGGTAAGCACACTACATATTATGCTTCCATCGCAGATAGCATAAGGCAAGGTCCACAGTCCAGCGAACCTATCACAAGATCCTCTTCATTGCTCTCTAGCGACAGGACCAAGGTTACTATGACAATAACTAATTAGACCAACCGCATAGTAGACATCTGGCCGAGTACACAACATAGCATACTTCAGACTCCCTATCGTGGACGCATATGGCAAATTGGATATTTGTTTCCTTTTCTCATTGGGATGTTAATTGGTTTTTAACTTTTCATGTGAAAACATTCAAGAACCATCGAGACAAACAGAGAAGCTTCTGAGAACGATCTGTCACAATCTAAACTCCCAACACATTGTTGGCATCACCCATGTCCTCAATCTTAAACTGAGAGGACAACCTCTCTCAAGTGGCGACAATGGAACTTGTCTCATTCCCAACTAGAAGGATATCGTCACCATATAAAGAATTAGAACACTTTTCTTGGACCATTTAATGTACACACAGTACCACTGCCTAGATGACTACTAGCTTGAGATAATAAGTGGAGCGTTCGAGATGGCATACCATTGCGCTTTGGTCACAAAACCAAATGGCTAGTCCATATTGATCTCTTCGTCTAGTTATTCATTGAGAAAAAATAGTTTAAACATCCAACTGAGAAAGTTCTCAAACTAAACGTACGACAATCACTAGGATAAGGTGAATGAAGTTAGATCTCACCCTTTGGGAGAACATGTTTCTATGGTCTATACCCTCTCTGGGTCAAACTATCGCCATCAGGTGTGCCTTCATACTTATTAATTGAACCATCTACCTTGTGTTAGATTTTGAAAACACACTTATCTCCAATAGTCTTACGCACAGGTGGAATATCAACTAACTCCCAGACCTTATTCTCGTCCATAGAGATCATCTCATTTTGCATAGCAACTATTCACTCATATTTACAAGCAGAAGAAGAAAGCGTTTCCACAAAAGAAACAGGCTCATCCTTATCCAATTGTGTACACATTTGCACAAATTAAAATGTCTCCCTCAATTTCAAAATGGTGACAGGGAACTTTTTTCTCATTACCTACGGTGTACTACCTGAGAATCTTGAGTGCCTAGTTGTACTCCCACTGTCTTGCACACTCCTACTAGCGTCTAGCGGTGTACTCCCACTCGGCTAGAGACTAGTACCATTTTTCAACAATTACTGGATGTGGAATCTCAATCTTCCCACCATCGCTTAAAAATGGTATGTTGTACATCCTCCAACTTATAGAGGTCAAGATATCTCTTAGTATTACCAACTTGGAGAAGTCATTCTCAATATCATGTGATACCATTTCTGTCATTCCTATACCCATTTGTTTATTATATGTAACATAGCCTATCGAGCTATTAGAATACCTTATAAAAATATGTTTTCTTGCTCTTGGGCATAGTTTCTCGCACTTATGCGAGATATGGTGAACATAACCTCCTAAGCCCTATGGGTGCAAATGCTCCAAATGAGCTTTTTACCTTTTCATAGCTCATAAGGGGAGTAGAAGGAACTGACTGAGAAAGGCACTCTAGTATGTAGGCAGCAATCAAGAGTACATCCCCCCAAGATAACATTAGGAGGTTGACTTGCGCCATCATAATCCTAGCCATATCTAGGAGTGTCCTATTCTTTCTTTCTGCAACACCCTATTATCGCGAAGTTCCCAGAATAGGAAGTTGTCTGCATTCCCCTTTTCCTCACAGAGTTCCCTAAACTGATTAGCTAAGTACTCACGATCCTCGTATCGGGCAAAATCATCTATAAAAGTGAGAAAATAAGAGGCACCATGACGTGCCTTTACATCCATAGGTCCACAGATATATGAGTGAATTAGCTCTAATGCTTGAGTAGCTCTAACAGCCTCTCTAAAAGGTTTTCGACATGCTTTTCCAACTAAGCAATACTCACACATAAGTAGGTCAACCTTAGCGAGTCGGCCCAAAAATCCTTCTCAATCTAATCGAGTCATCCTATCATATTCTATGTGTTCAAGTCCAGCATACCATATCTTAGAATCAATGAATAATAATACATGTAACAGAGGAAACTAGAATTTATTAAAACAATTCTTAAGTAATTATTCCTATATAACCTTGTCCTAGTAACACTACCACCCAAAAATATCCATCCTATTACCACCAAATTGAAAAACGTCTTCGATTGCGCTCTTCCACTATGTAGCCTTGGGCTCAAACTTACTAGCCCCACCCTGCCTCTTGGCGGGTTTACCATTACCATCATGTTTAGGCCCACTAGCCTTGTGCTCACCTCTACTTATGGAAGTTTTGGCCAAGAGTGTAGCAATATGGTTTGCCTCACCTTTTGGCGCTCCGTATTTAGCTCAACATGTCGGAAAATGTCAAAAATAAAAATTTAACATTTCTATTGTGGATCATTATTTGTTTTCTGTGGACCCGCGAATCAGTCAAAGAACTAGTCATAGCCTGAAACTACAGTTTAGCAGCAAAGATTTTCCCAGTTACCTGAAATCACGAATCATTCCTGACATCGACCTTAGATGTTCAGTCATCGTGTACTTAGAATGTTCATTTACTTTCCTGAACTTCATAACTAGACACTCAATCTAGTAGTAAATGTGCCACCGAAAGCAAATCTGAATTGGTCACATCCTTGGCTATTAAGTAGCACTTACACTTCCCAATAAGATCATGATGCGTGCTGCTTATCACAAAGCACTTGCTATGATCTTTCTCGAGCCAAGTGTTATAGGCTTTTAAGGTTATAATGATGTTGGACCAGAGGCCCATTATTCGATTCAATAGGTTGGACCATAGAATAAGTCTAAAGTCCATTATTTTGTAGGTATGTTACTTTGTAGTGCCATATTACAAAAATTAGTCCCTTTAAACTTGTTATCTTTGTAAAGATCAACAAAGTGTGGTTTGAAAAATATTTGAGAACATGCACAAGGGATTGATATTATTATTTGCACATTTCATAAAGTTTGTTTTAAAATCTAATTACAAATGAATTTTTTCCCTTTTTTACAATTTAAGACCAAAAAATTTGCTATTCCTCATTAATCAAATCTTAATTTTGTAAATCAAGAAAAACATTTTATAATTGATTTTTCTAAACAAACATCAATTAGATGGTACAATTACCTATCTAAGATCATCCACAAGATATAAGTGCGCCATACAACAAAAGTGCGCAAGGACCCGTACGTGGGTCTGAATACTTAGAGCTCATGCTAAGGTAATTCAAGTTTATGATATATGAACAAAGAAAACCATCCCTTTTCAAATAGGCTTTTTCAATACAAGAAATAAAACACTCGTCCTCACATTACATTTATAGCCTAAAAAAAAATAGGGATGCTTTGTTCATAAACATATACAAGAATAACCTTAAACATACATCGTGAGGACACAAGCTCCATAAATTTTCAATTAATTGTCCATTCATTTGATCCAGATTAATGCATTAATCACATGCACCAAGCACTCATATGGTCTATTTAAAAATGAATGGACTAATACATCACTCCATTTAAGGAGGAGAATTAGAGATCTCGGGTCATCCAATCACAAACAACAGTAATTTAAACATGACCAACAATGCAGTGAGACTCTAAAATAATAAAATGCAATGAACTAATTCATTACTAAGCCCGGATAGCTCCCATAAGCTAAGAAAAAGGTCAATAAAAATATCCTTGATTTTTCACTAATTTAGAAAACAATTCTAGGCTTTAAAACTTATTTCAAAACTAACTAATTAAGGGCTTTTAAATTAATTAATTAATTTAAAACCTCATGAAAAAATTTAAACAACTAAAAATTGATTTTTCATTATAAATAATTAAAAATTCCCAGAATTTTATCAAAGCCAAAAAATACTTTGAATCAATTTAACAAGGAAGTTGACCGAAGCACAATGGTATGTTAAGCATGGCACGACGATTAAAAAGTAAATTAATTTATAAGTTCTGATCTTATTACGCGTACATTATTCCAGTTATCTGAGTCGTCGCATTACAGAAGTCTTCATCGATTCAAAGTTCAAGACCAATGCTCAAGTCAGCACATAGGCATAATTAACAGCTCAACAAACATCTTAAGTGCGTGTGTACCCAAGTGAACATACAGAGTCTGAAGATGAAGTCATCCTGTATATATATATATATATAACCACAATCTCAAGAAACAAACAACAAGAAGAAACATAACAAAACTGGCAGGCTCAATCGATCAGAGCTCCCACTGAGCGCGAGCGCTCGGGTTTAGCAGAAAATAGATTCTCGGTTTAAGGTTACATGCAAGGACTAGAAATTGTTCTAAGGACACATGCAAGTCACAAAAATGTGTATAAGCTATGTCTCAAGACATCTAGATGAAAATCTACATCAAATATAGTTTATGGTGTGTTTGGATGATGATTAAAATCACTAAAACTTGTAAAAAAGAGTTTGATCATGAATTTCCCCATATGCAAGGGCTATAACCTCAAATAATTCACATGCATGGATATATAAACATGTAAAACTATTTCTTAGGGCATCTTAGTAAGAATCTATACTCACAGTGGTCTAGATTGCAAATGGATGATAGAAATGTAGAAAATATGTTGAGAAAGCTTGTATAATGAACTATAGAGCTACAATCCCCCTTCTCTGAAGTTTGATCAAGGAAGAGATCATCCTTTGGACTTCATCTCTTGATCCTCTTGAAACCCCAGCACCAAAATAGATGCATTCAAGAATAAATATGGATGTGTGTGTGTAGATATGAGAGTATGTGTGTGTGTATGCTTGGATTCAAGCATACAAGGGTTATGAGGTGAGGGGTATGAGCATGAAAGTGTGAAGGATTTCACTCACAAGTCTACTGGACAAACCCTCTCTCGCGAACTACTGTATAGAATTTGTCCAAAATGAAATAACATGAGGGGAATATATAGGCAAAACACTTCTTGGCTCGAGCGCTCCCGTTAAGCTCGGGTTCGAGCGCTCGGGTTTACTTTCTAAAGAAAGTTTTCCTAAGGGCCTAAATATACAATCAAATATGCATAGATTAAATTGAACAGTAAAGGGAAAGGAAAACAGATCTTATTATATATAATAGAGAGTATTACAAGGAGAAATACAGAAATTCAGGATAAAAGATAGGAAAATACAGGTGCTACAAAATGAAACGTACGAGAACCCAAATGGTTCACGAAACATTATCCGTTAATCTTAATATCACTACGATCCTACATCGCATTATCTCATTATCACGTATGTACTACATGCGGGAGGTTTAGAACAGTATATAAACAACTAAACAATTATAATATAAACTAAATGACAAAATTAACATTCTACAACTGCCAATCAATTGGGGCAGAAGTCCAATCGATTAGTATAAAATAAGTAACAATCAATTGGGAAAAAGTCTAATCGATTAGATCACGATCCATGCCAATCGATTGCTAACTTTGGCAAGTGAAGACAGTCCATCAATACAAAAATGGGAAAACATGATCCATGCTTCTTTCCTCCTCTTATACAAGCTCTAACATCAATATTATGCTACCAAGTGAGTTTGGAACTCACCTTAATGAACTAGGGTGTGTTTGGTTGGTGTATTTGAAGCTTGGAGTTTCAATGGAGGTCCTATCTCTCTTTCTCTCTCTCTCTCTCTCTCTCTCTCTCTCTCTCTCTCTCTCTCTCTTCTTCTCTGCCTGTCTCTTCTCTCTTCCTTTCTTTTTTCTTCTTTATGTCCTTCCTCTTCTAATCTTTTGTCCATGTATGTGTGATTATAGATATGAATGTATATATGTGTGTATATATATGTATGTATATATGTATGAGTGTACATATATATATATATAACACACAAAAACTCTCCCTCTATCACTCTCTGATTTTCTGAAACAGAAAATCACCCAAAATGGGCTCATATATATAAGAAGATTTGTGTTCACGTGGACAAACCCCGTCTAAAGCAAAAGAATCTGCCCAACTGCTGCCAATCGATTAGCAAGGGTGGCAATCGATTAGGGTAGGTAGTAAATGTTTCAATCGATTGGGACAAAGGTCAAATCGATTGACAGTTGGTATTAATGACTCCAATCGATTCCAATGAAGTCCAATGGATTGGGTCTATGTGGTAGGTACAAAAGTGGCAATTGATTGGTATAAGATGTCAATCGATTGGTATCCAAACCAAGGCAATCGATTGGGAAAACTGGGCAATCAATTGGGATACAAAATACACCAAAGATAAAGAAAACTCATACAGGTATTTAAAAGAAGAATACAATGTTTTATTCATATAATACATTCCAAAATACAGGGTATTACAATTTTACCTTGTTAAGATTTTTTTTTATTATAACTTAGGAGATGTTAAAGGAAATACTATTCTCATTGGGGCCAAAACATTTCTTCACGTGAAACTTACACATATGAGAGAGAGATTATATTTTCCACTTTGGTAGAGTTGAAAGTTATTAATTTTGTGGAGGTTGTAATGCGAACACTCCCCCTTTATGCTTATTTGCTTGCAAATGTGGTTATTACACCTTGACTTAGGTTGCTTCATTTCAAAATCTTGTTTCATTGACATGGATTTCAAAACTTGTAACTTTTGTTTTTCACATAAACTGGTTAATAAGAAACTTCATATCATCTAATTAAGGCATGCTTAATTTTATTATTATTATTATTATTTTTTTTTTGTCTTTTTGGTATGCAGATGCTATGATCAATCAATTGAAAGGTACTAAAAATGCTAATAGACATTATGGATACTTTGAACTTGAAGTTGGGAAAGTTGCAAGATGGTTTAAGCTTAAAGGAAAATGAGCTCAGAGAGAGGAGAATCAATGAGGAGAGATTGGAAAAAGAATTCTGTGAAGTTGAAGAAACAAATCTAAAGTAGTATGCAATACAGTTGCAGGTTATTATATTCAAGGAGAAAATCAGTGCATCATTGGCTGAAGCCGAATCTGAAGCTAAAAAAAAGGGCAATATAACTAGGTTTGATCCTTTTACCATTTATCTTTTATAAGTGTAAGTAAGGGTTGAACAAGATTGTTTAGATTGACCCTGAGGAGAATTTCCACATGCCATCAAGAATAATCGCATATTGTATTTGGAGGGGAGGGGAGGTGGTATAGTTGGTACCATTAATACCCCTCTCCTTCCACCTATCTATGCAACAACGTCATTGTGGTGCTTGGAATCCTAATTGGATATGTGTTGAGTATATTTGCGTCTCTAGAGTTCGGCTCTTTGGTATATTGTAAAGAATTTCCAATCCATGTTTCACCACTTCCCTTGGTGTTTGTTATTGTGGTAGCAGTGATGCAGTTTGGAGGGGCGAATCCAGGTATTTGGCCCAAGGGGCTATCTTTTACGTGTTTACAAGACTTAAGCAGGCTTTTCATATTTGAAGATAAAAGAGAAATGAAGAAGTAGAGAAAGCACATATTTATGCACTTTTTTACTACTCAGTCAATAATCTGCATAATTCTTCAAAATTTAGTTTTTTCTCAAGAAACTTTTTAATTATTGAATGATTTTGACGAAGGCAACCCTACGTATAAATAATAGTTAGTGTATTCGGTCAATAGTCATGATTTATATAAGTGGCGATCATCCAATGGAATAGAATCTCATGATAATATTTTAGAAGTTTTGCACCTCCTAATAAAGTAATCTTTCTAGAATGCCACCCTACTTATAATATTTTGTAAAAGCCTCTAAAAGACTCTAGAGAATTCGATGATTCCCTTTAAGTCTAGGGAGTTCCGAGCATTCTACACCATATAATGTTACTTCTATAGGAATATTGAAGTATACATAAAAAAAAATTTAAATTCCGGAGGGGGCTGCTGCCCCCACTGAGTCCTTACTAGATCCACCCTTGCTGACATCCATCTATACATTTCTAACTTCATGCTGGACACTTTTTTTGCTAAAGAACTTAATGCTAGATACACCCAAACAAACTACTTGCATTTTATTTTATTTTATAATGCTATTAGCTTGTTTTGTATACAATACAGCTGCACCAAAATTTGACATTTTAAAAGAAAATTGGGCACCAAACCTCTCTCCTCCACCTTACACTTATCAAGGTTGTGGTATGATCAGTATTTCTGAGAATTGTATGAAAAATGGACGGAGAGAAGTTCCCTAATTTAATTACCACAACACCACCCCTAAACCTTTTGGGTAGCCAGGATAAGAGGCAGATAACTTTTATCCTATCCGGCGTATGGTGGTGCATTGGACAAGATAAAATAGTCCGGAACTAGGTTTTCATCCCATGGAAAGTGGGATAACTTTAACCCATATAAGGGGGTAGGTGGGTTATTAGATGGGATTAAGAAGTTTGAGATAACTTATTGGGACAAATAAATATTGTTTTTTCTTTTTCAAATCTCTTTTTTTCATATCCCTTTTTTTTCTTTTCATTTTCATTCTCAGTTCTGTTTTGTTTTTTCCAGATCCTTTTTTTTCTCTCTTTTTCATTTTCAGGTCTGCTTTTTTTTTTTTCTAGATCACCTTTTTTTTTTCCAAATCTACTCTTTTTTTTCTCCTGGTCCGCTTTTTTTTTTTTTCCCATTTTCAGATCTCTTTTTTTGGATTTGCAATTTTTTTGTGTTAAAAAGCAATAATTTAGTTATTATCTGGAACTTATATCTGGGCACGCTTGTGGATATCACAGTTTTTCCTTACCCACAGCTTTTTTAAAGATCTTTTTCAAATTCAAATTTTAAAACATGTCGCCACTTAATTTTTAAAAGGAAATTTAAGAAACCATTTTAAAAGCAAACCGATCTTTCGCGAAACCAAAGATAAACTGGGTCCGGGGATTATGGAATGAGAGGGGAAGGATCCCGACGGACTAAAACACCCCCTCTCATCCTATCTCGCGATAGACCTCTACTCAACATTCTTTTTAATCGAATTATTAATCTAAGCATGCCCTCAACTAATACATATATGTAAATAATACATTACACAAGCATGTTGAAAATGGTGCAAAATTGCTAACGATAAAATAGCATTCATAATCCACATAATTCAAGTAGCAAGCAAAATGACGTGCAAATAGGGAACTAGAGAACTTACTCGGGATCCGGCCGCGAAATAGAAACGTGCAATGTATACATATAAAATAAAACCTAAGAAAATGTCTCAAACGTATATAAACACATAAGGCAAGACCTAGTCTAAGGTGTCGTACATGAAGTCAAAAATCAATTAAAATCAAAGAAGTAAATTAAACTAGAGAAAGGTTGATAAATTGTACCTTAAATGCGCTACAAAATAAAGATTAGTACACATGCCTTGATCAAAGATATCAAATAATCAACCCTAAGCTTCTAGCTTAAATCTATCAAGTATGGAAAGAATTGACCTATTTATAGATTTCTTCTAATTAGTTGAAAACATATCACCTCTATAGATATGCAAGTCTTAACTAGGAGCCAATGCAATGTCCATATAGAGGTGGTATAATCCTAACATGATTATAAGGAACTCACACCTAGGTTCAATTAGGGACAAAACAACTTAGAGTTAGATTCTAACTACAAGTATTAATATACATGGATGAATGCATGGATATGTATAAGGTTGAGCTATGAATTATGCACTAACTTGGACCACTTAGCCTCTGAATTTAGACTTAATTATCATTATTCTAAACATGGTTTGGGTCCCAAGGCATTTTGGAAACCATTTAAGTTGAAATCAATAAGATTAGACAAAACAGTGACAGTTTCTTATGAATTACAGAGAGCAGAATAGACTTTCAAAGATAGAAAAACCATACTTACAACAGTTGGATCTTAGTGATTTTTGGATATAATGTACCTCTGTGAATCTAGTTTCTAACCCAAAAAGAAAATCGAAGATTGAACGGTTAGATCTCTGGAAATAAAGAAAACACTAGGCATCACTCGGGAATCTGCAACTCTCTGTCCAGAGGTTTTGTGTGATTTTCTAAAAATATTAAACAAATGAGAAACACTTAGATCTTTTTAGGGTATCTTCCAAACACATTGAAATACCTATAAAAAATTATTTTAGGTCAATAAAGTTCGGTTAAGGTTTTGATTTATTAATTTTAAAACGGAGTTACTGTTCTGAAACTTTGGACAGAGAATAGCTTGCTTTGAAACCATAAGGCCAAACCATTTTAAACATGGAATTTCTTCAAGACAAAAATCACAGAGGTACTTAAGTGAGTTAGGAACATCATCCAATTGGTTTCATCTAATTCCAATGGACCATGATTTTATAAAAAAATTTTGATTACAGTTGGTTTATGGATTCACTGCACCTTTGTTGGATTAATGTTCAAAGTTTGAATCAAACTTGAACAATACCTAGTTCCTCTCCCAAATACATGGTCCTTGATGGATATAGGTTCATTTTTTTATTTCTCCTAGCAAGTTAATGGTCCTTGGAGACTTAAGCAAGACCAAACCCATATGAACCTTCATAGGACATAGAGAGGGTCCTACGAGATTCTCAAGTTGAAGGTTCCAAGTCATGAGTTAGGACCTTGAATCCATTCAAACTTGTATGGGTACAATTATGATCAACTTAATCCCCACATAAATCATAAGATTATGGGAGACTAAGAGATCATTCTTAAGCAAACCTCTTGAGATATAGGAGATCTTATAGATTTCCAAAAGAAGCAATATCAAGAATGAAACAAAATCAAACGTTATTTGAGAGGGTCCAAAATGACAAAATCTCCTTATGAATTAGTTTTAGTTTAAACCCAAGGCTTGTTTAGATTCAAACTAGTGAACTACCATGAGATTCAATCACAAATTCTATATGGTGTGTGATGAAATGAGGTAGGAAGAAAGGTTTTGAAAATATGCAAAGATCCTAGATCTATGAATTTGTGATTGAATAATGTATAATAAGTATAGGAATAGGGATTTAACCTCTAGATCTTCTCAGGATTTGATTGAGATTTGAGGAATTTGGGTGAATTGGGTAAGATTTCTATGGGGTTTCTCTCTTTATATCTCTCTACGAACAATCTCAACTCCAAAATTTAGCTTCTCCTCCAAGATTCAAGTATCATCCCCTATATTCAAGTCTCTCCTTCAAGATTCAAGTCTCCAACCCTCAAAATGAGAGAAAATGGGTTTTTTATAGACTTTCATTATCTTAGGGGCTAAGATAAGGGTAGATAGGTCAATTAGGGATGGTGGGAGCATGGTTTGCATGACCTAGGAGTACTAACACGTACAAAAAAAAGGGCATCGTTTGGTGCATTCATTTGATCAAAGATTGAAAAAGAATTTTGACTTAAAATGCAAATTAGCCTAAGCCGGCACTCAATGAACATGAAACGGCACTTGTTGAGTGCCGCGTGGCACTCTCTGAGTGCCAAACGGCATTCACTGACTACCATTCGGGCACTTTGAGTGCCGTTGCACAGCAGTTCAGCACTATTCACAGCAATTCAGCACCTTAATTTCATTTCATTTAATGTCATTTAAGTAAATGTCGTTTACTTAAGACATTAAATGTCGTTTAATTATGTATTTATTTAATGTAATTAAGGAAATACCCCCCCATTTGGATTCAATAAAAATATCTAAAAAATAAAAATCCTTGAGGAAAAAAAGTCAACTCTCCTTTCGAAGGCAAAATTTCCAATTCTTGCACAATTCTTCTTAAAGACCTTTCAATTTCTCTATGTTCCCTTTCATTTAAAAATTCTTAAAAATCATTTCTAGCATAAGGGAGACCCAATGAACAATTATCGGGACTTTTCATCTTGAAATTCAAAATTCTTACGATTGACTCCCTTTTGACTCATTGACTTTTTTGGGGGTTCATGCTGAATTTCTCTCCTTTTGAAAAATGGTTTTAAGATGCTCCGAGGACAATGTCGTGTTTCTATACGTGTTCAAAACTCATGGTCTACAAGGTGACGAGTAGATGAGAATTTTTGTCTTTTTTGGCTAAAAAAGGTGATTTTGAATCGAGATTCTTCTAGGAAGAAAGTCAGATTGCTTGTAAGAGTCTTGATTCCGATGAGACATATTCATCATTGATCTCCAGAGGTAAATCCCCCTAAGTTTAATAGTTCGGTCAAAATTGGGGTGTCTACAACGGTCCAAACACATGATAATATAACAACATCCTATCTAATCCTGCCTTATCATGTCCTCTCTGTCAGTTTTATCCGACCTGCAAAACGAGACCTAATAGAATAGGGGGATTAATTAAAATTTTAGGGGGGGGGGGGGGGGGGGGGGGGGCTTAATGTCACACCCCAGCGTAGCAAGGTAGGAAAAATAACTTTCCACCCTTGGACCCGATGTGTTTCAACAATTTGTGAGTAGCCAAATTGTCCAAACCACATGACAAAGCAATAACAACACTAATAAACAGAGTAATAAAAGCACACTAGGATCACAAGCTTAAAGAATAAACATTACTATCAAGAGAGATACATAAGGTTATTACAACATAAGTCTGGATACATAGGTACTACATAAGTCTGGGATGGAACCCCGATAATCCAAAAGATACATCACAATAAACTACTAGCCCAACAGGTAGCCAGATATAGCATCTATGATATACTAAACAAAAATAAACACAATTTTGAGGAGCCTCTAGGCAAGGTCCTCTAGACGAGCAACTGGTCCTCCCTCAGCTGGCGAAGGGGTACCACTTTTCTCTGTATTGCTCATCTCCTTGGTAACTGGCTTCCTAGTTCTCCTAGAATTGGTAGTCTGAGCATGGAATGCCCAGACAAGTACACTGCCAGCTATAAATCTGAGTGAAATACAAAACCACAGAGTATACCAACAAAACATAGTCTAACATCATACGAGGAACATACGTCAACCTTGAATAGAAGATGTTAATTATTTTACCATTCACGTTCAACTGATTAATAACAGTCCAACATACTTGTAGACACCTCGATTTTGACCAAACATCGAATTAAGGGGAGTGTTACCTCTAGATCCGATGATGACAATGTTCGACTAATCTAGGACTCCCAAAGGTGATTCAAGCTCTTTAAAAGGCTCTGCAGTTCAAACAAAAAGAAAGAAGGAAGAAAGGTAGAGAATAGAAGAGAACGGCATATGGCACAGTTTGCGGCATTCACGGGTTGCCGGTGCAGTACTCTCTGATTGCCGTACGACAGTCAATAAGTGCCGCAACGGCATTCATTGATAGTCGCAAAAATACATCAAATGCCGCAAAAATGTAACACCCATATTTTAATACCAGTATTTCCCATGTATTATTTATGTTTTCTGTCTAGATATAAATAAATATAGTTTGGTTGTATTTCATTTTGTAAGTTTTGACAAGTTATAAATGGACTAATTGTCTAATTTTTCCTTTTCACAACTTTTGTTTATTATATTGGTTTAATACATTTAATTTTATATCTGTAATATTGATTGATACTCACAGTTAATTATTCGTTCAGTCCCGGTGACATTTTCTGTCTGTGCGCGTAATAGTCTGTTTACGTGTATATCGAGGTCACACACCTACACTGGGATTAGTTTGCGTTATTCAAGTTTAATTTCACGTGGGACCCGCGACTTACGCGTGGTACATTTTAATTCGTCCACTTGGACCCACTCAATTAATGACATTTGGCCAAATCTTTAAGTGACATGTGTCCCACTTAAACCCCCATTATATATGGGTATTATACTTCATTTGGGAGCTCATTTTCACACATTCCCTAATCTCTACACACACTAAACACACACTAAATCCCAGCCCCTTTGTTCTTGAGAAAAACCAAGAGAACTTCTCATTTTTCTCTTGCATGTCCCATTTCTAAGTGAATCAAGACCCCTACTAGCCTCTGGCACCATTTTCTCCTACCATTTCAAGTTCTTGGAGCATCTAAGGAGTTGCATGGATGAGTTCTTGGAGTTTTTTTGAAGCCTTGAAGTTCATATCTGGAAGAACATCACCATATTCTTCATTTCTTCCAATTTCCTTCAATTGATCACCATCCAAACACTTCTCAAGCTTTGTGAGTATCACTCACTACTTATCCTATGCTTATATACATATTTACATGAGAGTTTAAACTTTATCCTTGTCCTCTCTATATACTCCTATACTACAATCTATTCAAGAATCTAAGTTCTTCATCATCATCTTCATCCAAGTTGAAGGTCTAGCTTGGATTACCTTTCTTCTTGTAAATCTTAGCTTGCATGTTGGAATTGTGGATGATCTAACATCATCCATGGCTTAGTATACATCCTTGACTACTTAGTCTAGCTTAAAATCATCTTGCATGTCATCATAAATCAATTAAATGCATTGCATGTGCTTGAAAATGATTGGAAATCAAGAAACCACACTTTTCAGATTTTGTTTTGCACAGGGGAGTCTGTTTCAGCAGATTTTCGGACATGATATTTTATGTTTGAGTTTGTGGAATTATTTTTAGATTAAACTTCATTGAAACAGCTTTCTTTTGACATAAGATAGACGTCCATACGATCTCGGAAGATTTAGTTATCAATTTTACAAGAATGGTCGACGAAACTGGACAGAGACAAGTTTTGTCCTGGACAGAGACTGAATTCGGCCAATTTAAAGTCATTCTGAGTTTGTGAAATTATTTTTAGATGAAACTTCGTTGAATTAGCTTTCTTTTGACATAAGATAGGCACTCATACAATTTTTCTAGATTTAATTAGAATTTCTGCAAGATCGGTCGACGAACTTGGGCAAAATCTGTCCTTAACTAAATAAAGCTTTTGTGTGTTATTTCGCCATTTCTTTGCGATGCAACTACTTGTGTAACGATTATAATGCTATGTTTATATTGTTTCCTTAAGTACGTCGACTAATTGAATAACTCTCGGCTCGAATTTCATGTAATCGTTTGCCAATTGTCGCCACGCTTGATCTAGTAAATGGTTTAGAATGTTTTAAAACATTTCTTAATAATTACATATTGTTGAAGTATTTTAGTGTATTATTTTGTAATGTAAGGTTTTTATATAAATAAATACTTAAAAAGATCCTTGGAATCCTCATAGGATTTAGTAATGCATTTTTAGATTTTACAATGGGATTTTAATTAAGTATATTTTGCCTAATGAGGATAAATAGTTAATTTATATATTATCCTTATTTGTAACTTTGAGAAAACTTATTAGTAACATTTTCTATAGTAACATTTTCTAAGGTATAATATTTTAAGGGATGTTGCTATAGTTTTATATGGTTTTGGAAATAATAAACCATTTTTCGGTTAATCCTTTTACTATGTTTCTTGTCGGAAATCCGTAGTAATTAGACCGTTGATCCGAAAATTTCGCCGTTTGTTTCTAAAATCTTAGAATAATATTTAAAGAAGTTCCACTAAGTTTGGTGACATTTCGAATCAGTAAAAATACAGCGTACGGTTAGGTATCACACATGCATAGGAACCTAGCCTTTTCAGTGACGGACTCCGATTTGAGTCTAGTCAATGGCGTTGGACTCATAATGATGTGTGGATCATCATCTTAAGGTTTAGGCGCACTTTTGCCATATTTGATTATTTCTTATTTTTAGTGTTCATTTCTTAAGCATTATTGTGTTTATTCGCTGTAGGGATATTCTTGTCCCTACCAGGAATTTTTGTTTATTGCTAAGACGCTCTGGTGAGTACTCTAACTCACTTGGAAACACTCGATTTATAATTTTAACAAGACTTATGTTTTATGAGAATTGGTAATAAAACTTGGGTTTCTATGGTGAATTGTATGCTTAGTAATTTTGGGAAATTGAAATATGCACATCTAAGTGGAATATGGACTTAAAATTATGTTATACTCGTTTTAGATGATATTATGATTTTTTTTTTATGAGCAAGTGCGATGTTAGGATTGCGACAACGACATTGGGGTAGATAATCTAATGGCAAATTAATAAATTGTGCGAGAACATTAAATTGACGCTAACGTCCGATAAATAATGCTTGAGGGTGTGTTTTCGTTTCTTGTCATATCATGGTCAGTCTTGGTTCTGGTTGCTATTATTTTGTTGTTCCGTTGTTGTTGAGATTTCGGGCTCAGACCCAACTTTCCTTGGTAGCGTTCTTTCAGTCGCATAGTTGAGCATAGTTGGTGGAAGTGATGTGTTGATGGTATTATGAATGGTTACAGAGTATCTTGATATGGTCGGCTTTAGAGCACGTATGCCCAATGTGGGTATGCCATTCAAGCGGCTTTAGAGCACGTATACTCATTGGATATCCTGATATGGTCGGCTTTTGAGCACGTATGCCCGATGAGGGTATGCCATTCAAGCGGCTTCAGAGCACGTATATCCTTTAACCAACGGCTTACACCGGTAATTTGTGAAAATAGGAGAGGATGTATTTGGGAAGAGTAAGTGATTCATGGGTTTGTGTTCAGTGGATTATGTCTGTTCTTGAAATTGATTCGTGTTCAGTTTTGTTGAGTTGTTCTATCCTTCTTGTCATGGTCTTGTATCCGTGGTTTCGAGTTTAGGATTCTCGATTTAGTGAATGGTTGGTTGGGTTAACGTTTAAACTACACGACAATAGTTGCGAGTATTATTATTAATTCTTTATTGTTTCTTTGTGAGTGTTGTACTCGCTCAGCTTTCGCAAGCTGACAGTGTTTATACCCTGGACATCCTATGTCCAGGTTATCAGTATGGTGATGCAAGTGATGGACAGGTAGATGGAGACTACCATGATTATGATGATGCTTGCGATGAGGAAGACTTTGGCTTTGCTAGTTAGCATTTGGGAGCCAATGTTGTTGCGGCTCTTTTATAATTCTGTTGTTATGTTTATGTTGTTCGAGATACTACGATGTAATATATTTTGGGCAGACGTTGCCTAGACCTCTATTTATATTTGTTTAAATTTGGGATGGATTTTATGATTGTTTAATATGTATGTTTAATATTTATGTAAGACTTCTACTTCCGCTGTTACTTTTAGCCATTGCATGAACCTTTATTAAGCATATATTTCTATTAGAATGTTTTATGGACAATCAGACGATCCTTCAACTAGTCGCGTACCTAAGGGTCCAAAGTTGGAAATCTAATTTTTCCCGAACTTTGCTACGCCGGGGCGTGACAGGGTTTTTAGTGGTATCAGAGCTTAGGTTTAGTTGAGCTCGCTGATTGTCCTATACACTTAAGCTATGAACCGTAAGTTACCTTGCGCTAGTACTGACTTTAAGATGATTTTCTTTGCAGGACGATGGATCCTATCGTTGTCCCAGACGCTTTCGGAGGATTTCTTATTTATGCTGATCATGTGGAGGCGATCGACCCTATCGCTTACCAGGAGGGTATTCGAGAGAGAGCCCGTTGATATTTAGAGGAGGATATCTGGAGAGCCGTCTACGAGACAGCCGATGACCGCCCTATCCGAGTGCGCATGAGCATTCTTCATAGATCACTGACGACGGAGCGCATCTACACAGAGATGGCCCGAATTGTTGCTCATGAGTCAGAGTACCGCCCGATCATGCTACAGGCTATTCGTCTCGGACCACCTATTCCACCTCCAGCAGTTATTCTGGAGTCGGTGATTCCTGAGCCCGTAGTCCCCGAGGACATTCCCCCAGCTGAGGCGGACCCTCCAGTGCCCGTTGAGCCAGTGCCTGAGGTGCCCGGATCACCTATAGCTATTGTTCCACTTGCTGAGCCAGTGCCTGAGATGCCCGGATCACCTATAGCTGCTGTTCCACTTGCAACCGTTCCTATTGCTGACCTTGAGGGAGACGGTATTGACGATGATGACTTCCTTGAGGACCCGGAGGAGGACATTGGTGATGCTGTCGACGATGAGGATGAGGTCGAGCCAGAGGAGGAGGAGCCTATCGAGGATGACGCCGATGCCGATGTTGACCCAGTTGCAGATGAGGGTGTTGAGGATGACCCCGAGGAGATCGAGCCTGCAGAGGATATGAATTTAGATGCTGATCTTGGAGTCGATGCTGATGAAGAGGAGCTGGAGCTCGAGCCTGACATTATCCATATTCCTGATGATGCCCCACCGCCAGTTGCTGAGGAGCCAGTCTTTGTGCATGAGGGAGTTGCTCTTGGAGTCATTGACGAGTTTGACTTCTGGTTAGACTTGGTGCCTTCTGAGACATATATCGTACCAGCTGATGAGATTCCGCCCGAGGTGCCCGATGATGATGACTTCTGGGATCATCTTCATATCTAGATCTTTTGTATGACTGTTTGGGCCTGCGTGCCTACCTCTTTTGTTGTTATATATGATGTATAGGTACCAGCCTTGATGGTAGTAGTAGTAGTAGCTATTCTTTTGTCGCGCTTGCGCGTTGTATATTAGCGTTGCAGTCGCATCTGTATATTTTGGTTGTACTACTCTTTTGATCTATATATATGTGCGACTGTTATTATTGAGGTATTTGTTTTTGGTTTACATGTGCACATATTGCATCATGTTTTATGATACATTCTATATCTATATGGTATCTTTAGTTCGAGTTTCATATTTTTTTATAGTCATCTCAAAACCAAAAGAGAAATCATTAACCGCGAAGTATGGGTACTGACGTACAGATAGCAGATGGCAGGAAGGCCAAGAAGAAATAGAAACGGGGTAGACCCTGAAGCTCCTCTGCTAAATGAGATTGACCCAACTAGATTGCTTGGTGCTCTTGTCCGACGAATAGAAAGAGCTTCCAACAATATCAACAACAATCATGCACCACCTCAGCGACATATTGGAGAAAAATTAGTGGAGCGTTTTCGTGCACTTCGCCCCGAAAAGTTCGATGGTGCCGCTGAGCCATGGAAAGCAGAACAATGGCTAGAGAAACGCCGATTGGCCACCTTCCAACTGATTTATGCTGCGGCTGATTGGTGGAAAGCCGAAAGAGCTGCTATGGGGGAAGAAGCGGTGAGACAGATGACATGGACAGCATTTCGAGAACTCTTTCTGGAGAATTACTTTCCACATGCAGAAAAGATAAAGAAACAGAAAGAATTCTTGGAGTTAACTCAGGGATCTCAGACTGTGAGGGAATATACAGTGCAGTTTGAGAGGTTGTCCTGATTCGCACAACACATGGTGGATACCCCAGAGAAGAAGAACCAGCGGTATCACCAAGGACTCAACTTACGACTGCAACAGTTGACCTTGAGTTATCGGAATCAAAATTTTAAGGATCTCGTGGGTTCGGCTAAGGAGCTCGAGGATATGAATCAGAGGGAACAAAGAAGGTTTGGAAACCGATCTTCCCTGCCATTCAACAACCCATCTTCATCCCACAACAAGCAAGGACGGAGACCTCTGCCATACAATAGGCAAGGACACCGACCCCCAGTTCGCTTCCAGAATAACAAGCGTACTTGGAATGGAGAGAGGAAGCCTCAACAGCAGCAGGAGAAAGCCCCACCTACTGCACCAACAGTGCACAAACCCCCAGTTGTCCTAGAGAAGGGTGAGGAAAAGTGTTTTAATTGTGGGATACCAGGGCATATGGCTAGAGATTGCAGAGCACCTCGAACCTTTGGTCGACAGAGCATAGTTTGTTATAATTGTGGCAAGCCAGGTCACCTCAGTAGGGAATGCAGAGAACCCCGCCGTGAGAATTCTGGACAACAGAGGCAAGCTAGGGTGAATGCTATCATCCCTGAGGAGGCTGGATTTGATGCCGAAGAACAGCAAAATCTAGAAGGTACACTTACACTCTTTCGCAGTAGAGTTAAAGTGTTATTTGATACTGGTGCGTCGAATTCTTTTATTGCGTTTAAGTTGGTGCAAGAATTGGGTTTAGTGCCTCAAAACCTTGATGTAATACTGAATGTAGTGTCTCCTTTGGGAGCTACGGTTAAGTTGGGTAGAGTATGTCAGGACTGCCCTATAACTATAGATGATAGAAATTTTCCCGCAGATCTGATAATGTTATCTATGAAGGAATTTGATGTCATTTTGGGAATCGATTGGCTCACTAAGTTCTATGCTAACTTGGATTGTGTGAGTAAGTCTATTACTTTTTCAGTACCTGGAAGTTTACCCCTTAAACTTCAGTGCACTTGTTCTAGTGATGGACTCTTTACTAGTCGTTTAGCCGCTATTGAGACTACGACGTCGGAGATTGTCATTTCACAGATTCCAGTGGTGCAAGAATTTGAGGATGTATTCCAGGATATCACGGGTTTACCGCCAAAGAGAGAGATAGACTTTTGCATAGAATTGGTACCCGGCACAATTCCGATATCCAAGACTCCTTATCGAATGGCACCAACGGAGATGCTCGAGTTGAAGAAGCAAGTGCAGGAGTTAGAAGATTTGGGATTCATTCGGCCTAGTACTTCACCTTGGGGAGCACCCGTACTCTTTGTGAAGAAGAAAGATGGATCGCTCCGATTGTGTATTGATTATAGAGAGTTAAATAAAGTGACGATCAAGAACAAATATCCACTCCCCAGGATAGATGATTTGTTTGATCAGTTGTAAAGAGCAACAATCTTTTCAAAGATAGACTTGAGATCAGGATATCATCAGTTACTTGTGCGACCCGAGGATGTGCTAAAGATAGCTTTTCGCACGAGATATAGGCATTACGAGTTCCTAGTGATGTCATTTGGTCTAACCAATGCCCCAGCAGTGTTTATGGATTTGATGAATAGAGTCTTCCGACCATACTTGGATCAATTTGTTATTGTTTTTATTGATGACATATTAATTTATTCCAAGAGTATGGAAGAGCACGAAAAGCACCTGCAAATCGCATTACAAACCTTAAGAGACAATCGTTTGTACGCAAAGTTTAGCAAGTGCGAATTTTGGCTTAAGGAAGTCAAGTTTTTAGGACATGTTGTGTCCGAGAAGGGAATTTCTGTTGACCCATCCAAGACTGATGCAGTGTCAAGTTGGATTAGGCCGAGCAACGCCTCAGAAGTCAGAAGTTTTCTTGGGTTAGCAGGGTATTATCGGAGATTTGTGGAGGGATTCTCCAAGATTGCAGCCCCGCTGACTGGGTTGACAAAGAAGGATGTAAAGTATGACTGGAAAGACAGGCATGAATGCGCATTTCAAGAGTTGAAGGAGAGATTGACCTCTGCGCCAGTGCTTGCTATTCCGAGAAGCGGCGAGAGATTTACCATCTACAGTGATGCGTCATACCAAGGATTGGGCTGTGTATTGATGCAAGATGGGAAAGTGATAACATATAGGTCTAGACAGTTGAAGCCCCATGAGAAAAACTATCCGACACACGATATTGAGTTAGCCGCTGTAGTTTTTGCTCTTAAGATCTGGAGACACTACCTAATCGGAGAGCAGTTCGATTTGTTTTTGGATCATAAGAGTTTAAAGTATCTCTTCTAGCAGAAGGAGTTGAATATGAGACAACGCAGGTGGATGGAGCTGCTCAAGGATTATGATTTCACACTGCAGTACCACCCCGGCAAGGCTAATGTTGTTGCAGATGCCTTAAGTCGGAAATCCTATGATATATTAGCCTCCCTCATGATTAGAGAATGGCGAGCGATGGAAACTTTAAGCGAGTTTGACGTGCAGCCAATAGAAGCACCAGGAGAAGGACAATACCTTGGATGTCTAGTGGTACAGCCGACCATTATTAGCAGAATTTTGGAAGCACAGAAGCAGGATGCCAGATTCCAAGAATGGTTTGCTAGGATGGCAACCAAAGATTCTGAAATTTGGACCATGAGTTCAGATGGTGGGTTTAGATGCAAGAATTGACTTTGTGTGCCCAATGTGGGCGATCTTAGGAAAGATATACTGGATGAAGCACACAAATCTCGTTTGACAGTTCACCCCGGAGGAACAAAGATGTACCGAGATTTGAAGAGAAATTTCTGGTGGGAAGGAATGAAACGTGAAGTGGCAGAGTACGTTTCCAAATGTCTTACTTGCCAGCAAGTCAAGGCCGAACATCGGAAACCGTCAGGACTTTTGCAACCGTTGCCAATACCGCAGTGGAAATGGGAACACATTACCATGGACTTTGTGGTTGGATTGCCAAGGTCACAGCAAAACCACGACGCCATTTGGGTGATTGTAGATCGTTTGACCAAGTCAGCTCACTTCATTGCATATAATATGACGTATCCAGTGGAGAAGCTGAGTCAAATGTATATACAACAAGTGGTTCGACTTCATGGTGTACCCGTGTCAATCGTATCAGATCGCGATTCTCGGTTCACCGCAAAATTTTGGGAGAGTCTGCAGTCAGCATTGGGAACATCGTTGAAGATGAGTTCAGCTTTTCATCCGCAAACCGATGGGCAAACGGAGAAAACGAATCAAGTCATGGAGGATATGCTTAGAGCATGTGTCATTGACTTTGAGAGCTCATGGGAAACTCATTTGCCTTTAGTTGAGTTTGCGTACAACAACAGCTATCACTCAAGCATAGGGTTGGCACCATTTGAAGCTTTGTATGGAAGACCGTGTTGATCACCCTTATGTTGGGCCGAGGTTGGAGACAGCCAACTTCTTGGACCAGACATGGTTCGAGAGACCAATGAGAAGATTGCCGTTGTTAGAGGAAAGATGAAAGCAGCACAAGACCGATACAAGAGTTATGCAGATCAGCACCGTAAAGATAAGGAGTTCAGTGTCGGTGATCATGTCTTGCTTAAGGTATCTCCGATCCGAGGAGTAGTGAGATTTGGACAGAAGAGAGGAAAGTTGTCGCCTCGCTACATTGGACCGTTTGAGATATTAGAGTGTGTAGGTAAAGTAGCCTATAGACTTGCATTGCCACCCAGACTATCAGGAGTTCATAATGTCTTTCACATCAGCATGTTGAAGGAGTATCACCAGGGCCCGACACCGCATGTGATCGACTTCAATGATATAGAAGTAAATGACAACATATCCTATGAAGAGAGGCCTGTGAAGATTCTGGACCGAGGAACCAAGAAACTGAGGAACAGAGAGTTTCCATTGGTGAAAGTTCAGTGGAAGCATCATGACGAAAGAGAAGCTTCTTGGGAGATGGAATCTGAAATGCGAGAAAAGTATCCAGAATTGTTTATACCCGATGACTCGTGATCTCGGGGACGAGATCTCTTTATAGGTGGTGGAGAGATGTAACACCCATATTTTAATACCAGTATTTCCCATGTATTATTTATGTTTTCTGTCTAGATATAAATAAATATAGTTTGGTTGTATTTCATTTTGTAAGTTTTGACAAGTTATAAATGGACTAATTGTCTAATTTTGCCTTTTCACAACTTTTGTTTATTATATTGGTTTAATACATTTAATTTTATATCTGTAATATTGATTGATACTCACAGTTAATTATTCGTTCAGTCCCGGTGACATTTTCTGTCTGTGCGCGTAATAGTCTATTTACGTGTATATCGAGGTCACACACCTACACTGGGATTAGTTTGCGTTATTCAAGTTTAATTTCACGTGGGACCCGCGACTTACGCGTGGTACATTTTAATTCGTCCACTTGGACCCACTCAATTAATGACATTTGGCCAAATCTTTAAGTGACATGTGTCCCACTTAAACCCCCATTATATATGGGTATTATACTTCATTTGGGAGCTCATTTTCACACATTCCCTAATCTCTACACACACTAAACACACACTAAATCCCAGCCCCTTTGTTCTTGAGAAAAACCAAGAGAACTTCTCATTTTTCTCTTGCATGTCCCATTTCTAAGTGAATCAAGACCCCTACTAGCCTCTGGCACCCTTTTCTCCTACCATTTCAAGTTCTTGGAGCATCTAAGGAGTTGCATGGATGAGTTCTTGGAGTTTTTTTTAAGCCTTGAAGTTCATATCTGGAAGAACATCACCATATTCTTCATTTCTTCCAATTTCTTTCAATTGATCATCATCCAAACACTTCTCAAGCTTTGTGAGTATCACTCACTACTTATCCTATGCTTATATACATATTTACATGAGAGTTTAAACTTTATCCTTGTCCTCTCTATATACTCCTATACTACAATCTATTCAAGAATCTAAGTTCTTCATCATCATCTTCATCCAAGTTGAAGGTCTAGCTTGGATTACCTTCCTTCTTGTAAATCTTAGCTTGCATGTTGGAATTGTGGATGATCTAACATCATCCATGGCTTAGTATACATCCTTGACTACTTATTCTAGCTTAAAATCATCTTGCATGTCATCATAAATCAATTAAATGCATTGCATGTGCTTGAAAATGATTGGAAATCAAGAAACCACACTTTTCAGATTTTGTTTTGCACAGGGGAGTCTGTTTCAGCAGATTTTCGGACATGATATTTTATGTTTGAGTTTGTGTAATTATTTTTAGATTAAACTTCATTGAAATAGCTTTCTTTTGACATAAGATAGACGTCCATACGATCTCGGAAGATTTAGTTATCAATTTTACAAGAATGGTCGACGAAACTGGACAGAGACAAGTTTTGTCCTGGACAGAGACTGAATTTGGCCAATTTAAAGTCATTCTGAGTTTGTGAAATTATTTTAGATGAAACTTCATTGAATTAGCTTTCTTTTGACATAAGATAGGCACTCATACGATATTTCTAGATTTAATTAGAATTTCTGCAAGATCGGTCGACGAACTTGGGCAAAATCTGTCCTTAACTAAATAAAGCTTTTGTGTGTTGTTTCGCCATTTCTTTGCGATGCAACTACTTGTGTAACGATTATAATGCTATGTTTATATTATTTCCTTAAGTACGTCGACTAATTGAATAACTCTCGGCTCGAATTTCATGTAATCGTTTGCCAATTGTCGCCACGCTTGATCTAGTAAATGGTTTAGAATGTTTTAAAACATTTCTTAATAATTACATATTGTTGAAATATTTTAGTGTATTATTTTGTAATGTAAGGTTTTTATATAAATAAATACTTAAAAAGATCCTTGGAATCCTCATAGGATTTAGTAATACATTTTTAGATTTTACAATGGGATTTTAATTAAGTATATTTTGCCTAATGAGGATAAATAGTTAATTTATATATTATCCTTATTTGTAACTTTGAGAAAACTTATTACTAACATTTTCTATAGTAACATTTTCTAAGGTATAATATTTTAAGGGATGTTGCTATGTTTTATATGGTTTTGGAAATAATAAACCATTTTTCGGTTAATCCTTTTACTATGTTTCTTGTCGGAAATCCGTAGTAATTAGACCGTTGATCCGAAAATTTCGCCGTTTGTTTCTAAAATCTTAGAATAATATTTAAAGAAGTTCCACTAAGTTTGGTGACATTTCGAATCAGTAAAAATACAGCGTACAGTTAGGTATCACACATGCATAGGAACCTAGCCTTTTCAGTGACGGACTCCGATTTGAGTCTAGTCAATGGCGTTGGACTCATAATGATGTGTGGATCATCATCTTAAGGTTTAGGCGCACTTTTGCCATATTTGATTATTTTTTATTTTTAGTGTTCATTTCTTAAGCATTATTGTGTTTATTCGCTGTAGGGATATTCTTGTCCCTACCAGGAATTTTTGTTTATTGCTAAGACGCTCTGGTGAGTACTCTAACTCACTTGGAAACACTCGATTTATAATTTTAACAAGACTTATGTTTTATGAGAATTGGTAATAAAACTTGGGTTTCTATGGTGAATTGTATGCTTAGTAATTTTGGGAAATTGAAATATGCACATCTAAGTGGAATATGGACTTAAAATTATGTTATACTCGTTTTAGATGATATTATGATTTTTTTTTATGAGCAAGTGCGATGTTAGGATTGAGACAACGACATTGGGGTAGATAATCTAATGGCAAATTAATAAATTGTGCGAGAACATTAAATTGACGCTAACGTCCGATGAATAATGCTTGAGGGTGTGTTTTCGTTTCTTGTCATATCATGGTCAGTCTTGGTTCTGGTTGCTATTATTTTGTTGTTCCGTTGTTGTTGAGATTTCGGGCTCAGACCCAACTTTCCTTGGTAGCGTTCTTTCAGTCGCATAGTTGAGCATAGTTGGTGGAAGTGATGTGTTGATGGTATTATGAATGGTTACAGAGTATCTTGATATGGTCGGCTTTAGAGCACGTATGCCCAATGTGGGTATGCCATTCAAGCGGCTTTAGAGCACGTATACTCATTGGATATCCTGATATGGTCGACTTTAGAGCACGTATGCCCGATGAGGGTATGCCATTCAAGCGGCTTCAGAGCACGTATATCCTTTAACCAACGGCTTACACCGGTAATTTGTGAAAATAGGAGAGGATGTATTTGGGAAGAGTAAGTGATTCATGGGTTTGTGTTCAGTGGATTATGTCTGTTCTTGAAATTGATTCGTGTTCAGTTTTGTTGAGTTATTCTATCCTTCTTGTCATGGTCTTGTATCCGTGGTTTCGAGTTTAGGATTCTCGATTTAGTGAATGGTTGGTTGGGTTAACGTTTAAACTACACGACAATAGTTGCGAGTATTATTATTAATTCTTTATTATTTCTTTGTGAGTGTTGTACTCACTCAGCTTTCGCAAGCTGACGGTGTTTATACCCTGGACATCCTATGTCCAGGTTATCAGTATGGTGATGCAGGTGATGGACAGGTAGATGGAGACTACCATGATTATGATGATGCTTGCGATGAGGAAGACTTTGGCTTTGCTAGTTAGCATTTGGGAGCCAACGTTGTTGCGGCTCTTTTATAATTCTGTTGTTATGTTTATGTTGTTCGAGATACTACGATGTAATATATTTTGGGCAGACGTTGCCTAGACCTCTATTTATATTTGTTTAAATTTGGGATGGATTTTATGATTGTTTAATATGTATGTTTAATATTTATGTAAGACTTCTACTTCCGCTGTTACTTTTAGCCATTGCATGAACCTTTATTAAGCATATATTTCTATTAGAATGTTTTATGGACAATCAGACGATCCTTCAACTAGTCGCGTACCTAAGGGTCCAAAGTTGGAAATCTAATTTTTCCCGAACTTTGCTACGCCGGGGCGTGACAAAAAATCAAAATTTTAGAAAAGACGGCAGTCTACGGAGTTGTCCACGACATTCATTGAGTGCCGCATTGGCATTCAGTGAATGTCGCGCTGGCAATCAGTGAGTGTTGTTCCGGCACTTATTGAGTACCGCTTTCATCTCCGTTGAGTGCAGCATTTTTGTGTCTGTTAGCTTTGAAATATTATGTTTTGTACCTTCAAAAGGACATCCGGAATTAGGGTTTTTACGATGAAATTACCAAAATAACCCTCCAAAGTTTGCCTATATATAGGGGATGAATATCCCATTTCAAAGGACTTGGAATTTTGAATCTTAGAACCTTATCTTGATTCCCTTTGTTTTAAACCTCTTAAAAATTCTCTAAACACAATTAGGAGCAAGTTTTAGAGGAGTTTAAGGATGAAGTTGCATGAGTTAGAAGAAGAAGAGCTTGAATAACCTTAGAAAGACCTTCTAAAACCTAAGAGTTGAGGATAGTTGGAGGTAAACTCTAGACTAATTAATCTTAATTTAAGTTCAATCACAATATTAGAATCTTTTAGGATCTTTTACACATTTTCAAGAACTCCCTTCCCACCTCATTTCTTCACACACCACCAATATTGTGATTGAACTTGCATTTCATTGGTTTGGATCAAAGTAACCTAAGGTTTAAGGTTAAATAAATCATGAAATTAACTTAGATATTACTTGAGTCTTGGTTTCCTTTTTCTTTCTTTTTTTATTATAATCATCTCTTGGGATTCATAAGACTTTCAATGCCTTACTTGAATCCTTAGACTTGAGATCCTTTAATCTTCTTATAAACTCATAATTTGTAAGAGGATTAAGGTTGATACTAGCATATTTGGTCAATGAGTCTAAACCTATCTCTATGGTTTAGGTTCACTACTTTGAGATTTCATGGAGTATCTTCATACTCAATTAAAATATATAAGTATGAGTGTCCTTAGTCTCCAATGACCATCAAATGGGAGGAGAAGTAGTTTGAGTTAAGCCAAATTTCATGGCTTGATAAGTTAGAGTTAACAAATAAAGGTGAACTTGGCAATGGTGCAGTGAGTTCATAAACCACCCTTGATCAAAGATTTTAGCTAAATAATGGACCATTGGAATTTGATGAAACCAATTGGAAAGTCTCAAAAACACAAAGTTTTACCACTGTGATTTTTGTTTTGGTGAGATTCCATGCTCAAGATGGATTAGTCATGGGTTTTGTGAAACAACAACAATCTGCCCAGAGTTTCAGAACAGTAACACCTTTTTTAAATAAACAAATCAGAGCTTTAATCAAGTATTCTTGATCTCAAATAATTTTTTTATGAAGTTTAATGTGTTCATGAGAACCCTTAAAAGATTAGAGTCTTTCAGATTTGTTTACTATTTTTAGAAAATCATACAAAAACTCTGGATAGAAAGTTGTAAATTTCTGAGAGATGTCTAGTATTTGTCCAATTCCCAGAGATCGAATCGTTGATCTTTGATGTTTCTTTTTGGGTTAGAAACTAGACTCACAAAGGCATCTTGTGTCCAAAATTCATTGACATCAAACCATGAGAAGTATGCCTTTTCTATTTTTGAAGTTTTGGTCTGCTCTCTATAAGTTTCAGAATTTTGTGACAGATTTGACAATCCTTATAAATAATGGTTCAAATTATCTTTCCATGATCTAAGGCTTAAACCATGTTTCAATAATGATTAGTTAAACTTAAATCCAGAGGATTAAATGATCCAAATCAATGAATAGTTCATAGCTTACTCTTGTTCAAATTCATGTATTCATATATATATATATTAATTGATACATGTAATTAGAACTCATTTTGCATTGGGATTAAATTGCACTTAATTGAACCTAATCATGAGTTCCTTATGATCATGTTGGGACTACACCACCTCTATATGGACATTACATTGGCTCCCAGTTGAGACTTGTATATCTATAGAAGTGATGTATTTCCAACTAGTTAGAAGGAATTCATAATTATGTCAATTCTTTCATACTTGATAGATTTAAGCTAGAAGTTTAGGGATGTTACTTAGAATTTAATAATATCTAAAGCATGTGGACTAACCCTCTGTATTGTAGCGCTATTGATTTATGATTTCTCAAACTCCTCTTTAGTCTATTTAGTTTCTTGATTTTATCGATTTTCGACTCCATGCGCGACACCTTAGAATTAGGTTTTGCCTTATGTGTATATGGGGATTAGAGACTCCTGTAGGTTTTTATTTACTTCCATGCATTGCACGTTTTCATATTCGCGGCTGGATCCGGGGTAAGTTCTCTTGTTCCCTATTGCATATCTTATTGCTTGCTAATCGAATCATGTGGTTTTGAATGATATTTTCACCATTAGCAATCTTACACCCTTTTAGACATGCTTTTGTAATGTATATCCATATCTACGTATTAATTGAGGGCACTTTTAGATTAATGATTCAATTAAAAGGATGTTGAGTAGGGGCCTATTGCGAGATAGGATGAGAGGGGTGATTTAGTCCGTCGGCCTCCTTCCCCTCTCATTCCATAATCCCCAGACCTAGAAATCTCTGGTTTCCAAAAGATCAATTTGCTTTAAAATGGTTTCTTAATTTTCCTTTCAAAAATTAAGTGGCGACTCAAGTTTTGTATTTTAGAATTGTAAAAGATTTTGAAAAAGCTATGGATAAGAGAAAAATGCGATACCCACAATCTGGCGACTCTGCTGGGGATCGAACCCAGAATCTCTGGTTTCGCAGACCAGAATTTCTAATTTTGGGTTCACTTGAGGATTAGACTTGAAAGCATCCATTTAGTCGATATAATTAATTTTTGTGTGCCCGTTGCATAGCGCTTGCATGTCTCACCAGTCGATTGCACAGAACTATGACCTTGGAGGCTCGGGGTTACCCGGTCGGTCAAGTTATCATGGGACTGTGTGATCACCCTTGATCTCATACCATGTGCTGGTATTTAAAGCATCCTATCGGGTGTGTGTCAAGGGTCCCTTATTTGACCAAAACCCATCCTTTTCATGATAGCTTCTATTAGAACCTTTCAATCTTAGGAAGATAAATTCTTAATTAGGATTTATGTGCTAGGGAGTTTTGTATGCCCAGAATTAGTTGAGATGATGATGATGCTCACTCGATGTCAGACGTGTAACCTTCTAATCACCCTTTAGCAACCCCTCTTCATGTCCCATGACATTTGGGGAACATGCAAATCTTGATTATAAGATAACATCTCGTATATCCTATTAGCTAAGCATCGTTGATCTTGTATATTTCTGAATTCAGGCAAAGTACAGTGATAATCCGATCATGTGATCCTTCTGCCCAATGAATTTTAAATCTATCTTTGTAAGCAAATAAGAATTTTACCATCTTTACCCTAAGGTTTTTCGAAAAATCACACTTTCAAAATCTTTGAAGTTCCCTTGATTGCTATTCCAAACCAATCACTGTCGAGATATATGTTGTTTCCTAAAGAAGTGCTTTTTAGAAGTGAGTTTTCAAAAATTGATAATCTTTGTAAACATTCCTTATCTCATCACGATTTTCAAAAAAGTCTTTTAAAATGATCAAACTTCGAAAAGGAGGTAATAAGGATCACAATGAGAGGAAAAATTGGCGCATTTAACATGAGTGAGGATCTTATGTGTTTATATGTTTTATTTGTTAGGGCTAGAATTTTCCTTTCTTTCGCATATAGAGTAGGCACACACGCACAGATGCATTGCATCCGCGTGACATATGAACCATTCATTAAAGTTTCACCAGTACCTTTTAAAAATCAAAGAAGAGAAACAACCGAAAGTTTTTTTAAAATCACTAAAATTCTTTTATAGGGCAAAAATAGCACCAAGTTCGGGCACGGTCTGGTTTAGAGATCCCACAACAAGGTTAGTACGAAGGAAAGGTAATATCGAAATGGAAAATTAAAGGAATGATAGGGAAGTAGCAGAATTAAGGGCATTGGTAGAGCAACAAACAGAACAGATGAGGCGGCAGGTCGAAAACATAAACCGTATGATGGTTATGATGGAAATAATAGCACACCCGCCACCAGTTGCAAATCCACCAAACATCGATCCACCTATCACAAGGGAAAAAGGTTGGTATGATGACCCAGAGATACAGAGGGCCGAGGTTCCCAGAGCAGAAAGAGAAAGGGTAAAAAGAGAAACTAACAGTACCGATGTAGATCAGGTAGAAGATGACCTGTGGTATGAGAGTGATGAAGAGATGGAAATAAAGAAGGAGAATTTGAAAGTCATTTCAGAGGTTGACAATTTATGGGAAAATGAAGAAGTCAGTTATCTAACTCGGTTAGGGAGACATTTCAAACCCTATGAGCTAGAGGAAGGCCACCTGGGGAGAGAGTTGGACAAAACAAAGGGGAAAATGAATGAAGAGGATAGGTTCTAAAGCAAATAAAGAAAACTCAGGCCAATATCACCATGTGGGGATTGCTGATCGCTTCTAAATGCCATAGGCAGGCAGTCTTGGATGCTTTGAACCAGTTTGATGTTTCTATTAACATAGCACCGGAGGACCTCGTAGGAATGATTGGCAAAATCCCAACTCTAGTTATTAACTTTTCCTTAGATGATGTACCTCCTGGAGGGCCTATTAACAACAAACCACTATATGTCACCATCGAGTGCTTGGGGAACACCGTACCCGCTTGCCTTGTTTATAACGGGTCTGCTTTGAATGTGTACCCATTTTGAACAGCCAAGCGTATGGGTCTGAACGAGTCAACTTTTATCCCATTTGAGCAATAGGTAAGGACATATAACAACACCCAAAGGATAGTATTGGGTATAATCTTTCTCAATCTCACTGTTGGACCTATAGAAAAAGAAGCCGAATTCCATATCATTGACATCCCCGCTTCCTTCAATCTGCTATTGGAAAGGACATGGTTGGATAGTCTGGGTGCCATACCATCGACAATCCATCAAAAGGTCAAGTGTGTCTGGAAAAACAAGATCTGTGATATCCTTGGGGATAGTTGGGTTCGCCTGTCTGAAGCTTCGTCAAGTGCACCAGTTTTGGAAGTATAATTGTAAGAAGACGAAACCAATATGGGAGGGTTTGAGTTTATTAACATGTTGGAAGAAGCTAAGCCGAGGAAGTTCCTGCAACTCTACTTTGATCAGTATGCAAGCCCCTTGTTCGTAGGGATTATGAAGAAGATGGGTTTCTTTCTAGGCATGGGACTAGGAAAGAATATTCAAGGTCTGCCGGAGTTTCTAAGGATCCCCACCCAGACTCACACTTATGGTCTAGGTTATCAGCCGTCAAAGAAAGAATTAAGGGAAAAGACGCAGGCAACAGACGCACCATTGGTCCCGTACCAGAAAATGCTCAACGGGTACTTTGTGAATGAGGGTGAGGATTTCCCCGTTTGTGGCTTCCCAGAATCATGAGTTGATCAGAAAGACAATCTCTTGAAGCCAGGGTTTGAGCTTTTCTTCCCCCATGAGTTCTCCAAGCATGAAGACCCATACTTGCAGGTCCCCGCAAAATCTGCTACTGCTAGAGATTAGATCGGTGTGCTAAAGGGACTAGTTATGCAAAATATGTTGGGCAAAGAGAGCACTAAAATCGAAGGAACGAGCCAGGAAGGGGTCATGAAAACTGAGGTCAAGAAAGAATATGCCGAGGGCACGATGGAAGAAGTGCAAGAAAAAGGCAAGGGGGACGATGTGAAAGAACCAGAGGAAGCAATGACTGAAAGAGGGGATGAAAAGAGAAAGCTTCCAGACTGCGACACCGTGGAGCTGAAGCAAGGAGTCAACAAGGAATGGCTTTTTGAGTCTAGTGATAAGTACCCCTCTCCCAGGAGTCTGTAATGGCCCAAATGAGGTGTCTTACTATTGCTATGTCTGTTGTAATCACCCCAAACAAAATCAATGAAAGTATGACTAATTCTGCCTACTCGAATGCGCTTAATGAATGTGATAACCATGAAATACCAATTGAATTAAAAAAATTAATTAAAAAAGAAAAATAATCTGCATGTAAAATCGTTGAGGACACTCTAACAATCAATCTAGGAAATGAAGATAATCCCCAAAATGTCTTCATTGGCTCTACACTTAGCAAAGAAGAAAGTGAAGAATTGATCAATCTATTAAATGAATTCAAAGATGTTTTAACATGGTCTTATAGTGATATGCCAGGTATCGATCCAAAGATAGTCAAACATCATATTCCCCTCTTCCCTAACTCAAAACTAATAAAACAAAATTTGAGACGAATGAGGCCTGAATGGGCACTTAAAGTTAAAGAGGAAGTTTAAAAGCAGTTAAAAGCTGGATTCTTGATGGTCACCGAGTATCCTGAATGGATTGCCAACATTGTGCCAGTTCTGAAAAAGGAAGGTCATGTTAGGGTGTGCGTTGATTTTTGAGATTTGAACAAAGCAAGCCCTAAAGATGACTTCCCTTTACCTCATATCGACGTGCTAGTTGATAACACTGTAGGGCATGAACTTCTGTCTTTTATGGATGGGTTCTCAGGTTATAACCAGAATCTCATTACGCCCGAGGATAGAGAGGAAACCACTTTTATCACACCATGGGGAACATATTGCTATAGGGTAATGCCGTTTGGGCTCAAGAATACAGGGGTGACATATCAGTGGGCTGCTACTACATTACTGTACAATATGATCAATAAGGAGGTAGAAGTATACGTGGATGATATGATCGTGAAATCTAAGGAAAGGAGAGGACACTTGGGGGTATTAAGGAAGTTCTTCGAAAGGTTGAGAGAGTTTAGAATGAGGTTGAACCCTCAGAAATGCACCTTCGGAGTTACTACCAGAAAGCTGTCAGGATTTCTTATCACCTAGAGGGGAATAGAGGTGGACCTGACCAAAATAAAAGCCATGGTTGAGATGCAGCCGCTAAAGAATGAGAAGGAGTTGAGAGGATTTTTGGGTAGAATACAGTTCATCAGCCGCTTCATCTCAAAACTCACCCTGGCATGTGACCCGTTGTTTAAGCTGCTTAGAAAAGGAGAGAAGTTCGAATGGGATACCCTATGCCAACAAGCCTTTGATAAAATCAAGACCTATCTCCAAAACCCACCTGTCCTATCACCGCCCTCACCCGGAAGGCCTTTATTGCTATACATTTCTGTGTCCGAAGATTCGATGGGGTATATGTTGACCCAAGAAGGAGAAGAGGGGCACGTGGAAAAAGCCATTTATTATTTGAGTAAAAGGATGATCGGATACGAGATGAAATATTTGCCTTTGGAGAAAACCTGCTGAGCCTTAGTCTGGTGTACCCGTCGCCTTCGGCACTACATGCTAGCCTTTCCCGTAACCCTAATATCCCAAATGGATCCACTTAAATACCTATTTGAAAAACCCATTTTGACCAGTAGGATCTCCCGATGGACCATGATGATAGCTAAATTCGATATCAAGTATGTCACTGCCAAATCCGTAAAAGAGAGAGCTGTCACCGAATACCTAGCCGACACTGCGATAGAATCCAAGGAGAAGGGTGAGTTCCGATTCCCAAACGAATGGGTGATGGGTATAGAAGAGAATCTGTGAAAAATGTATTTCGATGGAGCGGCTAACCAACTAGGCTATACCCAATTAGCCATCAAGCTTAAGTATAACTCAACCAATAACACGGCAGAGTACGAAGCCTGCATAGTTGGAATGGAAGCGGCACTGGCCTTGAAAGTTGAAAGGATTGATGTTTTTGAAGATTCCAATTTGATCATATTCCAAGTACGGGGTGATTGGAGGGTAAAACATGAAAAGCTGAGACCTTACCATAAGTACCTGGAAAACATGAAAGTACAGTTCAAGAAAATATCATTCTATTACCTTTCTCGAGAAGAGAACCAGTTGGTGGACTCCCTAGCAACCTTAGCCTCGATGATACAAATCCCCTCAAGAGTCACCATGATCCCGTTATCTATAGAGATAAGGAACCAACCTTCATTTGAGATGATCACAACCCTAGAAGATGAAGGAGAAGTGCCTTGGTACGAGGATAGAATTTCATTAAAGAAGAAAAGTACCCCAAAGGAGCTTTAGAGAAGGACAGAAAGGCGATTCGAAGGTTCTGTGCCCAATTTGTGATCTATGCGGATAAGCTATGGAAGAAGTCATATACCGGGTATAATTTGGAGTGTTTATATGGAAAGGTGGCTAAGAGAATGATGGAGAAAATACACGAAGGAGTTTGTAGACCCCACATGAATGGGCATATGTTGGCGAAGAAGATAGTTCGGCAAGGGTATTATTGGACAACCTTAGATAGAGATTGTTGTGAGTATGTTAGGAGATGCCATAATTGCCAAATCTATGCAAATCTGATGCATACCCCTCCTTCCCAACTCTATAGCATGACCATGCCTTGGCCGTTTTCTGTGTGGGGTATTGATATTATCGATGAAATAGTCCCAAAATCCTCTAATGGACATCGGTACATAATTGTGGCAATTGATTATTTTACCAAGTGGGTGGAGGCTGCGTCATATGTGACTTTGAAGGCTAAAGATGTGGTGAGCTTCATAGAGAAGAACATAATCTGCAAATATGGGGTCCCAAATGAGTTTATTTCAAATCATGACAGTCATTTCCAAGGTGAGGTGATCCCGCTCTTAGAGAAATATAAGATAAAACGTCATCAGTCATCCCTGTATAGGCCGCAAACGAATGGGGCAGTGGAAGCAGCGAATAAGAATGTCAAAGTAATCTTGGGGAAAATGATAGACACATGTAAGGATTGGCACAAGAAACTGCCGTTTGCACTATAGGGATACCAGACCTCTATGAGAACTTCTACAGGAGCTACACCATATTCGTTGGTCTACGAGATGGAGGCGGTCCATCCAATTGAGGTAGAAATACCATCTCTTCGAGTTTTGACAGAATGTAAAGTAACCGAATTATAATGGATGCGGGGAAGGTATGAGGAGCTGATGTTGCTCTATGAGAAAAGGTTGGTTGCAATACACCATACTCGGGGATATCAGAAGAGGATAGTTCTTGCTTTTAACAAAAAGGTTCACCCAAGGAAGCTTGCCGAGGGTGACCTGGTCCTCAAAGAACTTAAAGTGCCTATTTATGACCCTAGAGGAAAATTCAAACCCAATTGGGTCGGGTCATACATCATTAAGACTCTTCTTTTCGGAGGGGCTGCCTATCTTATGGACTTGGACAGGGTTGGATTTAAACAGCCAATTAACCTCGATCACCTCAAGAAATATTTTGCTTGAAACCATTTCTTTCAAAACCTCCTACCTTGATGAACTATGCTTGACCTAATTCCCACTTGGGGATACGTAAGCAACCAACTCGGCTCGGTCATTAATAATTACCCAAGTGGCACCTTCCGTCAAGTCTTAAATCGAACTACTAAGGACCTGATACCCACCTAGGGATAAGTAGGCGGGCTCTTCATTAGCCCTCAGTCCATGAAAAACCTAAAGAGGATACCTGTGCTAAACTAGGGGCAAACTTGCGTTTGCCTGGAACCACTTCAGAGCCTCATAACCAAGGGCAAACTTCATTTGCTATCCGAAAAACCCAGATATTTACCCGTCTTTGGATCCCCTGGCTATCAAAATAAGTACTAAAAAGAAACAAATGAGAATTCATTGTAAAGAATGATTAAAGCTCTAAGCAAGATTCGAAGTAAAGTGACAAAAGCCAAGAAGAGATTTTTGAAAGGAAGATTTTCATAACCTAAAGATAGATCGAAAGAATGAATACATTGAGTGAACATGTTAGAACATTTTCTAAAAACATAAAAACATTCTTTAGAAGGAAAAGAAAATCACACTCAAAAGCGCAGAAAAGTAGTCAGGAGTTGTTAGAAGTTTTGTAAAATAAAGCTCTATCCTGTTTTGCTTTCATCTATGTGTGTCTATGGAGTCTGTTTCTCGACCAGATTCTAGTTCTACAAAAGATACTCAGTAGTGGGCACAACTGAAGCTGGAATTCTCCAAAAGAGAGCTGCCACACTGTCATGCCAAGCCTTAGCGAAGGCTTTCACGGTGGAGGAACAACGACCGAACTCCTCGCGAAATCTGTAGTGATATTCTCAGTAACATCCTAGAGAAGTCCATACTGACAAACCACTCGGCCGGGAATGTAGAAAATAGTAGCATGCATGCCAGGCAACCAAATACCAGGTTGCCCAAGAAGTTGTACTACAACGGAGTGATAAGTCCACTGTGGACAGGTCCAGCAGACATCATCGGGAGAGAGACCCTGAAGCTAATTGAGCCAAGCATCGACACAATGGAATAAGTGATGAATCTCTATACGATTGTAGAAAAGTGGCATGCGAAGGTGCGAAGGGTGTATAAAGAGATCTAGACGCTCCATGAGCCAAACTTGTAAGACGAAAGGTGCTCTCACAGATAACATGGCCCTTGTAGCGTGGGCACAATCCAAGCCTATCAAGGTCTCACCAAGGACCAGCATGATGGCACTATTCATTTCTCGCAGACCGCAAACGATGGGTATGAGAACGTCAAAAGATGACAAAAAGAAGAAGTAAGAGAGCATAGCTATCGATAATGCATTATGCCGAGTGATCTGATACCCACCATCATAGGGGTCCTCCATGGAAGAATAGACAGAGGAAAGACGCTCAAAATCAATCTCTCGGCCGTGAATGAAGAAGCCTGCCGCATTCCAGGATATATGAAGAAGAGTGGTAAGGTCCTGAACATACCCGGCTTGCACCGGAGGAACTATCAAATCCGCAAAAGTGTCAGTGTGGAGGATAGCACTGAACTCCTCGAACAAAGGACAAACCCCCTAGAAGCCGAAGCGGAAGACATGGAGAGAGGGATCCCAACACTACATAACGGCTTGAAGCAAGCCTTCATTCAGGAATATCCGCCAGAAAGAGAAGAGGTCATCTAATCTGAAACACTCGAAGTTGAATCTGTCAATGCCAGAGAGAGTATCCATCCATAGGAAGAGGATTTAGGAGCTAATGGAGGCCATTTGAGGGGAAGTGAAGGAAAGAGAAGAGTGTTTTGCGAAATTTTGAGAAAAAGAGGGTATAAATAGAAGTAGATCTGCCCAGAACACAGGGCGGCACTCGAGATACTGAAGCAACACTCACTAGAATGCCACGCGGCAGTCAGCAATTGCCACATGGCAGTCACAAACTGCCGCTGCGGCACTCACTAAGTACCGCTAAGGTTCAATCGAGTGCCACACAGAGCTTATTTGGCCAGGATTTGTTTGTAATGTATTCAGTCCACCTGTAAACAAAAAAAACTAAATAAAACAATAAAACGTGTACATCAGATCGCATCACGTACAACAAGACCAATCTATGGTCACATTCATTCATTCATATAAGAATAAATAAGTAATGAAAGCAAAATCATAGTTACAAGCATTCACTAGTCACAGAAAATTAAAATAAAAAAGGGGGACCAAGCCATGGTCACAACCACAAAAAGACAAAAAGGAAGAAAGGTAATAAAATACAGGACCAAGCTTCGCATCTATGATATGCAGTAGGTCATAAGCAATAAAATCAATCAGAAAAGATAAAAAGTGATCATGATAAGGGAGTATGTAGATGCCTATCCTGTCCCGACTGTCAGAGAGCCATCAAAATAAAAAAACATATATATACAGTCATCCAGGTATGTATATCAGAAAACCAAAAAAATGAAAAGCAATATCAACCCCGGCCCCGGGTTCGGCCTGTGATGCCTCCGAGAGGCTCCTCCTCTAACTCCGTGCCACTCCCGCCGCCTCTGCCTCCGCCTCGACCGGCACCTCCGTAAGCCCTCTGGGACCCACTCCAAACTGCTGGAGCTGTGCTAGAGCTCTCTCACTCATAAGACCAAGGCCATATTCTCTTCCTCCTGGGCGAGGAAAAAGAATGAATAACCAAGATTAGTTGAAAAATTGGAATGAAAGTGCTAAAAAGGAAAAAAGTATAAATAAAAAGGGAATAAGAGTCTACCATGGCTCTCGCACGATCCTCAGCAGCCACCCGCACTTCGTTAGCTTAAATCAGGAAATCAGAAAAAAGAAGAGGAGTCAGGATGAGAATGCAAAAAAATCATCAAATCAAAGTAGGGTTTTAGAAGATTACCCTTAACTCTTGACCGTGGAACCACTCTCTCATGGTATGGATGTAGAGCAAGCCCTCCTCTGCATAGTCCCGCAGGACATGGTCGTACTGAAGCGGGATAGTGGGAATACCCGCGTAGTATCGATGGACCATAGACATGCCCTGTTCACCGTAGGAGACTGTCTGAAGGCTCAAATCCCATGACGATAGAGCTGGAGTCCGAGACGCAGCAGGAACGGGCTGCAAAAAGAAAAATGAATTCAGTAAAAAAATATATAAGAACTACAAGAAAGAATGAAAAGCCGAAAGGAACTCACCTGAGTCACTTCCATCAGAGGGAAGTTCTTCATTAGCTTAGCAGTGCGAAAAGCCTCATACCCATCCGGAAGCTCCAAAAACTCGTAAATCGAGGACCCGTTCAGGGCAGCTATGAACGGACTACCCTGAAGCGTCTCTGTAGCTCTCATAGAAGCAAGTGGAGGACGTGGCACAAAATATCCAGGAGCCATCAGCGACTGCCTGGTCACTCTCTGCCCCAAATACCACTCCCGAGCATCCGGACCATCCAATAGTATCCTCTGCGGATTATACCCACCCGATTGCCGAATCCCCTTAGAGACTGTAGGAAACATGTCCACCCGAGGCTGCCATCGGACGTGTGGCTCTCTCAGATTTATCATAAAGTTCCTAATCGAGATAATGTCATGAGCCCCAGTCTTCTGCCCGACTCGCTCCTTCTGCCACTTCAGTCCCTTGGGCATGATGAAGGTGTCAGCAAGTCACGTTGAAGGCGACATCATGTGTAAGTACTCATGGGACCCGATTTGTAAGAAAGAAAAAGAAAGGAAAAGAACATGAGATTCAAGACTTTGAAATTAGGAAATAATTCAGAAATCGATTAAGTTAGTGAGAATAATAAAGAAAAATAAGAGGTTGTACCTCCCATGCCCTCCAGAAGCCACCCGTAGAGGTTGGTCGGTCCCAAGAAATGTCTCCCATATGCTTGTACAGGATGGCAGATCCTACACCAGCCCAATCATTCTAATAGATACGGTCCATGTGCTCTGGGAACCCTACCAATGCCACAGAAATTCGATAGCCCCTATTGCTCAGCAGAGAGCACCCCAACATATACATGATGAACCTGCGGGCCATCTACTCATCTGTAAAGCCCTGCTGGCCTCTGAAGGTGTTGAGAAACCACTTAGCCGTAACCAAGGGCTCCTCAGGGACTACTCCTAGCAATGGCAGCACCCACTCCTACTCTGTCTCCATATCCAAGTACTGTAAGCACTTCCTCCCCGAAAGGGATCCCAGTGATCATCGAGACGTCAAGCGGGGTCATCGTCATCTCCCCGAACTCAAAGTAGAATGAGTTAGTGGTGTCCTACCATCGCTCTGAGAGAGCGTGTATCTGTCTCAAGTCGTTGGAGCTCTTCGTCAAGAGTTTGACAAAGTCCCCAAAGCCCGCTGCATCAATGAAGCCCCGTACAATCTCATTCAGATACTCGTACCACGTGAAGCCATGAGCCAAGCTATCATGCCCCTTCAACACGTTGGGCTAGAGCTACAAAAGTTACAAGATCCAGTGTCAGCAAACAAATGGATAAAAGAAAGAAATAAAAAGGTAAATAATGATAATAAGGATGAGAATGAATAGTGAATAAATAAAAGAGAGCGCTTGGAGCACTCAAAAAAATTCCATAAGTGCAGCATTCGCATTCATAAAAGGAACACATAAAATCTTTGTTGACATGCACTACATTCATACGGTTTACGAGAAAATTTGAAAGGAAAGGATGAAATAGAGTGAGAAGGGATAGTAGTGAATAGAGAAATTTAACATGAATGAATAAAAGAGAAGTTGGAACAATTCCGCAAGCATAGCATTGACATTCATGTGGAGTTTTGTCGTCATACATTCACTTATAAGGTTTATAAAAAAAAATTAAGTGAAGTGAAATAAAGAACGAAAGAAAATGAATAATAGCAATAATGAGAAAAGCAATCAAAGCATTTAGGGGCTCGAAAAGCGAGGTACACACATTCAAAAGTACATTTGAATAAATCAAAAGGGGAAGCATGATATCGTATGTTGAGTTTATTAGATTTTTAAGCAGAAAATTCAAAGAAAAGAGATGAGAGACGCGTAAACCTCTCGTTAAAATGCTCAAGCGGACAGGAGCTTGTCCGGATCCCGGAGTAAGAAAGTGGGATTGGGGTGGGGGGTAGCCCTGTACCTCGCCTTCTTCTTACTACCCGAGCTGCTAGCCATAATCTGCCAAGAGGGAAAGAACTGAGCATTAAAGTTTTGACAGAACTCAAGAGAGTAATAAAAATAAGAAGAATGATGAAGTTTTGATCAAGATAAACTAACCTGTGGATCCCTTAGATCAATGCAAGAAAAGGGAGAAAAATATCCAGAGGAATTTGAGTGAAAGAGTTTTTGAGGAATGAGAGAAATGAAAAGGAAAACGAGTAAATAAGTAATGCCTGCTCAGCGCGGTACTTGAAAAACGTGCACGGTAGTTGGTGGAGCGCTGCACGTCACTCTCTAAGTGCCGCAGCGGTATTCTGCAAGTGATGCACGGCAGTCACGGACTGCCACAATTTTAAGCGTGTACCGCGAATGAGGCGGTTAAAAGGGCTTTTGGCTTCCCCCCAAATTTCAAATTGGGTCCTAAAATTTGAATTTAAACCCCCGTAGTCTGCCCGCCTTGTGCGCTTTGGTCCCCGAAAATGATTTCCAAGACCAACTGTCTCCCAATTTTAGAATCTGAATCATTTTGAGTCAAATTAATTCCTATTTTTGAAAATTTTTGAATTCTTCGAGTCCAATCGACTCCCGATGTTGTCAAAAGAATTCTTTGAGTCTAATTAACTCCTGATTTTATGAAAATTGATTTGTTGTAAGTCCCATGACTCCCATTTTTGAAAAAATTTTGGATTCTTTGAGTCTGATCGATTCATGATTTGGAATCAAGAATCCGGGTTGACCCTTGATTATGAAATTTTGAAAGGAATCTGAGGCTAATTAACTCCTGGAACCAATTTAAGTCTGATTCGACTCCTGATTTTAAATATTGAAAAACATATCCGACAGGGCCGAAGGGTTGCAGATTTTTCACAGTTAACGTATCCGACGGGGCCGAAGGGCTGCAAATTTTTCAGAGCAAACATATCTGACGGCTCCAAAGGGCTGTGGACTTTTTAGAGCAACATATCCGACGGGGCCGAAGGGTTGTAGATTTTTAGAGCAAACATATCCGACGGGGCCGAAGGGCTGCGAATTTTTTAGAGCAAACATATCCGACGGGGCCGAAAGTCTGCGGATTTTTCAAAGCAAACATATCCGACGGGGCCGAAGGGCTGCATATTTTTCAGAGCAAACCCGCATTGGCACCAGGGCCTAAGTCGCGAAGCGTCGCCCAGTCAATTAGGTTTGTCCGTTCGGCTAGGATGGTCACGTATCTTGAAGAGAATGAACCTGATGATTACAAAAACTCCGAATTCTAAATAATATACTCATCTCTAAGTTCGAGAAAACGTGAGCATTGAGTAGCATAAGGCATGGATTGCATCTAAAGACGTCAGGATTGCACGATTTAGAATCACATCATTTATAGAGCACGAGGTTGTATTAACCACCGTCATTTGCATGAGCACATGCATTACGACAGGGTAGGTGCATTCATTCGTATGACTACTTGTGTTTGTGTGTTTGACCCTTGCCCGAACTGCGTCTCGGTCTGATTCCTGAGTGGATGCGTAAGCAACTCACCATTTGAGCGTGACTAGTATGAACCATTGCCGTACGCCTATTTTATTTTGCAACGCTTTTTTTGTTTACCTAAATTCGACAGTTTGGTCAAAGGCTTGTCTTCACACAGGCTTCGACATTCACTTGTGAAACGCATTGCTCCATAATTTATCGAAGAGGGGCAAACTATAGACACTCTGATTTTGACCAAACATCAAATTAAGGGGAGTGTTATCTCTAGATCCGATGATGACAATGTTCGACTAATCTAGGACTTCCAAAGGTGATTCAAGCACTTCAAAAGGCTCTGCAATTCAAACAAAAAGAAACAAAGAAGAAAAGTAGAGAACAAAATAAAACAGCACATGTCACAGTTTGCGGCATTCACGGGTTGCCGGTGCGGCACTCTCTGATTGCCGTACTGCAGTCAGTAAGTGCCACAACGGAGTTCATTGATAGCCGTAAAAATGCATCAAATGCCATGAAAATCATAATTCCAAAATAAATGGCAGTCCGCGGAGTTGTTCGCGGCATTCATTGAGTGTCGCATCGGCATTCAGTGATTGTCGCACCGGCAATCAGTGAGTGCCGTTCTGGCACGTATTGAGTGTCACTTCCATCTCCGTTGAGTGTCACATTTTTGTTTCTGCCAGCTTCGAAATAGTACATTTTGTACCTTCAAAATGACATCTGGGATTAGGATTTTTACTATAAAATTACCAAAATAACCCTCCAAAGTTTACCTATATATAGGGGATGAATATCCCATTACAAAGGACTTGGAATTCTGAATCTTAGAACCTTATCTTGATTCTCTTTGTTTAAAACCTCTTAAACATTCTCTAAACACAATTAGGAACAAGTTTTAGAGGAGTTTAAGGAAGAAGTTGCATGAGTTAGAAGAAGAAGAGCTTGAAACACCTTTGAAAGACCTTCTAAAACCTAAGAGTTGAGAATAGTTGGAGGTAAACTCTAGACTAATTAATCTTAATTTAAGTTCAATCACAATATTAGAATCTTTTAGGATCTTTTACACATTTTCAAGAACTCCCTTCCCACCTCATTTCTTCACAAGCCACCAATATTGTGATTGAACTTGCATTTCATTGGTTTGGATCAAAGTAACATAAAATGAAATTAACTTAGATATTACTTGAGTCTTGGTTTCCTTTTTCTTTTTCTTTTTTATTATAATCATCTCTTGGGATTCATAAGAATTTCAATGCCTTACTTGAATCCTTAGACTTGAGATCCTTTAATCTTCTTATAAACTCATGATTTGTAAGAGGATTAAGGTTGATACTAGCATGTTTAGTCAATGAGTCTAAACCAATCTCCATGGTTTAGGTTCATTACTTTGAGATTTCATGGAGTTTCTTCATACTCCTTAGTTTCCAATGACCATCAAATGGGAGGAAAAGTAGTTTGAGTTAAGCCAAATTTCATGGCTTGATAAGTTAGAGTTAACAAATAAAGGTGAACTTGACAATGGTGCAGTGAGTTCATAAACCACCCTTGATCAAAGATTTTTAGCTAAATAATGGACAATTGGAATTGGATGAAACCAATTGGAAAGTGTCAATAACACAAAGTTTTACCATTGTGATTTTTGTTTTGGTGAGATTCCATGCTCAAGATGGATTGATCATGGGTTTTGTGAAGCAACAACAATCTGCCCAGAGTTTTAGAACAGTAACACCTTTTTGATATAAGCAAATCAGAGCATTAATAAAGTATTCTTGATCTCAAATAATTTTTTATATGAAGTTTTCATAAGATCCCCTAAAAAGATTAGAGTCTTTTAGATTTGTTTACTATTTTTAAAAATCATACAAAAACTCTAGACAGAGAGTTGTAAATTTCTAAGTGATGTCTAGTGTTTGTCCGATTCCTAGAGATTGAACCGTTGATCTGTGATTTTTCTTTTTGGGTTGGAAACTAGACTCACAGAGGCATCTTGTGTCCAAAATTCATTGACATCAAACCACGGGAAGCTTGCCTTTTCTATTTTTGAAGTTCTGGTCTGCTCTATATAATTTTCAGAATTTTGTGACAGATTTAACAACCTTGTAAATAATGGTTCAAATGATCTTTCCATGATCTAAGGCTTAAACAATGTTTCAATAATGATTAGTTAAACTTTAATCCAGAGGATTAAATGATCCAAATCAATGAATAGTTCTTCGCTTACTCTTGTTCACATTCATGTATTCATATACATAGATTGATACTTGTAATTAGAACCCATTTTGCATTGGGATTCAAATTACACTTAATTGAACCTAATCATGAGCTCATTATGATCATGTTGGGACTACACCACCTCTATATGGACATTACATTGGCTCCTAGTTGAGACTTGTATATCTATAGAAGTGATGCATTTCCAACTAGTTAGAAAGAATTCATAATTATGTCAATTCTTTCATACTTGATAGATTTAAGCTAGAAGTTTAGGGATGTTACTTAGAATTTAATATTATCTAAAGCATATGGACTAACCCTCTGTTTTGTAGTGATACTGAGGTATGATTTCTCAAACTCCTCTTTAGTCTGTTTAATTTCTTGATTTTATCGATTTTTGACTCCATGCGCGACACCTTAGAATTAGGTTTTGCCTTATGTGTATATGGGGATTAGAGACTCCTATAAGTTTTTATTTACTTGCATGCATTGCACGTTTCCATATTCGCGGCTGGATCCCGAGTAACTTCGCTTATTCCCTATTGCATATCATATTGTTTCCTAATCGAATTATGTGGTTTTGAATGATATTTTCACCATTAGCAATCTTACACCCTTTTAGACATGTTTAGTAATGTATATCTATATCTACGTATTAATTGAGGGCACATTTAGATTAATGATTCGATTAAAAGGATGTTGAGTAGGGGCCTATCACGAGATAGGATGAGAGTGGGCGATTTAGTCCACTGGGCTCCTTCCCCTCTCATTCCATAATCCCCGGACCTAGAAATCTCTGGTTTCCAAAAGATCAGTTTGCTCTAAAATGGTTTCTTAATTTTTCTTTCAAAAATTAAGTGGCGACTCGAGTTTTATATTTTAGAAATGTAAAAGATTTTGAAAAAGCTTTGGGTAAGAGAAAAATGCGATATCCTCAACACTGCTTTTAAACTTATCTCACACTTCTCTCTCGAAGTCAGTATGTAACTCGACTGATGGAAAAACCGGTTTAAGTTCTAAGTTTAAACGCGCAGCGGAAAAATCAAGTTATAAAACTTAATTGGCATGCCCGGATCTACTACCCATCAACTCTATAGATGCGCACAAGAGGGGACAAGAATTATACCTTACTGTCTTGAACCCAATTCTGAAATCTCTGACTTCCAGCAGCCTCCACTAGATGGTCTTCACTCTTATGACTCCTATGGATGCTCGCAGGAAGGGCTAGGGTTGGTGGGAACCCTAATGGAGAGGATATAGAAGGTTTTGGGGCTCCAAAACAGTTTCTGCAGCTTCTGACGTTCAAAACGACGAACCTCTCTTTTTAGAACGCAGCTGCCCTATTTATAGATTCCCAGAACCGACCTAGCTTTCGAGCGATCGAAGTGGCTTTGATCGATCGAACCATATTCAATCGATCGAACCTGTCTAGACTTCAATCGATCGAGACAACTTCGATCGATCGAACCTATCTTGACATCATCCTCATTTGCCTTTCCAAGCATCCTAGCGGAGCTAAGAGTGGGACCTCCTAGGCTCTTTATTGTTGGCTCAGATCAGTTGATTAACTCCCATGACCAAACTCTTTGATCAGCAAAATAATCGACTGATCAGTTAACGTTTACTCCACTATAAAACGATAACTGAACTCCAACGCAAAAGAACATATCTGAAGCGATAACTAAACTTGTATGTTGTACTAATGTCCCTCTACCGTCAGCATTCGCAATCATATTCAGGTAATTGGATAAACAGTTACTGTCAACCTGAATCATGATTACTTCTTATAATCCTTGAGTCCCATTCACCTCTCATGATTACCAAACATGTTGATAACTCTTATCAACAAGACTGCAGTACTCAGTAATCGACTTGGTGACATTCTCAAGGGAATGCTTACTCTGAATCAGAGGGTAGATTCTATCTTGACAATATATGTTCACAACCCTATGAACATGACATACCCAAGATACCCAGGTGTTGATCTTCTATAGACCTCACTGATTGGTAAGTCAAAGCAGTCATATCCACAGTCTGTGTTCATAATCGTCTCAAGATTGAGAACACGTACCTTACACAAGTTATGAGTTCCTATCGACTGATTGACAGCCTTGAGCGTCAAAAGGAAACTCAGGTCCGTCAATGCACTATAAGCACTAGCATATTAACTAAGAGTTACACTCTAGTGATTTGAGATTGATCACTCCATCCAATGGTAGTTAATCATGCTACAGTGTAAACCTGATGAGATATCCTAGTCTCAACATCCACTGTGACATGTTCTAAGTAACAAAGAATAGCAATTCGTATCTCACTTGTATGTACCTCATACATACACGAATTACTTACTATGATACTTAAGGATAACAATCATCTCATGAAAGAATCATACATAACAAAATGTAAAGCTGATATCCATATATTAAAATGTCAATGTCTCCTATATAAAGTAATGGTTTGAGGGCACAAACCCAACAAACTCCCACTTGCACTCATAACCATACAGGATTACATCTGAGACCTAGACTATCTAGATGACGATCAAAGACCTTCTGTGGCAAGGCCTTTGTAAACGGATCAGCAAGATTGTCAGCGGTGGCAATCTTGGTGACAGTCACATCTCCAAGTTGAACAATATCTCGGATAAGATGATATTTCCGCTCTACGTGCTTTCCCTTTCTGTGGTTCCTTGGCTCCTTGGACTGAGCCACTGCCCCACTATTATCACAATAAAGCGTAATAGGTGACAGCGACGCTGGTACCACCTCGAGTTCCATGAGGAACTTCTTGAGCCAAACAGCTTCCTTTGCGGCTTCACAAGCAGCCACATACTCAGCTTCTGTAGTTGAGTCTGCAATGCATTTCTGCTTAATGCTCCTCCAACTGACAGCACCACCTCCCAAGGTAAAGAGATGACCGGACGTCGACTTCCTCGAATCTTTATCTGACATAAAGTCCGAGTCAGTGTATCCTACTGGAATTAACTCACTACCACCGTACATAAGCATGTAATCTTTAGTCCTTCTCAAGTACTTAAGAATGTGCTTGACGGCTGTCCAGTGCTCTGGACCTAGATTCAACTGATATCTGCTAACCATGCCAATGGTAAAGCAAATATCTGGTCTAGTGCATAACATCGCATACATAAGACTTCCCACTGCTGAAGCATAGGGAACTCCTATCATGCGATTCCTCTCCTCCTGTGTCTTTGGACACTGGTCCTTGGAGAACGCTAAACCATGCCTGAAAGGTAACAATCCTTTCTTTGAATTATCCATTGAAAACTTAGTTAGCACCTTATCGATATAACCAGCTTGAGACAATCCCATTATCTTTCGCTTGCGATCCCGAAAGAGCTTTATCCCAAGAATATAGCTCGCCTCTCCTAGATCCTTCATATCAAAAGTACTAGCTAGCCAAACCTTGACCGTTGACAATGCCGCTACATCATTCCCAATGAGTAGAATATCGTCAACGTAAAGCACAAGAAAGGCCATCACTTTCCCTTCACACTTCTTGTATACACAAGGTTCATCCAGATTCTGTATGAAACCAAACGACTTGACCACTTGGTCAAATCGGATGTTCCAACTCCTGGATGCCTGCTTAAGCCCATAAATGGACTTTTGCAGCTTGCATACTAAGTTACCTTTCCGACCAACTATGAACCCTTCTGGTTGTTGCATATAGATGTCCTCCTCAAGATTGCCATTCAAGAATGCAGTCTTGACGTCCATCTGCCAGATCTCATAATCTAGGCATGCAGCAATGGATAAGAGTATTCTGATGGACTTGAGCATGGCTACCGGTGAGAAGGTTTCCTCATAGTCAATGCCCTCCCTCTGAGTATAACCTTTCGCTACAAGCCTAGCCTTAAAGGTCTCAACCTTTCCATCAGATGCTCTTTTCCTCTTGTAGACCCACTTACAACCAATGGATTTAATATTGGCTGGAAGTTCTATAAGATCCCAGACCTGATTAGAATCCATAGATTCTAATTCAGCCTTCATAGCTTTAACCCAATGTTCTGAATCAACATCAGTCATTGCCTCTTCGTATGTGGCAGAATCAGATTCAGATTCTATGGAGACAGCTTCAAAAACTTCTCCTAAGAACATGCATCTATCAGGCTGGCTGATAATCCTCCCACTACGACGAGGTACCGGTGCGGAAATGGGTGAAGAAGTGGTATTTTATTGATTTATATCGTTATCAACTACGGGTTGGACTGAGGGCTCTCCTTCTATCTCTCTAAGATCTATCCTTCCCTTAGGTTTATGGTTCATGATATAGTCATCCTCCAAGAAAACAGCATTCGTACTAACAAACACTTTCTGCTCTCTTGGATCATAAAAATACCATCCATAAGTACCCTTTGGATACCCTACGAAGTAACATACTTCCGATCTAGAATCCAACTTGCTCATCTTTCCTTTCAGCACATGTGCCGGACACCCCCATATCCGGAGATGTTGCAAAGAAGGCTTGCGCCCAATCCACATCTATCGTGGTGTCCTAGGAACAGATTTGCTTGGTACTAGATTTAGTATGTACGCAGCGGTTTCCAAAGCATAACCCCAAAGAAATAATGGCAACTCTGAATAACTCATCATTGACCTAGTCATGTCTAAAAGAGTCTGGTTCCTTCTCTCAGCTACACCATTCTGTTGAGGCGTGCCAGGTGCAGTCAACTGTGACAGAATCCCATTCTGTACGAGGTGATCAATAAACTCATTAGAGAGGTACTTGCCACCTCGATCAGATCGAATGGCCTTGATATGTGTGCCCAATTGCTTCTCCACTTCAGCCCTAAACTCTTTGAACTTTTCAAAGGCTTCAGACTTGTGCTGCATTAGGTACACATATCCATACCTGGAGTGGTCATCGGTAAATGTTATGAAATACTCATAACCACCCCTTGCTCTAATATTTATTGGTCCACACACATCAGTATGAACTAATTCCAACAATGCATTGGTTCTATTGCCCTTTGCGGGAAAGGGCCTTTTGGTCATCTTACCCTCTAAACAAGACTCACAGACTTCCATTGGTTCGAGAACCAAATCGCCTAAGATCCCTTCTTTGACTAGTCTGCCAATCCTATTTAGATTGATATGGCCAAGCCTCATGTGCCAAAGCCTTGTTGGATTAGTGAAAGGTCTCTTTCTTTTAGATGGTACAGTAACCACTGAGTTATTGAGTTCTATGCAAGAGTCTTAAGAAATATTGGGAGTAATCACATACAAACCATTTGATTTAACACCAGAACATATAAAAGAACTATTTTTTTTAATCACAACTTCAGTTCCAAAATGAAAAGAATAACCATTATTCGATAAATTAGAAACTGAAATTAAATTACGTCTCATTGAAGGGACGTAAAGTACATCTGATAAAATCAAAATTTTACTGTCTAGAAATTCTAAAACTACAACTCCTATAGCAACCGCAGAAACGGTTGCGCTAGAACCTAGAGTAAGTACGATTTCCCCATCACTGCACCTCCTGGTTGATCTGAACCCCTGTAATGAATTACAGATACGGTTAGTCGCACCAGAATCAATGCACCAAGTGTTTGAAGTATCCGTTATAAAACTTACTTCAATCACATGTGATTCAATCATACCTTGAACTCTTGTAGCTAAGAATTCTGGACAGTTCCTCTTCCAGTGGCCCTTCTCACCGCATTGTAAACATTTTCCTTTGCCTTGGCCACCCACCTTCCCTTTGCCCTTACCTTTTCCCTTAGATTTTGCAATCTTAGGGACTGGTCCAACACTTGAACCACCAGTGCTAGCTTTCTTCTTCCCTTTCTTTCCTTTCGGCACAGATCGGGAGGAGGAAGCGCTTTTCTCAACGTTCAAAACGTTGACCCCAGGTTTGATCACCCCTTCCGCTGCCAAAAGAGAACTCATCAATTCGCTCATTGAAAAATTCATTTGATTCATATTATAGTTAAGTTTAAATTGAGCGAATGAAGGCGACAGCGAATTAAGGATCATATCAACTTGGGTCTGTGCATCGATGTTGGCACCTAGGGTCTCCAGCTCGTTTAAATAACCAATCATTTTTAAAACATGTTCCTTGACTGGAGTCCCTTCCGACATCTTTGCACTCATTATCTTTTGCATGGTTACCTGTCTGGCAGGCCTGCCATGCTCCCTAAACATCTTTTTCAGGGATGTGATAATGTCACTGGCAGAATCATTCGATTGGAATTGGTGTTGCAATATACCAGCCATTGAGGCCAGAATATAGCAACGAGCCATTCCATTCGACTTTTTCCATTTGTCGAACTCGCGTCTGGCAGCTTCTGAAGCATTTACCGCGGGTTCTTCGGGGCATAGGGTGGTGAGGACATATATGTGATCCTCCGCAGTTAACACGATGTCAAGGTTACGTTTCCATTCAGTGTAGTTGTTTCCAGTTAACTTGTTTTGAGTGAGTATGGTGGCAAGTGGACTAAATGCAGATCCAGACATTATGATTACTGAAAATCAAACAAACAAAATAAATATGGATATCAGGATTTGACAGTTTGAAATAAAAGAATCCTTAAAACTCTTATTTTAAAACAAAGTCGACGGAATATCGAAACAAAAGAATAAAGCCTCCGTGTGGAGGTCAATTTTCTATTTTTCGATTAATCAAGACTTGTCCGCTATGCAACTCTTGCAAAAACAAGTTATGACTCCCGATCCCTTTTGATCTCTAAGTTTCTAAACAATGCCCCGTGTGGGATCCCTTATCCATAGCTTAGCTAGTGTGTACCATTAACTAGGATCCAATCACAACCGTCTCAAGTAGCGCCTCCGTGTGGTGGTCACCCTCTAACATGTCTGATTGATCCTATCATAAGAAGTTCACATCTAGTAACCAATGAGTAATGCACCCTCCGTATGGAATGATCACCCCTGACGAGGTGACACAGAATGCACCACTCATCTTACAGTGAACCGTTAATGGAAGATCGTGGGTGTAATTAATAAGACCCTCTTCCACTAGTTTTAGTAAAAAGGATTTTGCTTTTTAAGAAAATCTGTTTCTACACACTTCCCATAAACATCTAATGTTTACTAATGTGTTGAAAACTGTTTTTGAATTTTATTTTAGAAAACTTGTTTTGCGTGCATGCAACAATGTATTATACGCCAATCACAAACCAAGCACATAAAACTAAAAACTAAAATGAAATATTGGCATTCAAACAATGCCTCTATCTCCCATGGCTCTATCTCTATAGAACCTCCTTTTGGTTTGATCGCCTCTAGCTCCATCTTCATGGATAACGGCTCCTTGCTCCATCTTCATGGATTTTCTAATTCTATTACATTTGTCCTATGCTTCTTTCGAAGTTTACAATTTATCTAGAAATAGAAATAACAACAAAATAAAAGGCTAGGGAAACCGGTGCGACTTTCCTTTTTGTAGGATTGAAGGCGCAGCGCCCTTTACATATGCCTTAAAACCAAACCAAACTTAAATTACAACATGCACCAATCTCAAACAATTTAAATACAAATATTCAAATGATTTGGTGCCATGGGAGATAGCGACTAATCTAGCTGTAAAAGGGTTAGTCGTACACGCATCCATACATACATAACAAATATATGTAACTGTTGAAACACTTAATTGATTCACACAGTATATAAACTCTTTACATACTGAATTAGAACTTAAAACAGCATCTTACTTCTCTGTCACAGTTCGATCGATCGAAGACCGTTCGATCGCTCGAAGCTTCGATCGATTGAACACTGTTCAATCGCTTGAACATTCTGTTTCACAGAATGATTTGAAAATTTTACAGAATATTTTAAAATTAAAGTTTTTAATTTCAAAACACTTTAAAACTGTGAAACAGAGAACCTGACAAAGAATCTGTCTCGATCGATCTAACTTCATTTGATCGATCGAATACCAGAAGGTTTCGATCGATCGAAGACTGTTCGATCGCTTGAGAACAGATGTTCGATCAATCGAAATATGTTCGATCGATCGAATCCTCCTTGCATCCTATGCAATCACAGATTTGTATACTGCTGCGATAACACTACAGAAACAGATCTGTGACGATGCAGTTTCAAAAATAGTTCTAAAATCAACATGCAAATCAAAATAGTGTTCCAAAAACGCATCTATAGATCCAAACGAGCGTGGCTCTGATACCAATTGATGGAAAAACCGGTTTAAGTTCTAAGTTTAAACGCGCAGCGGAAAAATCAAGTTATAAAACTTAATTGGCATGCCCGGATCTACTACCCATCAACTCTATAGATGCGCACAAGAGGGGACAAGAATTATACCTTACTGTCTTGAACCCAATTCTGAAATCTCTGACTTCCAGCAGCCTCCACTAGATGGTCTTCACTCTTATGACTCCTATGGATGCTCGCAGGAAGGGCTAGGGTTGGTGGGAACCCTAATAGAGAGGATATAGAAGGTTTTGGGGCTCCAAAATAGTTTCTGCAGCTTCTGACGTTCAAAACGACGAACCTCTCTTTTTAGAACGCAGCTGCCCTATTTATAGATTCCCAGAACCGACCTAGCTTTCGAGCGATCGAAGTGGCTTCGATCGATCGAACATTCGATCGATCGAACCATATTCAATCGATCGAACCTGTCTAGACTTCAATCGATCAAGACAACTTCGATCGATCGAACCTATCTTGACATCATCCTCATTTGCCTTTCCAAGCATCCTAGCGGAGCTAAGAGTGGGACCTCCTAGGCTCTTTATTGTTGGCTCAGATCAGTTGATTAACTCCCATGACCAAACTCTTTGATCAGCAAAATAATTGACTGATCAGTTAACGTTTACTCCACTATAAAACGATAACTGAACTCCAACGCAAAAGAACATATCTGAAGCGATAACTAGACTTGTATGTTGTACTAATGTCCCTCTACCGTCAGCATTCGCAATCATATTCAGGTAATTGGATAAACAGTTACTGTCAACCTGAATCATGATTACTTCTTATAATCCTTGAGTCCCATTCACCTCTCATGATTACCAAACATGTTGATAACTCTTATCAACAAGACTGCAGTACTGAGTAATCGACTTGGTGACATTCTCAAGGGAATGCTTACTCTGAATCAGAGGGTAGATTCTATCTTGACAATATATGTTCACAACCCTATGAACATGACATACCCAAGATACCCAGGTGTTGATCTTCTATAGACCTCACTGATTGGTAAGTCAAAGCAGTCATATCCACAGTCTGTGTTCATAATCGTCTCAAGATTGAGAACACGTACCTTACACAAGTTATGAGTTCCTATCGACTGATTGACAGCCTTGAGCGTCAAAAGGAAACTCAGGTCCGTCAATGCACTATAAGCACTAGCATATTAACTAAGAGTTACACTCTAATGATTTGAGATTGATCACTCCATCCAATGGTAGTTAATCATGCTACAGTGTAAACCTGATGAGATATCCTAGTCTCAACATCCACTGTGACATGTTCTAAGTAACAAAGAATAGCAATTCGTATCTCACTTGTATGTACCTCATACATACACGAATTACTTACTATGATACTTAAGGATAACAATCATCTCATGAAAGAATCATACATAACAAAATGTAAAGCTGATATCTATATATTAAAATGTCAATGTCTCCTATATAAAGTAATGGTTTGAGGGCACAAACCCACCATCGACCACATCCCTAACTCAATGCGAATCATAACACAACACTAAGCCTCATACCACAAGTTCAACCAATACTAATATTGACACACTAGAAACCAACATTGGTTCCTTGAATACCCAAGCCCACACATGGACATACACCAAAAATACCATCATTTCCTTGTCCAAAAGAGCACAATATATGGATACTCTATGCCCACTACATGGTTGTTAGTTACCACGGGTAACCCTTTTATCCGTTGCAATTCATGGATATTGTATGCCCACTACATGCCGTTAGTTACCGTAGGTAACCTCTTTATCCGTAGCAATTCTTCGTACATGGATATCGTATGCCCACTACATGGCCGTTAGATACTAAAATATCCCCTTTATCCGTTACCAGCATAGCCCACTACATGACCTGAAAAATAATCATGCTCTTTATGGATCCAAGCCCACTACATGGCCTTTCCACACTCAAGCCCACTACATGACCTTTACACATACCAGCCCAAACAACTCACATTTACTATCGATGCCCCTCGTGGCCTCAAAAGCACTACACATGTAACTCTTTGCTTCCAAGTCCACGTGACTGAGCCAACACAAATGACATGTAATATGACTCTTTCACATATCATGAACTCAGTTAGTAATTTCGTATTGTCGTCTCTCACACAAAAAGTCCATCCAATATTTACGAGACGTACACATAATTTACCGAATATTTCTCAAAATTGAACTAACATAGCATGTAATCCAGAAATAGTTATCCGAGCACTTGGGAATACTGTAAACATACTTACAATAACTCGAATGGACTTGAAACAACTTAAAATCCATTTTGATGAAACTTTACAGGAGGATCGATCCTGGAAGAATCGATCTTATGAGGATCGATCTTGTCTCAGTTTTTCCAAAACTTGACTTTTAATCACCCCTCCCCCCCCCCCCCCCCCCCCCCCCCCACCTTATTTGAACAAAGGTTTCTTCATGAAAAATGTTTGTTTACATATAAGGTTTAGGAAAACATAAGTCTCAAGTCCTCAAGTGCTCCAACTTGGAACATCCAATAATATACAACACTTAAATGATAAAGTACAAGTCTCTAAGCACATACATCTCAATATTTCTAACATACAGCATATCATATCCGCATGCAGGAACGTATACAACTAGCTACAACATATTGTACATATCATAACAGTAGTAAAAATAACATTTACTAACATTGTGCCGAGGATCGATCTTATGAGGATCGATCTTAATTATGCACGTAAATAATTGTAAAAAACATGTCTAATTGTTTACATGAGCATGCAAGATGACTATACGGGTCAAAGGGGGAATTTATACAACTTCATCCGGAGTAAGCTTCTCGATGTTTGAAAAATAAGTAGCGATAGCTACTGTGCATGATTTAAGGCTTGGACTTGCTTGGGCACTTGGGGATGCAATGGTTGTAAACTTGGACTAGCCGTTGGCATCACGATTTAAGACTTGGACTTGCCGCTATCGGATGAATTCGTATTTTTTCCCTAGAGACCATTTGATGTGAATCACGATATTGAAGCATGATTTTTTATATATGTATATGTTAGAAATTGTGCGCTCAGCACATAGCTAAGTAGTGGAGTTTTACTCCACTACAGGTGATAAGAAGAAAGGGAAGAAGAAGCGTGAGGAGTGAGGCCGTGGGGACGACGGGAATCATCCTTGTTTATACTTTTGTTTTCTATTCCAAGGATGTAATAAGAGCTTGAGTAATTCAAACCATGTGCTTAACTTTAAACTTCTAAATGGATTTGTAACATTGTAATATGTGACAAAAACTTCTTTTGGTTAAGTTTGTAATGAATCTGAACTCATGGATTTGTGTTTAGAATGCTTAACTCGTCGAATTCGTGTTTTGCATGGGGGTTGTTAGTACTTTCATGTTTTGAACCAAACAAGTCATAACTATTTCAATTCCGTTTCTTTTCTAATGTTTGGAAAGCTTAATGTAGGAACTTAGAGTTTGAGATGGTTGTAAAGGATTGGAACCATGTATGGTTGTAGTGAAGTGTAAGGTTGAATGGATCCCTGGCAAAATCTTGCTACTAGAAGGAATTCTGCTAAAGGGTCATTCGACTGGTCAAACGGGGCATTTCGACCGGTCGAAATGACCCCTGCATGTACTCTTTTTATACCTCTTTCAGAAATTATTAAAAATTTTCAGGGGATCTTAGGGTACCTTTGGGACCCCTTTTAACATAAATTCATCTGGTTTGAAATATAAATACGTTTTCAAATTTATACGGATTTTACAACTCGGAGGGTATTGTTTTCAAGCATGCTCGATGTTGTTTTTAAGCTTCTTTTCCACTGCTATAATCTTTTAATGAATTGAATGAGCATCGGTGGCGTGCCATATGTCCTTTTTCCGCGCATAGCGGGATGGGTCATGATAAACAGAGCTTAAGGTTTCTTCAAATTCAATTTCTTCCATTTGATTGTATCCTTTGGCAACCATGAATCTTGCTTTGAACCCTCTCAATAGTACCCCATTTGCTTCAAATTTTGTCTTTAAAACACCCAGTTTAATCCCTTTGACATTCATGGCAGGTGTTCTTGGCACTCGAGAGAGACCAAGTGGTGGATTTTGCCTTCTTCCCTCTTCCATCACTACAAACAAGTAAAAACTTGCAGGGAAGGAATAGGATCGATAGTATTTTCCTTGGAACTCCTTGTAGTTCTCACACGACAGGTATGGATTGAATAGTACTCCAAGTGACATCATGTACATTTTTCCATATATGGTATATTTTCTTATTTATTATTAGTTAATTTTCATAATGATTACTTTCTATTTCGCCCCAATTATTAATGTGTACTTTATACTTTCTAGCTTTATTTGTATTATTAATATGCTTATTTCCTTTTGAAAAAAGGAAACTTATAACAATCCACATGAGTTCTCCCTCTTGAGCCTTTCTCTTAGTAAGTGTTGATAGCCAGCATTGTTGCTACCATTAACAAATATGTATTTTGATAATAAGATGCAAACAACGGGCAAAAGAGCAGATCAGGTTGTTTACTCATTGTTTCTTTCACGGTATATTGGTGTAAAGTGTTGTTTGACTTATTTTATTGTTAAAACTAAAAAAAATTCTTCGTGAAAATTTTCTATGTTGTGTACGAAACTCAAACTATTATTGTTTGAAGTGAGTTGAAAATAAAATTTGAAGGTCAAATTCTTTGTTTGATGAATTTGAAGTGTAATAAAAAATGATAAAAAAAATGATGCTCAAGCATTACTTTGTGGGCCAAAAGGACCATAAAAAATTATAAAAAAAAAAAAAACAACAATGATAACAACGAACATCATGTTGGAACTGCTGAAATGCTTGGACAATGAATCAGAACATATGCGATGGTTATAATGATTATTTGCTACCTTTCTTTGTTATCGGCATACCTTAACTTCCGAAGAGAGGCGAAGGAATCAAGGACGGCATATAAAAGTGTAACAACCCTAATTTTCTAAGTGCTTTTAGTACTTATTTATATTTTTATTTTCAAGTATTAGACATTAGCTATGTGTATGTATCTTAGAGACACCTAATAAAAAAATGTTGTAGTAGCATGTACGGGTCGTTAGTATGTTAAGTAGTGTGCTAATATAGAAATTCAGTGCCCGGGGTCATGGGTACCCATTGGACTAATCATTTGTCACTTTAGAATTCATTTTGGGGCCTATATGAAGCCTTTTTGTGAGGCCCTTAGACAAAAAACGGGATTTACATGTTTGTGTGTATTTTATTGATAAGAGTTGTGTGTAAAATATATATATATACACATATATTAAACCCTAGCCCCCATTTAACAAAAAAAAGGGAAGAGAAGAAAAGAAAAGCAAAGGGAGAACAGACGTAGAGAGAGAGAGAGAGAGAGAGAGAGAGAGAGAGAGAGAGAGAGAGAGAGAGAAAAGAAGAAGAAGAAGAAGAAGAGAATAAGAAAGAAGAAGAGGCACCCTGAACTTATGTTTTTCGTAATCTTCATCAACCTTGAAGCCCTAAATCGGCGAGTTAAACTTTTGTTTTGAATATAGATTTATATATATATGCATTTGAATCCATGTGTAAACTAGGGTTTACAATTAAGATGGATTTTTGTGATCTTGTTGTGGTTGTGATTATGAATATGTGACTATTTTGCTTAATCTAAATTACGATGGCTGAAAGTGAAAATAATTCATATAAAATCGTGGTCATTGAATTTTGGAATTCTGCCCTATGTCCCATGTAAAATGTAATTCTACACGTGTTTCGTCTAATGGTATTTTTCCCAATTCTGCACCGTTTGGGCAGAAAATTCATATTACAGTAGCAATTTTATGAAGGTTGAAATTAGCGTATTTTCTATATCATATTTTTGTGTGATTTCGTGCTCGTTAATATGAAGTAATTTGTTAGTAATTAGAAATATATGAGTTTTCATGTATAGTTGAGTTTTGTGAAATCGTGACTGTGTGATTTTGTATGGGTTATGAATCTGTGTGAACATGTAGCTGTTAATATGATTTTAATAGAAATTTGATTTGAGATGTATGAATCTCTTATAAAGTTGAGTTTTGTGGAAAGCGTGGATATATGAACGTTAGAAAAGTCCTTGGAGTTCACCACTGCTCCTTTTGATTTTAGGCGACGACTTCGTGGATGACCCGTCCTTGTGTGATTAGACGACGACTACGTGGATGACCCATCTCTTCATTTTTAAGCCTTATGCCCGGCTTGTTGGTCTATTTCATGTGTATTTAGACATTGTTTATTGACGTCAAGAACGTAAGGACTAGCCTTTCGGTGTATACTCAAATCTCAGTGATACCCCATGGGAGTTGGGACTGGAGTGGGAGTTAGTATTACGTTAGGAGACACATGATATATATGTGTAGGCTGAGCCATGGATGGGTGGTAAACATAAGGTGTAATTGGATCGAATATTATGTGTGTTTTTTTAATTTGTAGTTTTACGGTCATAATGTGTTTTATTTTTTCGAGTTATATGAAATTCTAGGAATTGGTAGACGTGTAGTTTTCATGATTTTAAATTTCATTTTTGTGCTCGTTAACTGAAACGGTAGTCTATTATGTGTAATGTATCGTTTGTTTTGGGATCGTAGTAATTTGATAATAAACTGGACCAGATTATTAAATTGAATATTTTGGATACTTAGAATCATAGTTTATGGTCGTTTCACATAAACTGAAGTAAAACGACGATCCAAACAACTTTCGTGTTTTACACTTTTCCTAAAAACGCCATCTTGACACTATTTTCATCGATTTTCAAAATCTGTTGAACATTGTCTATATAAGAGATGAAGCTTAATAATTAATTTCTGAATTATTCATTTAGAATTAATGAACGAGGATGCAACTTTTTCTTTGGAAATTTTATTTTGGACGTTTTTCGTGTTTTAAGTTTTGTCTAATTCTAGCTCTTTGTTGGAGATAAATTCATTTTAATTAATAGCACCTTGTTATTGATTTTCTACTATTGCGTTAATATCTATTTGTACAGGATGGTAGGCCCACTAATGGTTTACAGGTATCGGCCTACCATAGTTAAGAAAGGTAAGTATTTAGTTGTTTTACCTCGGGCAAGAAACTACTTGCCACCACATGAATGGAAACTACTCTATTGTCCAGATATGTGTGTGGAACTACCTGTCTTAGCCCAAGAATGTTGTAGTGTGGTTTGTAATCTACGGGTTCAAGTTGGATCCACAATACCTGTGTTTTGTTTAATTCATACCAGTCATGTGACTGGCCCGAGTGTGTTATGTATTCAAGTACGTTTCTGTTTCAAACGTAGTTGGATGACATGTGCAGGATATTGCTTTTGATGATGTGACCATTATGCTTGGATGTGGAGTCTTTGGGCATTAGAACGTTGTAGTTGCTCTGACCATCAGTTGTATAGACTTTATTTCTTCTTTTTTTCTGAACTTTGTAAGAAATTTTATTTAATGAACTTTGTATTCCTTTTGTAAATTAAAATGGTACTCCCCCCGTCCCTTTTTTTGAGTCCTATATTCCATTTTGGGATGTCCCAAAACTAGTGTCCACTTTTCTAAATTGGTATGCAATTTTTACTTACTTTCCAAAACTACCCTTCCTTGAAATCTACACCAAGACAAAACTAAAAAAAAAGTTGTAATAATTAGGGGCAATTGTGGAAAGTAGGTGTAGATTCTTTTTGTCCCCTTAATAAGTTGAGTTCCCAAAGATGGACTCAAAAAAAGGGACGGAGGGAGTATTATATTTGTAATGGAATATTATTTCTTTTATAATGAAATGGAGGATTGGGAATATAAGTTTAATAATACATAGTTTTTATATTAACACAGAATCACATGTCCTTATTTAATGATTATAAAATATTGTTTCAATAATTATCTATTAGCCTGGGTGAGGGTGTCACTCTCGGTGTTTTAGAAATTGAATATTAGTCTGGATACATGCTCTGGATTAAATATTTGGTTGTCCAAAAATCGGGGTGTGACAAAAAGGGTGTAGGGGAAATGGTACAGTTGGTACCATTAATACCCTTCTCCTTCCATCTATCTATATAACGACGTCATTAGGGTGCTTGGAATCCTAATTGGATATGTGTTGAGTATATTTGCGTCTCTAGAGTTCAGTTTTTCCGTACATTGTAAAGAATTTCCCATCCATGTTTCACCACTTCCCTTGGTGTTTGTTGTTGTGGTAGCAGTGATGCAGTTTGCAGGGGCAAATCCAAGAATTTAGCCCAGGGGGCTATCTTTTACGTGCTTACAAGACTTAAGTAGGCTTTTCATATTGGAAGATAAAAGAGAAATGAAGAAGTAGATAAAGCATATATGTATGTACTTTTTACTACTCAGTCAATAATCTGCATAATTCTTCGAAGTTTAGTTTTTTCTCAAGAAACTTTTTAATTATTGAATGAGTTTGATGAAGGCCACCCTACTTGTAAATGATAGTTAGTATATACGGTCAATAGTCATGATTTATATAAGTGGTGATCATCCAATGGAATATGTTAGCCTTAAGGTATATTAAGGCATATTTAATTATGTTTTGATGATGTCAAATACGCTATGATAATTACATGATTCATATTGTTTCATTCCTTGTTATTATCATAGTCATTTTTATGCTCATATATAATCTCATGTATCAATATTGTATCAATGTTTTAACATCTTTGTGTGCATGAGATTTAATTGATGTAGATCAAGATTACAAGGATCTCAACAAGGATCAAGCTTGAAGACTTGAAGATATTTCATCCTTGGTTGAAGTCTAGGACCTTCATTGTAAGGCATCTTGATCTCACACTCATAGGGGCTCAAACAAACTCTAAAAGTTAAAGTTTTGGAAATAAATTTTAAGTGGATCATCTTTAAAGAAATGCCCCAACCAATTGGAAAATAATTAAGTGGATCATCTTATATGGTTGGAAAGGTATTTGAATATAGTTTCCAAAACATCAAACGGATCGCAAATCCGATTTTTGTAGAGGGAGTTATGGCCATTTTAGTGGAGATGTGTCTGGCTGTCAAACAGGGAGGGACAGTCGACTGCTTCAAGGCCCAGTCAACTGCTTCAAGGTCCAGTCGACTGAATCGACTTGAAAGGCAATAACGGCTAGTTTTTAGAGGGGCTTTTAATTACCAAACTTGCCACCAACGGCTATAATCTTCCAAGGCCTATAAATACATGTTTTCCCAAGCTATTTGGGGTTGAGATTTTGATTGGAAAACATAGTATTGATCACACATCTCTTTGATTTTTAAACATTATCATTTGAGCCCTAGTTGTGTGAGTTTATCAATTTGCTCAAATCTTTCATTTGTATTTCTTGAGAGAGCTAAATTGTAGTGAGCTTTATTTGTATTATCCACTCTATATAGAGAGTTTCAATTTGTATCTAAATCAATTGTAAAGAGTGAGGGTTAGTAACCCTTGTGTGCAAAGAAGAGGTTTTCTTCTTTGGGAGAGATTGAAGGCTCTTGTAACGGTTTGGTGCACACCCGTAAGTGCTCTGGGAACGGTTTGGTCTACACCCGTGAAGTAGATCGAATTAAAGGAATCCTCAAGAGGTGTTCTTGAGGGGTGGACGTAGGCCGCGGGGTGCGATTGCCGAACCACTTGAAAAATTGGTTTGCAAGTATCTCTTCCCTTATCTCTTTACATAATTGCTTGTGATTGTGTTTAATTTGCTATTAACTTTTTAAAAGGTTCATTTCCGTTAAAATATTATTCACGCCCCCTCTAAGGTTTCCATATTTGGGCCTACAGAATAGAAACTCATGATAATATTTTAGAAGTTTTGTATCTCCTAATAAAGTAATCTTTCTAGAATGTCACCCTACTTATAATATTTTTTAAAAGACTCTAGAGAATTCGATGATTCCCTTTAAGTCTAGGGAGTTCCGAGCATTCTACACCATCTAATGTTACTTCTATTGGAACATTGAAGTATACATAAAAAGTTTAAAATTCCGGAGGGGGCACAACCGAGTCCTTACTAGATCTACCCTTGTTGACATCCATCTATACATTTCTAACTTAATGCTAGATACTTTTTTTTTTTTGCTAAAGAACTAAATGCTAGATACACCCAAACAAACTACATGCATTTTATTTTATTTTATAATGCCATTAGCTTGTGTTGTTTACAATCCATCTGCACCAAAATTTGACATTTTAAAAGGAAATTGGGCATCAGACCTCTTGATCGAGAGTGAACAAGTCCTAATTACACACCTTAATACACATCTGTTAGCACTTTTTATCCTGTTTTATTGTATTTTTACTTCGTTTTCCATTTTCTGTCAGGTTTTGGAAGAAAGCAAGGACTCCAGGCTAAATGTGGTGAAAAACCAGAAGAAAAGGAGTAGAAAAAGACATATCGCGCGAGCGACCATATCGCAGGAGCGGCCCGCTTGCGCGACAATCCAAAACCTCACTCGCGTGGTCCCTCGCACAACACCCCAAAATCGCGCTCACGTGACCCGCTTGCGCAACCGTACAAAAAACCAAAAACTCGTATTTCTGTGTACTGAAGAGCCCTGTGTGAAAGAAACCGCCTAATTACGTCCAAAATGTAATTTACAACAGTTTTAGTGCGATTTGGTTTAAGAAAGCTTTCTAATTCTTCCAAAAACTATATATATCCTATTGTAAATCAATTTTTAGGTTACACACATCATTACACACCATAATACACATCCATATACAACTAAAAACTCCAGCCATTGAAGAGAGAAAAGCAAGGAGAAGAAGAAGAAGAAGAAGACCAAGGATTTCCATGGCCTCCTCCATCAACCTCTTGCCATTCATCACTTCCATGGCCAACTAAACCTAGATCTAGGGTTTCAATGAAACCCTAGCCAAGTAATAGGGTGTAATTTATGTTTTCTTTTAGATTTATTATGTATGGATGATGATTACATGTTTCGAGGATTTTTTATAATAAAATCGAACTTCATTTGATTAAATCATCCCTTTCAAAGTTTATTCTTGTCTTAGATCTATTTTGAATATGATGTGCTCAATGATCTATATTTGTTGTGCTTGTATGGATTATTTACATGTAATGGTCGGTGCTTAATTGAATTGTGATATCAAGTAACCGAATAGTTCATGCCTAGGAAAGACGGATTGTGCCGCAACCCTAGTTTAGTGTGAGACAATCCGTACCAACCGAAGATGAATTATGTTGGTGCTTGAATTATAGTTATCTTCTTGACGGAGGAATTGGACTTGTAGCTACAATTCCCCATTATCATCCAATGTAATAAGCTAATTGAACGCATAAATACCCTCATTATGAAGCTAGTGGTGGATTTGCAATCCTAGGTTCACTTTACATATTCATTAAAACAACTTTTAAATTACTTTCATAGTTTAGATTTATTTTTATTGTTCTTAGTTTAATTAAAATCAAAATTAAAATATCGTTTTCTTAATTAACTAGATTTAGGTTTTAAAATTAAAGTGCTTTAGTAATTCAATCTCTGTGAGTTCGACCTTTACTTCCACACTACAAATCCTTAGAAAGTGAAGCATACTTTTATAACTTGATTCTGACAAGATCAATTTTTGGCGCCGTTGCCGGGGATTGCAAATTACTTCCTTCAGTTTTAAGATCTTAGTTTAGTTAATCCGTAAATATTAGATTAGGTTTTCTTTGTCTTATTTTTCGTTTTGTTTTGAGTCACTAACGTTTCCTTTTATTTTGTAGATTTTCTCAAGTCATCAAATTCTAGCGTCTTGGAGTGGAAAAGCTTAGCACACCAAACGAGCTTACGCAAAACAATTAAAATAAAATAAATATAAATCGCTTCCTTAAAAATTTCGAATCAAACCATTGTAAGTCAGGGCGTTGAGACGCATTACTTGCATTAGGTAGGTGTGAAGTGAGCATTGCATTAGCTAGGAAACCCGAGGCGCTGGGCTTTGACACGAATCACTGCATAAGGATAATTACATGCATCATAGTAGTATTGTATGCTTGCGTGCTTGATTATTTGCGTAGTTTATTTTCTTTTGTTTGAGTCAGTCTTTCTAAGTCGTGTCAGTTCGTTAGTTTATGTTTGGTACCCATTTGAATAAACCTAAATTAAATCCGCTTAATCCTGAACTTGAACGTACCCTAAGAGTCCTTAGGTCATCAACCCAAGCTTCTAGAGCTCAATTGATGCTAGACGACGAATCGACACTTGAACCGTCGTCTTTATTTGAGTCTGAAATACAAAGTACCCTTAAAAGACTAAAGAAACCACGCGTCATTAACATCCAACCTATTCCAATGGCCGACATTGGAAACAACCAAAACAACGAAAATAGTGGAAATAATCCTAATACCTCCGCTTCCTCCGTTAAAAGACTATTTCACTCCTACGGCCTACACACCACCATCATGCATAGAATTACCGGAGGTGATGGCATCTCACTTTGATATAAAGTCATCTACCATTGTACTACTTCCCTCATTCCATGGTCGTATGAAATAGGACCCATATCAGCATTTAGGAGACTTTCAAGATATTTGTGCTACTTTAAAAATTCAAAACCTAACTGACGATGAGTTAAAACTGCATCTCTTCCCATTCTCCTTAAAAGATAAAGCAAAGTATTGGCTCCAATCTCTTGAGCCAAACACTATTAAAACATGGGAAGCATTATATACCACATTTTTACAAAAGTTTTTCCCGATCACAAAAACTAATCAGATAAGAAAATCCATAACGAACTTTGTAATGCAAGATGCGGAAATGCTCTATGACACTTGGGAACAATTTAAAGAATTATTGCACTCTTGCCCACATCATCACGTTCCTAAGTGGCAACAGGTCTTCTACGAGGGACTTGCTCCCTCAATTCGTAATACCGTCCATGCCGTTTGTGCGGGTACCTTCCTACACAATAGCGCCAATGAGGCATGGAAAATTTTTGAAACATTAAGCAAAAACTCGATGCACCAAGCCGTGTTGGTATGTCCTAAGGGGTGTCTTCTACCTAAACCCAAGCGAAAGGAGCGTTTTGAGTCAAGTAATACAATCGAAATACAAGAACTATCTAGAAAACTTGACCAACTCATGAGGATGAGCCATATACCCAGTCCACCTCCTTCCGAAGTATGTGCATTGTGTTCTGAACCATCTCATAATATTTTCACATGTCCTTCTGATTCTCAATTCCCGGAGTTTGTCGAGCAACATATTAACTCTATTCAACAATTCCCACAAAATAGTTATAGTCCTATGCCGACTAATTTTCCTAATACTTATCGACCCCAATTTCAACAAAGTCAATACCAACACCCCCTCCTAATCCTAACCCTCTAAGGGCTAACACTTTTGAGGAGAAGGTGTTGGCATCCCTTAAGAATATCGAAACGCAAGTGCAGACACAAGCACAAATAGTGCAATCTCACACACAATCCATTGCAAAGCTTGAGTCCCAAATGGGACAAATAGCCACCGCAGTGAGTCGTAGAAACGAGGGTAAGTTGCCTAGTCAACCTATTCAAAACCCTAAGGGACAACATGAAAATGGGGGTTTGAGTGAGCAAGTAAATGCCATCTCAACTAGGATGACTACAAGAGAGGAGGAAGTGATAGAAATCCCGAATGAGAGTGAGAAAGAGGCGAACATTAATTTGAATCGAGAGAAGGGTGGGGACACGAGTAAAATTAGGAAAGAAAATGAACCAACCCCAAATAATTAAATTCCAAAAATGCCCTTTCCACCAAACAATGAGAAACCGTCACGGTTTTCAAAGAAAGGGTCAAAAACTGAAGATATATCGAGGTGTTTAAACAAGTAAAAATCAATATCCCATTGCTCAATGCTATAAAACAAATTCCCGCTTACACTAAATGTCTAAAAGACCTATGCACTCAAAATCGCAAGTTGCGCAATCATACTCCGAAAAAGTTCTTCCTCGCTAAAAAAGTAAGTTCAATTTTCTAAAATGCTCCTCCAAAGTATAAGGATCCCAGAACACCGACGATATCATGTGTCATAGGTGATACTGTCATTCATTGGGCTCTCCTTGACTTAGGTGCGAGTGTGAATCTGCTCCTATACACGGTTTACAAATAATTAGGATTAGGTGAACTTAAACCCATGGCCGCTACCATACAATTAGCGAATCGTTCTATTAAAATCCCTACAGGAATCGTCGAGGACGTCTTGGTAAAAGTTGATAAATGTTATTATCCTGTCAATTTCATGGTCCTTGATACTGAACCGCTGATAGATGCTAGGAAACACACTCTCATCATTCTTGGTCGTCCTTTCTTAGCCACGGCCAACGCTCATGTCAACTGTCAAATGGGAGTAATGAAGGTGTCATTTGGGAATATGAACCTAAAATTAAATGTTTTTAACGCTATTGATCAACCTCCCAATGATAACGATTACCTATGTGAGACAGATAGTAAGGCTAGAGGAACTATTGAACCGAATAAAGAAATAAATGTGAGTACGGAGAACAATATAGTGAGTAATGAGCAGACGAATTTGAATAATCAGGACCCTAATTACTCGAAAGGTGAGAAATTGATTTGAACATAATCGGGAAGAATCGTCGATCGAGTTAACAAATAATGACATTATTTCTACTTTCCATCAGAGTCTCCCTAATGTCTTCAAGGGTGCAAAGTCCGAGTTACGACCTCCATAAGTTTTGAGCTAGAACGGTCTAACTGAAGACGTAAAACGTAGCGCTTCTTGGGAGGCAACCCAAGCTTTATTTTGTTCGTTTTTCTTATCTTTTAATGCTTTTTGGGTCATTTCAGTCAGTTTTTGAGTTTTTTGGACAAGTTTGGGGGTCGGAGTTAATTTATTTTGAACTTATTTACATTGAAAGAGAAATAAAAGATAAAAAAGACATGTCGCGCACGCGACCCACTCGTGCAACAGGTCACTCGCGCAGCCCGCTCGCGCGAGATTTTACCTTAGGCAAAAATTGATCAAAGTTTTTATTTACACCCTCAGTTACTAGTCGCGCCACAAGTCGCACGCGTGAGGGGTATTTGCCCGAGTGGTCCGCTCGCTCGATTCTTTGCCTTAGAAATTTTTTTTCCTAAAACTTAAAACCAAGCCTCAATTCTACCTCACGGAGGGTCCACGCGCGCGAAGCTCGCTCGCACAGCCCGCTCACGCGAGGGGTGATTTTGTGGGTTTTTCTCTTTGTTCTCTTACCTTCTTTCTCCTGAACCTGGTCAGTTGTTTTTCCTTTCTGTTTGTTTTCTTAAAGGCCTTTTAGAATAAGTCCTTTGTTTTCATAGTTCTGTTTGTCCTTGTTCTTTATTTTATTTTTGTTGAGTCTTTCATGTTTAGTTTTGTTTTTCAACACCAATGCCACGTGCTGCATTATATATATATATATATTTATATTTATTTATTGGTTATCGCTTTTCTTTTCTTTCATTTATTTTTTATTATCGAGTTTTGACAGGTGAATTAGTGTCTCCATTTGGAGCATTTGAATTTTATCGTCATATTCATATATGTTTGCCTGGTTTGTGATTGCCGAGATCGAGGTGATGTCGTTCCTTTCTTACATATTCTCCTTTCTTTCATTTTATTGTTTCATTGGGGACAATGAAAGGTTTACGTTTGGGGGTATGCACATTTATGCACCAAATTTCAAAAAAAAAATTCAATACTTGTGCGTAAATAAACGATATTACCGACGTTTTTGCAATCTTAATTTGATACTTCTTGTTATGTAACTTAGATTGTTATAGAATGGTAAACATGAGAAGATGTGATTAAACATTTGCTGAAGTCATGATGCGGCGTTTTAGCTTATGCATCGTTCAAATCGTAGTTTTATATCATAGATTTGCACACAAACTTATGCACAACACGTAGTCGCTTGAATACATGTTTGATGTGAACTATGATATGATTCAGATTTCTAGATAACACATAGTGTGGAGACTAGATCTAGTGAGCTTTTGAGCCTATCTTTTCTTTTTAGAGGGTTATAAATACATTTTGTGTTTATCGAATTTCATTGAAATAACGCATTAACTTGTTGTTTAGTCTCATTATTCTTGTTTTGGTTATGCTAAATAATCTTCCGTTGTAAACGTTGAAGAACCATATGATCGTAGGAGATGATGGTAGGCCCTCTTTGTTTACCACCGACCGAAAAATGATAAAATTTCCTTAGTTTGCCTCTTGAGCCTTTAATGTGCCCTTTTTTTTAATCACCATTATCTTGTTTTTGCTCCAACTTGGCCAACTTGGAGTTCACCACTGAAAGATTGATCAATTTTTAGTGGTGATAAGGCGGTGTGTCGATTGAGAAGAAGAAGAAGAAAATAAGATGATATTTGGGGTAGTTGCCTTGGTATTCAATGAATATTCGTTTAAAAAAAATAACGAAAAGGAAAAGAATAAGGTTGAAAAAAAAAAAGAAAAGAAAAAAGAAGAGGAAAGAAATAAAAAATATATGAAAAGAAGAGAATGAAAAGATGAAAGTTGGTAGAAGAGATGATAAAAGAAGATGAAATATGTCTTACAACACCACTCTAAAACTACTTAATGAATCAATTCTATCATTTTTCATTATTTGAGCCACGTTACAACCTTTGAAAAGTCCTATTTGATCCTAGAAAACATGGTTTGGATATGTAAACGATTGGAGAGGATTAAAACATGGTAATGATTAATTTTCTTGACTGTTGGCGTCCTATCCATGAGACGATTGTTCTTTCGTGTCATGCGTCTTTTTTGAGTCATATATGAGCAGTTCTTGTTTTGAAAACACCTTTGCTTGGCTCCCATATATTAGAGAGATTACACATGTTCTGAGTGTTTCATTTGAGAGTGTAATTAACATTGTGAGATTCATAGTCGAAGCATAGTTGGATGGTTATCCGAGTTATATTCCACACGTGCAATTTTATGAGAAACTCTATTGATTGATACGATGCATGTGCTTGAGATTGTTTTTCATGATGTAAGTGGACGTTTGGTTACGTTTCTTCTTGCTCGTTATTCTATTTCAAACCATTATTTTGTAATATGGAGTATTGCTTGATTGTTTATCTTTTTAATAAGTTTTTTTTTATTTATGAGGAATAAAGATGGTTGTGGGTGACTTATTGACGAGAACCCTCACGAGACTTCACTCGTCCGACTAGGGACACCTAGAGGTTTAAAAGGCTTGTTGCATATGCTAAATGCAATCGCAATCCATGCAAAAATAGAGTAGGAATTTTATTTTTATTAGTAGTTTTATTTTTCTATTCTTTTTGCTCGAGGACTAGCAAAATGTAGGTTTGGGGTGTGTGATCGGGAGTGAACAACTCCTAATTACACGCCTTAATTCACATCTGTTAGCACTTTTTATCCTATTTTATTGTATTTTTACTTTGCTTTCCATTTTCTGTCAGGTTTTGGAAGAAAGCAAGGATTCCAGGCTAAATGGGGTGAAAAGGCAGAAGAAAAGGAGCAGAAAAAGACATATCGCGCGAGCGGCCCGCGAGCATGATAATCTAGCACCTCACTCGAGCGGCCCGCTCACGCGAGACCTCAAAATCGCACTCGCGCGGCCCGCTTGCGCAACCGTAAAAAAACCAAAAACATGTATTTCTGTGTACTGAAGAGCCCTGTGTGAACGAAACTGCCTAATTACGTCCAGAATGTAATTTACAGCAATTTTAATGCGATTTGGTTTAGGAAAGCTTTCTAATTCTTCCAAAAACTATATATATATCCTATTGTAAATCAATTTTAAGGTTAAACACATCATTACACATCCATATACAACTAAAAACTCCAGCCATTGAAGAGACAAAAGCAAGGAGAAGAAGAAGAAGCCCAAGGAATTCCATGGCCTCCTCCATCAACCTCTTGCCATTCATCGCTTCCATGGCCAACTAAACCTAGATCTAGGGTTTCAATGAAACCCTAGCCAAGTATTAGGGTGTATTTTATGTTTTCTTTTAGATTTATTATGTATGGATGATGATTACATGTTTCAAGAAATTTTTTTTATAATAAAATCGAACTTCATTTGATAAATCATTGCTTTCAAAGTTTATTCTTGTCTTAGAACTATTTTGAATGTGATGTGCTCAATGATCTATATTTTTTGTGCTTGTATGGATTATTTATATGTAATGGTGCTTAATTGAATTGTGATATCAAGTAGCCGAATAGTTCATGCCTAGGAAAGACAGATTGTGCCGTAACCCTAGTTTAGTGTGAGACAATCCGTACCAACCGAAGATGAATTATGTTGGTGCTTGAATCGTAGTTATCTTCTTGACGGAGGAATTAGGCTTGTAGCTACAATTCCCCATTATCATCCAATGTAATAAGCTAATTGAATGCATAAATACCCTTATTATGAAGTTAGTGGTGGATTTGCAATCCTAGGTTCACTTTACATATTCATTAAAATAACTTTTAAATTGCTTTCATAGTTTGGATTTATTTTTATTATTCTTAGTTTAATTCAAATCAAAATACCGTTTTCTTAATTAACTAGATTTAGGTTTTAAAATTAAAGTGCTTTAGTAATTCAAACTCTGTGGGTTCGACCTTTACTTCCACACTACAAATCCTTAGAAAGTAAAGCATACTTTTATGTCTTGATTCTGACAAGATCACCTCTCTCCTCCACCTTACACTTATCAAAGTTACCCCACTTATTTATCCAAAAGTTTTCTCTCTCTCTCACTCTCTCTCTTAAGCGCAAGTCCATGCAAAACCACCTATAGCACAGTAAAATTCCTTGAAGCTTTTTTTTTGGACGGAGAAAAATTTCCTAATTTAATTACCACAACACAACCCCTAAACGTTTTTGGTAGCCAGGATAAGACGCAGATAACTTTTATCCTATCCGGTGTTTGGTGGTGCAACGAACAAGATAAAATAGTCCTGAACTTTGTTTTTATCCCGTGGAAAGTGGTACAACTTTAACGCATGTAGGGGAAGGGAGGGAGGGGGGTGTTATTAGGTGGAATTAAGAAGTTTGAGATAACTTATTGGGACAAAAAAAATGTTTTTCTTTTTCAAATCTCTTTTTTTCATATCTATTTTTTTTTTCATTTTCATTCTGAGTTCTGTTTTTTTTTTCAGATCATTTTTTTCTTTCTTTTTCATTTTCAGATATGCTTTTTTTTTCAAATCCCTTTTTTTTTGTCCAAATCTACTTTTTTTTTCTCCTGGTCTGCTTTTTTTCATTTTTAGATCTCTTTTTTTGGATTTGAAATTTTTTTTGGGTGTTAAAAGCATTAATTTAGTTCTTATCTAGAACTTATATCCGGGCACGTTCCAAACACATGACAATATAACAACACCCTATCTAATCGTACCTTATCATGTCCTCTCTGTCAGTTTTATCCGACCAGCCAAACGAGACCTAATAGAATAGGGAGCATAATTAAAATTTTAGGGGGAGCTTAATGTCACACCCCGGCGTAGCAAGGTAGGGAAAAATAACTTTCCACCCTTAGACCCGATGTGTTGCAATGTCACCCCCCCGGAACCGTACATATGATTCTAGGACGCATGGCATGCCACCAAGGCACGTCCCCGTGTCATTAGAGTTCCATAAAACACCTTAACAAAAGTTTTGACTCATGAACTCAACATCTTCAAACATTTTCAAGAGGTTTTTTATAAACACATTTCCAAACACACCCTAACAAAGCTCTTTTCCAAAAGTAACGCTTTTGTAGTTCAAAGGGGTCCCATAGGTATCCTCATACTAAATTAGAAGTAAAACAAAACACCCGAAGTGGTCAAACCAAAAGTCATGCAGGGGGTGTTTCGACCCGTTGAACTGCCCCAATCAACCGGTCGAATGACCCCTGGGTTCCAATCTGAACACCCCTACTCATCTTAGTGAGTTAAAACTCACTTGGCACAAATAATCACATCATTAATTAATGCTAATGAAGCATGCTAAATGCAATTAAATTCTGCCTGCGGGAGCACGTGTTACATCTCTCCCCTCCTTAAAGAGGAGTTTGTCCTCAAACTTGTTGTACCTCAAGTATCGAACAACTACGGGTATTGCTCTCGCATCTCTTTATCAGTTTCCCATGTAGCTTCTTCAATCGAATGGTTCTGCCACAATACCATGACTAATGGAATGGTCTTTGTCCTTAATATTTACTCTTTTCGATTAAGAATTCGGACTAGATATTCAATATATGTCAAATCTTCTCGGATTTCCAATGGTTCTGGTTCAATCACTTGACTCGAATCTGATACACATTTCCATAACATCGATATATGGAAAACATTATGCGCATTGGCTAACTCTTGCAGCAAGTCTAATCGATACGCCACCGGTCCAACTCTTCCAATAACCTCAAATGATCTGACATATCTCGTATTCAACTTTTCTTGTTTCCCAAATCGTACCACTCCCTTTAAAGGTGATACATTCAAGAATACATAGTCTCCTACTTCGAATTCTATCGATCTTCTCTTTAAATCTGCATAACTTTTGTGACGACTTTGGGCCGTTTGTAGCCGTTGTTGCATCACTTTGATCTTGTCCGTAGTTTGTTGAACGATTTCCAGTCCTATTAATTTCCTTTCTCTGACTTCAGTCCAGCAAACTGGTGAACGACATCTTCGCCCGTATAAAGCCTCAAAAGGCGCCATCCCAATAATAGCTTGAAAACTATAGTTGTAAGCAAATTCTGCTAAAGGAAAATGCTCTTTCTAATCACCCTTGAAATCCAATACACACAATGGTAACATATCCTCCAATAACTAAATTACTCGTTCTGACTGGCCATCGGTTTGAGGATGAAATGATGTACTAAAATTCAGTTTAGTACCCATAGCTCGTTGTAATCCTTGTCAAAATCACGATGTGAATTTAATATCTCTGTCAGAAATAATTGATACTGGAGCTCCATGTAGTCGTACTATTTCTTGAACATATAACTCTGCTAGTTTAATCGGATCATTGGTCTTGATCGGCAAGAAATGTGCTGACTTGGTCAATCGATCAATAATTACCAAAATGGTGTCATTTGATTTTCTTGATCTCGGTAAACTTGACACAAAAACCATTGTAATATTATCCCATTTCCATTATGGTATAGGTAATGGCATTAACTGTCCTGTTGGTCTCTGATGTTATATCTTTACCTGTTGATAAATTGCACACTTGGCTACATATTCTGCCACCTCTCGTTTCATTCCAGACCACCAATAAAGCTCTCGTAAGTCACAATACATTTTTGTGCTTCCTGGGTGAATTGAATACTTGGTATTATGTGCCTCCCACAAAATCGTTTCTTTAATTCGATCTATATTGGGTACACAAACTCGATTCCTGAACTTCAATATCCCATTTTCATAGGTGAACTCTGGTTGTTTACCCTCAGGTATACCATCACAAATCTTCTTCAATTCTGGATCTTGAAGTTGCTTGCTTTGAATTTCATCTACTAAGGATGGCTATGCAATGATAGCTGACATCAAAGCACCCCTAGTTTCTAGAATTACTTCTAGTTTTAGCTGGTCCATTTCCCGTGTTAGTTTCTTCTTAGCAGTCATGGCATATATCAAATTACTTATTGATTTCTAGCTTAGTGCATCGGCCACTACGTTGGCCTTCCCCGAATGATAGTGAATGGTTACATTGTAGTCTTTCATTAATTCCAGCCAATGACTGTCGCACGTTCAAGTCCCTCTGGGTGAAAAGGTATTTCAAACTCTTTTGATCGGTGTAGATCTCATACTTTTTCCCGTATAAATAATGTCGCCAAATTTTTAAAGCGAATATCAAAGCCGCTAGCTCTAGATCATGTGTCGGATAGTTGACCTCATGCGGTCTCAGTTGTCGTGAAGCATAGGCAATTACTTTGTTGTTTTGCATTAGGACACATCCCAATCCCCGACGCGAAGCATCACTGTAAATATCAAACCCCTCAGTACCTGCAGGAATAGTCAAGATTGGCACTGACATGAGTCGAGTCTTCAACTTCCTTAAAGCTCTCATCACATTCAGGACTCTACACAAATGGTACGTCTTTCCTCATCAATCGGGTCATGGGTGTTGCATATCTCAAGAAATTTTCCACGAACCTTCGGTAGTAACTGGCTAATCCCAAGAAACTTCTTACTTCAGACACATTTGTCGGCGGATTCCAATTAGCTATGGCTTCGATTTTCTGTGGATCCACTAATACACCTTCCTTTGATATTACATGGCCCAAAACGCAATCTCGGTCAACCAAAACTCATATTTCTTCAGCTTCCCAAACAGCTTCTTCTCTCGAAGTCGTTGCAGAATTAGTCGAAGATGCCTTTCATGGTGTTCTACACTTTTAGAATATATCAAAATGTCATCAATGAAGATAATTACAAACTCGTCCAAGTAATCTTTGAATACCCGGTTCATCAAATCCATAAACGCTGCTGGTGCATTAGTAACCCTAAATGGCATGATAAGAAACTCATAGTGACCATTGCGAGTCAGAAATGCAGTCTTCTCCACATCCCTCTCCTTTACTTTCAACTGATGGTAGCTTGATCGTAAGTCGATTTGGGAAAATACTTGAGCTCCTTGGAGTTGATAAATAAATCATCGATTCTGGGCAACAGATACTTGTTCTTGATAGTCAGCTTGTTCAATTCGCGGTAGTCAATGCACATCCTCATGGTTCCATCTTTCTTCTTAACAAATAAAACCGATACACCCCACGGTGATACACTAGGTCTAATAAACCCCTTGTCCAATAGCTCCTACAATTGAATCTTCAACTCCTTGAGTTCTACTGGTGCCATCCTGTACGGTGTCTTTGATACTGGTTGAGATCCTGAGACTACTTCAATAGTGAATTCAATTTCTCGTTCAATCAACTCATCTGGTAAGTCCTCGGGAAATACATCTAGAAACTCTCGCACCACTGATATGTTTTCTACCTTAGTGCCCATGACACGTGTATCAATTATAGAGCATAGAAATCCCCGACAACCTTGTTTCAATAATTTACCCGCCCGAATTGCTGACACAAGAAATGGTGGTGCCACAACACCAATTCCCTGAAAGATAAATTCTTCTTACCCCGGTGGTCGAAAGATAACTCTTTTTCGTTCACAATCAACGAAGGCTTGGTTCGCGGATAACCAATCCATACCCAAAATCACATCAAAATAGTTAACAGTCAATGGTATTAAGTCAATGGTTAATTCTCTACCGTCTACCCGAATGTCACATGCCTTGAAAATCGAAGAAGTCATCATTGGTTTGCTAAGAGGTAGAGATACCAACAATTCATATCCTAAGGGTTCGAACAAACCATCTAAATATTTGAAAAACTCACATGCAACAAAAGAGTATGTCGGCCCCGAATCTATTAAAACATGAGCTAGATGCGAACAAATTGGTAATATACTTGAAACCACGATGTCGGTGGCTGAAACATCCCCCGGTGCTAGCTGGTAAAACCTCATCTGCCTTGATTCAACCCCTTTTCCTTTATCCACATTTGTTCCGGACCTTGCCCCAGTTGTAGCCATTGAACTCGTGCTTTGTTGCTTCTTCGTTGGACAGTCCTTGGAGTGATGTCTCGGTACACCACAAGTGTAACATCTACCTTTTACTTCTGAATTGGTACCTCCCATGCTCTGACTTGCGAATAATACTGAGCAACATGCCCCAGCTTCTTACAAATGTTGCACACCGAAGTAAGGTGGCAAGCACCCATGTGTCGTCGGTTGCATGTTGGGCACAACGGGGTAGTCTCCCCGGAGTAGGTATTTTTACCCTAATTTCTTATATCTGAACCCAAACCTTGCGTAAATGTCCGCTTAGGGAACCCTTGTCCTTTCCCCTTATCCTCATATGCTCGCTTTCCCTGTTATCCTTGCTTGAATTTCTCAATATCCCTCTGTAGACACCCCATTTTGTCGGCTATCAGATTTAGGAGACCCATAGCTTGGTGGATCACAATGATCGTAAAAGACTCAAAAGGACTCTCGGAAGTCAGCTCTATCTCTCAGAATGCTCAGAATGACCAAAATGCCCTTGAAAGTCCGAAAACTCCCAGATTTGGTCCCAAAGTTCTGAAAACATGCTACGTCATAAGAAAAGTGATAAAATGAGTTTTTAAATAAAACCAGAAGAAATCGTCAGCTCCCAGAGACCCCCGGAAGTCCCGGAAGTTCCCCGAAAGTCCCCGTTGACCGGTTTGACCAAGGTTTGACCAGGTTTGACCAGGTTTGACCAGAGTTTGACCAAGTTTGACCGAAATTGTCCGAATTCACCAGGACCATTCTAAATCATGAGAAAAGTATTAAAACAAGTTCCAAAAGAAAATCGAGCGAAAACATCAGCTCCTGGGAGCTCCCAGAGGTTCCCAGAACTTCCCGGGAATCCCAGGTTTGACCGGTTTGACCAAGATTTGACTTTGGAATCGGGGCACCGAAACAATTTTTAAATATTTTTCATGGATACTAGAGGTCAATAGCTTTCCAACGGTATGTCGCACATAATTTCTGGATTTAAAACGAATTTATTATGAATTTCCAAAGGCGAAAAAAGCGATCAAATCGGCTTTTATCGCGAATACCGCAAAACTTTTCAAAGTGACCTATCCCTGAACTATTTTTTATATAAAGTAGACCCCATTACCTTTCCAACGGTATATCACAACCTCAATTTGGAGTTCGTATGCATTTTTTGTGAATTTCGGACAAAATAGGGCCTTTTCGCGAATACCGGAACTTCGGGGGGCCTAAACAGCATTATCCAGACGAAGGGAGGAGCAGTGCCGCCGCGGCACTCCCCTCCAGAACAGTAAGTTTTTGTAAATACTTTTGTGGTCCCATTTTGATTAATTAAAATCCAAAACGACGTGGTTTCATGATTTCAGATGTTTGGGACCAATGGGAGTACTTTCTAAATCCCAAAAACACCCCAAGTTGGCCTATATAAACACCCCATTACTCCTCATTTTTGGGGGGAGTCAAATGCAAGTTTAGAGAAAGTTTGGGAGAGAAAGTGTAGAGATAAGGTTAGGGTGGAGAGAAAAGAAGCTTTCTTCTTTGATTTTTCAAAACAAAAGTGAGTTCTAACTTTGTTTTTACTTCATTACTTCCATTTACTTCAACATTCAATACTCCCAACCACCATTTTAGTGAGCATTCAAGAGTGTGGAAGCTTCTTCCATGTCTAGTGTCATTACATATGAGTGATACACCAATCTACAAGTCTCATGCTTCATGAATATCATCTATTGATTATCATCTACTTGCTTGATTATATATATGTTCATCTCTCCTTATCTCATTTCTTTTTCTTTTCTTTATTTACTTACTAGTTCATCATCATCTAAGTGATGACATGAAGTTTGGGGTGAGTGAATCCTTATGGATAGTAGCTCTTGACCTCAAAAACATGTTTGATAGATGATGATCATAACCTCAATACTTCCAAGGTATTCTTGGAATGTATTGAAGTTATGCCCAAAAATAAAATAAATCTCTCCAACAATCTTGGAGGTTCTTAAATGATGAGTTTGATGTAGGTATTCTAAGTGGCTATGATCCTTATTGAGTGTTGAAAACATGTTTTCAAAACACCTATTTCAAAACCCCTCTCAATCCCTCTCATTTGGTTTCAAGAAACAAAACTTTGTTTTCTCCAAAATCTTCAAAACAATGAGTCAAAACAGTGAGTGAGTTGAGTTCAAAGATTTTTCTAGAACACAATACTCAACATATGAATACAAGGCCACTTGAAAAGTCTTCCTAACTCATTGGAGAACACCCATGATTTTTGGTTTGACTTGGAAGTACTTGAAAATGGTCCATTTGGGTCCCAACATTCCTTCCAAACATTCTGTTTTTACTGTCACAGCAGCTAGGTCAACTTAAGACCTCTTTTTCAGAAAACTTTTCCAAAAGGGGTGGTCCTAACTTATTTTTCCTTTAAAATTCAATGTCTTAGGAAACTTTCTGTATAAAATGGGCCTCTAGATCATTCTTTTTCATTTTCTAAGATTTTCTAACATTTCAGACGACAGTACGAACTCTGTTTCTGAGTGACCTCTATTGTTTATGTAATTTCTCTCAATCTGTGATAGCTATTCAAGATTGGCATTTTGGGTTGTGTTCTAGACACAATAAGGAACATCTCCATAAAAAATCATGCATTGAAAACATTCCTAATCCCTCTTTTCAAATTCCAAAAGATCATGCTACTGTTCTGTCCACTATTCACAGCAAGTACACTTTAACTTTCATTCTTTGATTTGAGGCTTATATGCATTCCAAATTAGTTCATATCCTAGGAAGTGGTTCATACTACATTTGTATATATCCCATGTTGATTTCATTCATTCATTCTTGCCCATTTTAGACTTCTAAGCAATTCTAGAAATCCATGTACACAAAACACACTACAACCTTTGCACATCTTTAGATACATTCATTGCATTCATGCAAGATTTGGGGTTTTTTGTAACTCTTAATCTAAGGAGATTATAAGGAATGAACTCGATCACTCGTTCATGCTTCCCCTTGATCTACTCATCCTTTCTCATCCGTCCCGGGGATTGAGAGGTCTTCTTTTGTCAAAGAATAACATGCATCATTCTAGCCTTGCTAAGCATATTTTGATTTCTTTGCTTATTTGTTTCAATAACAATTCATGTCCCCCTTTAGATTAGGAAGTCTTGATTATTTGATATATGATTAGACGATCTTTCCTAGGTTATTTGTGTGATCTTTCACTTTACATTGCATGATATTTGGCTTAGATCTTATGAATGATATCTTATCTTTTGATCTTCCGATTTCAAGTTTTCTTATGTGATGTAATATACTACAATAGTATTAATTGCCGAACCAAACATAGTATAAGATGATTATTTGGATGCTAATTGAGGCCCGTCGAAAGACGGGGCGAGTTGAGGGTGTTTTAGTCGCGACAAAGGCTCCTTCCTCTCTCGTACCAAAACCCCAAACCAAGTTCTTTGGTTATGAAGGGCCGGTGCCCTTTATCCATTTGGGTGAGTCAAAATTAGGTTTCTTGGTTCCTTAAAGACCAAGTGGCGACTCTGTATCTGTTTTCAACAGACCTTTCGTTTTCTTTCCTTGATTCAAATCAATTTCAAAACAATCTCGAACGAGAGAAGTGGTCCGAAGCCCGGTATCCACACCCTCTCCACTATCAAGGCCACATCTTGAACATCGGCCACACTCTGGTGTTGAAGCATGTCAACGCGGCTGCGAATGTTATCCCTCAATCCTTCCTCAAACTTCCGAGCTTTATCCACTTCTCTTGGAACAGACTGGTATCCAAAGCGGAGTAAATCATTATACTTTGTAGCATACTCATTAACAGACATGTCCCCTTGTTGTAAATTTGTAAATTCCCGACTCACTTGTGTCTTTGCCGATGCTAGAAAGTATCGTTTGTTAAACTCCTTATCAAATCGTCTCCACGTCTCTGGCGGTCCTTGAACAATTTGGTTGGTCCACCAACTCTGAGCTCCCCCTTAAGGGTGTCAGTGGCACACATAATGTTTTCTGCGTATTTACACTCCACAGCTTGGAAAATGCATTCCATATCCATTAACCAACGATTAGCTAATGATGTGTCAGGACCTCCCTTAAACTAAAGTGGCTTTTGCTTGTAAAACTGTTCGATAATCCCCTGTTCATGTCGCGGATTTGCAGGTCTATTATCACATATGGGTATTCTATCACTAGCAGCTCTAACAAAATTACTCACAATGTCCTCTAAGTGAACCAACCTCGAATGTGATGAATGTTCTTGGTTTGGATCTGCCATTTCTTACCTGCCAATCAATTCACATAAATACAATGCATGCTATGCCAATATAACATGCAACATTCATATCTCATATCCACATGCAATCATGAAATGCATCTAATTACTCGTTATAATCAAGTTCACTAAAGTCGTAGTCTCTCGCACCCAAAGCTCTAAGCCTATTACTCTGATACCACTAAATGTCACGTCCCGGAACCGCACATACAATTCTAGGACACGTGGCATGCCACCAAGGCATGTCCCCATGTCATTAGAGTTTATGTCATTAGAGTTCCATATAACACCTTAACAAAAGTTTTGACTCATGAACTCAAGATCTTTAAACATTTTCAAGAGGTTTTTTATAAACACATTTCCAAACACACCCTAACAAAGCTCTTTTCCAAAAGTAACGCTTTTGTAGTTCAAAGGGGCCCCATAGGTACCCTCATACTAAATTAGAAGTAAAACAAAACACCCAAAGTGGTCAACCAAAAGTCATGCAGGGGGTGTTGAGACTGGTCGAACTGCCCCATTCGACTGGTCGAATGACCCCTAGGCAGAATCCTTCCTTGCTGCAGAATTTTGCCTAGAGATCAAACAACCACCCTAGATTTTTCACACTTATAGACATTTTGAAATATCAAGTTAACTTCCAAAAATATGTAAAATCACTAATGAATCAATCTTTTGGGCTCCAAGAGTTCATGCCAATCATTAAAACAAATTTAAGGAAGATTAAACAAAAATCCATTCATTTTAAACTCGTGGAGTATAACTCCCGAGTTCGTCACACTAAACCAACCCCAGCAAGATAAAAAGAGTCCCAAATAACCAAATTTAACCAACTAAACATAAGCTATATGTTACATGATCCAAGAAAAATCAAGTTAGTATACTCACTACACAACGACTAACACCAAAGCTTGAAGCTAAGCTACTAATTTACAAGGTGTGAACTAGGGAATGAGCTAGTAACATAAACCTAAGTTTAATACCATAACAACCATATTACAAGTTTCTAAATCAAAACATAAAACTACCAACAAAGCTCCCAACTGAACCCAAAACCCCACGTTGATTTTCCATCGCCATTTCCTTATTCCTTTGATGCCTTGCCTTTAACACCTACAATGGTTATACAATAACCACTACACTATATCAGGTATATGCTGGTGAATGACAATAATTATAAACATGAATAACAACATGCTCAATCTCACCTTTTACACATAACTATGGTCTCCGGGAACGTAAGTACTAGCCACTCTTTCACGTTAGCCTGCGACTACTCCATTAGTCTGCGCGACTAATCGAGACCCACTCCTCTTTCCGTCAAACGTGCGACCTCATGCCATTAAGGCACCTAGTCACATTTCTGATGGCAAGTACAAGTTTCCCTTTGACCCAATTAGATAACTCAACATGCTCATATAATCATTACACCGTGTAATTGCGACAAATCATACGAGTCTTATTAACCACATGGGTTTGCCCATTAATAACTAAACATGCTAATTTCTTCAAATAAACATGTTGGAGACACCCCATTTTGTCGGCTATCAGATTTAGGAGACCCATAGCTTGGTGGTTCATAATGATCGAAAAAGACTCAAAAGGATTCCTGGAAGTTAATTCTATTTCTCAAAATGCTCAGAATGACCATAATGCCCCTGAAGGCCCGAAAACTCCCAGATTTGGACCAAAAGTTTTGGAAACATGCTATGTCATAAGAAAAGTAAGAAAATGAGTTTTTAAGCAAAATCAGATGAAATCATCAGCTCCCAGAGACCCCCGAATGTCCCGGAAGTTCCCGGAAAGTCCCCGTTGATCGGTTTGACCAAGGTTTGACCAGGTTTGACCAAGGCTGGACCAAGTCTGACCAAGTTTGACTGAAATCGTCCAAATTTGTCGGGATCATTCTAGATCATGTGGAAAGTATTCAAATGAGTTTTAAAAGAAAATCGAGCGAAAACGTCAGCTCTTGGGAGCTCCCAGAGGTTTCCAGAACTTCCCGGGAATCCCAAGTTTGACCAGTTTGACCAAAATTTGACTTCAGAACCGGAGCACTATAACAATTTTCAAATATTTTTCATGGATACTAGAGGTCAATAGCTTTCCAACGGTATATCGCACATAACTTTTGGATTTAAAACGAGTTTATTGCGAATTTCCGAAGGCGAAAAAGACGATCAAATCGACTTTTATCGCAAATACCGCAAACCTTTTCAAAGTGACCTATCTCCGAATTATTTTTTATGAAAAATAGACTCCATTACCTTTCCAACGGTATCTCACAACCTCAATTTGGAGTTTGTATACATTTTCTGTGAATTTTAGACGAAATAGGGCCTTTTCGCGAATACCGGAACCTCTGGAGGCCTAAACAGGATTATCCAGACGATTGAGGAGCAGTGCCACCGTGGCACAGGCCCAGTGCCGCTGCGGCCATTACCTTTCCAACGGTATATCACAACCTCAATTTGGAGTTCGTATGCATTTTCTGTGAATTTCAGACGAAATAGGGCCTTTTCGCGAATACCGGAACCTCTGGGGGCCTAAACAGGATTATCCAGACGATTGAGGAGCAGTGCCACCACGGCACTGGCCCACTGCCACCGCGGCACAAGCCCATTGCCTCCGCGGCACTCTCCTCAAGAACAGTATGTTTTTGCAATTACTTTTGGGGTTCCATTTTGATTAATTAAAAATCAAAATGATATAGTTCTATGTTTTCAGATGTTTGGAGCCAATGGGAACACTTCTAAAACCCCAAAACCACCCCAAATTGGCCTATATAAACCCCCCTTGACTTCTCATTTTGGGGGTGTCAAATGTAAGCTTTGAAAGTTTTGGGAGAGAAAGTTGTAGAGATAAGGTTAGGATAGAGAGAAAAGAAGCTTTCTTCTTTGATTTCAAAACAAAAGTGAGTTCTAAACTTTGTTTTTACTTCATTACTCCTATTTACTTCATATTCAATACACCCAACCACCATTTTAGTGAGCATTTAAGAGAGAGGAAGCTACTTCCATGTCCAATGTCATCACATATGAGTGAAACATCAAACTACAAGTCCAATATCACATTGATCATCATTTATTGATTGTTATTTACTTGCTTGTTTATGCAATGTTCATCTCTTCTTACCTCATTTCTTTTTTATTTTCTTTATTTACTTACTAGTTCATCATCATCTAGATGATGACATGAAGTTTGAGGTGAGTGAATCCTTATGGATAGTAGCTCTTGACCTCAAAAACATGTTTGATAGATGATGATCATAACTTCAATACCTCCAAGGTATCCTTGAAGTTATGTTCAAATGCAAATCAATCTCTCCAACAATCTTGGGGGTTCTTGATGATAAGTTTGATGTTGACATTTTAAGTGGCTATAACCTTCATTGAGTATTGAAAATATGCTTTCAAAACTTCTATTTTAAAACCCCCTTTTCTAAAACCCTCACTTTGATTTCAAGAGATAAACCTTGTTTTCCCAAAATCTTCAAAATAGTGAGTCAAAATAGTGAGTGATCTGAGTTCAAAGATTTCTCTAGAACTCAATACTCAATGTATGGATACAAGGCCACTTGAAAAGTCTTCCTAACTCATTAGAGAACACCCATGATTTTTGGTTTGACTTGGAAATACTTGAAAATGGTCCATTTGGACCTAAACATTCCTTCCAGACATTCTGCCTCTGATGTCACAGCAGCTTGGTTCCCTTTCAACTTATTTTTCAGAAAACTTTTCCAAACGGGGTGGTCCTAACTTATTTTTCCCTTACCCTTCAATGTCTTAGGGAACTTTCTGTATAAAATGGGCCTCTAGATAATTTGTTTTCATTTTCTAAGATTTTCAACATTTCAGTCGACAGTACGGACTCTGTTTCTGAGTTACCTCTATTGTTTATATGATTTCTCTTAATCTGTGATAGTTATTAAATATTGGCTTTTTGGGTTGTGTTCTAGACACAATAAGTAAGATACCCATAAAAAATCATGCATTGAAAATATTCCAAACCCCTCTTTTCAATTTTTAGAAGATCAAGTTACTGTTCTGTCCACTATTCACATCAAGCACACTTTTACTTTCCCCCTTTGATTTGATACTTACATGCACTCCAAATTAGTTCATGTCTTAGGAAGTAGTTCATACTACATTTGTACATATCCCATGATGATTTCATTCATTCATTCATACATATTCTAGACTTCTAAGTCATTCTAGGAATCCATGAACACAAAGCACACTACAACCTTGGCACATTCTACATACATACATTGCATCCATGCAAAGATTTGGGGTTTTTGTAACTCCTAATCTAAGGAGATTATAAGGAATGAATTTGATCACACGTTCATGCTCCCCCTCGATCTAGTCTTCCTTTCTCATCCGTCCCGGGGATTGAGAAATCTTCTTTCCTCAAAGATTAACATGCATCATAATAATTTGCTAAGCATTTTTTTTTTATTTCTTTGATTATTTGCTTCAAGAACAATTCATGTCCCCTTTATATTAGGAAAGCCTAATTACTTGATACATGATTAGACGATTTTTCCTAGGTTTATTTGTGTGATCTTTCACTTTACATTGTATGATATTTGACTTAGATCTTATGAATGATATCTTATCTTTAGATCTTCCATTTCAAATTTTCTAATGTGATGTAATATACTATCATAGTGTTAATTGTCGAACCATACATAGTATAAGATGATTATTTGGATGCTAATTGAGGTCCGTCGAAAGACGGGGCGAGTTGAGGGTGTTTTAGTCACGTCAAAGGCTCCTTTCTCTCTCGTACCAAAACCCCGAGCCAAGTTCTTTGGTTATGAAGGGCCGGTGCCCTTTATCCATTTGGGTGAGTCAAATTAGGTTTCTTGGTTCCTTAAAGACCAAGTAGCGACTTTGTACCTGTTTTCAACAGACCTGTTTTCTCTCTTTTCAAATCAATTTCAATAAAAATAAGCAAGTTGTGGAATCCTGCGTGTCCACAATCTGGCGACTCCACTGGGGATTTTTTTTATTTTAAAACAAAATAATACAGAGGTTTGACTCATAAGAAGCATCCTTAAAATCATCTTTTTACTGTGTCTGGTTCACCGCATTGTACTTCTGCATTTCCCCTCCTGACTGTGTCTGAAACGCGGCGCTGACATTGTTCAGGTCTTACTGTGCCAGGGCACAAGTCACCGTTGATACTGTACCTTCCAAGGTATATCAAAAAGAGTAAAAACCTCCGTACTGTCTCCCTGACGGTATATTGGAACTCTCGTCAACGGACCCTCTTTGACTAAACCCAGCCTTTGCATATAGATTCCTGTAGAACCTTTCATAGGACTGTTGATTTATCTTTTCAGATAGGACAATGTGATATAACTGATGTATGCTTTGACGGGATTACCTGTGCGTTGTAGACGCTTATGTGGCATGAGGCAGAACCTCTTTCTTATGATTCCCAATGCAATCACTCACATGTGATCACATTGAGTTGACCTGCCTAGGCATCATGACAAGGATGTCTGCTCTATGCTCACAAAGATATACATCGCAAACCTTGTTTGTCGGTCCTAAGACATAGGAGTATGAAAACTTGTTAAACAATATGATCACCATTGTCACATGCTCCAGTCATATACACCAGTTTTTCCCAGAAACTCTGTCCAAATATCCCAAATATAACCATATTAACCCGTTTCTCCCAGAAATCCTGTCCAGATATCCCAGATATGACCATATTAACCGGTTTCTCCCAGAAACTCTATCCAGATATCCCATATATGACCATATTAACCGGTTTCTCCCAGAAATTCTGTCCTAATATCCCAGATGTGACCATATTAACCAATTTTTCCAGAAACTCTACACAAATTTCCCAGAAATGCCAGAAACTATGTCCGGATATCCCAGTTTCTCCCAGAAACTCTGTCCAAATCAACCAGAAATGCCCAGTCTCTCCTAGAAGCCTCCATAGAACCCTGGAAACCCCTGTTATCCCTTGGTGATCGTACTGGAAAGTAAGGTTGGCATACTCTATATGGTTAGGACCTTAATTGTTTAACTGCTATCTGTTAGAAATAGAAGCATCATATAGATTAGGGCTTATATCCGCGTGCTTGTCTCATTTGCATACACCATTCCCATCAATCTGCACGCACTATCTCGACCATTCTTACACAAGTCAGTCCACGTTTGTTTAACATCATTGTCTTTGTCTGTCTAAAGTCATCACTGTCAAAATCTGATCTAGTCCTCTCGAAATCTGTTAGGTCAGTATAGATTCCCGAAGTCAGCAGTTGGGTTCCTCGTCGTGGGTCAGGAGTTCAGATAATCGTTTAGTCAGAATCGGTCCGACAGCTTACTTCAGCATGAATCGAGAAGAGTTAGAAAACAAGGTCATAGAGTTGGGGGCAACCATAAGCCAGCAGTCTGACAGCCTAGCCCAAGTTCTGAAGTTCATGGAAGAATTAAAGCAGTAGCGGCCGCAACCTCCGCTTGGGTTTCCACCACCGAAGTTTGAACCGCCCCCACATGAGAATAATGTGGAGGAAGACTGGCTTCAAGGGGTCCCACTATTTGCATATGAGACGAAGCTCCAAGAGAAAATGGATAAGGTTGACAAGCTGGAAAGTGTACTGAGGAAAAGCAAAGGGATTGATGATTACAAGCTGGACTTGGAAAGTCTTTTCGAGCCTGTTAAGCTGAAGCTACCGGAAAACTTCAAGATGCCTGCCATTGACCGATTCGATGGGACCGGAAATCCGAAGTACCATGTAAAGCTGTGTATAAGCATCTTCCAATCTATGGGATGTACCCATAAGCACCTCGCAATGCTGTTCCCACAAACTCTCACGAAGTTTGCACTATCATGGTTCCTTACCTTGGAAGCTTCCAAAACTCGGGCATGGAAAGACATAGTTCGGGTATTCGTTGATCATTATTCCTATAACCAAGAACTTGACGTCACCATCAGGGATTTGGAAACTACTCGGCAGAACAACAATGAATCCTTCGCTGCGTTTTTGAGCAGATGGAGGAATAAAGTGGCCCAAATGACCCACCGACCGATTGAAAAGGAACAGGTGAGAATGCTAATCCGGAATTTGCAACCGCTTTACCATGAAAAATTGTTTTATCAGTCCATCTCCACTTTCGAAGAGTTGTTTGAAGTTAGGACTCAAATTGAAGATGCCATAAGGGAAGGAAAGATAAAAAAAGAAGAGCCTCAGAGTCAGTCAAAAAGGCCCAACTACTCCCGCAATCCTCGGGATGTCAATGCCCTTAGCAGTCAACCTATGGCTTACCCTCCTAGGCCATACCAACCTCTCAACCAAGCTAATTCCTCCAATCGCTCTTTCCCTAGGAAGCCTCCTCGCAACTTTACCAAACTAGAAATCCCCTCTCTTCAGCCTTAGATCGCCTCCTTAAAAAGGGCCACCTCCAATTACTCCAGCCACGAAATACCCCGCTCCCGCCAAACTGTGACATGTCCAAAAGATGCACCTACCACCAAGCCCCTGGCCACAACACCGATGATTGCATGCGCCTCCGCCACGATATCCAAGACCTCATTGACCAAAATATCATCGAGTCACCTCCAAAGCAGCCCCATATCACTCAAAATCCTCTACCAAACCACCAAAACATCAGCCTCATTGAGTCCAACCATGTATCTTTCAACCCTGCTACCTATATCACCCCTTTAGGTCAACCTTTATCCCTCATTGACATCCCAGAATCTGTGGGAATTCATCTGATTGACGGAGGGGATGACGAGTGGCAGCAACAGATGGCTGACGAACAAGACCTATTCTTCTTAGAAGAACATGACCTAGGGGTAGTGGACCTCAAATGGTATGATCCCGACAATAAAAGCGATGCTTCTATCTGGAATGAGCCAGAGAAACCATTTATGGGAACAGATTGTGACTGGTTCAAAGAAGATGGGACTGTAGAAGGGCCTACCCCTGCCGAAATTGATCATCTGACTAGGTCAGGCCGTCATTATCAGCCTACCACTGAAGCAACCAAAAAAAGTCCGATCAAAGACAAGAGAAAGGGGAAAATGGATGAGATCATTGAAGAAGACAATGAGCTGATAAATCAGTTGAAGAAAACCCAAGCACATCTCTCGATGTGGGACATCATGGTAACATCCTACAAGCATAGGCAAGCTGTGTTGAATGCCCTGGCTGGAATAGAGGTCCCCATTGACGTCGCACATGAAGACATGGTGGCTTTCTTTGGCGCACTTACCCCTGACCCAATCATTATGTTTTCTGATGAAGACCAGCCACCAGAAGGATCTGCACATAACAAAGCATTGTACATCACTGTTGGATGTAAAGGACAGCAGGTGCCATTTTATCTGGTTGATACAGGCCATGCCTTAAATGTTTGTGCCCTAAGGACTGCCACCGCCTTGGGGGTCAATGTCCTTGACATCACACCATCTGTACAATCTATGAGGGCCTACGATAACACCAAGAGAAATGTGATAGGAACTGTTTCTCTCTAAATCCGGGTAGGATCTTTGGTGAGCACTGAAGTCTTTCAAGTCATGGACATACCTGCCTTGTTCAACTTGTTGATCGGAAGGCCCTGGCTGCATGTCAACAAAGTCGTATCATCCACAGTGCATCAAATGATCAAGTACATTCATGATAAGGAGGTGAAAATCATCCTCGACAATGGGGTAATGAAGCTTTCCCAAACTACGTTCCCATCTTCGAAGTCCAAATACCTGAGCTAGAAGAAGGAGAAATCAAGGGATTCTTCATGGAAGAAGTCCACATGATCAATGATGAAGGCAGGTTCCCCGAGATTCACTCTGCAGTTGTCAATATTGTCCGCAAAATGAACTACTTCCCTGGAATGGGATTGGGCCGACGCTAGCGAGGAATTCAGGAGTTCCCTCAGATCAAAGGGCAACAAGGCACTTTTGGGTTGGGGTACAAGCCCATTGAAGAAGACGTCGAGCTACAGAGGCCATGGAAGAAAAGAGTAAAGGGTCTCCCACCATACCGCAAGACCTTGAATGGACTATTCATCAAAGAAGGGGATGATTTCCCCTACTTTGGGTTCCCAGAACCCTGGATCCATCAAGCCACTGGAAGAAGGCACCCCGGGATTGAAATCTTCGCCGACTGTGAAAGGCCCCCCTATCAAGATCCGTTCTATCCCGAAGAAGTTGTGAAAACCCCGGAGGAAGACTGGTTGAAGTACCTGGACACTGAAGCCATCGAGAGAATGTAGAAGGGATTCGCTGAAAAGAAGGAAGAATAGAGGGCCAAGAGCCAGGATGATCAGATCAAGCCAACCGAGGAGGGTCTGAGCAACCAGGCTGTAGAGTCATCTGTCTGTGTCTCCCTATCCCCTGTTCCCCCAGTGTCTGTACTGCCAATTATCGAGTCTATACTAGAGTTGGCTGCTGTAAGCCCACCACTGTCCAATGTAATCACTTCACCTGTCATGAATGAAATGAAAGACGATTCTGCTTACTCCTCTGTGTCTAATACTTGTGAATGCACAGATCCCTCTGAGGATCTCCCAATCGAATTTAAGCAACTAATTGAAAAATCACCTGCTTACAAAATAATCGAAGATACTTTATCGGTTAACCTAGGTGAAACAGATTATCCACAAATTGTGCAAATTGGCTCAACTCTTAAAAAAAAAAAAAAAAAGATTGACTCTCTTGCTAAAAGAATTCAAGGATGTTTTCGCTTGGTCTTACGAGGACATGCCTGGGGTCGATCCCGACATTATCCAACATCATTGATCGGGAGAGAACAAATCCTATTTATACGCCTTAACGAGCATTTGTTAGTATCTTTTTATCCTGTTTTTGTATATTTTTACTTCGTTTTCTATTTTCTGACAGGTTTTGGAAGAAATCAAGTATATCAGGCTAAACAGGGTGAAAAAGCAGAAGAAAAAAAGCTGAAAAAGCCAGTTCGCGAGAATCCAGAATATCGCTCGCGCGATCCGATCGTGCGACTTCCCAACATCGCGCTCGCGCGGCCCGCTCGCGCGACATGTGTAAAAATAGAACTTGCGTATTTCAGTATACTGATGATTCCTACATGAAAGAAACTGCCTAATTACGTCCAGATTGCAAAATATAGCAGTTTTAGTGCAATTCAGGTTAGGAAAGCTTCCAAAAACTTGTTGAAAATCTACATATACCCTATTTTACTTCAATTAAAGGGTTGAACAATTAATATACAACCAATATATACACACTTTCAGCCATTGAAGAGAGAAAAGGAAGGAGAAGAAGAAGAAGACCAAGGATTCCCATGGCCTCCTCCATCAACCTCTTGTTGTTCATCAATTCTATGGGCAACTAAACACTAGATCTAGGGTTTCAATGAAACCCTAGCCAAGTAATAGGGTTTTATTTTTGTTTTTATTTTAGTTTTATTGTGTATGGATGATGATTACATGTTTAGAGAATTTTTATAAATAAATCGGGCTTTTATTGATTAAATCATTACTTTCAAAGTTTATTCTTATCTTAGATCTATTTTGACTGTAGTGTGCTCAATGATCTATGCTTGCTGTGCTTGTTTAGATTATTTACATGTAATGGTCCTTTATTGAATTGTGCTATCAAGTATCCGAATAGCCCATGCCTAGATTAGACGGATTATACCACAACCCTAGTTTAGTGTGGGATAATTCGTGCTAACCGAAGATGGATTATGTTGGTGCTTGAACCATAGTTATTTTCTTGACGGAGGAATTGGGCTTGTAGCTACAATTCCCCCTTATCATCCAACTTAATAATCTAATTGAATGCATAAATATTCCTATTATGACGCTAGTGGTGGATTTGCAATCCTAGGTTCCCTTAAACATATTCATAAAAACACTTTTAAATTGCTTTCATAATTTAGATTTAATTTCATTAGTTACATTAATTTAATTAAAAGTCAAATCAAAATCGTTTTCTTAATTAATTAGATTTAGGTTTTAAAATTAAAGCATTGTAGTATTTCAATCTATGTGGGTTCGACCTTTACTTCCACACTGCAAATCTTTAGAAAAGTAAAGTATACTTTTATATCTTGATTTTGACAACATCAATTTTTGGCGCCGTTGCCGGGGATTGCAAATTACTGCCTTTAATTTTATAATCTTAGTTTAGTTAATTCGTAAATATTAGATTAGTTTTTATTCTTCTTATTTTCCGTTTTTGCTTTAAATTACTAACTTGTTTTTTTTTTTTTATAGGTTTTCGAGTCATCAAATTTCAACGTTTCTGAGTGGAGTAGCTAATTACATTTAAGGAGCTTACGCAAATAAAATAAATAAAAATTAAGTAAATTGCTCGCTTTAACTTCGCATCAAATCACTGTAAGTCAGGGCGCTGAGACATAATTACTTGCATTAGGTTAGTTGTGGAGTGAACACTGCATTAGCTAGGAAACCCGGGGCGCTGGGCTTGATGCGGTCATTGCATTACAGGATAATATTCATGCATCATAGTAGTATTGTGTGCTTGCTTGTCATCTTATTTGCGTGATTGCTATTTGTTTCTTTTGTTTAGTCAGTCTTTGTTTTTAGTTTCTTTTTCTTTATTTTAGTTTATGTTAGGTACACGTTCAAATAAACCAGAATTAAAATCTTTCGATCTTGAACTTGAACGTACCTTAAGAATTAGTAAGTCCACAACCCAAGCTTCTAGAGCTGGGTTGCAATACGACGAATCAACTCCGATTCCGTCGTCGTTGCTTGAGGCCAAAATTCAAAGTACCCGTGAACGGTTAAGGAAAACTCGAACTTTTAAAATCGAACCGATTAAAATGGCTGACGGTGGAAATAACAATAACAATCAAAACAACAGTGCTAATATGAATAATCTTAATATACCGTCACCTCCTCCACTTATAAATTATTTTATTCCTACTACTTACACACCACAAGCCGGTATCGAATTACCGGAGGCGATAGCATCTCACTTTGAGATAAAATCGTCTACGATCTCGCTACTTCCTTCTTTTCATGGCCGTCTATATGAAGATCCATATCAACACTTAGGAGATTTTCAGGATATATGCTCTACTTTGAAAATCCAAAATCTAACTGATGATGAGTTAAAATTGCTGCTCTTTCCATTCTCTTTACGAGACAAAGCGAAGCATTGGCTTCAATCACTTGAGCCAAACACAATTAAAACATGGGAAGCCTTACACATCGCATTTTTACAAAAGTTTTTCCCTATTATGCGTACAAATCAGATAAGGAAATCCATAACAAATTTTGTAATGCAAGATGGGGAGACGCTTTATGACACTTGGGAAAAGTTTAAAGAATTGTTACGCTCATGCCCACATCATCAGGTTCCTAAGTGGCAATTAGTTCAAGTCTTCTATGAGGGGCTTATTCCCTCTATTCTGAATGCCGTCGATGTCGTTTGTGCGGGTACCTTCCTACACAAAAGCGCCGACGAGGCATGGAAAATTTTCGAAACGTTAAGCGAGAATTTGATGCACCAAGCTGTGTCAGTACGTTCTGAGGGATACCTTCATCCTAAGCGAGAGGTGAAAGTCGAGTCGAGTCAATCGATTGAGATACAAGAATTAAATAGAAAACTTGACCAACTTATGAGGATGGGAATTAGGTTCACTCTACCTTCTTCAGAAATATGTCCATTATGTTCTAAACCATCTCATAATATCTTTGCATGTCCTTCTGCATCTCAATTTCCAGAATTTGTTGACCAACACGTTAATTCTACGCAACAATTTCCATGAAATAATTATAATCCTATGTCGTACAATTTTCCTAACACATATCGACCCCAATATCAACAAAGTCAATACCAACAACCCCCTCCTAATCCTAACCCTCCACGGGTTAACGCTTTCGAGGAGAAGGTGTTGTCTTCCCTTAAAAACATAGAAACGCAAGTCCAAGCACAAGCACAAATAGTGCACTCTCATACACAATCCATTGCGAAGCTTGAATCCCAAATGGGACAAATAGCTACTGCGGTGAAGTTGCCTGCGCAAACTATTCAAAATCCTAAGGGACAATATGAGATTAAGGGGTCGAGTGAACAAGTAAATGCTGTATCGACTAGGACGACTATTCGGGAAGATGAAGTTGTTAAGATTCCGGATCAAAATGACGTTAAATCGAATAAAGAAGAGGGTGAGGAGACGAGTCAAAATAAGAAAGATAAAGAATCGGTCCCAACCAACTATGTTCCAAAGTTACCTTTTCCACCTAATGTTGAGGGACCGTCACATTTGTCTAAGAAAGGGTCAAAAATGGAAGATATACTTGAGGTATTTAAACAAGTTAAAATCAATATTCCATTTCTCGATGCGATAAAACAAATTCCCGCTTACGCTAAATGTCTTAAAGACCTATGTACGCAAAAACGCAAAATACGCAGTCATACTCCGAAAAAGGTCTTCCTCACGAAAAAAGTAAGTTCAATTTTTCAACACGCTCCTCCGAAGTATAAGGATCCCGGTACGCCTACGATTTCATGTGTCATAGGTGACACTATCATTCATCGGGCTCTCCTTGACTTAGGAGCTAGTGTTAACCTCTTACCTTATCATGTCTACAAATAATTAGGATTAGGTGAACTTAAACCTACGGCCGCTACTATTCAATTAGCGGATCGTTCTGTTAAAGTACCTAGGGGAGTCGTCGAAGACGTCTTAGTTAAAGTTGATCAATGTTTTTATCATGTTGATTTTATGGTCCTTGACACCGAACCGGTGCTAGATGCTAGAAAATACACTCCTGTTATTCTTGGTCGTCCATTCTTAGCCACGGCCAACGCACGTGTCAATTGTAGAACAGGGGTGATGAAAGTGTCATTCGGGAATATAAAATTAAAATTAAATGTTTTTAATGCTGCTGATCAACCTCCTAAAGACGATGCTTATCAATATGTGGAAGGTAATGAAATTAGAAGAACTGTTAAACCTAATAAAATAATAAATATCAATGAGGGGAGTAATACGATGAGTGATGAGCGGATGAATTTGAATACAACAGACTCTAACGATGAATTTACTCGAAAGGTGAAAAATCGACTTGACCTTAATCAGGATGAACCGTCGATTGAATTAATTTGAAGCGACATGCTTTCAACTTACCATCGGGCTCTTCCTGACATCTTAAGGGGTACAAACTCCGATTTACGGCCTCCGTGAGTCTTGAGCTAGAATGGTCTAGCTGAAGACGTAAAAGTTAGCGCTTCTTGGGAGGCAACCCAAGCTTAATTTCGTCTGTTTTCTTTGTTTTTGGTCATTTTTGAGTCGTTTTTGTCAGTTTTGGAGTTTTTTTTTCTGGACAGGTTTGGGGGTTGAAATTAATTTATTTTAATATTACATACATAATTTTAGCCAAAAAATGGAAAAAACCCAAATCGCGCGAGCGATCCGCTCGCGCGGTCCGCTCGCGCGAGTTTGTGCCTTAGGCGTTTTTCCTTGCTTTTTCTTATTTGATGCCTCAGCTTCTTCTCACTCCTGGTTTCGCGGGCGCGAGGATATTGATTAAAAAAAAATTAGAATTCGCGCGCACGACGGCCGCTCGCACGGACCGCTCGCGTGATTTCCCGTTTTATTGATGTTTTCTTTTGTAGTCTTACCTATTTCTTCCCCACCTGATCAGGAAGTTTTTACGTTCCTGTTTTTGTTTATTAGGTCATTTTAGATCGAGTTAGTCGTTGTTTTCCTTGTTTCGATTATAATTTTCCGTTTTATGTATTTCTGTTTGTCGTTTAATTTTAACTTTGATTAGTTTATCGATTTCTATTTTATATTTCGGTTTCATTTACTTTTTTGTTAGTTTCTTTTCGTTTATCTAGTATTAACAGGTACATTTAAACTTTATCGCCATATTTTTATACATTTACCTGTTTGTCATTGCCGAGATTGAGGTACTATCGTTCCTTCCTTACATACTCACCTTTCTTTCATTTTATTGTTTCATTAGGGACAATGAACGGTTTAGGTTTGGGGGTATGCGCACATGCACATTATTTTATGCAAACTTTTAAAAAATTTCAATAAGTGTGTTTAAATAAACGATGTTACCAACGTTTTTGCAATATCAATTTGATACTTTTTGTTAGAGAACTTTGATTGTTATAGAATGGTTAACAAGGGAAGATGTGATTAAACATTTGCTGAAGTCATGTTGAAACGTTTTAAGTTATGTATCGTTCGAATCGTAGTTTTATATCATAGATTTGCACACAAACCTATGCACTGCATGTAATCGCTTGAATACATGTTTGATGTGAACTATAATATGATTCAAATTTCTAGATAACACAAGGTGGAGACTAGACCCGGTGAGCTTTTGAGCCTATCTTTTCTTTTTAGAGGGTTATAAATACATTTTGTGTTTGTCTAATTTCACTTGAAATAAGCGCATTAACTTGTTGTTTAGTCTCATTATTCTTGTTTTGGTTGATAGTCAAGTTAAAATATTTGTTACCATGCTAAATAATTTTCCGTTGTAAACATTGAAGAACCATATAACCATGGGACATGATTTTAGGCCTTCTTTGTTTTTCACCCTTTTGACCTTGTCCTATCCAGATAAATGATAAATTTCCTTAGTTTACCCTTTGAGCCATTAAATGCCATTTTTCTTTAATTACCATTATCCTATTTTTGCTCCAATTTGGCCAACTTGGAGTTCACCCCTGAAAGATTGATCAACTTTTAGTGGTGTTAAGGCGATGTGTGATTGAGAAGAAGAAGAAAATAAGATGATGTTTGGGGTGGTTGCCTTATTATTTATTGATTGATTATTCGGAAAGCAACGAAAAGGAAAGGAAAAAAATTGAAAAAAATAAAGAAGAAGAAGGTTGATAAAATAAAATAAAATAAAAAGAAGAAAAGAAAGAAAATATTTGAAAAGAAGAGAATGAAAAGATGAAAGTTGGTAGAAGAGATGAATGAAAGAAATCGAACATGCCTTACAATGCCATTCGTAAACCTACCCAATTAATCCTTTCTATCCTCTTTCATTACTTGAGCCACGTTACAACCCTTGAAAAGTCCTAATTGATCCTAGGAAACATGGTTTTGATATGTAAACGATGGGAGGGGGATTAAAACATGGTAATGAGTAATTTTTCTTGATTGTTGGCATCCTATCCATGAGACTACTGTTCTTTCGTGTTATGCGTCTTTTTCGTGTCGTATGTGAGCGTTATTCGTCTTGAAAACATAATTCCTTTGCTCATGTATACTAGAGAAATTACACCTGTTTCTGAGTGTTTCATTTTAGAGTGTAATGGACATTGTGAGATTCGTAGTCGAAGTATAGTTAGATGGTCATCCGAGTTATATTCCAAGTTCATGACATACGCGTGTTCATTTGACTACCATATCACACACGTGCAATTTTATGAAAAACTCTATTGATTTATACGATGCATGTGCTTGGGATTGTTTTTCATAACGTAGGTGAACGTTTGATTCCGTTTTTTTCTTGTTCATTATTCTATTTCGAATCATTGTGTTATAATAAGGAGTATTGAATGTTATGTTTTTCTTTTTAATAAAACTTTTTAAATTTCTAAGTTAATAAAGATGGTTGTGGGTAACTTGTTGATGAGAACCCCTCACGAGACTTTACTCGTCCGACTAGGGACACCTAGAGGTTTAAAAGGCTTGTTGCATACGCTAAATGCAATCGTGATCCATGCGAAAATGGAGTAGTATTTTATTAGTAGTTAGTTTTTATTTTAGTTTTGCTCGAGGACTAGCAAAATGTAGGTTTGGGGGTGTGATCGGGAGAGAACAAATCCTATTTATACGCCTTTTATCCTATTTTTGTATATTTTTACTTCATTTTCTATTTTCTGACAGGTTTTGGAAGAAATCAAGTATATCAGGCTAAACAGGGTGAAAAAGCAGAAGAAAAGAAGCTGAAAAAGCCAATTCGCGCGCGCGAGCCGCGAGCGCGAGAATCCAGAATATCGCTCGTGCGACTTCCCAACATCGCGCTTGCGCGGCCCGCTCGCGCGACATGTGTAAAAATGAAACTTGCGTATTTCAGTATACTGATGATTCCTACGCGAAAGAAACTGCCTAATTACGTCCAGATTGCAAAATATAGCAGTTTTAGTGCAATTCGGGTTAGGAAAGCTTCCAAAAACTTGTTGTAAATCTATATATACCCTATTTTACTTCAATTAAAGGGTTGAACAATTAATATACAACCAATATATACACACTTTCAGCCATTGAAGAGAGAAAAGGAAGGAGAAGAAGAAGAAGACCAAGGATTCCCATGGCCTCCTCCATCAACCTCTTGCCGTTCATCAATTCTATGGGCAACTAAACACTAGATCTAGGGTTTCAATGAAACCCTAGCTAAGTAATAGGGTTTTATTTATGTTTTTATTTTAGTTTTATTATGTATGGATGATGATTACATGTTTAGAGGATTTTTATAAATAAATCGGGCTTTTATTGATTAAATCATTACTTTCAAAGTTTATTCTTGTCTTAGATCTATTTTGACTGTAGTGTGCTCAATGATCTATGCTTGCTGTGCTTGTTTAGATTATTTACATGTAATGGTGCTTTATTGAATTGTGCTTTCAAGTATCCGAATAGTCCATGCCTAGATTAGACGGATTATACCACAACCCTAGTTTAGTGTGGGATAATTCGTGCTAACCGAAGATGGATTATGTTGGTGCTTGAACCATAGTTATTTTCTTGACGGAGGAATTGGGCTTGTAGCTACAATTCCCCATTATCATCCAACTTAATAATCTAATTGAATGCATAAATATTCCTATTATGACGCTAGTGGTGGATTTGCAATCCTAGGTTCCCTTAAATATATTCATAAAAACACTTTTAAATTACTTTCATAATTTAGATTTAATTTCATTAGTTACATTAATTTAATTAAAAGTCAAATCAAAATCGTTTTCTTAATTAATTAGATTTAGGTTTTAAAATTAAAGCATTGTAGTATTTCAATCTCTGTGGGTTCGACCTTTACTTCCACACTGCAAATCTTTAGAAAAGTAAAGTATACTTTTATATCTTGATTTTGACAACATCAATCATATTCCTCTCCTCCCCAATTCTAAACTTGTCAAGCAGAAACTGAGGCGCATGAGTCCAGAATGGGCACTCAAGGTTAAAGAAGAAGTGGAGAAGCAATTCAAGGTAGGGTTCATCATTGTCACCAAGTATCCGGAATGGGTTGCCAATATCGTGCCAGTCCCCAAGAAAGATGGAAAAGTTCGTGTGTGCATCGACTTCCGTGATCTAAACAAAGCCAGTCCCAAGGATGACTTCCCGTTTTCCCACATTGATGTCCTGGTAGATAACACCGCTGGACATGAGCTACTGTCATTCATGGATGGCTTTTCGGGTTACAACCAGATTCTAATGGCGCCAGAAGATCGGGAAAAAATGACATTCACCACCCCTTGGGGAACCTACTGTTATAGAGTAATGCCTTTCGGACTCAAGAATGCTGGGGCAACCTACCAAAGAGCTGCCACCACTCTGCTGCATGACATGATTCACAAGGAAGTAGAAGTGTATGTAGATGACATGATCGTAAAGTCCAAGAACAGAGAAGGACACCTAGTGGCACTGGAAAAGTTTTTTGAGAGGTTGCGCAAATACAAGATGAGATTGAATCCTAAGAAATGCACTTTCGGTGTGACCTCTGGTAAGCTCCTGGGTTTTCTCATCACACAAAGGGGGATAGAGGTAGATCCCTCTAAGATCAAGGCAATCCTAGAAATGACACCACCACGGAATGAAAAAGAAGTGAGAGGGTTTCTCGGAAGAGTCCAATTTATCAGCCGCTTCATTTCCAAACTCACAACTACATGAGATCCTTTGTTCCCATTGCTGAGGAAAGGAGAAAAGTTCCAATGGGATGACCAATGCCAAGCCGCTTTCGACAAAATAAAACCCTACCTTCAAAATCCGCCTGTCCTTTCACCACCCACTCCTCATAAGTCCTTATTCCTTTACCTATCTGTCTCTGAAAATGCCATGGGTTGCATGCTAGCCCAAGAAGGAGAAGAAAGCCACTCTGAAAAAGCCATATATTACTTCAGCAAGAGGATGACTGGGTATGATCTCAACTACTCTACCCTCGAAAAAACGTGTTGGTCCTTAGTTTGGTGCACTCACCGACTGAGGCACTACATGCTGGCCTTCCCGGTTGTGCTCATATCCCGCATGGATCCTCTAAAATACCTCCTCAAAAAACCCGCCCTGACCGGTCGTATATCCCATTGGTTACTTCTACTATCCGAATTCAATATCAAGTACGTTACAAGCAAATCGGTAAGAGGGAGAACCGTAGCTAAGCATCTCGCAGAGCACGCTGTTGACTCTGAAGAAAGTGGGGACTTTCCATTTTCGGAAGAAAATATCATGGAAATCAAGGAAGAACAGTGGAAGTTGTACTTTAATGGAGCAGCCAACATGAAAGGATACGGAGTAGGAATGCTTTTCTAGTATCACCAAGTTGGGACCACACTCCACTGGCAGTCAAGCTCAATTATAACTCCACCAACAACACTGCTGAACACGAAGCATGCATTCTGGGGATGGAAGCAGCCATAAAACTGAAAGTTCAGAAGCTGGATGTTTTCGGGGATTCAAATCTCATTACATCACAAGCTAGAGGAGAATGGAAAGTAAAAGAAGAAAGGTTGAAGCCCTATCATGATCATCTCGATCAACTCAAAAGGCAGTTCAAGAACGTCACATTCTTCTACTTGCCTAGGGAAGAGAACCAGCTGGCAGATTCATTGGCTACCTTAGCCTCCATGATCAAAATTCCTGTGGGAGTCAGGATGATGCCTTTGGTAATTGAGAAAAGGTACGAGCCTTCGTTCAACATAGTCGCCACAATCGAAGAAGAAGAGAATGAAACATCGTTGTATCAGGATGTCTGGAACTTCATAGAAAAGGGGACGTACCCCCAAGAGTCTACCTAGAAAGACAAAAGGGCAATTCGAAGATTCGCAGCACAATTCATCATTTGCGAAGGGAAATTGTTGAAGAAAGGGTACAATGGTCACAACCTGACTTGCTTGTTTGGAAAAAGCTCCAGAAGAATGATGGAGGAAATACACGAGGGGGTATGCGGCCCATACATGAATGGTCACATGTTGGCCAAGAAAATTGTAAGACAAGGGTACTACTAGACAACATTGGAGAAACATTGTTACGAATACGTAAGAAGGTGTCACAAGTGCCAGATCCATGCAAACATGATGCATGTACCACCATCCCTTCTATACAGCATGACCTCACCTTGGCCATTCTCAACGTGGGGAATCGATATCATCGACGAAATCATTCCGAAAGCCTCGAATGGAAATCTATACATTTTGGTGGCCATTGACTACTTCACAAAATGGGTAGTAGCCGCATCCTACAGCAAATTGGGAGCCAATGAAGTGGCCAAGTTCATCAAGAAGAACCTCATCTGTCGCTATGGAGTACCCCATGAGATCATCTCAGATAATGGTAGTCATTTCAAAGTTGAAGTCAGAGATCTGTTTGAGGAATACAAAATCACTTATCACAAGTCATCACCGTACAGACCACAAACTAATGGGGCAGTCGAAGCTGCATACAAGAATGTCAAGGCCATACTGCAGAAATCGGCCGATACCTACAAAGACTGGCATGAAAAGCTACCGTTCGCACTTTGAGGATACAGAACATCGATAAGGACGTCCACAGGAGCAACTCCTTACTCACTAGTATATGGAATGGAAGCAGTACTTCCAGTCGAGATATAAATACCATCCCTGCGCGTAATGGCAGAATGTGAAATTTTGGAATCTGATTGGTTGAGGGAAAGGTACGAAGAACTGGCTCTCATAGATGAAAAGCACCTGGCGGCCGTCGACCATGTTCAAATCTATCAAAAGAGGATAGCCCGTGCTTTCAACAAAAGGGTTCGCCCGAGGAAAATTGTCAAGGGTGACCTTGTCCTTAAGGAATTGTGAGCCCCGATCTTTGATCCACGCGAAAAGTTCAAACCCAGATGGGTCGGCCCTTATATCGTCAAAACTTTCCTTTTCGGAGGAGCAACCTACCTCATGGACCTCGATGGCGTTGAATTCAAAGAACCAATCAACATGGATTGCCTCAAAAAGTACTATGCTTGACCATTCCCCAAAACCATTTTCTTTCAAGCTTTGCCCTGAACTACGTTCGACCTGATTCCCACTCGGGGATACGTAGGCAACCACATCGGTTCGATTGCTCTACCCACAAAAAATAGCCCAATTTCCTTCAAGCTTTGGCCTGAACTACGCTCGACCTGATTCCCACTCAGGGATACGTAGGCAACCACATCGGTTCGGTCGCTCCACCCACAAAAAAATAGCCCAATTTCTTTTAAGCTTTGGCCAGAACTACGCTCGACCTGATTCCCACTTGGGGATACGTAGGCAACCGCATCGGTTCGGTCGACACCATCATGATCAACCTCTTTTCTTTCAAAACTTTGGCCCGAACTGCGTTGGACCTGATCCCCGTTCGGGGGTACGTAGGCAGACTTTCAAAAAGAAAAGAAGGATGGCTCGTTAGGTGAAAATCCGAAAGGACGCCTAGGCAAAAGTTAGAGTTAAATCCAAAGTGAGCAATAACGAAAGAGAGAAAGAAGCTCGCTAGGTCACCTAACTGGTGCCTAGGCAAAAAATTATGAGCATGTGAGAAAAATAAAGTCGCGGTCCTTATCACAACCCAGAAATCACCCTCCACACTAGGGGCAAACTTCGACTACCCGCCTCGGTTGGTCATCTACCTCGTTTGCCTCACAGCCATACATATCCCAAACTAGGGGCAAACTACGGCCACCCGCCTCGTTTGCCTCTAATCGTCCTAGCGTGCCCAAATAAATACCAAAAGCAAACATCTGATCAAAATCATACTACAAATGTTTTCAGAAAACCAAATGCATGAAACAAGGTTCTCCAAGTAACCAAGGTTCACCGATAAACAAACTTCGAATATTACATAAGCAGGGATAAATGAAAACACGAAAAGTTGTTTCAGAAAGCAATCACGAATATCAAAGATGCTTGGAGGAAAGAAGCAGAATCAGTCAAGCCTAGTTTTATTTTCGTTTTTGTTTTTTTTTCTTCAAAGGTCTCTAGAAATAAGCTCTTGCTCGATCGGCCCAGCCCCTAATGAAAGCAGCAATAGTGGTGGCTCTGACTCTGGAAGCAAAGACCCTCTTAGTAAACCCCCTGGGAACCTCTTGAACTTACTCGTACTGTCTGGCCAATCGGCGAGGATGATAGAAGGAGGTTTCTCTCAGACCCATCAGCCACACCCTCTGGAAATCCTCGAGACTAGTGGTTACAGCATGGAGGCCCCAACGCCTCACGATCCAGCAAATGTCAGCCTCAGATAAAGCACCCATCATGCCCACCCAATCGACAGAAGTATAATGAGGGTAAAGCACAGCCCTGGAAAAATAAACTGGTAGCACATTACCTGTCCATAACTGGAGACGCTCGTAGAGCTAAACCTGTAACACCAAAGGCGCCCCAGAAAGTAGAAGCGTTCCTTGATTGGAAGCGCGATCCAAACCATTCAGGGTTGCAGCCAGAACCATGGCCATGGGATTCCTGCCAAGTTTCAGCCCAAGGCACACGTGCACCAAGTCAATAGAAGCACTCAAGAACAGAAAGTGTGAAGTCATGCACAATATCATAGCGGCCCCGCGAGTGGCATCATATACGCTAGGACTCCCAGGACTAGCATAACGGGCAATGATGGAAGCCATATCAAGGACCTCACCATGAATCAGCTGGCGGGAAATAGTAATAGAACAATTCAGATATTCAGCCAAGCCTCGCATAGGACTAGGGGTATCAGCAGAAGGGAGAATCAGGTCAGAATCAGAATCATAGCCAAGGATAGCACAGAACTCCTCAAACAGGGGGCATATCTCCAGGCCATTAAAATTGAAGACATGGTTCACTGGATCCCAGTGGACAATAGTAGCACGCATGAACTCAGCGTTCAAAGTCATCAGGCGAAGAGAGAACTGCTCGGTCAAGCCGTAGCTAAAAAGGTTGATCCATTCCACACCATCTGTCATGTTCAGCCAAGCTATGAGTTGAGCGGGATCATACAAAGCCATATTTTCTGTCGCGGCTCTAGCAAAATTCAAAATTTCGGTAGCACCTCCCCGTTTCTCGGACTATCCCACTTGCAAGGCAAACACACTCACTATCACAAGGTTGTTTATTGCAGTAACATCAACAATCATAGAATCACAAGTGCACAGATATGTATATCGTCACACAATCACCAAATAAAAGCAAGCACACAACTGCGCCTTCAAATCGGAAGCTATCCGGCCTAAAAGGCAAAACAACATCACACTCTGCCAAAAGATCACAAATCATCCCACACATCATCCTACACATTGTCTTAAACATTGTCCGAATAGTCACATCATTCACTAGTACAACCCAATCGAAAACATGAAATGGAGATAAAACAAAATCCCCACTTGGGAGGCCTCAGTCCTCCTCTTCTTCATCCTTTATCTGACCACCCGGAGTGTATGTCGGCGATGGCCTCCTCCTACCACCTCTGCACCTCGGTCCAGTCCTCGATGAGCCAGCGCCACCCCCACGGTAGTGCACACACAAATAAGATGAAGGCAATCAGTAGGGAAACAACGAAAAGTACAAAAATAAAGTTGAGTTAGAAACCTACCAAGGACGCCATCTGATTGGTGGCAAACTGCCGCATACCATCCATCTACCAAGGGCAAAATTAGGATTAGAACCTCATGACCTTAAGGAGCGCAAAATTAGAGACATACCCGATGGTCTCGCGTGAGAACCAAAGACCGTAAGCTAGCCACCAAGGCGTGGCCCTCCTCAGCATAACTCCAGGGGATGTTGAGGATGCCTGCTGGCTGGGTAGGATACCCACACATGACCTGTGGCACCTCCATAACCTAGGGGGAGACGTCTGCACCCAAAACGTTAACGGTCCAATCCCAAGGAGGGATAGGATCGAAAACTGGGGGAACCTGTCTCTTGTACATCTCGCAAAGCTGTAGGCACAAAATAAGTTAGGAAAAAGATAAGTCAAAAACATAGGCAACGGATAGAGACAAAAACGTAAAAGAAACTCACCTCCAGGAGTGGTAAGTTGGGCATCAAAAAGCGGCCACGGTAAGTCTCGTAGCCGGTCTCAGAGAGAAAGTGATCCCAAATATCAGTACCAGCTAAGGCCGCCAGCAAAGCATCACCAGAAAGGTCACCAACATCCATCGCGGAGGATCATGAGGGATGCGATACCTTGAACTGCCAACCACCTACCGAGACACTCGCTCGCCTGCTCTCGGTGCTTTCCATCAAAAGTCGGCAAGAGGAAAGAGGTTTGACCGCCTGTATCTCCTCTGGGGCAGCATAGGTAACATGCTCCCAAGGTGTCCAATCAACACTAGCAGCCGTCAATCCAGATAAGAAGTTCCTAAGCAAAATGATCCGGTGAGCCCCGCTCTTTACCCCGACAACATCCCTCTACCATCTCAAGCCTCGTGGGAACAAAGGCACAAGAGCCACGCCGTCCTCGTCTTCACCTAATTCATCGGCAGGGGAAGGAGCTAACATCTTCAGGTACTCAAAGCTCCAAAGCTGCATAGACAAAAGAGAAAATCATAAAGAGTACAGAAATCAAAAAGCCAAGAAATAAAAAAGATGCAGTACATACCTCCCAAGCTCACCAAAATCCCCCTGTCGATTTGACATCGCCCTGGGAAACTTCACCCATATGCTTGTAAAGGTGGCCCAGGGCAGCGCCGTCCCAGTCATAAGACGGAATCTCACCAATGGTCGCTAGGCAAGAAAGAAGTCTCAAGCTCACCCGGTCATTCTGTGTCACGAAGATCAAGCAACCAAGGACACACAGAAGATACACCCTCAAAAGTTGAGAATTATTCAAGTTGTGATTCCCTCTGCCGTAAGCCCGATAAAGTCAGCCACAAGGAAACCAGTGCCTCTCTAGATTAGGGGGAACAGCCCCAATCAACATCTCAACAGCCTCAAGATCAACCTCATAGAAGTAGTCCAGAATCAGGCATTTCCCGCCAACCCTCAAGTCGGCAATTATAGAGAAATCAAAAGGCGTCATTGTCATCTCACCAAATGGCAGGTGGAAAGTATTGGTGGTGTCCCACCATCTCTTAGCAAGAGCGTAAAAATGCGCCAGATCATTGCTACTCTTTGAAACCAAGTGGACAAAGCCGCCAAACCTGGCATCGTCTACCATTCTCTTGACGGAAGGCGAGAGTTGAGTGTACCACAGAAAAGCGTAAGCAAGGCTACCGTGGCCCTTCAATGTTACTTTCGACACCTACATATATCAAAAACAACAAAAATGAGCACAAAATTACTATTCACGACCCAAGGTCTAATTTTACAAAATCAACATTTGAGCATAAATCGAACTTCTTAAGATCTCTAGGTGCACACTATGGCCCATAAAACTAGCACAAGGCATGGAAATAGTCCTAAACTGTCGAAAGTTTCACATACTAGACTCGCTAGAGCCGCGGTCGAAAGATGATGTTGGGGGTCCCGTAAAATCAAGTCCGGGGTTTGGCTCTCGGCTTTCATTCGTTCCTTGGCCTTCTTGGATGGTCTCCTCGAGCTCGAAGCCATGGATCTACAAAGAAAATGGAAGTAAAAAACTAAACTTTCTTCTTGAAAATTAGAGGAAACCAAAACATCAATCAAAATTCCAACCACGGGATAAGATTACTCATTTGAGCGCGCACAAGCTGTATTTTGACGGATTTTGGTTCCAAAAACACCCTGAAATGGCCAAGAATGAGCTTGAAAAGCTCAGAAACCCGAGATATACACAAATGGAGTCCGGCCACCCAGTACCGCCGTGGCATTGCTCCCTGCGGGCCCCGCTTTGCTCCGTTTTACTCTATTTTGACCTGTTTCAGCCCATTTCTGGCCCTGATCAGTCCCGGTGGCCCACTTCGATCAAGATTTATGAGGTTTTACCCCCAGCAGTCCAAAAGTCATCAGGGCCTCCAGTAGGCAGAGACTGAGAAAAATCGACTCCCGAAGATTCGAATCAGCTGCTTCAGGACGACCGTCACAAATTTTGATCAAGCACGAGAGTTTCAGTTTTTGGCCGGTACACTAAAGAAATAGTAAGAAAGATTCTTCGAGAACCCTACGTCATTCCCCGAGGACAGATGCGGATACCAGCTCCCGGAGGCCCCGACTGGCCCTCTTGGATTGAGCGCCGAAAGAATTGATCAACCGTGAGAGATTCAGAGATGGGTCCTGGCTCCCAATCAAGAAAAGAGAGATTCTCTGAGAACCCTACGTCATCCCCTGAGGACAGATACGGAAAGATACTAGCTCCCGGAGGCCCCGACCAGCCCTCTTGGATTGAGCACCGAAAGAATTGATCAACCGTGAAAGATTCAGAGATGGGTCCTGTTCCCGATCAAGAAAATAGAGATTCTCCGATAACCCCCACATCATTCCCTGAGGACAGAAACAGAAAGATACCAGCTCCCGGAGGCCCCGACCAACCCTCTTGGATTGAGCGCCGAAAGAATTGATCAACCGTAAGAGATTCAGAGATGGGTCCTGGTTCCCGATCAAGAAAATAAAGATTCTTTGAGAACCCTACGTCATCCCCTGAGGACAAAAACAGAAAGATACCAGCTCCCAGAGGCCCCGACTGGTCCTCTTGGATTGAGCGCCGAAATAATTGATCAAGCGTTAGAGATTCAGAGATGGGTCCTGGTTCCCGATGAAGAAAAGAGAGATTCTCCGAGAACCCTACGTCATCCCCTCAGGACAGATACGGAAAGATACTAGCTCCTGGAGGCCCCGACCGGCCCTTGTGGATTGAGCGCCGAAAGAATTGATCAACCGTGAGAGATTCAGAGATGGGTCCTTGTTCCTGATCAAGGAAAGAGAGATTCTCCGAGAACCCTACGTCATCCCCCGAGGACAGATACGGAAAGATACTAGTTCCCATTACCCCCAGCAGAAAGTAACAAAAGAGGAACTGACTCCCAAAAATCGGCCATCAGGAACAATCAGAACATCGCCCGCATCCAGATTTTGAAAACGAAGCACCGTCCTTCCACGGCTCCGTGTCTCCTGATTATCATAAGCTTTCTCATTTGTCCATTTTCATAGCTTCCTTACCTATCATTTATCGCAAGTTCCCTCGGTCACCTTTAGTTGTCGTCTCCTACAAAAATGCGCATCTGATCTATCTCACTTGTTTACAAAGCACACTTCCCAAATTCTAGAAGTTTGCCCCTAGACCCAGAGTCTTCTAAACCTTGATGTCCTTATCCGAGTCATCCACCACATCACAATCGCAAACACTAGCACAACACCAGCCCATTCGAAGTGGCACACCCCACAGCACCTGCTCATACTAGGATCATAACACTAGACATAATAGGACTCATGACACAATTCACATAACATCCCTGCATGGCATATCACTTATATAGCAACCGCATGATTGTTGTGTACATGCATGTGTGATTCATTCCTTTGTGCCCTGAACTACGTCCTGGTCTGATTCCCCTTGGGATACATAGGCAGCTCATGCAGAGCGCGACCAGCACTAGCCTCGCCATCATTGCATCTTTTGCAACACTCTTTTATCCTAAATCTATAGCCTCCAAAAAGTCCTATCTCTTCAAAGCTTTGTCACTCGCTTACGACATGGGTTGCCTCGCAAGTTCATGTCAAAGAGGGGTAAACTGTAGACACCCCATTTTGTCGGCTATCAGATTTAGGAGACCCATAGCTTGGTGGTTCACAATGATCGAAAAAGACTCAAAAGTACTCCTGGAAGTTAATTCTATTTCTCAAAATGCTCAGAATGACCAAAATGCCCCTGAAAGCCCGAAAACTCCCAGATTTGGACCAAAAGTTTTAGAAACATGCTATGTCATAAGAAAAGTAAGAAAACGAATTTATAAGCAAAATCAGATGAAATCGTCAGCTCCCAGAGACCCCCGGAAGTCCCGGAAGTTCCCGGAAAGTCCCCGTTGACCGGTTTGAGCAAGGTTTGACCAGGTTTGACCAAGGCTTGATCAAGTTTGACCAAGTTTGACTAAAATCGTTCAAATTTGTCGGGATCATTCTAGATCATGTGGAAATTATTAAAATGAGTTTTAAAAGAAAATCGAGCGAAAACGTCAGCTTCTGGGAGCTCCCAGAGGATTCCAGAACTTCCCGGGAATCCCAGGTTTGACCAGTTTGACCAAAATTTGACTTTAGAACCGGAGCTCGTAACAATTTTCAAATATTTTTCAAGGATACTAGAGGTCAATAGCCTTCTAACGGTATATCGCACATAATTTTTGGATTTAAAACGAGCTTATTGTGAATTTTCGAAGGCGAACAAATCGGCTTTTATCGCAAATACCGCACAACTTTTCAAAGTGACCTAACTCTGAATTATTTTTTATGAAAAATAGACTCCATTACCTTTCCAACGGTATATCACAACCTCAATTTGGAGTTTGTATACATTTTCTGTGAATTTCGGACGAAATAGGACCTTTTCGCGAATACCAGAACTTCTGGGGGCCTAAACAGGATTATCCAGACGATTGAGGAGCAGTGCCGCCGCGGCACTAGCCCAGTGCTGCCGCGGCACAGGCCCAGTGCCGCCGCGGCACTCTCCTCCAGAATAGTATGTTTTTGCAATTAGTTTTAGGGTTCCATTTTGATTAATTAAAAATCAAAACGACGTAGTTCTATGTTTTCAGATGTTTGGAGCCAATGGGAACACTTCTAAAACCCCAAAACCACCCCCAAATTGGCCTATATAAACCCCCATTGACTTCTCATTTTGGGGGGTGTCAAATGTAAGCTTTGAAAAGTTTTGGGAGAGAAAGTTGTAGAGATAAGGTTAGGATAGAGAGAAAAGAAGCTTTCTTCTTTGATTTCAAAACAAAAGTGAGTTCTAAACTTTGTTTTTACTTCATTACTCCTATTTACTTCATATTCAATACACCCAACCACCATTTTAGTGAACATTTAAGAGAGAAGAAGCTACTTCCATATCCAATGTCATCACATATGAGTGAAACATCAAACTACAAGTCCAATATCACATTGATCATCATCTATTGATTGTTATTTACTTGCTTGTTTATGCAATGTTCATCTCTTCTTACCTCATTTCTTTTTTATTTTCTTTATTTACTTACTAGTTCATCATCATCTAGATGATGACATGAAGTTTGAGGTGAGTGAATCCTTATGGATAGTAGCTCTTGACCGCAAAAACATGTTTGATAGATGATGATCATAACTTCAATACCTCCAAGGTATCCTTGAAGTTATGTTCAAATGAAAATAAATCTCTCCAACAATCTTGGGGGTTCTTGATGATAAGTTTGATGTTGACATTTTAAGTGGTTATAACCTTCATTGAGTATTGAAAATATGCTTTCAAAACTTCTATTTCAAAACCCCCTTTTTCTAAAACCCTCACTTTGATTTCAAGAGATAAACCTTGTTTTCCCAAAATCTTCAAAATAGTGAGTCAAAATAGTGAGTGATCTGCGTTCAAAGATTTCTCTAGAACTCAATACTCAATGTATGGATGCAAGGCCACTTGGAAAGTCTTCCTAACTCATTAGAGAACACCCATGATTTTTGGTTTGACTTGAAAATACTTGAAAATGGTCCATTTGGACCCAAACATTCCTTCCAGACATTCTACCTCTGCTGTCACAGCAGCTTGGTTGACTTTCAACTTATTTTTCAGAACACTTTTCCAAAAGGGGTGGTCCTAACTTATTTTTCCCTTAAACTTAAATGTCTTAGGGAACTTTCTGTACAAAATGGGCCTCTAGATCATTTGTTTTCATTTTATAAGATTTTTCAACATTTCAGTCAACAGTACAGACTCTGTTTCTGAGTAACCTCTATTGTTTCTATGATTTCTCTCAATATGCGATAGTTATTAAATATTGTCTTTTTGGGTTGTGTTCTAGACATAATAAGTAAGATCCCCATAAAAAAATCATGCATTGAAAACATTCCAAACCCCTATTTTCAATTTTTAGAAGATCAAGTTACTGTTCTGTCCACTATTCACAGCAAGCACACTTTTACTTCCCCCTTTGATTTGATACTTACATGCACTCCAAATTAGTTCATGTCTTAGGAAGTAGTTCATACTACATTTGTACATATCCCATGATGATTTCATTCATTCATTCATACACATTCTAGACTTCTAAGTTATTCTAGGAATCCATGAACACAAAGCGCACTACAACCTTGGCACATTCTAGATACATACATTGCATCCATGCAAAGATTTGGGGTTTTTGTAACTCCTAATCTAAGGAGATTATAAGGAATGAATTTGATCACACGTTCATGCTCCCCTCGATCTAGTCTTCCTTTCTCATCCGTCCCGGGGATTGAGAAATCTTCTTTCCTCAAAGATTAACATGCATCATAATAACTTGCTAAGCATTTTTTTTTTAATTCTTTGATTATTTGCTTCAAGAACAATTCATGTCCCCTTTAGATTAGGGAAGCCTAATTACTTGATACATGATTAGACGATTTTTCCTAGGTTTATTTGTGTGATCTTTCACTTTACATTGTATGATATTTGACTTAGATCTTATGAATGATATCTTATCTTTAGATCTTCTATTTCAAATTTTCTAATGTGATGTAATATACTATCATAGTATTAATTGTCGAACCATACATAGTATAAGATGATTATTTGGATGCTAATTGAGGCCCGTCGAAAGACGGGGCGAGTTGAGGGTGTTTTAGTCGCGTCAAAGGCTCCTTCCTCTCTCGTACCAAAACCCCGAGCCAAGTTCTTTGGTTATGAAGGGCCGGTGCCCTTTATCCATTTGGGTGAGTCGAATTAGGTTTCTTGGTTCCTTAAAGACCAAGTGGCGACTCTGTACCTATTTTCAACAGACCTATTTTCTCTCTTTTCAAATCAATTTCAACAAAAACAAGCAAGTGGTGGAATCCCGCGTGTCCATACATGCTAATCATCACGAAGATATGTTCAAACAAGGAATTATCCAACTTCTATAATTATTGCCACTCACCTCAAGGATTTCACTCCTAATAGCCAAATTAAAAGCCTAGTAACCTCCAGGTTCAATTTCTTTACAAAATTAGCAAATTATGAGCTAAGCTCCCAAATTGGGGCGCAAAAAAACTATCGCAAAATGCAATAATATATATACCACTGCATTACACTCACCTCCAGGAGTCTAATTATGTAACCTATTTTAAAATTGCACGTCGTTAAGCTCGTCATTCGGCGTGGCGAACGTCGGCGTCGATTCTGTCGAATTCTCTCATTCTAACTCTTTCTCTGTGAGTGTTTTGTTGCTAAGGACGAAGACTCAATTTTGAGTCATAGGACACTTGTCATGCTACATGTAAATCCAAGGTTTGGGTTTCGATAATTGCCTCCCCAATGTTTTATAAGTTTTGCGTTTATAACCCTGCAGCAATGAAACTTACTAAAACTATCCCAAACTTAAATGGGTGTTTGTCTATGTCACGCGTGGGTCCCATAGGTGGTCCCACATAATTTATGAAGTTGTTAATTAACCTAATAATTTTTCAACGTGTTCAATTCGTCCTCACAAAGGTATACCTAACAGACCATAAAAATGGTCTCTAATAATTAACATGCTATAAAATCAACATATTAAAATACTCACATATGCCTTAATAAACAGTTAAGTACATAAGGATTATTTTCCATATCTGTCCCATCACACAGGGACCTACCATCACTGTCCCAAACTGGGACTGCCATATTGGCCTATCACTGGGTTCTAATCTGGACACCCCTACTCATCTTAGTGAGTTAAAACTCACTTAGCACAAATAATCACATAATTAATTAATGCTAATGAAGCATGCTAAATGCAATTAAATTCTGCCCGCGGGAGCGGGTGTTACATGCAACAATTCGTGAGTAGCCAAATTGTCCAAACCACACGACAAAGTAATAATTACACTAATAAACCGAATAATAAAAGTGCACTAGAATCACAAGCTTAAAGCATAGGCATTACTATTCAAGAAAGATACATAAGGTTATTACAACATAAGTCTGGATACATAGGTACTACATAAGTCTGGGATGGAACCCCGATCATCCAAAAGATACATCATAATAAAGTACTAGCCGAACATGTGGCCAAACATAGCATCTATAATATGCTGAACAAAACTAAACATAATTTCGAGGAGCCTCTCGGCAAGGTCCTCTAGACGAGCATCTGGTCCTCCCTCAGTTGGCGAAGGGGTACCACTCTTCTCTTTATTGCTCATCTCCTTGGTAGTTGGCTTCCTAGTTCTCCTAGAATTGGTAGTCTGAGCATGGAATGCCCAAGCGAGTACACCGTCAGCTATAAGTCTGAGTGAATACAAAACCACAGAGTATACCAACAAAACATAGTCTAACATCATACGAGGAAACACAGTTCAACCTTGAATAGAAGATGTTAATTATTTTATAAATCACGTTCAACTGATTATTAACAGTCCAACATACCGCTTTTAACTTTTATCACACTTCTCTCTCGAAGTCAGTATGCAACTCGACCACATCCCTAACTCAATGCGACTCATAACACGACACAAAGCCTTAGACCACAAGCTCAACCAATACTAATATCGACGCACTAGAAACCAACATTGGTTCCTTAAATACCCAAGCCCACCACATGGACATACACCAAAACATACCATCATTTTGTTGTCCAAAAGATCACAACATATGGATATTGTATGCCCACTACATGGCCGTTAGTTACCGCGGGTAACCCTTTTATCCATTGTAATTCATGGATATTGTATGCCTACTAATGCCGTTAGTTACCATAGGTAACTCCTTTTATCCGTTGCAATTCCTGGTACATGGATATCGTATGCCCACTACATAGTCGTTAGATACTGAAGTATCCCCTTTATCCGTTACCAGCGTAGCCTACTACATGGCCTGAAAAATAATCATGCTCTTTACGAATCCAAGCCCACTACATGGCCTTTCCACACTCAAGCCCACTACATGACCTTTACACACACCAGCCCACTACATGGCCGAAAAACCAAACCACACATCACACTTACTATTGATGCCCCTCGTGGCCTCGATAGTATTACACATGCAACACTTTGCTTCCAAGTCCACGTAATTGAGCCAACACAAACGACATGTAATACGACTCTTACACATATCATGAACTTAGTTAGTAAGTTCGTATTATCATCTCTCACATGAAAGGTCCGTCTAATATTTATGAGACATATACTTAATTTATCGGATATATCTCAAAATTGAACTAACATAGCATGTAAACCAAAAATAGTCATCCCAGCACTTGGGAATATTGTAAACATACTTACAGCAACTCGAATGGACTTGAAATAGCTTAAAAACCCATTTTGATTAAACTATACAGGAGGATCGATCCTGGAAGGATCGGTCTTATGAGGATCGATCTTGCCTCTGTTTTTCCAAATCTTGGTTTTAATAACCTCTAAACTTGTTTGATCAAACATTTCTTCATGAAAAATGTTTGTTTACATATAAGGTTTAGGAAAACATAAGTTTCAAGTCCTTAAGTGCTCCAACATGGAACATCCAATAATATACAACACTTAAATCATAAAGTACAAGTCTTAAAGCATATATATATATATATATATATCTAGATATTTCTAACATGCAGCAGATCATATCAGCATGCAAGAACGTATACAAGTAGCTACAACACATTGTACAGATCAGAATAGTAGTAAAAATAACATTTACTATAATTGTACAGAGGATCGATCTTATGAGGATCGATTTTATAGAGGATCGATCTTAAGAGGATCAATCTTCATCGTCTTCTTCATTAAAGTTTATGAAAATCTTTAGTTTTTGAAAATGGTTTTCATTTGGGGTTTTGCATGGCTTCTTCTATAACCTTAAACTATAGTTTGAAAGTAGACAAAGGGTCTAGTACTTCACCTATTATGAATGTGTGTGTATGAACCTTGGCTTGAAGTCTCTAATGGCTCCCCCTTCACTCATACACACTCTCTCTCTCTCTCTCTCTCTCTCTCTCTCTCTCTCTCTCTCTCTCTCTCTCTCTCTGTGGAACTCTCTTTATCTCTCTATCTGAACTCAAATATGCAGCAAGCCAGTGAGGGTGTGTGTATGTGGGTTTATATAGAAGTTGGGTGAGACACTTCTCTCTATATACTTCTTCTCTCTCTATATATATATGGCTTTGTGGTGTGTGCCTAGTATAAAACTTCATGTGTGTGCAGTTATGGTGATGATGATACATAGTAAGGGTATAAGGTGATGATGGTGGTAGAGGTAATGATGGAGAAGTGACTACACCATAGGAGACTATGATGAAGCTTGGGGGATGATGAGGAGTGTATTCAAGAGGTTTCAGACATGTAGGGATGGTACAAGTGAGGTGATGGTGGTGTAAATGGTTAACACGAGGAAAATTTTGTGTGCGCTTATGTGTTATACCCAAGTGTAGGTAGACGTGCAAGTAGTACTGAATAAGACCAGGTCAATCCCACATAGAAGGTGTTATTCTAGTTACTTAGATTAAACTCAAAAGAAAATGAAAATTCAATGTTTTAAAGAAGATGTAGAACACAAAGTTCCACGATTGACAATTACTAAATAAAGTAACTAAATTAAGCTAATGATTAACTAATTAACTAAAACGAGATTTTAAAACGGTTTGTCTTTATGAAAGGGGAACGTTGGGATTACACAAATCCACAGTGATCTTGTCATCAACCATGCAGTTTCATTAAGCTCTATAGAGTTCATCACTCTACAGTATCCCGTATTTTCTAAAGATGAAGAATCCATAGCCCTTGCATGACCGGGACTATGTCATCACAGTTAATTTGAAATACTTGGAAGACTGTTTAAAACAATGGTTATTACTTGTACTCTAAATGGTGTTAGCATTCAAAGTGGTTTTCAAAAGTCATTGAAGAAAAGGCCTTAAGGCTTAAAGTTTGGAAACTATTTTGACAAACTGAGCATATGGGGACAGTTTGATAACAAATCTCAAAAATAGAAAGTCTAGGGATATTGTAAAGGTCAATCTCAAGAATATGAAGTCTCGATCGATCGACGCACTCTCGATCGATCGAGAATCGTCATCCTTCATTTGATCGAAATATCTTCGATTGCTTGACTATCTCTCTGATTCGATCGATCGAACTAACTTCGATCGATCGAATGCAGGTTTTATACTACTGCACGGCAGAGGTTGAAGATCAATGTTTCATCGTGATCTCCCAAGCCTAGGACTACTCAGACATGGTCTGGAGTATCTCAAATCTGTTTTTAATGTAAATGTTCATTAAGGTCTCGTTTGTTTGGGATTTAAACATGAAACTATGAAAATTATGGATTAAAGCTAAACTAACATGCAAATCTGTAAGCTATTCAGATTATAAACTACTGAGACTAATGACAGAATGTAAATAATCAATAAAACAAAACTTGGATGTACTGCAAACTTGTATTAAACTATGAACTTCAAAGCAAAGTAATATCCAATGTGTTAAAACCTACAAAATCAACAAACTCTACATATATATATAACTGATGGAAACCAAGTTGGGCGTCCTTCTGGACGTGAATATAACTAGTATTTATAGAAAACCTAAAGCTAGGGTTACAAAAGAAGTCTCTGCTGTGTGCGCGTAAGTTCTGATAAAAGCCTTATTCGATCGAGCGAAGCTTTCTCAATCGATTGAACTTTTGGAATACTCGAGCGCTTTAACTGTCTTCGATCAATTGAAAGTTCGATCGCTTGAGTGATCCTCGATTGCTCGAACTCAACATTTCATCTTTTATTTATTTTGCTTGTAATTCAGCTTTATCCTTTATCTATCATTTATTACTGCACACAGCACAACATCAATCTGCACCAATAACAGCTAAAACAACACAACTTATCACAGATTCGTTACATTGTAAGTTAACTGGCATTATAACACAAACTGCAAATAAACTAGGGAGTTGCAAACCAAATCAGTGCATTTTCTTCTTTTACCGCGGTTATATTTTATAAATATCCCCGCTTGTCACTGGTGGTGCAGGGCGTTTCTGCCAATTGGCAAAAATGAATCAGAGGATCGATCCTAGTAGGATCGATCTTTCCAAGATAAATCTTATGAAGATTGATCCTAGGCCAAATTCTATGAAATCCTAGGAATGTTATGCTAAGTACAAAAATGCAAAGGAAATCCATAGATTCAATATAGAAAATACAATTCACACATAGTATAATACAAATAAGGTTCTAGGGATACACTTAACTTAAATATAACTTTATTTAATAGGGTACATAAAAATTTCCAAAACTTAGGAGGTTGCTTGACCCCCCTTGGCCCGACATAGATCCACCCCTGGCAGTTTGTAGACCCGCCACCAACCACAATTTGATTGAAGGCAATTTGCAAGTACATTAAGAAATCTATTGAAGTGAAGTAACAATGAGTGATGGGCAATGGACAGCGAAGTCAAGGGTGGTCAGAAGATGAGTTAGGAATTTTGGTCTAGGGTGCCTAATCTATATGGGAGTTCGGGATTCAAGGGCAATGCCCCTGAGGCGATCTCTTTTGGTCTTGATATAGGAGACACAAAATATTAAAAGAGGGAAAGAAGATGTAGAATTATATTTACACCCCATTTCAGGGTAAAAGATGTGATTTTTAATTTTAAAATGTGATGTTTGAAAATATAATGTGGGTCTATTTGATGAAACTTAAACATTATAGGTTGTCTTTTAAAATTCCAAGGGGCCTATTTCTAAAACTCATAAAATTCTTAAGCTAAAAGTGTAATTTTCAAAATTTTAGGGGGTGGGACCTATTTCCAAAACTCATAAAATTCCTAAGCTAAAAATATAATTTTTAAATATTCGGGGAGGGGGCACCTGGGCCCACCCTCCTCCCTTGGTGGCTCTGCCCCTGAGGGTAGTGCAAGATGGCACTCCAGGAAATGAAGAAACTTGAAGATTTTGTCAAAGTTCTGGCTGCAAAGTTGACTGAACTGGATTATGAAATTTTCAATAAAAAAAAAAGGTTCATCTAAAGTATATGACTGTTTCTTTAAGTTGGCTCACAAAGAGAAAGATCTTGCTGCTCAGCGTGCTCGAAAACATTATGATCAACTTCACAATCAATCCTTGCATGTCATATCAGGAAAAAAAAATGCTTTACAATTTGTTAATCACTAGTTGAACAATAAGAGCATTGAACTTAGAAATTTAGGGTCTGAAATAGATACTCTACTTTCTAATTAGAACACAGAAATGCAGTTGTTGGCTACTGAATTAGTGGATAAAATTAGTGCTTTATCAGAAATTTCAATATTATCTGAGAATAATGGTACATTTTTTGTCCATGATATGTTATAGCATACTGAGATGATAATATGTTAACCTTGGATATCCTTTTGTTGGAGATGAGTTTGGGTTCTTTTTGATAGATTCCTTAAAGGGGGACATTCTTAAAGCTACTATATTTTTCTTCAAAGTGTCTGAAAAGTCTCAAAAATCTAGAGAGAGTATGATCATAAGGGAAAATGGGGAAGCATTGAGAAATCGAGATCCTTTCCCAAATTTTGGTAGCTAACACACCTGAAATAAAGAGGTAAGTGGTATCTTCAATGTGAGTATTGTAGAAAATAGTGATTGGAATTGTAGTAGGTTTCAAGTGTTGCTACTGTGTATTTGTCATTTTAAATATATACCAGCAAGCATATTACAGGTTACAATGAGAGGTAAATCAGTTACATCATAAATAGCTAAATATATGTGCATCTCCTTCCTTATCTCAAATCCTTATCTCTATCAATAGCCACTACATGTTGTTTATCTTGTTGATGATGATCATTATCTATAACTTGTTGTCGATGATGATGATGATCTTTTTTCTCTAACACTCCCCCCCCCCCCCCCCCAATGTCTGAAAGTAGATATGAAATCCAAGCTAAGTTATGCAGCAGTGAAGGCCATTGATCGGTATTCTCAGTGCTGGATTTAACAACAGTCGATTGCCTCTTACAGCTAGTGGTTGCCTTGAAAAATAGTGTCACACTAGACCCGGGAAATGCACAATCATTTTAAATGCACAACTCAATTTGTGAATTATTAATGTTGATTAATAATTGAGATGAGGTTGACTATGAGTCAATGTGGAGTGTCAATCGAGGATACATGAATGTGGATTTTCATGAGGCTTTGATATGATTAAATGGCATTTATGTGGATTAAATGTTATTTGAAATGTCTAGTATATGTGAATGGAAATTATATCTGTGTAGTGTACTTTAATGATAATTTGGTCTTGTTAAAGATCATTTTGAACAAATTAGAGATAACACATGTGATACGTTTCATAAAAGGTAGGTTATCTAGAAATTGAACAAAAATTATTTTCGGAACGTAATTAACAGCAACAAATGGAACTTAGATAAAAACTTTAATAATTTATAGTTTTCAGTCATGAAGCAATGAATTAGATGTGTAAGACGTTTCGGGGAATACTTAGAAGATCAGAAAACTCGTGGGGAGGTAAACATGATTTTCGGAAATATTGCCTATATATAGACTAGTCTGAGATATTTTCATAATATCTTTCAAAATCAAATTAAGGGCTTAGGAAATTTTGGAGCTTTGAGCTTCCTAACGCCAATCGACAAACTTCTGCCCATTTATTTTCAAACAAATTTCATATTCGAACACCTCAAGGTAAGAGCTATGTTTTGATAGTTGTTGGGCCTTGTTGGGCTAAGTTTTATAAAAATTCTAATTCTAAAAATTTGGGAAAACATGTGTATACTTGTAGGAATCGTTTATAATCAAAGATCTGACGTTGCTTTGGTATACTAGTACTCCCCTCGAAATTATAGAACGATAGCTTAAGGTATGAATTTCTAACCTATGTTATATAGGAATTTTCATGTTTTGACAATCAAAGACGAAATTGTAATCCGGGCAAAATTCATGTGTTAATTTTAGGCCTGTTAATTATGTACACGAATAATTGAGAAAAATATGTCTAATTATTTACATGAGCATGCTAGATGACTATATGGGTCAAAGCGGGGATTTATACAACTTCATCCAGAGTAAGCTTCTCGATGTTTGAGAAATTAGTAGCGATGGCTACCGTGTATGGTTTAAGGTTTGGATTTGCCAGGGCACTTGGGGATGCAATGATTGTAGGCTTGGACTAGCCATTGGCATCACGGTTCAAGACTTAGACTAGCCGCTACCGGATGAATGCGTATTTTCTCCCTAGAGACCATTTGATGTGATTCACGATATTAAAGCTTGATTTGTCATATATGTATGTGTTAGAAATTATACACTTAGCTTATAGCTAAGTAGTGGAGTTTTACTCCATTACAGGTGATAAGAAGAAAGGGAAGAAGAAGCGTGAGGAATGAGGCTGTGGGGACGACAGGAATCATCCTTGTTTATACTTTTGTTTTTCATTCCATGGATGTAATATGAGCTTGAGTAATTCAAACCATGTGCTTAACTTAGAACTTCAGAATGGATTTGTAAGATTGTAATATGTGACAAAAAATTTCTTTTGGTTAAGTTTGTAATGAATCCAAACTCATGGATTCGTGTTTAGAATGCTTAACTCGTAGAATTCGTGTTTTGCATGGGCGTTGTTAGTACTTTCATGTTTTGAACCAAAAAAGTCACAACTATTTCAATTACGTTTCTTTTCTAATGTTTGGAAAGCTTAATGTATGAACTTAGAGTTTTGAGATGGTTGTGAAAGATTGGAACCATGTATGGTTGTAGTGAAGTGTAAGGTTGAATGGATCCTTGGCAAAATTCCGCTACTAGAAGGAATTCTGCTAAATGGTCATTCGACCGGTCGAACGGGGCATTTCGACTGGTCGAAATGACCCCTGCATGTACTCTTTTTTTACCTCTTCTAAAAATTATTTAAATGTTTTCATGGGTTCTTAGGGTACCCTTGGGACCCCTTTTAACATAAATTCATCCGGTTTGAAATATAATTACGTTTTTAAATTTATACGGATTTTACAACTCGGAGGGTATGGTTTTCAAAAGAGTTGCATACTCAATGTTGTTTTTAAGTTTCTTTTCCACTGCTATAATCTTTTAATGGATTGAATGAGCATCGGTGGCGTGCCACATGTCCTATTCCGCACGTAGCGAGATGGGTGTGGACACGCGGAATTCGTCGTCCACTCCTGTTTCTATTTCTGGGGTTTCGGAATTGATTTTTCGTTGTTTTGAAATTGATTTGAAAGAAAACAAAAGGTCTGTTGAAAATAGATACAGAGTCGCTACTTGGTCTCTAGGGAACCAAGAAACCCAATTTGACTCACCCAAACGGATAAAGGGCACCGGCCTTTCATAACCAAAGAACTTGGCTCGGGGTTTTGGTACGAGAGAGGAAGGAGCCTTTGTCATGACTAAAACACCCTCAACTCGCCCCATCTTTTGACGGGCCTCAATTAGCATCCAAATAATCATCTTTTACTATGTTTGGTTCGACAATTAATACTATGATAGGTATATTACTTCACATAAGAATCTTGAAAATGGAAGATCTAAAGATAAGATATCATTCATAAGATCTAAGCCAAGTATCACACAATGCAAAGTGAAAGATCACACAAAACAAACCTAGGAAAAATCGTCTAATCACATATCAAGTAATCAAGTTTCTCTAATCTAAAGGGGACATGGATTGTTCTTGAAACAAATAAATAAAAAGAAATCAAAATATGCTTAGCAAGCTAGTATGATGCATGTTAATCTTTGAGAAAAGAAGACCTCTCAATCCCCGAGACGGATGAGAAAGAAAGATTAGATCGAGGGGGAGCATGAACGTGTGATCAAGTTCATTCCTTATAATCTTCTTAGATTAGGGGTCACAAAAGCCCTAAATCTTGCATGGATGCAATGTATGATCCTAGAATGTGCAAAGGTTGTAGTGTGTTTGTGTACATGGACTTTCTAAACTGACTTAGAAATCTAAAATATGCATTAATGCATGAAGAAAATCATCATGGGATATGTACAAATATGGTATGGACCACTTCCTAGGAGATGAACTAATTTGGAAGGAATGTAAGCATCAAATCAAAGAATGAAAGTAGAAGAATGCTAGTTGTGAATAGTGGACAGAATAGTGACTTGATCTTGTGGAAAATGGAAAGTAGGGTTAGGAATGTTTTCAATGCATGATTTTTTATGGAGATCATCCTTATTGTGTCTAGAACACAAATCAAACAAACAATCTTCAATAACTATTACATATTGAGAGAAATCATATGAAAAGTAGAGGTTACTTAGAAACAGAGTCCGTACTATCGACTGAAATGTTAAAAAATATTAGAAAATGAAAACAAAACATCTAGAGATCCATATTATACAGAAAGTTTCTTAAGACATTGAAGTTTAAGAGAAAAATAAGTTGGGGCCACTCTTTTTGGAAAAGTTTTCTGAAAAATAAGTTGAAAGTCAACCAAGCTGATGTGACAGTAAAGACAGAATGTTTGGAAGGAATGTTTAGACAAAAATGGACCCCTTTCAAGTGCTTTCAAGTCAAGCCAAAAATCATGGGTGTTCTATAATGAGTTAGGAAGACTTTCCAAGTGGTATTGCATCCATACCTTGAGTATTGAACTCAGAATAATTCTTTGAAATCAAATAACTCACTGTTTTGAAGATTTTTTTAAAGAAATAAGGTTTATTTCTTGGAATCCCAATATTAGGGTTTTAGAGGGGTTTTGAAATAGGGGTATTGAAAGTATATTTTCAGCACTTAAATGGATATTATGACCACTTGAAATATCAACATTTGAACTCATATCAAGAACCTCCAAGATTGTTGGAGACATTGTTTTATTTTGAAAATAACCTCAAGAATACATGGGGATGTATTGAGGTTGAAATCATCATCTATCAAACATGTTTTTGAGGTCAAGAGCTACTATCCATAAAGATTCACTCACCTCAAACTTCATGTCCTCATCTAGATGATGATGAACTAGTAAGTAAACAAAAAAAAAAGGAAAAAGAAATGAGATAAGAGGAGATGAACATCAAAGTAAGCAAACAAGTATATAAACAATCAATAGATGATATTCAATGGTGTATTGGACTTGTAGCTTGATGTTTCACTCATATGTGGTGACATTGGACATGGAAGTAACTTCCTCTCTCTTAAATGCTCACTAAAATGATGGTTGGGTGTATTGAATATGAAGTAAATGGAAGTAATGAAGTAAAAACAAAGTTTAGAACTCACTCTGTTGTTTAGAAATCAAATAAGGAAGCTTCTTTTCTCTCTACTCTAATCTTATCTCTACAACTTCCTCTTTAAAACTTTTCAAAGCTTGCATTTGACACCCCCAAAATGAGAAGTCAAGGGGGGTTTATATAGGCCAATTTGGGGTGGTTTTGGGGTTTTAGAAGTACTCACATTGGTCCCAAACATCTGTGAACATAGAACTACGTCATTTTAGTTTCTAATTAATCCATTTGAACCCCCAAAAGAAATTACAAAAATAGACCATTCTGGGGGAGAGTGCCGCAGCGGCACTGCTCCTCGTTTGTCTAGATAATTCTTTTTAGGCCCCAGAGGTTCTGGTATTCGCGAAAAGGCCCTATTTCGTCTGAAATTCACAGAAAAAATATACAAACTCCAAACTGAGCTTGTGATATACCGTTGGAAAGGTAATGGAGTCTATTTTCTATAAAAATAGTTCGGAGATAGGTAACTTTAAAATGTTTTGCGATATTCGCGATAAAAGCCGATTTGATCGTCTTTTTCACGTTTAGAAATTCATAATAAATTCATTTTAAATCCAAAAATTATGTGCGATATACCGTTGAAAAGCTATTGACCTCTAGTATTCATAAAAATATTTAAAAAATGATACAATGCTCCAGTTTCAAAGTCAATTTTGGTCAAACTGGTCAAATCAGGGACCTCCAAGAAGTTCTAAAAATCTCTGGGAGCTCCCAGAAGCTGACGTTTTTGTATGTTTTTCTTTTGAAACTCGTTTAAGTACCTTTCATATGATCTAGCATGATCTCAGAATTTTTCGGCAAATTTGGACGATTTCGGTCAAACCTTGGTCAAACCGGTCAATAGGGACTTTCCGGGAACATCCGAGACTTCCGGGGGTCTCTGGGAGCCGACGATTTTATCTGGTTTTGCTTCGAAACTCATTTTTAATATTTTTATGACGTAGCATGTTTCCAGATCTTTCGGTCCAAATCTGGGAGTGTTCGGGCTTTCAGGGGTATCTTGGTCATTCTGAGCATTTTGAGAGATAGAACTAACTTCCAGGAGTCCTTTTTTAGTCTTTTTCGATCATCGTGAACCACCAAGCTATGGGTCTCCTAAATCTGATAGCCGATAAAATGGGGTGTCTACAATGGGTCGTGACAAACAAGGCTGAAGATTTCTTCAAAGTCAATTTATTCCATTTGATTGTATCCTTTGGAAACCTTGAATCTTTCTTTGAACCCTCTCAATAGTACCCCATCTCCTTTAAACTGTCTTTAAAACACGCATTTGGATCCCTATGACATTCATGGCAGGTGTTCTTGGCACTAGAGAGAGACCAAGTGGTAGATTTATTCCCTCTTCCATCATTATAAACAAGTAAAAACTTGCAGGGAAGGAATAGGATCTATAGTATTTTCCTTGGAACTCCTTGTATTTCTCACACGACGGGTATGGATTGAATTGTACTCCAAGTGACATCATGGACATTTTTCCATATATGGTATCTTCTCTTATTTATTATTAGTTAATTTTCATGTAGATTACTCTCTATTTCCCCCTAATTATAAATGTGTACTTCCTACTTTCTAGCTTTATTTATTATTAATATGCTTATTTCCTTTTGAAAAAAGGAAACTTATAGCAATCCACATGAGTTCGCCCTCTTGAGCTTTTTTCTTAGTGAGTGTTGATAACCAACATTGTTGCTACAATGAACAAATATGTATTTTGATAATAAGATGCAAACAACAGGCAAAAGAGCAGATTAGGTTGTTTCCTCATTGTTTCTTTCACGATATTTTGGTGTAAAGTGTTGTTTGACATATTTTACTGTTAAACTGTAAATTTTTCTTCGTGAAAATTTTCTATGTTGTTTACGAAACTCAAACTATTATTGTTTGAAATGAGTTGAAAATAAAAATTGAAGGTCAAATTCTTTGTTTGACTAATTTGAAGTGTAATAAAAAAAATGATCAAAGAATGATGCTCAAACATTACTTTGTGGGCCAAAAGGACCATAAAAAATGATTTTGCTTATAACTTCTCCAAATGCTAGCTACTGGATTGGTAAAAGAGCCTAAGCAAGGCTACAAGCCAAAATTGGCAATCTAGCATTTATTGGTAATATGTTCGGTTACTAGGGGCCTATACCTATAACCTACATTAGGTCATATGCCTAATGGTGTATGTAGTGGGGGATAACTTCAAACTCTAACAACCAACTCTCCATGTAACTACTGCTTGTACTATAAAATAAAAATTAAAAGCGGCCCACTAAATCCAATTGGGAATTACACATGGAATGTGTCTGGAGGCAAATTGATGGGAAGAGTAGGCTGATGCGACGTAACAAGTGCTATAACCTAGTGCGTATGCCACGTCAATGGCAGAGCGGTTATTGGCAGTTATGTGGGAGCAGATCGATGACACGTAGGATGCAGGGGGGCGTGATGGATGCAGTTATAAACAAAGCCCTTAGTCCCAAATCATGGAGATAGTGGGTGGTTTCTCAACTGCTGGGCAGCGATTATGATCACTCCAAGTTATATAAGGAAACAGACTGGAAAAAAGAAAGGATCCCCGATCAATCAAAACACTTAGCATTTTCATAGTTTGTACTGTATCTTTCCTTTGTTTTTCAATTCTAGTTTATTTTCTTGTTTTAGGAGTAGATTCCTAGTTGAATTCCAATTAGAAGGCGTGATCACCATTTCTGATTGAACCCCTATTTGTAAAGGACTTTATAGAAATCTATCTCTGTTATTTCTTTTACCAATCTCGGTGTTTCTCATACTTCAAGTCTTTAATCCCTGGTTAAAGCAATTGGAACCTATTTGAAGAGATTTTGTTCATTTATCTCTTCACTTGTCTGATTTATCAAATTGTTCATATTTCAAGAGGACATTTGTCTAGCACGCCCGCATTATCATATTTGTAGATTTCCTGCCATACAATTTTTGGCATGCTCGGTAGGACAGGTTTGAGAAATTTGGTAGTTCATCATGCTGCCGAGGAAGAATTTGACAAAGGATAAGGGGATAGCAGTACAACCAGAGATGGATGCACCAACTGTGGAAGAAAATGTTAAGGAAGGGGTTCATGGCAACACCAGCGATCAATCTTATACTGGTAGCCATGAGTCACTCTAGCCTCAGTTGGAAGAAATTGGAGCCTCTGTCGTTAGTCCAGATCAACAGGCTTTGAAGGATTATGTAGTCGCAATGCGTTTCAGTCTAGATAGTGCACTGCGCCATTGGTTCCAAGATAACTTGCATCAAACATCCACGATTGTGAGACCATTCATGGATATGATGCAAAAGATGGGTGACCAAATTACTAAGAATATTGACTATCAAATGTCATACATAACAGAAAAATTAGGCCCAGTATCATCCTTGAAGACTAGTGCCCAAAAGGAACCTATACAGGTCCCCATCAATTAGGCTCCACGGCTGAGTTAGGGGAATGTTAAACTCCTTAACCACCCTGTAGTTCCTGGTTTTGGCATGTTCATTCATGCATCGAGTTCCAATAACCAACCAGTTTCAAACCAGGTTGGTCAAGGTACAAGATTTCTTGAGAGCCAACCAGGGTTAACTAGTCCTAATACGGGGTCGTATACCAGTTTCTAAGTGATGCAAATGATGGTCCCAGTTCATCAGACTAGATAGCATTAGGGTACTCGAACTCAAATGTCTGCATTACCACCTTGGGGGCCATCTATGCAATCAGTGATGCTGAATGCGGGACAAGCTGCTCAGTCAGCCGTTTATATGGCAGGCTTACCTCATTCTCAGTTATATCATACAGGGGGCACCATCAGCTAGTAGTGCAGACTGGGGGTTACCATCAGCTAGCAGCATAAGTGGGAGTCCAATTTCAACAACCCTTGATGTACAATAGAGGGCCATTGTAGGTGCCTGCAGCAGGTTTGCCAAGCCATCAGCTTGTCGGCAATGAGGTATGTAATCCCTATCAGCCTGATTATCATGATCACATCCCTGTAGGGATGAATAGGGAAAAAATGGTAGAGGCTATTAGAGAACAGGTTTATGGACACGTCAGGGAATAAGTCAATGACTAACTGCGAGAAAAGTTTGGGGTAGTATTAGAGTGCCAGGCTAAAATAGAGTGCAAGAGAAAACGTAAAAATGTATATTGCTAGGTTTAAATCTGCTCGGAATAAGTATAGGGCTAGGTTACCAGAAGAAGAGTATGTGCGTCTAGTTTTAGATAATTTAAAATCCATACTCAGAATGCAGTTTGTAGCCCAACAATTCATAGACTTGTGCCATGTGGTTGACATTGTGGCACGATATGAGAAGGTACTAGATGAAGAAAATCAAAAGAAGAACAATATCAGGGGAGTAGATTATAAAGGACATCATCAACCTGCACATCTGGTCGAAATTGAGGATGATGATCAAGTTGATGAAGATAATGAGAATGAATATGAATGTGCTATAGTGAAATAATGGCTCAAAAGCCATTTATATGCGATGTCATGCCTAAACCTCCTCAAATTCAAGGAAAGAACCCTACTAACCAGACTGATAAGACTGGTAAGAAGTATGACCTTGATATCACTAGAGCTAACATGATCTTTGATTGGTTAGTTAAGGAAAAGAAAATCAAATTGACATATACCTTGCCAACAAATGAAGAACTTAAAGGGAAAACCTATTACAAAATGGTATAACAAATGGACCCATAGTACAAATAGCTGTAAAACTTTTCTGGAGGCCATTCAAAAATGGATTGAAAATGGGACTATAAAATTCCTTGCTGATAAGCCTGCTCAACAGGTGGATAAGAACTCGTTCGTGGCTGAGGCACATGTCAATATGATTTTAGCAGATTTTACCAAAATGACAAGGCCAGCCAGATCAAAATCATGTGTTCAAGTTTCTTCTTCAAATGGTAAGAAAATGAATAGCGTGGTTTCAAAGCCCAAGGATTTAAATCCAGAGGCATCACTATTCAAGATAAAGGAAGGAGTTTACTACCATGTTGCCAATCCCTATGACTCATATATAATGTCAAGATGATCGTTGCATGGGTTGGCAGAAGCAAGTGAACAGTCAGTTCTCTACATCAGTTGGCCAGAGGTTTTGGCAATACCACTCTGAAATAAAACTCATGATTTTGGAAATGATGAAAGAATTTCAAGGATAGAAAGCAAGCAGGGTAATATGGTTCAACGACCAGGGGGATTTCAGGTTACGATGAATGACAGTGAGTCAGAAAAAGGGGGAAAATGTCTCTAGGGGATAAGCGTAACAAGCCTAATTCTGCCAAGTACTTCAATAAACAGACTAGGTTTAAGGGTCTAGTTAGTCAAGGTCATAAAAGAAGGTCAAAACGTGCATCTTATCTAAACACCAAGTCAAGGATGGTACTTCTTCCTGTGCTATAGGATGGACGATGGATGTATGTTCAACATCCTAAGTTTCCTCAATACCATGATCCACCCTTCCTAACTAGGACTCAAAAAAGACGTATATGGCATAAGAAGACTACCCAGAAGAAGAAATAATCAGTTGTTAGAAGGTTCAAAGGCAGATCAAATCAATGGGTACGAAAAGTTGAAGTGAAGCTTAAAAGTCAGGATGATGGCAACAAGAACGCAGCTACCACAGAAGTAGGTGATGACTTATCATAATTCGACAAGCAAGGGATCAAGAGAATTCAGGGGAGGTTGATCACCAGTCCATGGACCAAGATAAACTTGACATGTCAGAATTTGTAGTGATGATGCAGGATGATCAAACTCGATCAACAACCAAGTCCAGACTGATGCTGAACACCTAGTAAATCTCGTGGATTCAGAACGGTCAGAAGATAACAATTCAGGCAACCTCTCCGACAACGAGATATTCCAGTTAGGACAATCATTGCTTTATTTCTATGATAACATGGTTACATGGTATATACAATGTCATACGCTTTTACATCACAAGATTGGCAGGCTAATGGCCTAGAATGAGATGTTAATGATGAGTCAGAACCCATGGTGCTCATCACTAAAGAGGCACAATCACATGAGCAAGTGATCGAAAACGTACCAATCTCAGACTCAAAGTATAAGATGGTCATCGTGTTCGATAAGCCAAATGCTAGAATGGCTAGACACTTATGGCCATTACATGTCAATGCCAATTTTAATGGTGTCCTAGTATCCAAAGTCCTAGTGGATAATGGGGCTTCTGTTAATTTATTACCTTCACATATGCTTAAAAAAACAAACAAAAGCGACGATCTCATTGATGCTAATGTGGCAATTGTTCCAGAGCATAAGTCCAACCAAAAGGAGTACTTCCAATCACTATGTCCATTGGGAGTAAAACTGCCTTAACGACATTCTTTGTGGTCAATTAGACTTCTCACTATAATGCTCTGTTAGGTCGAGATTGGAATCACACAGCATAGTGTGTGCCATCTACTTTGCATGAATGTTTGATTTTTTGGAATAAAGAAGAAGATGAACCAGAAATTGTTGAGACTGATAAGAAACCATGTCACACCTATTCTAGAAATTTGTGATTTTTTAAAATGCATCATTTGAGATTTTTGAAATTATTGATGTTATTAATAATTTGAGTTGAGGTTGACTGTGAGTCAACGGTAAGGTGTCAGTGAGGACACGAGAACATGGCAGTTCATATTGCATGGGCATGACTAAATGACATTTATATGATTTAAATGTTATTTGACTTTATCTGGTATTTGATGAATAGTAATTTTATATGTGTTGTGGGAATTATGGTAATCTTTGATATTGTTATATCATTTTGAGAACTGTGGTGAGAACGTGAGTGATACGTTAATTAAAAAGGTAGGTTGTGTAGAGATTTCACATAATATAGTTTTCGAACATTATTTTGGACCCAAATGAAACCTAGTCGGAAACTTTTGAAATTTATAGTTTTCACTCGTAAAGGTATAAACTGGACGTGTGCGAAGTTTCATGGGTTAATTAGAAGTTTGAGAAACTTGCGGGGAGGTAAACGTAAATTTCCATAAAGTTTGTCTATATATAGAAGTGGATGAGATTTCATTCTCATCCACAACTTCTAAAAATATCTAGAGAGAGAGGAGAGAGAAGGGAGATTGAGCCAACGGGCTTTGCGACGCCGATTGACGACCATTCGTCCGTCAGATTTTCTCCAGATTCAAGATTTGAACTCGTGGAGGTAAGACCTACGTTTTGATACTACTTAGGTCATGTTTGGCCAATTTTTGTAAAAATATTAATTCTAGACTTTTGGGGAAAATCAGGTAAAACTCGTAGGAATCGCGTATAATTTGGAATCCGACGATTAATTAGCCCCCTAGACGATCCTTCAAAGTTTGAAGAGAATCGCACGAGGTATGAATTCTAGATCTATGAAATATATGGATTTTCATGTTTTGAACATCATTTTTTATATTCTTGGATCCGGGAAAAATTCATGTATTAATTAGGCCGTTAATTATGCACATGAAATTATATGAAAAGCACGTCTAACTGTTTATGTGAGCATGATATGTGTCTACTTGGGTCAAAGGGGAGTTTGGTGCAAATTCATCCGGGGTAAGCTCCTCGAACCTTGAGGATTGTGATTTGATTGTGATTGTGATGGAATTGGAATTGTGGTTGTGTCTGGATTGGAGGTGGGCCCAACCAGGACACGGTACCTGGTATGGAAGAAGGCCCAACCAGTGTACGAGATGCGTGGGAGAGGTGGGCCTCCTACGGCATCGACCGGATGAATGCGTACCACTCACCCTAGAGACCATTTCTATGTATTTTAGATGCTTAAATCATGAACTGTCATATAAGCATACATTTAGAATTATACACTCAGCATATAGCTGAGCAGTGGAGATGTACTCCATTGCAGGTAAGAAGAAAGACAAGAAGTAGCGTGATGAGTGAGGCCGATGAACGCCGGGGAAATTACAATTGTATATGTTTTTGTTTTAACTTCTAAAACTTGTGTAAGGATTTATAAATTGTAAAATGTTGTAATAGATCCATGGATTAGTTTTGCAGTATTGTAATCTTGTAATTGAATGCTTGTGGTTATGTTTTAAATGTTGTAATTGGCGTTGGTTGTGATTATTTCTGGATATTGAGAAACATGTGTTAGTATTATCAACACAGGGCTGCCCAGCAAGGGAGCAGTCGACTGGACCCTGTATCAGTCGACTGGATCCCGTGTGTTTGAGACACTGAAAGTGAATAGTAAGAGAAGCAGTCGACTGGACCCTTGATCAGTCGACTGAACCACTGTTGAATTTGGCTACTGCTTTGATTAATGGTAAAACCAGTCGACTGGACCCCTTTTGAAATGTTGCATTTTGGTTCTGCTTAACACAGTCGACTGGGGACCTTGATCAGTCGACTGAGCAGTCGACTGGACCTCTGTTGAGAATTTTAAGTTTTGGTTTCTGCTCAGTTCAGTTGACCGGACCCTAGGAGCAGTCGACTGAACCACTGTTTTCAAAACTGATTCTTTTGAATGTGTTTTCCTTTGGCCACAACTTTTTTTTCAACTCTGATTTTAATGAATTTTAATAATGTTTTCCGCTGCTATTGACTTTAATGGAACTGGATGAGCCTTGGTGGCATGCCACGTGTCCTATTTCCACGCGTAGTGGGATGGGTCGTGACATTTATTGGTATCAGAGCTAGAGGTAACAAAACTTTGGGAACGTTCGACGACGAGTGGAGTGTTGAGTGATTGTCACATGTTTTAAATTGCATCCATACATATTAGAGATGTTTGATTCATATGTATGATATTTTACATGCATGATATTGTTATTGTGGTACATGCATAGTGTTTATGCATTGAGAACTACAGGATTGTAATCATGGATGACCGAGAGTTATCACCCCATACCCGACGAATGAATGAAATGGCAGAGATGATGGGAAATATGGGGGAAATGATACGGAATATAGCGGAGCGACTGCCTCCCACACCCCACATCAAAGTGGAACCAATAATTGTAGTACATGCACCCAAAAATAGGGGCATGAGATCAATTTCTGAATAGTTTACTCGAAAGAAACCTATGGAATTTCATGGAACACCCGATACGACGTTAGCAGAACATTGGATAATGGACATGGAGCAAATTTTCCGATCTATTCTGATGACAGATGGGGAGAAGATTGAAAATGCAAGTGATGTGCTGAGGGAAGAAGCTCAGAACTGGTGGGTAAACGTTTTAGATCAAGGAGCACCGATTACTTGGGAAGGGTTTAAGGCAGAATTCAATCGCCGATTCTTTCCGAGAGCTGCCTACAATGCAAAGAAGCGAGAGTTTGATAATCTCAAGCAAGGAGACATGACTGTAACGGAATATACTTCTAAATATAGCGCGTTGTTGAGGTTTGGTAAGGATTTAGTGCCCGAAGAGGAAGATAGGGCAAGAAAATTTGAAGAGGGTTTAAGGGATAATATTCGGTTGAGAGTAGAGACCTACTAGCATTCGACTGTTGCAGCAGTACAGCAGACGGCGCTTGCAGCCGAAAGTGGAATAGAGAGATCGAGACAAAATCACCAAGGAAAACGAAGTCATGAGGGTGGTGACCGAAGTCAAGGGAGATCTTTTAAGAAATCATTTTCACGAGGCTCTAGTTCTGGTTTTAATGATTCCAGGAGAGTACCAAGTGATATACCGTTGTGTCCGCTTTGCAACCGACCAAACACCGGTTGATGTTTTCTGACCAACTTTCAGAATAGATCTACAGGGAGAAACAGTGTGAGTTCTGCGACCTATCCGCAACTCAAGTGCTTTAATTATGGTACCTTAGGACACCGAGCGAAGGATTTCCCAAAGAAGCGTTCTCAACAAGGGGCAAGTTCTATGGCTTCTAGTGGTTCGAAGCCTAAGCAGTCTAGTGATGGGGGACAAAGGACGGAGCAATGTTAGGGAAGATCATTCCAGATGAACCCTGGAGACGTGGCTGCTACTAATACAGTGGTCTCAGGTATGGTGCTTGTATGTTCGCACTTAGCACGCATACTTGTTGATTCGGGATCTACGCATTCGTTTGTATCTTATAACTTTGTAGAACATTTAACTGTTAAGTCCGCGCCACTAGGATACGATTTATCTATTGTTGTGCCGCTTAGTAAACCGGTAGTGACGTCTACGATATATAAAAACTGTGAGATCAGGCTAGGTGAGAAGTTAATGACCGTAGACCTTATACCGATTGGGGTGAACTATTTTGATGTGATACTGGGAATGGATTGGTTAGCCCTTAACCAAGCTACGATAGATTGTGAACGGAAAGAAGTTAATTTTCGATCACCAGTGCATGGGAACTTTTGCTTTCAAGGGAGTGGGGTTACACCTTCGCCGTACTTGGTTTCAGCTATCCGAGCGGGAAAGTTATTGAAAAAGGGATGTCAGGGATTTCTATGTTCAGTGACTGATGTCTCAGCGACCGAATCAATAGTAGAGGATATTCTAGTAGTGCGAGAGTACCCGGATATATTTCCCAATGACTTACCAGACGTCCTGATTGAGAGGAAAATTGAATTCACCATTGATGTAAAGCCAGACTCAAGACCAGTATCTAAAGCACCGTATAGGATGGCACCAGTGGAATTAAAGGAACTGAAAGTTCAACTACAAGAGTTACTTGACAAAGGTTTTATTCGACCAAGTGTATCACCATGGGGAGCTCCAGTATTGTTTGTAAAGAAGAAAGATGGCTCCATGCGTATGTGTGTTGATTACCGGGAACTAAACAAGTTAACGATTAAGAATAAGTACCCGTTACCCAGAATTGATGACTTATTTGATCAACTTCGTGGGGCACAAGTGTTCTCCAAGATAGACCTGAGATCGGGTTACCATCAGTTGAAAGTGAAGGCCGAAGATGTCGAGAAAACAGCTTTCAGAACGCGTTATGGACACTATGAGTTCTTAGTTATGCCATTTGGAGTTACCAATGCACCAGCTGCGTTCATGGATCTTATGAATCGAGTATTCAAGGATTATTTGGATGACTTTGTGATTGTATTCATTGACGATATCCTTGTTTATTCACCAAGTGAGATAGAACACGAGAACCACTTGAGGTTGATACTTCAAAGATTGCGAGAGAAGCAACTATTTGGAAAACTTAAGAAATGTGAATTTTGGTTACCTAGTATTACTTTTCTTGGTCACGTGATTGATAAAAATGGAGTTTCAGTTGATCCTCATAAAGTAGAAGCTGTATCTAATTGGAAAAGGCCGACTTCTATATCCAAAATTTGAAGTTTCTTGGGATTAGCGGGATACTACTGCCGTTTTATCAAACATTTCTCAAAGATTTCATTACCGATGACAAAGTTAATGAGAAAAGGTGTTATTTTTGAATGGAGTCAGGAGTGTGAAGACAGTTTCCAAGAGTTGAAGTCACGTTTGACGAGAGCACCGATACTAACAATACCATCTGGAACCGAAGGATTTGTAATCTATAGTGATGCTTCACACAAAGGGTTGGGATGTGTGCTTATGCAAGGTGGAAAAGTAATTGCATATGCTTCTAGGCAGTTGAAGACACATGAGATTAATTATACGACTCACGATCTGGAATTAGCCGCTATAATTCATGCATTGAAGATTTGGACACACTACTTATACGGGGAAAAGTGTGAGATATTTACAGACCACAAGAGTTTGAAATACATTTTCACCCAACGGGACTTGAACATGAGACAGCGAAGATAGTTGGAGTTGATGAAGGATTACGATCTTTCGATTGAGTACCATCCGGGAAAGGCGAATGTAGTAGCCGATGCATTAAGCCGAAAGACGCCGAGGAATTTAGCCGACGAGCTAACACAACAAAAAGAGTTGATAAAAGAGATGGAACGCTTAGAATTGGATGTGATTCCAGGGACCAATGATGGCTTGATGATGGCGATTGTAGTACACCCAGATATTATTGATGAGATCAAGAAGGAACAATTTAACGATGTCTATTTATGCAAAATGAGGGACGAGATACCTTTGGGAAAACGACCGGGATTTATTTTACAATAAGGGGCGTTGATGCTTGGGAACCGATTATGCGTACCGAATGTGAAAGACTTGAAAGAACGACTTTTAAAGGAAGCACATAGTACTAGATATTCAGTGCACCCGGGAAGTAATAAGATGTACAGAAACTTGAGAGAAAACTTCTGGTGGAAGGGTATGAAGCGTGAAGTCACTAAATTTGTATCTGAATGTTCGCCATGTCAACAGGTCAAAGCAGAGAGATAAGTACCCGCGAGGTTACTACAGCCATTGCCAGCGTCAGAATGGAAGTGGGACGAGATCACGATGGACTTTGTTTCTGGATTTCCCCGATCATCCAACAAGAATGACAAGATTTGGGTTATAGTCGATCGATTAACCAAGTCAGCTCATTTTCTACCGATCAAGATGACTAAACCGTCCAAGTTAGCGGAATTGTATGTGAAAGAGATTGTAAGACTACATGGAGTCCCAGCTGTGATTGTATGAGATCGTGATAGTAGTTTTACGTCAAGATTTTGGGAAAGTTTGCAAGAAGCTATGGGTACAAAATTGAGTTTCAGTACTGTATTTCATCCTCAGATCGATGGACAGTCAGAGCGCATGATTCAGACGCTAGAGGATATGTTGAGATTGTGTATGTTAGACTTTGGGAGTGATTGGGAGCACCATTTGCCGTTAATTGAATTTGCGTATAACAACGGATTTTAGTCCAGTATTGGTATGGCACCATATGAACCTCTGTATGGCCGTAAGTGTCGATCGCCAGTTTGTTGGACCGAGGTGGGAGAAAGAAAGTTATTAGGACCTGAGTTAATACAGGTGACTACTGAGAAGGTGAAATTGATTCAGGAACGTCTTAAGGTAGCTCAGAGTCGATATAAGAGCTATACGGACTCTAAACGACGACCGATGAATTTTGAAGTGGGAGATTTCGTATACTTGCGAGTATCGCCTTCAAAAGGCATTGTACGATTTGGAAAGAGGGGAAAGCTCAATCCAAGATTTATAGGACCTTTTGAGATCCTAGAGAGAGTAGGTCCAGTGGCTTATCGATTGGCCTTGTCATCAGGGTTAGAACATGTGCATAACATATTTCACGTATCAATGTTGAGACGTTGTATGACTGATACGAGTAAGGTCATTGTACCTGAACCGCTACAAATTCAGGGGGACTTGACTTATGTGGAACAACCAGTAGAGATTCTAGATCGAAAGGAACAAGTCTTAAGAACTAAGACGATTCCAATGGTAAAAGTATTATGGCGTAGTCACACGGTGGAAGAGGCTACATGGGAAAGTGAGGAAGACATGAGGAATGAGTATCCGTACTTATTCGACGCATGAGGTAAAGTTTGGGGACAAACTTCCTTTTTGGAGGGGAGAGTTGTCACACCCGTTCCAGAAATTTGTGATTTTTTAAAATGCATCATTTGAGATTTTTGAAATTATTAATGTTATTAATAATTTGAGTTGAGGTTAACTGTGAGTCAAGGGTAAGGTGTCAGTGAGGACACGAGAACATGGCAGTTCATATTGCATGGGCATGACTAAATGACATTTATATGATTTAAATGTTATTTGACTTTATCTGGTATTTGATGAATAGTAATTTTATCTGTGTTGTGGGAATTATGGTAATCTTTGATATTGTTATATCATTTTGAGAACTGTGGTGAGAACGTGAGTGATACGTTAATTAAAAAGGTAGGTTGTGTAGAGATTCCACAGAATATAGTTTTCGGACGTTATTTTAGACCCAAACGAAACCTAGTCGGAAACTTTTGAAATTTATAGTTTTCACTCGTAAAGGTATAAACTGGACGTGTGCGAAGTTTCAAGAGTTAATTAGAAGTTTGAGAAACTTGCAGGGAGGTAAACGTAAATTTCCATAAAGTTTGTCTATATATAGAAGTGGATGAGATTTCATTCTCATCCACAACTTCTAAAAATATCTAGAGAGAGAGGAGAGAGAAGGGAGATTGAGCCAACGGGCTTTGCGACGCCGATCGACGACCATTCGTCCGTCAGATTTTCTCCAGATTCAAGATTTGAACTCGTGGAGGTAAAACCTACGTTTTGATACTACTTAGGTCATGTTTGGCCAATTTTTGTAAAAATATTAATTCTAGACTTTTGGGGAAAATCAGGTCGTATAATTTGGAATCCGACAATTAATTAGCCCCCTAGACGATCCTTCAAAATTTGAAGAGAATCGCACGAGGTATGAATTCTAGATCTATGAAATATATGGATTTTCATGTTTTGAACATCATTTTTTATATTCTTCGATCCGGGCGAAATTCATGTATTAATTAGGCCGTTAATTATGCACGTGAAATTATATGAAAAGCACGTATAACTGTTTATGTGAGCATGATATGTGTCTACTTGGGTCAAAGGGGAGTTTGGTGCAAATTCATCCGGGGTAAGCTCCTCGAACCTTGAGGATTGTGATTTGATTGTGATTGTGATGGAATTGGAATTGTGGTTGTGTCTGGATTGGAGGTGGGCCCAACCAGGACACGGTACCTGGTATGGAGGAAGGCCCAACCAGAGTACGAGATGCGTGGGAGAGGTGGGCCTCCTACGGCATCGACCGGATGAATGCGTACCACTCACCCTAGAGACCATTTCTATGTATTTTAGATGCTTAAATCATGAACTGTCATATAAGCATACATTTAGAATTGTACGCTCAGCATATAGCTGAGCAGTGGAGATGTACTCCATTGCAGGTAAGAAGAAAGACAAGAAGTAGCGTGATGAGTGAGGCCGATGAACGCCGGTGAAATTACAATTGTATATGTTTTTGTTTTAACTTCTAAAACTTGTGTAAGGATTTATAAATTATAAAATGTTGTAATAGATCCATGGATTAGTTTCGCAGTATTGTAATCTTGTAATTGAATGCTTGTGGTTATGTTTTAAATGTTGTAATTGGCGTTGGTTGTGATTATTTGTGGATATTGAGAAACATGTGTTAATATTATCAACACAGGGCTGCCCAGCAAGGGAGCAGTCGACTGGACCCTGTATCAGTCGACTGGATCCCGTGTGTTTGAGACACTGAAAGTGAATAGTAAGAGAAGCAGTCGACTGGATCCTTGATCAGTCGACTGAACCACTGTTGAATTTGGCTACTGCTTTGATTAATCGTAAAACCAGTCGACTGGGTCTCCGATCAGTCGACTGGACCCCTTTTGAAATGTTACATTTTGGTTCTGCTTAACACAGTCGACTGGGGACCTTGATCAGGAACCCCTGTTTTCAAAACTGATTCTTTTGAATGTGTTTTCTTTTGGCCACAACTTTTATTTCAACTCTAATTTTAATGAATTTTAATAATGTTTTCCGCTGCTATTGACTTTAATGGAACTGGATGAGCCTTGGTGGCGTGCCACGTGTCCTATTTCCACGCGTAGTGGGATGGGTCGTGACAAACCATTTCTAGTAGAATATCATGTGGCTGATACAAAACTCTATGATATCGATGTGGCCCCGTTAAGATTCTGGGGAATCGACAAAAATGGCCGTCAAAAAGGGATCGCTCCTGCATTAAGTAGAGGTAGCCATGAATATGCTGAATCAGACAACGTCGTTTAATGGAAGACAACCATCTTGAAATTTATCTCGATATTGTGGACACGCGGAATTCCACCTCTTTGTTTGTTTGAGATTGTTTTGAAAAGGAAGAAAATGGTCCGTTGAAAACAGATACAGAGTCGCCACTTGGTCTTTAAGGAACCAAGAAACCTAATTTTGACTCACCCAAACGAATAAAGGGCACCGGCCCTTCATAACCAAAGAACTTGGCTCGGTGTTTTGGTACAAGAGAGGAAGGAGCCTTTGTCGCGACTAAAACATCCTCAACTCACCCCGTCTTTCGACGGGCCTCAATTAGCATCCAAATAATCATCTTATACTATGTATGGTTCGACAATTAATACTATGATAGTATATTACATCACACAAGAATTTTGAAATGGAAGATCAAAAGATAAGATATCGTTCATAAGATCTTAGCCAAACATCATGCAATGTAAAATGAAAGATCACACAAACAAACCTAAGAAAAATCATCTAATCATGTATCAAGTAATTAAGTTTCCCTAATCTAAAGGGGACATGAATTGTTCTTGAAACAAATAATCAAAGAAATCAAAATATGTTTAGCAAGGTAGTATGATGCATGTTAATCTTTGAGAAAAGAAGACCTCTCGACCCCGGGGACGGATGAGAAAGGAAGATTGGATCGACGAGGGAGCATGGACGTGTGATCAAATTCGTTCCTTATAATCTTCTTAGATTAGGAGTTACAAAAAAAACCTCAAATCTTGCATGAATGTAATGTATGTATCTAGAATGTGCCAAGGTTGTAGTGTGTTTTGTGTTCATGGATTCCTAGAATGACTTAGAAGTCTAGAATGTGTATGAATGAATGAAGGAGGTCATCATGGGATATGTACAAATGTATTATGAACTACTTCCTAAGACATGAGCTAATTTGGAATGCATGTAAGCATCAAATCAAAGGATGGGAGTAAAACTATGCTTGCTGTGAATAGTGGACAGAATTGTAACATGGTCTTGTGAAAATGGAAAAGAGGGGTTAGGAATGTTTTCAATGCATGATTTTCTATGGAGATCTTCCTTATTGTGTCTAGAACACAACCCAAAAGGCCAATATTTAATAACTATTACAGATTTAGAGAAATCATATGAACAATGGAGGTTACCCAGAAACAGAGTTCGTACTGTTGACTGAAATATCAAAAAATCTTAGAAAATGAAAACAAATGATCTAGAGGCCCATTTTATACATAGCGTTTCGTAAGACATTGACGTTCAAGGTAAAAATAAGTTAGGACAACTCTTTTTTTAAAAGTTTTCTGTAAAACAAGTTGAAATTAGACCAAACTGCTGTGACAGCAAAAACAGAATATCTGGAGAGAATGTTTGGGTCCAAATGGACCATTTTCAAGTATTTTCAAGTCAACCCAAAAATCATGGGTGTTCTATAATGAGTTAGGAAGATTTTCCAAGTGATCTTGCATCCATACATTGAGTATTGAGTTCTAGATAAATCTTTGAACTCAGACCACTCACTGTTTTGACTCACTGTTTTGAAGATTTTGGAAAAACTAGAGTTTTCTTTCTTGAGATCAAATTGAGGGGTTTTAAGAGGGGTTTTGAAATAGAGGTTTTGAAAGTATATTTTCAACATCACATAGAAATTATAACCTCTTGGAATATCAACATCAAACTCATCATCAAGAACCCCCAATATTATTGGAGAGATTCATTTTCGTTTGAACATAACTTCAAGGATACCTTGGAGGTATTGAAGTTATAATCATCATCTATCAAACATGTTTTTGAGGTCAACAGCTACTATCCATAAGGATTCACTCACCTCAAACTTCATGTCATCATCTAGATGATGAAGAACAAGTAAGTAAATAAAGAAAAATAAAAAGAAGTGAGGTTAGGAAGAGACAAACATAATATGAACAAGTAAGTAAATAACAATCAATAGATGATAATCAATGTGATTTTGGACTTATAGCTTGGTGTTTCACTCATATATGATGACATTTGGACATGAAAGTAGCTTCCTATCTCATGAATACTCAAGAATTGTGGTGAAAGAAATGTTTGGATGATTAAAGTTTTGATAGCAAACTCAAGTAAAAAGGAAAACTCACTTTGATGGAGAAAATAGAAGAAGAATGCTACTTTTTCTCTTTCTCTCTCTATATTTCTCTAGAGTTTCTTCCTAAGCTCTCTCTAAGCTTCCATGTCTATCCTCTAAATGGAAGTAAATTGCTTCTTTTATAGGCAAATGAGGGGTGGTAAATGGGGTTTTATAAAGTATAAAAAGGTCTCCCATTAGTCCAAAATGAGCTGGGAACCAAAACTACGTCGTTTTGATTTCTAATTAATCAAATTGGACCCCCAATCAATATTACAAAAATGGACTACTCTAGGGGAGAGTGCCGCCGCGGCACTGCTCCTCCTTCGTCCATATAATGCTGTTTAGGCCCCCAGAGGTTCCGGTATTCGCAAAAAGGCCCTATTTCGTCCGAAATTCACAGAAAATGCATACGAACTCTAAATTGAGGTTGTGATATACTGTTGGAAAGGTAATGGAGTCTATATTACATAAAAAAAAGTTCGGAGATAGGTCACTTTCAAAAGTTTTGCGGTATTTGCGATAAAAGCCGATTTGATCGCCTTTTTCGCCTTTGGAAATTCATAATAAACTCGTTTTAAATCCGAATATTGTGTGTGATATACCATTGGAAAGCTATTGACCTCTAGTATCTATGAAAAATGTTTGAAAATTATTACGGTGCTCCGGTTTTAAAGTCAAATTTTGGTCAAACTGGTCAAACCTGGGATTCCCGGGAAGTTCTAGAAACCTTTGGGAGCTCCCAGGAGCTGACGTTTTCGCTCGATTTTCTTTTAAAACTCATTTTAATACTTTTCACATGATCTAGAATGATCCCGGCGAATTTGGACAATTTTGATCAAACTTGGTCAAACCTTGGTCAAACTGGTCAACGGAGACTTTCTGGGAACTTTCGGGTCTTCCGGGGGTCTCTGGGAGCTGACGATTTCATATGATTTTACTTAAAAACTCATTTTCTTACCTTTCTTACGACGTAGCATGTTTCCAGAACTTTCGGTCCAAATCTAGGAGTTTTGGGTTTTTAGGGGTATTTTGGTCATTTTGAGCATTTTGAGAAATATAACTAACTTCCAGGAGTCCTTTTGAGTCTTTTTTTATCATTGTGAACCACCAAGCTATGGGTCTCCTAAATTTGATAGCCGACAAAATGGGGTGTCTACAGATATCTTGCCACAAATTCAGGATAATGTCCAGTTCAATGTTCAAAGGACAGATTGCGTGATGGAAGAAGTTGATCAGGCTGGGTAAGATCAAATCCAGTTATCTCAATTACCACCAGCGCTTCTTAAGTTGGATGATGTTAAGGCTAAAGTCCAAGATCCATTGAAAGAAGTCAACTTAGGGGGACAGTTAGTCCCATGAAGATTATATTCATAAGTCAACTTATCCCAACAGATTTTAAAATACGTTTGGTTAGCCTGTTATGTCAGTATGAAGACTATTTTGCTTGGGACTACCATGAGATGCCTTATTTGGATAGAAGCTTGGTGGAACATCAACTCTTGATAAAGCCAGAATATAAGCCTTATAAGCAGCCTCCAAGACGAATAACGAATGATATCATCCTGAAAGTCAAGGAGGAAGTGGAATAATTATTGAAAGCTGGGTTCATCCGTACAGCCAAATATGTTGAATGGCTTTCAAATATTGTTCCTGTTTGGAAAAATAATGGAAATTGAGAGTATGCATTAACTTTAGGGATTTTAATAAGGCTAGTTCTAAAGATGAGTACCACATGCATGTTGTTGACATGCTAATAGATTCAACAATTGGGCATGAGATTCTTAGCTTTATGGATGGACATTCTGGCTATAATCAAATTTTTATAGCCGAAGAAGATGTGGCAAAAATAGCTTTTCGGTGTCCGAGGGCAATTGGGACATTTGAATGGGTTCTTAAGGGTGGCAAATGGGTCGTGTCGTGTTAAGGGCTGAGTATTACACTAAATGTGTCAACCCAAACACGACACAATTAATTAATCGTGTCAAGAACCTCAACCCTAACCTGACTTGTTTATTAAACGGGTTGACACGACACAACACAGTTAACACATTTAATAAATAGGTTATGTTTGGGTCAACACGATTAACCCATAAACTTGATAACACAAAACACATATAACTTGTTTAACCTGTAACACATATAACCGGTAACATATATATTATATAACTTGTAACACATATAACATGTAATATATAATATGTAACACAAAACACACACATATATATAGCAAGAAAAATATGATCATCAGTAATTTCATATTCATACATACAAAAACCATATACTAATCATAATTTATACACAATTAATAGGTAAATCAATGGGTAAAACGGGTTCGTGTTTAAATGGGTTGACCCGCCTAATTAAACGGGTCAATTCGTGTTATACGGGTTGACACGGTTATGACACGAACACGACCCATTTATTAATTGTGCTAAATGGGTCAACCCAAACTTGTTAAGGACAAACCCAAACCTGCTTAAACCATGTTAGGTTCGTGTCGTGTCAAAAATTGTCACCCCTAGTTGTAATGCCATTTAGGCTAAAGAATGCTGGAGCAACTTACCAACGTGCTATGAATTCTATATTTCATGATATGATTGGAAAGTGGATGGAAGTCTATATCGAAAATGTGGTAGTGAAATCAGCCTTTGATTAACATCTAAATTTTTTAACAAAAAGCTTTGAAAGGATAAGATGCTATCAGCTTAAAATGAATCCATTAAAATGTGCATTTGGTGTCTCAGCTGGAAACTTCCTTGGATTTTTAGTACATCAAAAGGGGATTAAAGCTGATAAAAATAAAGCCAGAGTCAGCATAGAACCCAAGCCACCAGTTAACAAAAAACAATTATAGAGATTGCTTGGCCAAATTAACTTTTTGCGTCGATTTATCTCTAATAGCGCAGGCAAAACTAAAGTTTTCTGTCCAATGTTGAAATTGAATAATCAAGAAGAGTTCATGTGGAGATAGGAACACCAGTTGGCTTTTGAGCAAATCAAGGGATATCTTGACAAGCCGCATGTCTTAGTCTCTCCTAAGCCAATAAACCTTTAAGAAAATATATATCAGCCACCAATGACTCAATTAGAAGCCTGTTGATTCAGAATAGTGATAAATGTAGAATATGCAGTTTATTACTGTCATGCCCCGGAGCAGCATAAATAGAGAAAAATAAATTTCCTTTATGGGTCCATAGGGAATGATAAGTGAAAGTCACTGATATCCACACCACACAGTACAAGTCCAAACAGGAACAAACAGGAATAGTAAACCACTGAAATATAAACACGATTCTATCTATTACAAACATCAGAGTATGGTCCACAGGATCACAACAGGTCTGGAGACAACATATGCCCAAGTACCCGTTAAACTACAAAGTACAACAGTAAAAGGAAAGTAGTAATATAAACTACTATCTATCTTCAGGTCTTTAGCTGGCGTAGGGGTAGTTGTCAGCATAACCGGCATCAGTAGGGCCATCCTCTACGTAACTCCCTTCAGGGTAATCGTTATTGCCATAAGTTCCGTCATCTGCATTGTAAAGGACAGGATAGCCTGGACGGGGAATGTCCAGGCAATAAAGGTCGTCAGCTTGTTGAAAGCTGAGTGAGCACTAACTAACGCAGTCTCATAGAAATAACGTATTTACAGTTATGAACAATAGATGACAGTGATACGAAATATATCTCTTCCTCTTTTATTCAGACATATCATTAATCGATTCTTATCAATTCCCACTCTAAGACTGATCTCACAATTCCCAACTGACTCTCTCTTGAACTGATTATATCAGCACAACATACCAGTGCTCTTGTTCACCGCTTTTAAGAACTCTTACTGTTCACCGCTTTTAAGAACTCTTGCGAGCACCCATACATTGTTCTCATATAATGACTGGTCCATGGATGTACCCATACTCTTGTTCACCGCTTTTAAGAACTCTTACTGTTCACCGCTTTTATGAACGCTTGCGAGTACTGTACATATATAGCTCTGGTAATTCAAATCATGGGCGTGCCACATCTACTCTTGTTCACCGCTTTTAAGAACTCTTACTGTTCACCGCTTTTAAGAACTCTTGCGAGTACTATGCACCCATAATTCTCACGGTCCTGATCAAATCCTTAACATACACTTATTGGATTCAACCTGAGCGAATCATCAGCTCGACTCACACAACCTTGAACATACCAATCATCTTACTGACTTAACTCCCAGTTATCCAATACTACCCAGTGTTATCATCTCAAACTTATCTCGTTGTCGCGTCGTACTATTACTAACGTTCCGAACCCGACTACGTTACTCACTATGTTATCTCAATCTCATTATCGTATCCCATTACCTCCGTAATCCATAATATCGCATACTAGGAACATGAATCAACAATTAAACAACTATGCACTATGCATTATAAACTGAAAGGAATACATTCATGTTCTGCTAGGTTCGATCGATTGAGATCATCTCGATCGCTCGAAGAAAGTGATGTTCGATCGATTAAAGTCTTCTCGATCGATCTAAGTGAAGGCGGTCTCGATCAATTGAAGTATTCTCGATCGATCTACATGAAGGTGGTCTCGATCGATTGAAGTATTCTCGATCGATTGAGACTCAGGGATGTTCGATCGATTGAACTCAGTTCGATCGGTCGAACTTCGTCTTCCACAGATTCTGCCAGTGAACGTGCAGAATGTGCTAGGGGTGTTTGGGCTATAATTAATACGTCTAGAACTCGTAAAACATCATAACTAAGTTACCGAGTGAGTTTAGAACTCACCGAAAGTCGTTAAGGGCGCGTTTGGCTTGCTTGAAAGCTTCCAAGCATCTCCAATGGCCTCTCCTTCTCTCTCTCTGCCTCTGTCTCTTCTGTCTCTCCCTGTCTCCTTCTCTTTTTCTCTCCTTCTTCTTGTCCAGTTATGAGTATATATATATATCTATAGGTGTGTGTATATATGTAGAGAGATATATGGATGTGTGTTATATATATAAACACAAGACTCATGTCACGCCCCGGAGCAGCATAAATAGAGAAAAATAAATTTCCTTTATGGGTCCATAAGGAATGACAGGTGAAAGTCACTAATAATCCACACCACGCAGTACTAGTCCAAAAAGACAACAGTAAACAACTGAGAATAACACCCAGTGCTAACTATTACAAAATATCAGAGTATGGTCCACAAGATCACAACAGGTCTGAAGACAACAAATGCCCAAGTACCCGCTAACAAAAGGTTTAACAAAACAACCGAAAAGAAATCTAACTATAACATCTTCAGTCTTCAACTGGCATAAGGATAATTCTCCCTGGCGTAACCATCATCGGTGGGGCCTTCCTCTAGATAATAGTCATCAGTGTACTGGTCATTACCTGTAGAAAAAGAGATAGGATATTCTGGACGGGGAAAGTCCAGGCAATAAAAGGCCGTCAGCTTACTGAGAGCTGAGTGAGCATAAACTAACGAGGTACCAATTATCTGAAGTAAACACGAGCTTATGAAAATACGAGTTAACATTTTATTATAAGGATAACATTATCTTGTTCCTCTATTCATTCTTGTAAACCGACCCTTATCGTCTTGTTACTCAAATACCGAACTCAACAGACCCTGATTTCCATGAACAGACTCAATCGTTTAACTCTAGGGATACACCCTTATTCTGTCCATCGCTTTTAAGAGCAATATATCCTGCTCACCGCATGTCATGGACTCCACGTCAGTCTGTCCCCAGCTTTTAAGAACAATGGTCCTGTTCACCGCATTTCAGGGATATAACGTTTCGAACAAGGCATATCAATCTATTGCCACGACTCAACGTCATCTACTAGTGATCCCAGCTCACCGCTTTTAAGAACAATGGTCCTGTTCACCGCTTTTAAGAGCATATCACAGATCATCCAGTTTATCTTAAGACTTCTTGGTCCAGCTCACCGCTTTTAAGAACCATGTATCCGGTTCACCGCTTTTAAGAGCATATCATGACCAATCGTCCATCCACGTACCATTCCCAGAACTTACCAAACCTACTTACGTTCCATTCTACATCGACACATGAGAAATTCCCAATGTAGCCTGACTGCTTGGATTAAAAGAAAACGGACATCAAATTCATATCAGAAACAACACGTCACCCACGTCTTCATATTACTTTTTATTCATTATCCATAAATCTTTGGTGTCACATTACTCCTGTCTACCCCATAGTCGCATAATGGAAATTCCGAATTAGAAATCGAACAACTAAACCTCTTATATAATAAATAGGCAAAGGAAACCATGTTCTGATCATGTCAATCGATTGGGACTAAGTTCAATCGATTGGTATCAAAATCATGTCAATCGATTGAGAACATGTCAATCGATTGGTATCTGAAAAGTGTCAATCGATTGAAATCATATTCAATCGATTGGAATCCTATTCAATCGATTGGGATACAACTGATGTCAATCGATTGAGATTATGTCAATCGATTGGCACTACGTCTTCTCCAGCAGATTGTAAAAACAGCATGTATAAACGTACACTACAAGCATTTAACCCACCTAAACTTCATAATAACTTATATAAACTTCATATAGAGGGACCAAGTGAGTTAGAACTCACTTAGGGTGCGTTTGGGTGTGTTCAAAGCTTGAAATCTCCAAGCTCTCTCTTTCCTCCTTCTTTCTTCTCTGTCCAGCCCTCTCTCTATCTCTCCTTCTTCCTCCTTTCTTCTTCTTGTCCTCCCCTTCGTCTTCTTCCAGCTGCCAAGGCAGTGTGTGTGTGTGTGTATAGATATAGATATATAGATAGATATATGTATGTATATATCTCACAAGAGGTATGCCTCTCTCTCTCAAGCTGCCAAAGTGACCCAGGGCCACAAATGAACGAGTATATATAGGGGTTAAGAGTGCCACACGTTTAAAGCTGAAGGAAAGAAGAAAACTTGTCTCAGGTTATGTCAATCGATTGAGACACAAGTCAATCGATTGGCAACAGATATTTGTAGTCAATCGATTGGAAACAATGTCAATCGATTGGAATAAATGGCAATCGATTGGGATAATGACACGTCATCACTTTTAGTCGGTTGAATGTCAATCGATTGGGATACTTATCAATCGATTGGTATCTAAAAAGTGTCAATCGATTGGGAATCTTATCAATCAATTGGTATCAAAATTTACCAAAAGGAAGAGAAAGTTTATACGAGTATAGAAATGAAATACCGGGATTTATTAATATACCAAAATACAGGGTATTACATCATCCACCACTCAATAAAAGATTTCGTCCTCGAAATCAAAAGCAACAAGGTTTAAAATAAAAACGAAAACTTCTCGCGCATCTCTGACTCTAGTTCCCACGAAGCTTCTCCTTCATCATGATGTTTCCACTGAATTTTGACTAATGGAATCTCCTTGTTCCTGAGTTTCTTGATTCCTCGATCTAGAATACGAACAGGTCCTTCATTGAACGTAACGTCGCTGTTGACTTCGATATCCTCAAAGTTGATCTCATGCGCTGGGTTGTGAACATACTTCCTCAGCATACTGATGTGAAAAACGTTGTGCACTCCTGACATCTTTGGTGGCAACGCAAGGCGATAAGCGACCTTCCCAACACACTCTAGAATTTCGAATGGTCCGATGAAACGTGGCGATAATTTTCCCCTTTTCTGACCAAATCTAACGATTCCTCGAACAGGTGAAACCTTGAGTAATACGTGATCTCCAACGGCAAACTCCAAGTCTTTGCATCGCTTGTCAGCATAACTCTTGTATCTGGTCTGGGCTATCTTCATCTTCTCACGTACGACTTGAATCTTCTCACTGGTTTCTCGTATCATCTCTGGCCCAAGAAGTTGACTATCTCCGACTTCGGTCCAACATAACGGCGATCGGCAAGGTCTTCCGTACAAAGCTTCGAATGGCGCCATATCTATGCTCGAATGATAACTATTATTATAGGCGAACTCGATCAAAGGTAAGTGTATCTCCCAAGTACTCTCAAAATCAATGAAACACGCACGTAACATATCTTCCATCACTTGATTAATTCTTTCAGTCTGTCCATCGGTCTGCGGATGAAAAGCTGAACTCAAGTTCAATGTCGTTCCCATTGCTGTCTGGAGACTCTTCCAAAATTCTGCAGTAAAGCGCGAATCTCGGTCTGACACAATAGATACAGGCACTCCATGTAATCGTACAACGTGTTGTAGATACATTCGGCTCAAACGTTCTACTGAATACGTCATGCTATAGGCAATAAAATGTGCCGTCTTAGTAAGTCGATCCACGATTACCCATATAGCATCGTGATTCTGCTGTGACTTCAGCAATCCTACCACGAAATCCATGGTTATGTGTTCCCATTTCCATTGAGGAATAGGTAACGGCTGTAGAAGTCCAGGTGGTTTCTGATGTTCCGCCTTTACTTGTTTACAAGTAAGACACTGAGCTACATACTCTGCCACATCTCTCTTCATTCCTTCCCACCAAAAATTTCTCTTCATATCCTTGTACATCTTTGTACTTCTGGGATGAATAGTCATTCGTGACTTATGTGCTTCATCCAATATGTCTTTTCGGAGATTTTCTTCATTAGGTACACAGAGTCTACCTTTACATCGTAAAGCTCCGTCTGTACTAATACTCCAGACTTCTGGTTCCTTGGCTGACATCTTGGCGAACCATAACTTCAAATCCTTTGCTGTCTATTGAGCCTCTATGATATGACTGATCAAAGTCAGTTGTACCATAAGACATCCAAAATATTGTCCTTTCATTGGCTCCACTGGCTGAAGATCAAATTCAGCAATTTCTTCCAATGCTCTCCATTCTCTAATTAGTAATGCAGCGATCACTAGCCGAGGTTTACGGCTCAAAGCGTCTGCTACTATGTTTCCTTTGCCGGGATGGTATTGCAGAGAAAAGTCATAGTCTTTGAGTAATTCCATCCACCTTCGCTGTCGCATATTCAACTCCTTTTGAGAGAACAAATACTTCAAGCTCTTATGATCGGAAAATAGATCAAACTTTTTTCCATAGAGATAGTGTCTCCAATTTTTCAATGCAAACACTATTGCTGCTAATTCCAGATCATGCGTAGGATAATTTTTCTCATGTACCTTCAATTATCTTGATCCATATACGATAACATTTCCATCTTGCATAAGCACACACCCGAGTCCTTGGTACGATGCATCACTGTAGATCACATACTTTTCTCCACTCTTAGGTAATGTGAGTACTGGTGCAGAAGTCAATCTTTCTTTTAACTCCTGAAGTGCACCCTCATGCTTGTCTGTCCATTCATATTTCGTCTCCTTCCTTGTTAAATTCGTCAATGGTCCTGCTAACTTGGAGAACCCTTCTACGAATCTTCTGTAATATCCTGCTAAACCCAGAAAACTTCTGACTTCGGTCGCATTCGTCGGTCTGTTCCAGCTTAAGACTGCATCAATCTTAGATGAGTCTACCGAAATACCTTCCTGAGATATAACATGTCCCAAGAATTTGACTTCCTGTAGCCAAAACTCACGCTTGCTGAACTTTGCATACAACTTGCTATCTCGAAGTGTCTGCAAGGCAACTTGTAAATGCTCCTTGTGATCCTCTTCTGTCTTTGAGTAGATCAGTATATCATCAATGAACACTATAATGAATTTATCCAGATATAGTCTGAATATTCTATTCATCAAGTCCATAAATACTGCTAGCACATTCGTCAATCCAAAAGGCATAACTAGAAACTCGTAATGCCCGTATCTTGTCCTGAATGCAGTCTTCGATACATCCTCTGGTCGAACTAACAATTGGTGGTATCCTGAACGCAGATCGATCTTGGAAAAGATCCTAGATCCTTGTAACTGGTCGAATAGATCATCTATTCGTGGTAACGGATATCTATTCTTAATCGTAACCTTGTTCAACTCCTTGTAGTCTATACAGAGTCGAAGTGTTCCGTCCTTCTTCTTTACAAACAGAACTGGTGCTCCCCAAGGTGACGTACTCGGACGAACAAATCCTAAATCTTCAAGCTCTTGAACTTGCTTCTTCAGTTCCAACATCTCAGTTGGTGCCATCCTATATGGAGTCTTAGAAATAGGCAATGTACCAGGTACTAATTCCACACAGAAGTCTATTTCTCTTTTCGGTGGAAGTCCTTTAATATCCTGAAATATATCTAGAAAGTCTCGTGTAATAGGAATTTGATCCATCGTAAGCTCTGTACTCGTATCCCCAATTGTAGCCAAATAATTGGTAAGAAACATATCGCTCGTCGGCTGGCACTGGAATCTGATCGTCGGCTTTCCTTGTATTGGAAACACAATCGTCCTAGTAGGGTAATCCAGATTGGCACTGTACTTAGTTAACCAATCCATCCCTAGGATAACATCGAATTCTGACATCGACAGAACTACCAAGTCTACTGGAAGATTCCTATCTCCCAAAGTCAATGGGCAATCTCTACACACTTTACTCAACTTAACTGTCACTCCCAATGGTGACACAGCATTCAGTGTTGACTCAAGTGTCTGGGGTTCTAAACCTAATTGACGCACAATCTTAACAGCAATAAAAGAACGTGCGGCTCTAGTATCAAATAAAGCTTTAACTGGACTATGAAAGAGTACAAGTGTACCTTCCAAATGTTGCTGCTCATCAGCATTAAAGCCTGCTTCTCCTGGAATAATAGCATTCATTCTCGTCTGATCAGGAGGTCCTTGAATTCCTTGCACTGGTGCCCCGTAGTATCCTCCTCGTGGTGCACGACAATCCTTGCTCAAGTGTCCTGGTTTGTTGCAGTTGCGACAGACGATATCTGGCCTGCGATTAGGTCTGTAGACGGTGCAGTTCCTTGCAATATGTCCGGGCTTTCCACAGTTAAAACATCCTCCACTATTGCTTGGTGGGGCTGTTAGTAATGCCTGCGGCTGTAGTTCTCACTGTTGATTTTGCTGGGGTCGATTATAACCTTGCTAAGGTTTCCTGGCTCCTTCCCAGATTCTCTTGTTTCCTTGAAAGTTTTCCTGAGGTCTCCATCCTTGGGTATTTCTCAGTGGTCGATTAGGGAAATTTCTCTGTTGAAACCCTCGTGATAACTGAGGTTGATTTGTCTGTGATTGCGGTACTGGATTAGCATCCTTTTCTAATCCTGTAGCAAATCTAACAATTTCCTCATACGACTAGTTCAGATGACCAACCATCATATGTCTGAGGTGGGGGTTCAGTCCTTGGTGAAATCTCTTCACCTTCTTCTGCGGAGTGTCTATCATATGCTGAGCAAATCTGGATAAACGCTCGAACTGTGTTGTGTATTCCCGTACATTCCATCCTCCTTGGATCAAATTGAGAAAGTTCCTTTCCTGTTGATCTCTCTCATCTTTTGGAAAATACTTATCCAAAAATCTGCCTTTGAATGTCTCCCACGACATAGCTTTAGCGGCATCGATCCCAATAGTGGCTTGCTCAGCTTCCCACCAATCTGCGGCGGCATAAGTGAGCTGAAACGTAGCAAGGCGACGTTTCTCTTGTTCGTTGCATTCCAATGCTTCAAATATTAACTCCATCTCTCTTATCCATTGTTCTGCTTTCCATGGTTCTGTTAGTCCATCGAACTTTTCGGGACGTAACCCACGAAAATTTGCTAACAACTTATCTCCAGTCTGTCTTGGTGGCGGGGGTGCAAGAGGTCTTTGGTGGGTGGAGTGATTATATGTATCCCCCATATGCTCCATCCTCTGCATAAATGCTTCAAAATTCCCGTCGGATCCATCCCTTCTGGAATAGGTGCTCCATTACGTGCTTGGTGATTTTTCAAGGGTCCTACCATGATGCTAACGAGTATCGCCTACAAGAGACATATGGATCAGCTGAAAGTCTTCACGTAGAAACGAACTCAAGATAGAACAAGAAACAACAAAACTAACCATTCTACTAAACAACACAGCATAATGCAACAACCAAACAATAATAAAAGTACCGCTCGTATATATATATATATATCAAAAGATGTACCGTAAGTACACACTAGTCAAACTGTGTACCATATGGAACAAGAGTTACAACAACTAAAGTCAGCTAATGATATACAAAGCTATGGTCAATAGCTATCTCTCAAGCTCCCAAAAATCTGGTGGACAACATATCCTAATATAAACTAACAAAATCTACACCCTGCCAATCCTGACTCAAAAGTCGTCAGTATCTGATCCTGCTGGTGGTGCCTCGTCCTCTGGGTCTATATCCATCTCCTCAAGTGGATCATCCTCAACTGGTGCGACAAGATCTCCGACTACTACCCCTATATCCCAATCCTCTATCATCTCTGCATCATCGTCCTCCATCACGTCTGCTATCGCCTGGTTAGCGACATCAACAGCTACTGCAGCAAAACAGTCAGCTATGTCAAGAGCTCCTGCTATAGCCACCTCTCCCATAACAAAATCTGCTGGCTGTGCTACCATCTGAGCTATCCATCCTACTGCCATATCGGCCATGGCTGCCATATGCATAATGGGTCCAGCTGGTATCTGAAGCACAACGGGTATCTCTGGCACAACTATCTCCTCGTCGGGCACCCCCTCATTTACTACTACGTCTGCCTCAATAGCCTCTGGGTCTGGTACTGGATCCTCTGGCTCAAACTCTAGCTCCTCGGGGTCATCCTCAGGTTCATCATCATCTGCATCGTCTGCATGCTCATCCTCTACTGGGTCCTCATCATCTATCGGCTCCAATTCTCCATCTCTGTCCATGTCCTCATCGGGATGCTCATCCTCAGGCTCTAGATCCTCCTCATCCTCAATCGGCTCAGGCTCTGGTTTTGGGACGGGTACGTCGGGCACTGGTGATGGTGGGGCTGCTGGAGCTGGTACAATTACAGGCTCTGGTGGACCGACTACAATGGCTCTCAACTCAATCTCATCCATCTCTGGTTTACTCAAAACTAGTCATAACATCTCCTGGTAAATGTCTCTACCGACCCTCGCAGTATGGTAAGCATCCATGCGCATCTGTGTCGGGTGAGTACTCCTGGTCACATAAAGCGCTCTCCACATGTCCTCCTCTAAATGTCGACTAGCTATCTGGCACACACTGCAAAGCGAGGGTATTTGTAAAATACAACCGCGCTAAAGGAAAGAATTGTATTAATTTTTATCACAACTTCCCATGTTATCCACAATTTGCATTGCAAGGCTAATTTCTATACACTATGATTAATCTATGATAAGTTGTATTGTTTTAGCTGTTGTTTGTACAGATTACTGCTGTGTGGACTAAACAGATGAACATCAGAATAAATGGAATGCTGGAATGCAAACAAAAGAAGTCAAAGCTAAAATGTGAAGTTCGATCGCTCTAAGAAGGTTCGATCGATCGAGCGTTCGATCGCTTGAAGAGTGTTGAAGCGCTTGAAGAGTAAGGGTTCGATCGATCGAGATCTGTTCGATCGATCGAACGGGGTATTTCCAGTAACATTTACGTACGCAGCAGATGCGGGTTTTTAACCCTAGTTTCTGAGGTTTTATATATATATGCGTTTTGTACACGTCCTGAGGACGCCCACTTTTTGTTTTAACAGTTTTAGAGAGAGAGATAGAGAGTTGTGTTTGTTTTTGTAGGTTTTCCTTGAATCTATACATTGTGGACTGGATTTCTTGAGTTTAATACAAGTATCATTCACTTCAAGTTATTTATATATTGTCATTTACATTCTGCACTTCATAGGCATAGTTTAATCGCTCAGTTTATAGTGTTGCATGCTAAATATTGATAACACCATAGTTTTTTTTAGATTTCTTATGAAAAACTCGCAACCAAACAGGGTGTTAATATTTTCTTACGTTAAAAATAATTCTGTGACACTCCAGACGATGTCTGAGTAGTCCCAGGTTGGGAGAACACGATGAAACAGTGATCTCCAGCCTCTGCTATGCAGCAGGATAATCGCTGTGTTCGATCGATCGAAGTTAGTTCGATCGATCGAACCAGAGACAGTCAAGCGATCGAAGTTATTTCGATCGATTGAGGGATGAAGGTCTTCGATCGATCGAAGGCGGGTCGATCGATCGAACTCTCTGATTCTTGAGGATGTTCCCTGCAGTATTCCAGGACTTTTTGTTTTAAGATGTGTTATCATTCTGTCCCAAATAAATGCTCAGTTTGTCAAAACAGTTTTAAAACTAAGGCCCTAAGGCATTTTCTTTCAATATATTTTGCAAACCATCTTCAATGCTAACACCATTGAGGATGCGAGTCTTAACTATTGAATTAAACCGCTTTTGTGTATTTCAATTTAACTGTGATGATATGGTCCCGGTCATGAAAGGGCCATGGATTCTTTATTTTTAGAGGAATACGGAAAACTGTAGGTAATATGCTCCATTGTGCTTCAAGGCAAATGCATGGTAGATGGCTAGGTTACTGCGGATTCGTGTAATCCCAACACTTTCTTTCTAAAGTTAAACACCCTAATTTTAAGTACTGTTTTAATTAGCTAGTTAGATTGTTTAGTTAACTTTAATTATTTTCATTAGTAATCCTAGTTGTGGAACTTCGTGTTCTGCACCATCGTTCAAACTTGTTCATTTTATTTTGATTTCTTTTAGAGGATAGTCTAATTTAATAGGTCAACACCTTCCCTGTGGGATCGACCTGGTCTTACCAGATATTACTTGCACGTCTACCTACACTTGGGTACTGCATAAGAGCGCACAAGATTTTTCTCGTGTCAAGTTTTTGGCGCCGTTGCCGGGGAAGGCGACGATCAATTCCTTAGATTACCTCAGTCTCTCTTCATCTCTTTCTATTTGTATTTTCTCTTCTTTTCAGTTCTTTTGGGTAAGTTCTCACCCTAGGGACCATCTCAGTTCATGTCCGAGAATTCCATTGAAGGAATTTTTGGAAATCCTTTCTATCTGTCTGACTCTGAAAGCTCCATCAACCCCATAGCCACTCCAACTGCATCAATGGATGATCATCAGAGTGAAAATGGTGACAATGTTGTGGTACCAATCGATGAGGCACTCCGTCCTCTTTGCGATCTCATGCAACCAGAACATGCACCTACGCCCTCTTGCATTCAAATCCCACCGCATAATGGCGAATTCCAGTTTCGCAATGGGATGATTCAACTGCTTCCCACTTTTCATGGGATGGAAAGCGAGAAGGCGTATTTACATGTCACCGATTTCGAGGATGTTTGCAAAACATTCTCGCAAACTTGTCCTAGGGAGGTGACGCATTTAATGCTATTCCCCTTCACTTTGAAAGATAAAGCGAAGGCGTGGCTCTACTCCCTAAAACCTAATTCAATTTTCACATGGCATGCGATGCGCACCGCGTTTTTGAAGAAATTCTATCCTACTCGCATGACCACAGACCTTCAGCGTCAAATCAATTCCTATAAACAAAAGAGCAATGAAACCTTCACACAAGCGTGGGAGCGTTTCAAAGATTTGCTTCTCTCATGCCCACACCATGGGTTTGAGAAATGGCGAACTATCAGCTTCTTTTATCAAGGATTGAATGGTGAAACAAAGAAGTTGGTGGAAACAATGAGCTCTGGACCATTTCTGCGTAAAAACACTGAAGAGGCTGAAGCCCACTTCGAGTGGTTAGCTGAATACGCTCATGAATGGTCAAATTCTGACAATATCTCACGATCACAGATATCCTGTGTAGAGGAGAAAAGCCTATATCAGCTAACCAATGAAGATCACCTCATGACTAAGTATGCAGAGCTGGCAAAGAAGGTAGAGGAGTTAAGTATGAAAGGAGAGAGCTCTAGGCAAGTCTTGCCTGAAGAACCATGTGGCACATGCAACATGTTGGGACATACAACTCAATATTGTCCTAATGTGCCACATTTTCAAGAGCAAGCCCCTATAGAGATGAATGCCATGCAAGGTTTTCGAGGGGCAGGGAATTCCAACAATAATTTTCTAAATAACAATAGATGGAATCACCCCGGTTTTGATTGGAGAAATAATGCTGGGGCCCAAAATCAATATCAACAGCAGCCCTACAACAATAATCAATATCAAGGGCAAAACAATAGGCCAGCCCAGCATTACAATCAAAACAGAACTAATAATTACAATCAAGCTCAACCCTCCAATGCACCACAAACCAATGCCTATGTGCCCCCGCACAAGAAGGTACAAGAGGAGGAGCCACTTGCTAATGCCAATCTAACGCAGCAACTCATCCAAATGATGAGTAGAATGTCTGCTACATTAGAGAGGATAGATGCACGGCAAGAGAGCTCAGGAGGAACATTCCCTGCCCAACCACTTCAGAACCCCAAGGGACATAACAATGGTCCTAGCAATCAAGAACATGCTAAAGCTGTGACTACACTGAGAAGTGGAAAAATCATAGAGAAAAGCATACCTCTGTCCACTCCCGAAGTGTACAAAGAGGGGGAAGTGTTGGATGAAGAAGTTGAGCTACCATCTACTCGAGAGGAGGAGCCGTCTACTAATGACGAACCAATAAAGGCAAACACTGAAGCTCCTAGAGTAGAAGAAGAAGTTGAGCGAAGGCCTGGAAAGGAATCTGTTAAGGAGGAACCACCAAAATGCCCCTTTCCAGCACCTTATCCTCAACGGTTGAAGAAACCCAAGAATGAGACAAAGAATCAGGAGTTTTTGGAATTGTTTAAGCAAGTTAAGATTAACCTTCCACTCCTAGATGCTATCAAGCAAGTGCCGGCCTATGCTAAGTATCTCAAAGATCTATGCACGGTCAAGAGGAGGCAAAGCGTGAAGAAACATGCGTATGTCGCGTGCCAAGCAAGCGCGATCATTCAAAATGAGTTGCCTCCAAAACTCAAAGATCCCGGTACACCTACTGTCTCATGCAGAATTGGGAATCAAAAGATAGACAACGCACTCCTCGATTTAGGAGCAAGCGTGAACCTGCTGCCATATTCAGTCTATAAACAGCTAGGGTTGGGTGAACTCAAACCCACTCGAGTTGCTTTGCAATTGGCAGACAGATCTGTGAAGTACCCTAGAGGGGTATTAGAGGACGTCCTGGTTCAAATAGACTCTTTTGTCTTTCCGGTTGATTTCGTGATATTGGACACAGAACCTGTGTCTAATCCTGGTGCACATATCCCGGTTATTTTTGGACGTCCATTCCTCAACACCATTGATGCCACAATCAAGATTAGAACTGGTATCATGACTATCGTATTCGGGAACATGACGTTGAATATCAAGATCTTCTCTAATCCCCGACCTGAAGAATACGATGACGAGGAAGAAATCCATTATATAGACACGGTCATTGAAGATGAAGTTGACTTGGTCGACTATAAAGATCCTTTGGAAGTTGTGATGACTCAATTTGGCGATATTTATCAGCCTGCAGAGTCCACCCCATTGGATGCTGACTTGAACCAGACGTGTCTTATGATGGATACGAAAGAGGAGGATAGAGCCGATTGCATGTGAATACAGCCATATGAACAACTGCCTCCTAAAACCAAGTTGGTAATGCCCTCTAGTTTCCAATTTCCGGAGTTAGAATTGAAGGAGCTCCCCAAAGAGCTAAAATACGCATTCCTAGGGACTGGAAAAACTTATCCTGTGATCATTTCATCTGTTTTAACTCATGAACAGGAAAGTAAGCTAGTGGAAATGCTTACCAAGCATAAGGATGCTATGGGATGGACAATTGCTGACCTCAAAGGCATAAGCCCATCCATATGCACGCATAAGATATATCTGGAGGAAGACGCTAAACCCTCAAGGCAAATGCAAAGGCGTCTGAACCCCAACATGCAAGAAGTAGTTAAAAAGGAAGTGCTTAAACTACTTGATGTTGGGATGATATATCCTATATCTGATAGTCCTTGGGTTAGTCCTACCCAAGTAGTTCCAAAGAAAGCAGGCATAACAGTCATCCCGAACAAAGATGGTGAATTGGTACCAACACGTGTTCCCACTGGATGGAGGATGTGTATTGATTACAGGAAGTTAAATACTGTGACCCGAAAGGACCATTTTCCTTTGCCATTTATGGATCAAATGCTAGAACGCGTGGCGGGTCACAAGTATTACTGCTTCTTGGATGGATACAGTGGATATAATCAAATTGAGATTGCTCCTGAAGATCAGGAGAAAACCACATTCACGTGTCCATTCGGTACTTTTGCCTACCGACGAATGCCGTTTGGCCTATGCAATGCACCAGCTACCTTTCAGCGGTGCATGCTGAGTATATTCAGTGACATGGTCGAAAACATCCTTGAAGTTTTCATGGATGATTTTTCAGTATTCGGCCATAGCTTCGAAGATTGCCTCAGCAATCTTGAGCAAGTTTTAATGAGGTGTGAGGATAAACACCTAGTCTTGAATTGGGAGAAGTGTCACTTTATGGTGACCAAGGGAATAGTTCTCGGCCACATAATATTCGATGAAGGCATTCAAGTGGATAAGGCTAAAATCGACATAATCTCAAATTTACCTGTCCCCCGTACAGTAAGAGACATCCGTTCATTCTTGGGGCATGCAGGTTTTTATCGTCGATTTATCCAAAATTTCAGTGCAATTTCTCGACCCCTTTGTCAACTTCTTGTCAAAGATGCACCTTTCGAGTGGTCAGAGAGTTGCCAAAAGTCCTTTGAGGATCTAAAAGATCTCCTCACCTCCGCACCTATAATACAGGCACCTGACTGGAGTTTGCCTTTTGAATTAATGTGCGACGCTAGTGATTACGCCATTGGCGCAGTCCTAGGCCAGAGAAAGGACAATAAGCCACATGTGATATACTACGCCAGCCGAACCTTGAATGACGCTCAAATGAATTACACTACCACTGAGAAGGAGCTGCTGGCTGTAGTATTCGCCCTGGACAAGTTTAGGTCTTATCTGATAGGGTCACCAATCGTCTGTTTTACAGATCATTCGGCCCTCAAATATCTGCTGACAAAGAAAGACGCTAAACAACGGCTTATTCGCTGGATACTCTTACTCCAAGAGTTTGATCTAACTATCAAGGACAAGAAAGGAGTAGAGAATGTGGTTGCGGATCATTTGTCCCGGTTGACTTTTGTTGACAATACTGAATCCCAATCCATTAAAGATGAGTTCCCAGACGAACAGCTACTGGCAGTAAGTAGTCTGCCTTGGTATGCTGATATTGTAAACTACCTCGTCACGGGTGAAACACCAACTCAGTGGTCGAACCAAGATAGGAAACGGTTCCTCTCGTTCGCACGCCATTTTTTCTTTGATGACCCATACCTTTTCAAATACTGTGCTGATCAGGTCATCAGGCGTTGCGTACCCAACGAGGATATAACCGTAATATTAGCGTCATGCCATTCTGAGGCATGCGGTGGCCATTTTGCGTCACAGAAGACCGCACAAAAAGTGTTGCAAAGCGGTTTTTACTGGCCCACAGTCTTCAAAGATGCTTATTCCTTTTGTAAGACATGCCAACGCTGTCAAAAGCTTGGAACCATTTCTAAAAGGAATTCTATGCCTTTAACCCCTATCATCACAATTGAGATATTTGATTGTTGGGGCATAGATTTTATGGGCCCATTTCCCAAGTCGAATAACTGTGAGTACATACTCCTTGCTGTGGAGTATGTATCGAAATGGGTAGAAGCGATACCAACGAGACGAAATGACCACAGAACGGTCATGTCATTTCTAAGAGAGCATATTTTGTCTCGTTTTGGTACTCCGAAAGCTTTACTAAGTGACCAAGGCAAGCATTTCTGCAACAAGCCCTTGGAGTCACTTCTCAAGAAATACGGGGTCCATCATAAAATCGCTCTTGCCTATCATCCACAGTCAAATGGGCAAGCAGAATTGGCTAACCGAGAAATCAAGCATATTCTCGAGAAGACGGTTAGTTCCAATCGAAAAGACTGGGCATACAAATTGACTGACGCGTTATGGGCATACCGTACTGCCTATAAGACGAATCTTGGTATGTCCCCGTATAGACTAGTTTACGGGAAAGCTTGCCACCTTCCTGTTGAAATTGAACATAAAGCTTATTGGGCGACTCGCTCATTGAACTTTGATATTCAAGAGGGAGGTCAGCTACGCAAGCTTCAACTTGCAGAGCTAGAGGAAATACGACGAGACGCGTATGACTCTGCAAAGTTACATAAGGAAAAGTTGAAGGCTCGACATGATCGTACGATTTTTCGTAAATCATTTGAGCCGGGGCAGAAAGTATTGTTGTATGACTCTCGCCTCCACCTTTTCCCAGGAAAACTCCGTTCCCGTTGGACAGGCCCGTTCATCGTAAAAACTGTTTTTCCACATGGGGCGGTCGAGATTGTTAATCCCAAGAACGATGATTGTTTCAAGGTCAATGGCCAAAGATTGAAGCCGTTCTTGGAGAATTTCCACTCTGAAGTTGAGCACATCCAGCTGGATGAGCCCAGCTATTCTCACGCTTAAAAATCCGAAGTGGAATTCCAAATTGTTGTTGTATTCCTTTTCTTTCCTTGCATTTTAGTTTCTCTCTCTTTTGTTTCTTTTTGGTTTTCGTTCTTTATTTCGTGTTTGTGATTTAGTTCTAATCCATTATTCCTTAAACCACTCTGTTGCAGGTGCGTAGATGCGAGGTGATGATGTTCACTCTGTCGGTTCTTGGGTTGATTCAGAATGTCGCTGTGGCACCTGGATTGAGGGTGAACTCATACCCTGCCCCTTGCTTCATCAGGACCCTGAAGCTCATTCTCTTATTGATGCTGCTCAAGGGTACATCCCATATCCACCAGCCCTCCTGGACATCAATCCATACGAAAATATGGGATTTCAGGATTATGAAGAGGTGGATGAGGAAGAAGACCTATACATGGGACGAATGGTGGATGACGCACTCATGGCGCAGTGGGAAAACGATGACATGTGGGAGCCATGGGAGGATCATGTCCTTCAGGATGTCGTCCCAGAATGCCACAATGCCGTCTTTGTTTTCGTGGACGATTTCCTCGTGCTTGAGTTGGTCCCATACCGCTACGTGCACTTGAGCTACTTGTTATTCAGGCTCCAATGCCCCTTACCAGCCAGTGCATTTTGGGAACCAATGCCAATAGTGAGGTTGGAACTTGTCACATTTCTTTGTATTATTGTTTCTATTCTTTGTTTTTCTTTTTGTGTTAACTTGTGTTTCTTGTGTTCTGTTGTTTTAATTTCAGTTTGTTGTCTTTTGTCCAGGATTGTCACTATGTTCCTAAATGGCATCCCGGCATTCCTTCCACATCAACTGATTCATGGTCTTGGGCCCTACATAAGGCCCCCACACACTCCGCCGCGAGAGGACAGTCCGTTGCGAAATCACACTCCTTTATCCTTGTCTCCGTCCGGATCACCTCTTGCATGGGATTTCAATTCTGTGGAGATGCCAGACTTGTTTGATGATGTCCTTGCTACTTTTCGATTGTTCTGGGAAAGGGAATCATCGAGTTTGGACTTCACTTCTGACAATTCGGCGAGTTCTGAAGAGATTGTGGAAGAGGGAATCTTTATACTCGAAGACTAGTGCTGCATTTCAGTTGTTTCTGTTTCATTTTCATCTTTTATTTATCAACTGGAATGTAATCCTTGACAAAATGTTTTTGGTTTTAGTTTTAGTTTTATTTTTTTTTTTTTGGTTTTCGTTAGTTAAATAAGGTTTTAACCACAGTTGGGGATAATTATGTTGCAATTTGGATGCACTTATAAAGTTTTATTTTTATATATAAATTGCAATTTTCTATTCGGAGGATGAATTCCTGTCATACATGCTTGTACTTCAACTGTTTTTCAGTCTTTCTGTATGTCCAGAATTATTTCTGGTAGTTGGGGGTGATGTGGTTCATGCCCCAATTGAATTCTGGAACTTTTGTGTTCGATCGATCGAACTCAGTTCGATCGATCGAAACCTGGTTGATCAAGCGCTTGTAGCTTATGTTCAATCGATTGAGGGATTTGTGTTCGATCGATCGAACATAGTTCGAGCGATCGAACGAGGCATTTAAACGAGGCGTCTTCAGGACACCTCTTCATTTCCCTCACTCTCACTCTCAATCGCTCGAAGACAGAGGGGGGCGACTCGGCAATTTCCGATCCCTTGCATTCCATAAGACACCCTGATCACCCCTCCGGTCATTCTCATAGTCACATCATCGTCTTCTCCATCTCCACTGCGGGTTCTTCACCGAGGTAGGCCCCACTCGTTTGTGTTTTTTCTTTTCCTCTCTGTTTGTGCTAGAAAATCCCAAGGGGGTGTCCCCTTGGTCTTAGGATCGTATTTTGTTAGTATAACTCTGGTTTTCTTTTCGTTTCTGCGATTGCTGAACACCGCTGTGTTCGATCGCTCGAACTGGTTTCGAGCGATCGAAGGGAAGTTGTTCGATCGATCGAACAAAGTTCAAGCGATCGAAGTCTACTCCAGTTCGATCGATTGAACCCAGTTCAATCGATCGAACTCCAGCAGTGTTTGTTTTGTTTCTTTTTTCTTCCTGTTCTTATCTGTATCTTGTGTGGTCTTATTTTCAGGACTGCTAGATGAATCCAGTGACGGGCTATCATAAGTCCAAGCCCCTCGACCGTACTATACCAGATCCGGTACCCGTTCACGGGTTCCGGAATAACGAGGATAGGGTTTGGTTCGAGCGGTATTTTCAGACACGGATGGTTATGATTGAGCGCCCTATTGAGCACATCTGGACTGAGAGCCCATGGTTCCTCACACGGATCCGCGCTATGCCTCACTGGTTCGATCTCCTGTCGTTGGCCAAGAGGGTCAACCTATCCTGGATTAGAGGTGCGTGTGCGACTATGATCAGCGACCCGTTTACACCATTCACCTACCATGCCTTCTTTCGGAGTCGCTCATTCATCATCAGTCCCGCGACCGTTTCCGCCGCGTTGGGGGTACCAGAGGTACCTGATTATGTTTGCCCCCACCGGCCTGATGCACCAGTGACCCCACCATCCACTATTATCCGAGAGCTCACTGGAGGCGCCGTTCCGTCTTGGGATGGCGATGCTTTGATCGAGGACCACTTTCTCACCGATGACTACCACATGCTTCATTTGGTCCTCAGCAATTGCCTCCTAGTGACGTCCTATAGAGAGAAGATCGCGGCTTGGTATGCGCGAGTCTTATATGCTGTGGGGACGGGACAGCCTATTTGTATACCACGCCTATATATTGATTTTATGGTCCACCCCACCCGTTATATCTCGTCCAGGAAGCACCTGAAGGGTGCTTGGGCTATTCAGAGGGTCATGGCCGATGCCGGATTCCTCGAGCTCGCTGGAGATGATATCCGCCCTTCTCCCCGCCGATTTAGCGAGGCGGCTGCTCGCCGCTCCGACGCCTAGAAGAGGAAGCGCAAGGGGAAAGGGACAGCGAGGGTGAGGGGGAGGAAGAAGAGGCGTGGCGGGACGGACACGGAGGCCGGTGCTTCAGGGACACCTACTGAGGTGGAGGAGCTTGATTCGGATGAGGAGGATGATCCAGTTGCTGCGGTTCAGCAGTTTGAGCTGCGACAGCGGTCGCAGACTCAGGCCCAGGGAGAGTCTTCTTCTTCTGTGCCTCTCCCGACAGTTCACGAGCTATTATTGGAGGAGAGAGAGGCCAGGATTAGACTCGAGGGCAGGATAGACCATCTCCAGACTCTACTGGAGTCCATTTTGATTCAGATAGGGGTTGATCAGGCTGTTCACTCTGCTCACCATCCCACAGCCACCCCATCTGCTCCGCCTGCTGCTGATCCGTCACATGTTGCTACTCCTACGGATCCACCACTTACTGATCCATCATCTGCTGCTGCCTCAGATTCTGAGGCTGCTAATCCTGTTTCCACCGTTGCAGATCCACTATCTACTACTGCTCCTACTACTACCGTATTGCCGCCTACTCCCATCGACATCCCTTCTGATATAGCCGAGGATACGCCGTCTGGGGTCGATTAGTTTTCGTCGGGGAGGTGGTATTTATGTTTTTTTTTTTGTGGTTGGTTGGATATATGTTGGTGGTTTTTGGTTGTATTATTTGGTTGGATGGTTTTGTATGGACATTATGTATCTCGGTTTGTATTTTATTCTGTTCATATTACAGTGGTTTGGTTTGTTGGATCATGGTTTTATCGTGTTATTCTTATTTATTGATCCTGTTTGTTTTGGAGATTGTGTTCTACTTTTCTATGCTAGGTTGCTTTGCTTGCGATCATCATTTGCTCTATACAGGTGATACCCATCTCTTTTATTTATTGAAAATCAACTTCTGGGGACTTTGTTGTTTTCAGTTGGGGGTAGGAGACAAGAGATAGGTATACACCCGTAATAATCAGGTTTTGCACTTAGATATGTTTTAAATTTAATAAGAACACAGTCTGTTAAAATTCTGAAAATTTTTGAAGTATATTGATAGAATAACTTTGAATAATCTCTCCTGCTTGTTGATTAGACAATGATACATTTGTAGTATTCTCATCTTCTTATGGATTAAATCCACGCGTTTTTCTGTATCGCTGAAATAAATTGCATCTGTAAAACTATTATGTACCCAACACTTTTGTGCACTAATTGGCAGCCATGTAGAAAACCTGAAAGTTGAGTTAATATGAATATTGTGCGAAAAGAACAAGTAGTGGAAGCTAATAACCCTTTGTGAGCTATTGAGCCAATCGTCATTTCTGAGGGGATTCTCATACATTGTCGAATGTTTTTTCTTGCATATACTTGGTAAATTCGTTGTTAAGTCTCAGTTTTCTTTAAAGTTTTGACTGCTTGTTAGAGGAGAACGTTCAGGATTTACCAATTAAACTCGATGAACACTTAAGTGCTAAAAATTGAAAGTTGAGAAAATGATTCAAGCCATCGTTTACCCATTCCTTTACCTAATATAGCTCACCCTCATTCATTGAATCGTTTCACCCCTGATCCCACCTCAATTAAATATTTCCAATAAAATCACAAGAATCCAAATCTTTGATCTATACCTTGACCTCATTGAACCGTTTGATAAATTTATTGAGAATGAGTCATCAAAGTATGTGAAATGGAAGGAAGTTGTTGTGGGGATGTTCCAGGTTTAAAAAAAAAAAAAAAAAAAAAAAATGATGATGAATGAAGAGGTTAAAAAAAAAAAAAAAAAAAAAAAAAAAAAAAAGTATATGAAATGAATGGGAGATTGGGTGGAGAAAAGAATAAATAATAAAAAGAGAAGAAATTCCATCACATACTAAAAAGCACACTCTTCTCTACAACACCCCCACCTACTAAATAAAAGCCATAATTCAAAGTCTTGAAGATTCTCAACAATTGGTTTGAACATGAAAGTGTGAGTTGAGTTGTCCACGGTATTTCGCTCCTCTAATAAGTAGTATTCCATTCATGAGACTATACACTCTTAAATGTCCGTTTTTCATAGAGTCAAGTATGAAAGCATTAGCACTTAGAATATCATTCTTATCAAAGCTTTCATACGATGTGCGATCATTGTAAAGCAAGTTTCTGAGAGACGTTCTTTTTTAGTGTGACCAATGTGAGAATTGAGCTAAAACTGCAAGTTTCCAAAGTACAATGGTCTAGATAACTCTTAATAAGGGTTGGACACATGGTTGTTAATTTCACACACACACGGGTGCATGATGGTAATACATTTGTATATTTTACTTGGTGATATGGGGGAGCATGTGGATCTCTTTCATGGGTTGATAGAGGATATTATATTATTGTAGAGTTGAATTAACAGCTTAATGGAAGGGGAAATTCTACAAGTTGTTCTAAATCTTTTTGAGCTTAAAATTGGAATTTTGTGGGTATATTCACTGCAAACCCTCACGAGACAACACTCGTCCACTAGGGGGAACCTAGGGGTTTAACGGGTTGTTGCATTCGCTAAATGCAACCGCGATTCCTGCGAAAGTGAGTTAGGATTTTTTTTTTTTCTCTCTATCTTAGTTTAGGTTGTTTTTAGTTTTTCTTTGTTTCTTAGTCGTGGTAGTATTAGTTTAGGAATTTTTATTTCATTTTTATTTTCGCTTTATCGCTAGGGACTAGCAATAAGCTAGTTGGGGGTTGTGCAAAGCGGGGGTATTTGTAAAATACAACCGCGCTAAAGGAAAGAATTGTATTAATTTTTATCACAACTTCCCATGTTATCCGCAATTTGCATTACAAGGCTAATTTCTATACACTATGATTAATCTATGATAAGTTGTATTGTTTTAGCTGTTGTTTGTGCAGATTACTGCTGTGTGGACTAAACAGATGAACATCAGAATAAATGGAATGCTGGAATGCAAACAAAAGAAGTCAAAGCTAAAATGTGAAGTTCGATCGCTCTAAGAAGGTTCGATCGATCGAGCGTTCGATCGCTTGAAGAGTGTTGAAGCGCTTGAAGAGTAAGGGTTCGATCGATCGAGATCTGTTCGATCGATCGAACGGGGTATTTCCAGTAACATTTACGTACGCAGCAGATGCGGGTTTTTAACCCTAGTTTCTGAGGTTTTATATATATATGCGTTTTGTACACGTCCTGAGGACGCCCACTTTTTGTTTTAACAGTTTTAGAGAGAGAGATAGAGAGTTGTGTTTGTTTTTGTAGGTTTTCCTTGAATCTATACATTGTGGACTGGATTTCTTGAGTTTAATACAAGTATCATTCACTTCAGGTTATTTATATATTGTCATTTACATTCTGCACTTCATAGGCATAGTTTAATCGCTCAGTTTATAGTGTTGCATGCTAAATATTGATAACACCATAGTTTTTTTTAGATTTCTTATGAAAAACTCGCAACCAAACAGGGTGTTAATATTTTCTTACGTTAAAAATAATTCTGTGACACTCCAGACGATGTCTGAGTAGTCCCAGGTTGGGAGAACACGATGAAACAGTGATCTCCAGCCTCTGCCATGCAGCAGGATAATCGCTGTGTTCGATCGATCGAAGTTAGTTCGATCGATCGAACCAGAGACAGTCAAGCGATCGAAGTTATTTCGATCGATTGAGGGATGAAGGTCTTCGATCGATCGAAGGCGGGTCGATCGATCGAACTCTCTGATTCTTGAGGATGTTCCCTGCAGTATTCCAGGACTTTTTGTTTTAAGATGTGTTATCATTCTGTCCCAAATAAATGCTCAGTTTGTCAAAACAGTTTTAAAACTAAGGCCCTAAGGCATTTTCTTTCAATATATTTTGCAAACCATCTTCAATGCTAACACCATTGAGGATGCGAGTCTTAACTATTGAATTAAACCGCTTTTGTGTATTTCAATTTAACTGTGATGATATGGTCCCAGTCATGAAAGGGCCATGGATTCTTTATTTTTAGAGGAATACGGAAAACTGTAGGTAATATGCTCCATTGTGCTTCAAGGCAAATGCATGGTAGATGGCTAGGTTACTGCGGATTCGTGTAATCCCAACACTTTCTTTCTAAAGTTAAACACCCTAATTTTAAGTACTGTTTTAATTAGCTAGTTAGATTGTTTAGTTAACTTTAATTATTTTCATTAGTAATCCTAGTTGTGGAACTTCGTGTTCTGCACCATCGTTCAAACTTGTTCATTTTATTTTGATTTCTTTTAGAGGATAGTCTAATTTAATAGGTCAACACCTTCCCTGTGGGATCGACCTGGTCTTACCAGATATTACTTGCACGTCTACCTACACTTGGGTACTGCACAAGAGCGCACAAGATTTTTCTCGTGTCACACACGCTCACGATAAAACTCTGGGTCAGCTGGCTCCACGGTATCTCCATGGATAATATGTCCTCCATAAGTATCAGTCACAAACTGGTGAAACTCCGGATCCATGCTATCCTGCAAAGGAAACTATCTATCGTCAGGAAGACGAACTTATCTTATACTCATATCTCATCTCAAAGAAATTCTATCATACTAGGACCAGATGGTGTGGAAATACTTAGTGAACAAAAGTATCACAACCTAGAGTACCAAACGCAGGCTCTGATACCAAAAACCCTGTCACGCCCCGGAGCAGCATAAATAGAGAAAAATAAATTTCCTTTATGGACCCATAAAGGAAATTTATTTTTCTCTATTTATGCTGTTCCGGGGCGTGACAACTCACAACTCTCTCAACTCTCTCAAACTTCAGTAAACACCCAACACACACGAGTGCAGTGTATATATAGAGGGGAGAGGGGTGCAGGTGGCTGTTTCTGCAAGAAACCTGGAATTCAAATGATTACAGGTTTGATCGATCGAAGGTAGTTCGATCGCTCGAACTCAGTTCGGCCAGGTTAGATCGATTGAAGAAGGCTTTGATCGATTGAAGTAGGGACCACGTATTAACTTCAGGTCGGTAGGGTTTTCGATCGCTCGAACAAGGTTCGATCGCTTGAACTCTGAAACTCTCGATCGCTCGAACGAGCTCCGATCGATCGAAGATGAATTTTCCATGAAGGACCAAAGGAAATATATAGAATCTCTCTGCATTAAATATTTATTAAAAATACAGGGTATTATATCATCCCCCACTCAACAAAAGATTTCGTCCTCGAAATCAAAACATACAAGGTCTAAAACAAAAATGGAAACTTCTCACGCATTTCTGACTCTAGCTCCCATGAAGCTTCTCCTTCATCATGATGCTTCCACTGGATCTTGACTAACGAAATTTCTTTGTTTCTGAGCTTCTTGATCCCACGATCTAAAATACGAACAGGTCCTTCATTGAATGTAACGTTGTCGTTGACTTCAATATCTTCGAAGTTGATCTCGTGTGCTGGATTGTGAACAAATTTCCTCAACATACTGATGTTGAAAACGTTGTTCACTCCTGACATCTTTGGCGGCAATGCAAGTCGATAAGCAACATTTCCAACACGTTCTAGAATCTTGAATGGTCCGATGAATCGCGGCAATAACTTGCCTCTCTTCTGACCGAATCTGACGATTCCTCGAACTGGTGAAATTTTGAGTAGCACGTGATCTCCAACGGCAAACTCTAAATCTTTGCGTCGCTTGTAAGCATAACTCTTGTGTCTAGTCTGGGTTGTCTTCGTCTTCTCATGTACAATCTGAATCTTCTCATTGGTTTCTCGTACCATCTCTGGCCCAAGAAGTTGAGTATCTCCGACTTTAGTCCAACACAACGGCGATCGGCAAGGTCTTCCGTACAAAGCTTCGAACGGCGCCATTCCTATGCTCGAATGATAACTGTTGTTGTAAGCGAACTCTATCAAAGGTAAGTGCGTCTCCCAAGAATTCTCAAAATCAATGACACAAGTACGTAACATGTCCTCCATTACTTGGTTAACTCGTTCAGTTTGCCTATCGGTCTGTGGATGAAAAGATGAACTCAAGTTCAATGTTGTTCCCATCGCTGTTTGGAGACTCTTCCAAAACTCTACAGTAAAGCGTGAATCTCGATCTGACACAATAGATGCAGGTACCCCGTGTAACCGTATCACGTGCTGTAGATACATCCGGCTTAAACGTTCTACTGGATACGTCATACTATAAGCAATAAAATGTGCAGTCTTCGTAAGTCGATCCACGATTACCCAAATAGCGTCGTGGTTTTGCTGTGACTTCGGCAATCCTACCACAAAATCCATGGTGATATGTTCCCATTTCCATTGAGGAATTGGTAGTGGCTGTAGAAGTCCAGGTGGTTTCTGATGTTCTGCCTTTACTTGTTTACAAGTAAGACACTGAGAAACATACTCAGCCACTTCTCGCTTCATTCCTTCCCACCAAAAATTTCTCTTCAAGTCTTTGTACATCTTTGTACCTCCAGGATGAATAGTCATTCGTGACTTATGAGCTTCATCCAATATTTCTTTCCGGAGATTTTCTTTATTAGGTACACAGAGTCTACATTTACATCGTAAGGCTCCGTCTGTACTAATACTCCAGACTTCAGGTTCCTTTGTTGACATCTTGGCGAACCATAACTTCAAATCCTCTGTTGTCTGCTGAGCTTCTATGATACGGCTAATCAAAGTCGGCTGTACCATAAGACATCCAAAGTGTTTCCCTTCCATTGGTTCCATTGACTTAATGTCGAATTCAGCTAGAACTTCTAATGCTTCCTATTCTCGAATTAGTAATGTAGCAATTACTAGTCGAGGTTTACGACTCAAAGCATCCGCTATGACATTTGCTTTACCTGGATGGTATTACAATGAAAAGTCATAGTCCTTGAGTAACTCCATCCATCTTGGTTGTCGCATGTTCAACTCCTTCTGAGAGAACAAATACTTCAAGCTCTTATGATCGGAAAACAGATCAAACTTTTCTCCGTAGAGATAGTGTCTCCAAATCTTTAATGTAAACACTATTGCTGCTAGTTCCAAATCATGCATAGGATAATTCTTCTCATGTACCTTCAGTTGTCTTGATCCATATGCAATCACATTCCCGTCTTGCATAAGCACATAACCAAGTCCTTGGTGCGATGCATCACTGTAGATCACATACCTTTTTCCACTCTTAGGTATCGCAAGTACCGGTGTAGAAGTCAATCTCTCTTTTAACTCCTGAAATGCACCCTCATGCTTGTCTATCCATTTGTACTTCTTCTCCTTCCTTGTCAAATCTGTTAAAGGTCCTGCTATCTTGGAAAATCCTTCAACGAATCTTCTGTAGTATCCTGCTAAACCCAGAAAACTTCTAACCTCTGTTGCATTGGTTGGTTGGTTCCAGTTTAAGACTGCATCGATCTTAGATGAGTCCATAGAGATACCATCCTGAGATATAACATGTCCCAAGAATTTGACCTCTTGTAGCCAAAATTCACACTTGCTGAACTTTGTATATAACTTACTATCTCGAAGTGTCTGTAAAGCAATCTGTAAATGTTCCTTGTGATCTTCTTCCGTCTTTGAGTAGATCAAGATGTCATCGATGAACACTATAATGAATTGATCCAGATATAGTCTGAATACTCTATTCATCAAGTCCATGAATACTGCTGGCGCATTCGTCAATCCAAAAGGCATAACTAGAAACTCATAATGCCTGTATCTTGTCCTGAATGCAGTCTTCGAAACATCCTCCGGTCGAACTAATAACTGATGATATCCAGAACGCAGATCGATTTTTGAAAAGATCCTGGATCCTTGTAACTGGTCGAACAGGTCATCTATCCGAGGAAGTGGATATCTATTCTTGATCATAACCTTGTTCAACTCCCTGTAGTCTATACAGAGTCGAAGTGTTCCGTCTTTTTTCTTCACAAACAGAACTGGTGCTCCCCAAGGTGACGTACTCGGGCGAATAAATCCTAAATCTTCAAGTTCCTGAACTTGCTTCTTCAGTTCCAACATCTCAGTTGGCGCCATCCTATATGGAGTCTTAGATATCGGTAACGTACCAGGTATTAATTCTACACAAAAGTCTATTTCTCTTCTTGGCGGAAGTCCTTTAATATCCTGAAATACATCCTGAAAATCTTGTACAGTAGGAATCTGATCCATCGTGAGTTCTGTATTCGTACTCCCGATTGTAGCCAAACTACTCGTAAGGAACATGTCGCTTGTTGACTGACACTGAAATCTGATTGTCAGTTTTCCTTGTATCGGAAATACAATCGTCCTAGTAGGGCAATCCAGATTGGCACTATACTTAGTCAACCAATCCATTCCTAGGATAATGTCAAACTCGGACATTGACAGAACTACCAAGTCTGCTGGAAGATTCCTATCTCCCAAAGTCAATGGGCAATCTTTACACACTTTACCCAGCTTGACAGTCGCTCCCAATGGTGACACAGCATTAAGTGCTGGCTCAAGTGTCTGGGGTTCTAAACCCAATTGACGCACAATCTTAACAGTAATAAATGAGCGTGTAGCTCCAGTATCAAATAAAGCTTTAACTGGACTATGAAAGAGTACCAGCGTACCTTCCAAATGTTGCTGCTCGTCAGCATTAAAGCCTACTTCTCCTGGGATGATAGCATTCATCCTTGTCAGATCTGGTGGTCCTTGAATTCCTTGAACTGGTGCTCCATAATACCCTCCTCGAGGTGCACGACAATCTTTACTTAGATGTCCCAGCTTGTTGCAATTCCGGCAGATAACATCCATTCTGTGGTTAGTTCTAGCGGCTGTACAGAATCTGGCGACGTGCCCTGGCTTCCCGCAATTAAAACATCCTCCGCTATTGCTTGGCGGGGCTGTTAGCAGTGCTTGAGGCTGTGGTCCATGCTGGTGATATTGCTGGGGTCGAGTATAGCCCTATTGTGGCTTTCTGGTTCCTTCCCAGGTTCTCTTGTTCCTTTAGAAATTACTATGTGGTCTCCAACCTTGGGTATTTCTTGGTAGCTGGTTTTGGAAATTCCTCTGTTGAAACCCTCTTGACAGCTGGGGTCGATTCATCTGTGGTTGTTGTGCTGGATAAACATCCTTTTCCAATCCTGTAGCAAATCTGACGATCCCTTCGAATGATTGATTCAGATGACCAACCATCATATGTCTGAGATGGGGGTTCAATCCTTGGTGAAATCTCTTCACCTTCTTCTGTGGAGTGTCTATCATATGTTGAGCAAATCTGGATAGACGCTCAAACTGTGTTGTGTATTCTCGTACAGTCCATCCTCCTTGAACTAGATTGAGAAAATTCTTCTCTTGTTGATCTCTCTCATCTTCGGGAAAATACTTCTCCAAAAACCTACCTTTGAATGTCTCCCACGACATAGCTCTAGCAGCATCGGTCCCGATAGTGGCTCGTTCAGCTTCCCACCAATCTGCGATGGCATAAGTGAGCTGGAATGTAGCAAGATGGCGCTTCTCTTGTTCACTGCATTCCAAAGCATCAAATATTAACTCCATTTCTCTTATCCATTGTTCTGCTTTCCATGGTTCTGTTAGTCCATCGAACTTCTCTGGACGTAACCCACGAAAGTTTGCTAACAACTTATCTCCAGTCTGTCTCGGTGGCAGTGGTGCAATAGTTCTCTGGTGATAGGAGTGATTGTACGTGTCTCCCACACGCTCCATCCTTTGCATAAAGGCTTCGAAAATTCCTGTTGGATCCATTCATTCCGGAATAGGTGCTCCAATTCGCGCTTGGTGATTCCTCAAGGGTCCTACCATAATGATAAAATGAGTTGCTCACCTACAAGAGACCTAATGATTAGCTGAAAGTCTTCTCAAGATAGGACAAAAAGTAACAAGAACTAACAGTTCTATCAACAACACATGACAATCTAAACATACAACCACATATCAAAAGTACCGCTCATATATACCAAAAGATGTATCGCATAGTACACACTAGTCAAACTGTGTACCACGTGGGACATAAGCAACAACAGTGCTAAGGTCAACTATACAATACCATGACTACTGGTAATATCTATACAATGCTATGGTCAATAGCTATCTCTCAAGCTCCCAAAAATTTGGTGGACAACATGTCCTGATAAAAACTAACAAAAACTAAGTCCTGCAGGTCCTGACTCAAAAATCGTCAGCGTCTGATCCCGCTGGTGGTGCCTCGTCCTCTAAATCAAGATCCATCTCCTCGAGTGGATCGTCCTCAACTAGTGCAACAAGATCTCCGACCACCACTCCTATATCCCAATCCTCTATCACCTCTACATCATCGTCCTCCATCAAGTCTACTATCGCCTGGTTAGCGACATCGACTGCTACTGCGGCGAATCCATCGGCTATATCAAGAGCTCCTGCTATCGCGGCCTCTCCTATAACAAAACCTGCTAGCTGAGCGATCATCTCTGCTATCCATCCTACTGCCATATCGGCCATGACTGCAATATGCATAATGGGTCCGGCTGGTATCTGAAGCACGATGGGTACCTCTGGCACAACTACCTCCTCATCGAGCACATCCTCCTCTACAACCATGTCTGCCTCAATAGCCTCCGGGTCCTGTACTGGATCCTCTGGCTCCTCGGGGTCATCCTCTGGCTCATCATCTATAGGCTCCTCTTCTCCATCTCCGTCCATGTCCTCATCGGGATGCTCATCCTCTGGGTCTGGGTCCTCATCTCCCTGAATCGGCTCAGGCTCTAGAACTCATACATCGAGTACTGGTGATGGTGGTGCTGCTGGTACTGGTGCAACTACAACCTCTGGTGGACCGGCTACAATAGCTCTCAACTCGATCTCATCCATCTCTGGCTTACTCTGAACCAATCGTAACATCTCCTGACAAATGTCTCTACCAACTCTCGCAGAATGGTAAGCATCCATACGCATCTGCGTCGGGTGAGTCCTCCGAGTCACATAAAGCGCTCTCCACATATCCTCCTCTAAATGTTGACTAGCTATCTGGCACACGCGCTCACGATAAAACTCTGGGTCAGCTAGCTCCACGGTATCCCCATGGATCACGCGTCCTCCATAAGCATCGGTAACAAACTGATGGAACTCTGGATCCATGCTATCCTGCAAAGGAAACTATCTATTGTCAGACAGACAAACTTATCTTGAACTCATATCTCATCTCAGGAATCTCAATACTAGGACTAGATGGTGTGGAATCCATCAGTGAACGACAGTATCACAACCTAAAGCTTTGATACCAAAAAATGTTGTCACGCCCCGGAGCAGCATAAATAGAGAAAAATAAATTTCCTTTATGGGTCCATAAGGAATGACAAGTGAAAGTCACTGATATCCACACCACACAGTACTAGTCCAAACAGGAACAAACAGGAATAGTAAACCACTGAAATATAAACACGATTCTATCTATTACAAACATCAGAGTATGGTCCACAGGATCACAACAGGTCTGGAGACAACATATGCCCAAGTACCCGTTAAACTACAAAGTACAACAGTAAAAGGAAAGTAGTAATATAAACTACTATCTATCTTCAGGTCTTTAGCTAGCGTAGGGGTAGTTGTCAGCATAACCGGCATCAGTAGGGCCATCCTCTACATAACTCCCTTCAGGGTAATCGTTATTGCCATAAGTTCCGTCATCTGCATTGTAAAGGACAGGATAGTCTGGACGGGGAATGTCCAGGCAATAAAGGCCGTCAGCTTGTTGAAAGATGAGTGAGCACTAACTAACGCAGTCTCATAGAAATAACGTATTTACAGTTATGAACAATAGATGACAGTGATACGAAATATATCTCTTCCTCTTTTATTCAGACATATCATTAATCGATTCTTATCAATTCCCACTCTAAGACTGATCTCACAATTCCCAACTGACTCTCTCTCGAACTGATTATATCAGCACAACATACCAGTGCTCTTGTTCACCGCTTTTAAGAACTCTTACTGTTCACCGCTTTTAAGAACTCTTGCGAGCACTCATACATTATTCTCATATAATGACTGGTTCATGGATGTACCCATACTCTTGTTCACCGCTTTTAAGAACTCTTACTGTTCACCGCTTTTAAGAATGCTTGCGAGTACTGTACATACATAGCTCTGGTAATTCAAATCATGGGCGTGCCACATCTACTCTTGTTCACCGCTTTTAAGAACTCTTACTGTTCACCGTTTTTAAGAACTCTTGTGAGTACTGTGCACCCATAATTCTCACGGTCCTGATCAAATCCTTGACATACACTTATTGGATTCAACCTGAGCGAATCATCAGCTCGACTCACATAACCTTGAACATACCAATCATCTTACTGACTTAACTCCCAGTTATCCAATACTACCCAGTGTTATCATCTCAAACTTATCTCGTTGTCGCGTCGTACTATTACTAACGTTCCGAACCCGACTACGTTACTCACTATGTTATCTTAATCTCATTATCGTATCCCATTACCTCCGTAATCCATAATATCGCATAATAGGAACATGAATCAACAATTAAACAACTACGCACTATGCATTATAAACTGAAAGGAATACATTCATGTTCTGCTAGGTTCGATCGATTGAGATCATCTCGATCGCTCGAAGAAAGTGATGTTCGATCGATTGAAGTCTTCTCGATCGATCTAAGTGAAGGCGGTCTCGATCGATTGAAGTATTCTCGATCGATCTACATGAAGGTGGTCTCGATGGATTGAAGTATTCTCGATCGATTGAGACTCAAGGATGTTCGATCGATTGAACTCAGTTTGATCGGTCGAACTTCGTCTTCCACAGATTCTGCCAGTGAACGTGCAGAATGTGCTAGGGGTGTTTGGGCTATAATTAATACGTCCAGAACTCGTAAAACATCATAACTAAGTTACCGAGTGAGTTTGGAACTCACCGAAAGTCGTTAAGGGCGCGTTTGGCTTGCTAGAAAGCTTCCAAGCTTCTCCAATGGCCTCTCCTTCTCTCTCTCTCTGCCTCTGTCTCTTTTATCTCTCCCTGTCTCCTTTTCTCTTTCTCTCCTTCTTCTTGTTCTTCTTCTTCTTGTCCAGTTATGAGTATATATATATATCTATAGGTGTGTGTATATATGTGGAGAGAGATATATGGATGTGTGTGTTATATATATAAACACAAGACTCACAACTCTCTCAACTCTCTCAAACTTTAGCAAACACCCAACACACACGAGTGCAGTGTATATATAGAGGGGAGAGGGGTGCAGGTGGCTGTTTCTGCGAGAAACCTGGAATTCAAATGATTACAGGTTCGATCGATCGAAGGTAGTTCGATCGCTCGAACTCAGTTCGGTCAGGTTAGATCGATTGAAGATGGCTTTGATCGATTGAAGTAGGGACCACGTATTAACTTCAGGTCAGTAGGGTTTTCGATCGCTCGAACAAGGTTCGATCGCTTGAACTCTGAAACTCTCGATCGCTCGAACGAGCTCCGATCGATCGAAGATGAATTTTCCATGAAGGACCAAAGGAAATATATAGAATCTCTCTGCATTAAATATTTATTGAAAATACAGGGTATTACAATTACTTAAGCCGTATGCTGACTGATGTAAAACAAAGATACACATTAATTGAAAAGTTATGTTAGCCTTTGTTCTTCTTTTGCATTAAGTTAAGATATTATATGTATGTTACATGTAATAGTGGAAGTCAAATGCAAAACTGATGTCATTAAATATATGCTATCAAGACCAATCATCACTGGTAACATGTCAAAATGGCGTTTAACATTATTAGAATTCAATCTGCAATATGACCCCTAAAAAGCTACTAAAGGGCAAGTCCTGGCTTATTTCCTGGCTGACCATCCTTGTTTAGATATAAGTTCTGAAATCTTGAAAAGGCTTGAAATTGGATACATATCTGTTAACCCCTGGGTACTGTGTTTTGATGGGTTCAGTACAGAAGAGTCAACAGGTGCATGAATCATCCTCACATCCCCATTTGGAAAAAAAAAAAAAAAGACATAGTTTTCTTTTAAACTTTTATATAAGTGTTCCAATAATCAAGCTGAGTATGAGGCTTTGAACATTAGCCTTAAGATTTTGTTAGAAATGAATGCCATGACTGTGCAATTAATTAGTGATTCGCAGTTAGTAATCAATCAATTCGGAAAAATATATAAAGTGCATAATGACATTGTGGAAATGTATCATACAGTCGCTATGAGACTGATTGATAACTTCTTTGAGTCTACAATAAAAAATGTGCCTAGAGAAAAAAAATGAGGAGGCTAACGAATTGGTCCAAATTGCCTCTGGATTTAGAATTCCCACTGATCTTTTTCAGAGGATGGTTTAGGTAAAAAGGTGTCCAAGACTTTAGTCTTAGAAGAGGATAACACTGTTTATGCTATGCCCCTCTAGACTAATAAGGATGATTGGAGAAACCCAATCATTAAATTTTTGGAAAACCCTAATGCAAATACAGACATCAAGATCAGAAGGAAGGCAATGCACTACTTCCGGGCTGATGGTGAGTTATTTAGAAAGGCAACAAATGAGTCAGTATTGCAATGTCCTAGTGAATTAAAAGCCTTAAAATTGATGAAGCAAATGTATAGTGGGTTATGTAGTGCTCATCAGGTTGGGATAAAAATGAGATGGTTGATAAAGAGATATGGTTATCATTGGCCAACTATCCTAAAAGATTGTATCAACTTTGCTAAAGGATACCAGGCTTGTTAGAGATATGGGCCAATTCAGCATGTGCCTGCGGTCAATCTCCAATCTATTATCAAACCATGGCCATTTCGGGGATGGGCAGTGGATATTTTTGGTAAGATTAGCCCACCCTCATCAAAAAATCATGCTTACATTTTATTGGCTACTAACTATTTTACTAAGTGGGTGGAAGTTGTACCACTTAAACCAGTCAGCCAAAATGAGGTAATCAAATGTGTTAAAGAAAATATTATTCATAGATTTGGATTATCACAAACCATTACGGCTGATCAAGGCACATCCTTCATCGGGATGATATGTTGGAACTTGCCTTTAAGTATGGTTTCACTATCCTAAATTCAATGGCATATCATGCTCAAGCCAATGGGCAAGCAAAATCAACCAACAAAATTCTCAAATTAAATATTCAAAGATGGTTGACAATAACTGTAATACCCTGTATTTCTGTAATGTATTATTTGAATAAGACCTTGTATTCTTCTTTTAAATACTTGTATGAGTTTAGCTTTACCTTTGGTGTAATTTGTATCCCAATCGATTGGACTAGTTTCCCAATTGATTGCCTTATCTTGGATACCAATCGATTGGCATCCTATACCAATCAATTGGCATCCTAACCCCAATCGATTACCACCCTTGCCAATCGATTGGAAGCAGCTATTTTGATTCCTTTGCTTTGGCTGGGGATTGGCCACGTGAGCACTTATCCTCTATATATATAGACTCATTTTGGACATGGTTGGGGTTCCAGAAATCAATTTTTAGAGAGAGTGTGTGTTTGTGTATGTTATATATATAAACACTCTTATATATTGTAGACATCCCAATTTTGACCAAACGTCAAATCTAGGGATTGGTTACCTCTCAAAGACCGATGATGACGATGACCGTGACGTTCGAAGATTTTCCAAGAAATTCAAAATCTTTAAGATATTCTTCAAGTTAAAATTGCAAAATTAAAAAAAATATATAATAAAAAAATAAAAAAGAGAGAGGGTTTGGGTATTCGGGAGAAACCCGAACATTGAAGGACACATGAGGAAATCAGTCTGAAAATTTGCTCAATATACATATAAAGAGGTTTTGAAAGAAAGTATAAAATGAAAATGATAAAAAGGAGTTTTAAATAAAGGAAAATGGTCTCTTGAAAAAATAATAATAATGATAATAAGAAAAGCATAGTATATTGAAGAATATACCATGCACATGGGTGCATACCACCCACATGGGTGCATTTTAGCACAAATATACATGAATATATAAAGATAACTCACAAAAATTAAGTTTAGATTAATTTTCCTTTCGAAAATTTAAAAAAAAAGGAGCAAATTCAGTTAGCCCCGGCACCCGGAAAACCCGGCGGCACTCACTGAGTGTCGCGCCGGCACTCACGGGTTGCCGCCCGGCATTCAGTGAATGCCGCCCGGCACTCAGTGAATGCCGCCGGCACCCGTCGAGTGCCGCTGGCTGTAACAGACTGCTTTTCTCACATGTTCTAGAAGAAAACTTTGCACATGGGTCTCCACCCGAATTTACCCATTTATCCTTGAGATGGTGGTCTATATAAACAAACTTTCATCTTCATTTTGAGGGAGACTTGAATGAACACACACACATATACTTGAATCTAGAGAGAGAGATACAAAAATCATATAGAGAGAATTGAGAAGAAGAAAAGAATTCTTGAAGAATTTGAAGAACTTTGAGAAGAATTTGAAGATCTTGGAAGAGCTTCACAAGAAATTGAAGAATTCTTTGAGGTCATAGAGGTAACCTCTTAATCCTTGGTAGAGTTAGGTTAATTCAATCACAAATTCTTAGATCTAGGAACTTTACACATTTTCAAAACCTCTCTTCTTACCTCATTTCATCACACACCACCAAGAATTTGTGATTGAATCTCATGATAGTTTACTAATTTGGATCTAAATGAGCTTTGGATTTAAATGAATGGGTTGGTTTCAAGGTGTTTGTTCTTTTGATTTTTCTTAAGTAAACTTTGATTTCTAAATTCCAATTTTCCTTTGAAGATTCATAAATTTTCATATAAATTTTTCATTGAGTATTTCTTTTTATTTGGTTGATCCTTTGATCTCCTATGATCTTATGACTCATGTGGAGTTTAAAGTTGATCATGGTCATATCAACACATAGTTGGTGAGATACTAGTATCAACTCATGACTAGGATCTCTTTACTATGAATATTATGGAATTCATTCTATATTCCATAGAGGTTTATGTAGATTGTAATCTCATTTAGTCTCCAAGGACCATTAATTTGGTAGGAGAAATAATGAAATGATTTCATATTCTTCAATGATCTTATATTTGAGAGAGGAATTGGGGGTAGATTTTCATAGTCTATGTTTAAAATAAGTAAGACCTTAGGATTTTCTTGATAGATCTCCAACTATGAGATCTATGATAAGAATCCATCAAGGTTAAATCTATGAACATCTTCCTATGTCATTAATTTGTCCCAATAATCACAACCATGCTTGATTCTAGTCCTTTGTAGGATCATGGATCAAGTTGGTTTTAAAATATGAACATCAATTCAATATTGGTGCAGTGAATCCTTAAATCCTCTGTGATCAAAGATTTTTCATAAAATCATGGTCCATTGGAATGGGATGAGACCAATTGGAGGGTGTTCATAACTCATATGAGTACCGTTATGATTGTTGTTTTGATAAGATTCCATACTTAGGATGGTTTGGGCTTATGATTTCCAAATAAGCAATTCTCTGTCCAAAATTTCAGAACAGCAAACCGGTATTAAAATTGATGGATCAGAACCCTAACCAAGTTTTCATGACCTTTAATAATTTTTTCTAAGAACCTTAATGTGTTAGGAAGGTTCCCTAAAAAGAATGAAGCAATTCAGATTTGTTTGCTATTTTTAAAAAAGCATACAAGATCTCTGGACAGAGAGTTGTAAAATCCTGAGTGAGGTCTAGTGTTTTCCATATTCCCGGAGATCTAACCGTTGAAACCTCGATTTTCGTTTTGGGTTAGAAACTAGACTCACAGAGGCATAACATATCCAAAAATCATTAAGATCCAAACGTTGGAAGTATTTTATTTCTATTTTTTAAAATCTGGTTTGCTCTCTGTAATTCATAAAAAACTGCTACTGTTTTTTTGTCTAATCTTATTTATTTCAACTCAAAGGGTTCCCTAATGTCTTTGGACCCAAATCATGTTTTGAATAATGATAATTTAGCTTAAATCCAGAGGCTAAGTGATCCAAATTAGTGAATAAATCCATGTTTTATTCTTATTCACATTCATTCATTCATGTACATCAATGCCTATGATTAGGACTAGCTATTGAATAAAGTTGGATTTCATGCTTAATAGATCTAAGCTAGCGAATTGGGATTGATTTTTGATATCATATTATTATGTGAAGCATGTGGACTAATCTTTGTTTTGTAGCGCATTTGAGGTACAATTTCTCATCTCTTCTCCGGTTTATTTACTTCATTGATTTTAATTGATTTTCGACTCCATGTGCGACACCTTAGCTTAGGTTTTGCCTTATGTGAATTAGAGACCTTTTCTTAGGCTTTGTATTTTGTGTATGCATTGCACGTTTCCATTTCGCGGCTGGATCCCGGGTGAGTTCTCTAGTTCCTTACTTGCACATCATGATGTTTGCTAGTTGAATTATGTGACTTATGAATGATATTTTACCGTTAGCAATTTTACACCATTTCCAACATGCTTGTGTTATGTATACCTATATATGTATTAATTGAGGGCATGCTTAGATTAATAACTTGATTAAAGAGGATGTTGAGTAGAGGCCTATCATGAGATAAGATGAAAGGGGGTGTTTTAGTCCGCCGGGCTCCTTCCCCTTTCATTCCATAATCCCCGGACCCAGTTTATCTTTGGTTTCGCAAAAGATCAGTTGCTTTAAAATGGTTTCTTAATTTTCCTTTTAAAAATTAAATGGCGACTCATTTGTTTTTGAATTTGAAATTTAGAAAATGTTTTTTTTTAAAACAAAAGTGGGCCCAAATGTCGGTATCCACATATATACACATACATACATCTATACACTCACACACATACTATGATCTGAAGAAAGAAGAACAAGAAAAGGAGACCAGAAAGAGAAGGAAGAGAAAAAAGAAGACAGAGGAATATAGAAAGAGAGAGGAAGAGCCATTGAAGCTTCTAAAGCTTCAATACACACATCCAAACACCCCCTAGTCAGTTAAGGTGAGTTCTAAACTCACTTGGTAGCATAATATTGATGTTAGGACTTGTTTAGATGAAGATAAGAAGCATGGATCATATTTTGTCTGTTTGATATTACTGGACTGTCTTCACTATGAAGAAGATGAAGTCTCAATCGATTACCATCTTTGGGAACCCAATCGATTGCCATTTTTTGCAATCGATTGTCATTATAGATACCCTAATCGATTGGCATGGATTGTGATCCAACTGATTGGACTTTTTTCAATCGATTGTTACTGCTTTTGTACCAATCGATTGGACCTTTATCCCAATTGATTGGCAGTTATAGAATAATGTTTTTTTTAATTCAGTTTATATATAACTGTTTAGTTTTTTATATACTATTTTGAATCCCCTGCATGTAATACAGATGTGATAATGAGATAATGCAACGTAGGAATCGTAGTAATGTTAAGAATAACGGATGATGTTGTAACATTAAATAACGTAATAGTTGTGAATTCTTTGGAGTTATCGTTCGTTTCATTCAATGTAGTTAGGTCAAATGGGACTGTCATGCATCAATATTAGAGTTGAACTTAAGTAGGTTTGTTAAGATTCGGGAATCTTGTGTGGGCGGGCCTTGGTCAATCATATGTTCTTAAAAGCGGTAGACAGACGAAGGTGTCTATGACTAGCAGTGGACCGGACCAAGTAGCTCTAAGATAGCCAGATGATCTAATCATATGTTCTTAAAAGCGGTAGACAGATGAAGGTGTCTATGACTTACTATGGACCGTGATCACTGGTAGATGTCATTAATTCGTGGCATTAGAATGATGTATTGTTGCTTAAAGCATTATATCCCTATAGTGCGGTGAACTGGGCATATGTTCTTAAAAGTTGGGAATGGATTGACGTGATGTCCATGACATACGGTGAACTGTGTTTATGTTCTTAAAAGTGGTGGATGGAGCAATGGTGTATCTTTAGAAGTGAACTACTATTGAGTCAGTTCTTCTATCATAATATGTTGTCGATCTTAATTTAGTAAGACGTTAGTAATCAGATAATCGTTTTTATTAAAGAGAAGATACCCTCAATGGAATTTAATTGTTATCGTTCATAACTTGTAATAACTTTAATAATTGATACCTTGCTAGTATCTAATTCACTCAGCTTTCATTAAGCTGACGGCGTTTATGCCACTGGACTTTCTGCGTTCTAGCGTACCCTGGTTATGATTATACAGGTGAAGGACCTATGGGTGAGGAATACTATGCTGGTGACGATGCTCCTGTGGAGGATTACCCCGACGAAGGTCAGGCGAAGGAAGACTATTACGTCAAGGACTACCTCTACGCCAATTGAAGATTAGGCTAAATAGTAGTTTAATTATCCTTATTGTTTTCAGACCTTTTTGTAATCAGGCATATGTTGCCTTAACATTTGTGTTTCTGTTATGTTCTATTTGATTCGAGACTCTGATTTGTAATAGCTAGTAACATTCTTTTGATATTAAGTTATGTTTTAACTAGAACCCAAATTATATTTTGTTATTTCTTTATCCTTTCTGTTGTTTAGTACCGCGTGGTATGGACAATTATGTGACTTCTCCAGTCACTGCCTTTGGACCCAAAAAGGAAATTTATGTTTCTCTATTTTTGCCATTCCGGGGCATGACAATAACCCTAGAGTTTGACGTGAATTACTGTCTGAAGTCCTATGGGCGTATAGGACCTCAAAGAGGTCAAGCACAGGAACCACGCCGTTTGCGCTGACTTACGGGCATGATGTTGTCCTACCGTTGGAATTAACAATAAGGACTTTAAGGGTTGCTAGGCAGAATGATATGGACATAGAAGATTATAATCAGGTCATGCTCATGGAACTAAAAGAGCTGGATGAGATTAGGATGATAGCTTTAGACCATCTTAGGCTGCAAAAATGCAAGGCTGAGAAAGCTTACAATAAGAAGGTGAAAGCCAAATCTTTCTCTATTGGTGAACTAGTCATGAAGGCCAGTTTGCCACTTGGGCTCAAAGACCACAGACTGGGCAAATGGTCCTCTAATTGGGCAAGACCCTTTGAAATTCATGAAGTACTAAGAGGGGGAGCCTACCATTTAAGAAATGTAGATAGTCAAATTCACAACAGGCTTATAATTGGTAAGCATTTACAAAAGTATAAGCCTTGTATGTGGGAATCATACTTGCGTCAGCTGGAACAAGATAGAGAGAATACACAAGGAGTACAGATTACTCCTTATCAGTCTGAAGACTTGGACCTTAACCATGTCCAAACTCAGACTAATGAGGTGTAAGAAATCGAAATCTATAACAATGTGATGTGCTGAAAAATAGAACCATGCATATATATATATATGTAAAACCAAGCACATCATTTAAAAGCCAAAACATGGCTAGGAAAAATAAAAACCCATAGTTCTAGCCCCACGGCCAACTTGCAAAAATAAACCCAAAAGTTATGATAAGTCTGCTAAATCCCTAAAAAATAGAGGAGGAAATCATGGGAAGAAATGAGTCAGTAAGACCAGAACTTGAGACCATTGTTCATTAACTTGGGATAGCGCAGTCTCTACGGTTTTTTGAATAGCCAACCATGATTTTTCTTATGCGTCCAAATCAGAAATCTCATGAGTAAACTGGTCAAGCTATTTTGGAACCTTCTCAAAGCTAGCCTCTATCTTTTCCAGATCAGCCTGTAATTTCTTGATGTCCTCCTATAGCAAGGCAGAGCTTTTTACCCCAGCCTCAGCGATGTCAGCCAAGAGGATGCATTGGTTGGCGACCACTTCCCTTTTTTGAAAAAAAATCCTTCACATAAGCCATTTGCTGGGGAGTCTCTGCCATAGTATTGGTAATTTTTTTAAACTGTTGCAAGAAGGACAATGAAGATGAAGAGCCCGCAAAATCTACAGAAAGCAAGAAGACTGCACTCTCTATGGCCTCCTACTAACCCATGGCGTTTCAAAAAGTTGAAGAATGCAGAGAGGCCAGAAGGTCCTTGCTGGGAGTTGGGCTTCTGAATAGTTCGGGGTGGCCACTATTGGAGTTGGCTTTGGTGGCAAAGGGCTTGAACCTAGCCTCTGAGCAGTATAAGTATGAGATTATGTGCTCTAAGGCGAAGGTCGTTGATGTTAGAGGTCATCTAAGAGCTTGATGATGTTGGGGTGTTTGAACTGGGTGAGCTAAGTTCCACAATAGAAGAAGGGGGTTGAGGGAAGAGAGTTTTTGAATGCCAAGGGACCTTGGGTGGTTCAATCAAATCCGTAGGGTCTTTTGAAGTTCCGGTATCACTTTGGCCAGTTAGTGGTGAGGCCTTGGTAGAAGAAGGACTTTGTAGAGAGGAAGGAGAAAGTCTAGGAGTTTCTGCGGCGCCAGGTTGGTGGTTGAATCAAAAGACGTCTGAGAAGCACTCAAGGCTGCTTCATCATGCAATTGCTTTTGAGCATGGGCCTTTCTCCTGGCCTTCTTAGCTGCCCTGGGAGTTTCCTTTTGAGGAATGTACCCAGATTCTTCTTCTTCCAATTAAATGGGATGCTTCATGGTAGTCTATTCTAAAGTCGGTTTCTTTGCCTTTTCTTTGTAGTCAGGGAATTTGGTGTCCCTAGAGCTACGTCTGATTGGGGTTGAAGAAGAACTTTTGGGGGAGCAACTATTTTTCAGCCTATGCCACAACAGAGGGCTTGGAAGAACCTAACCAAAAGACAAGAAAAGTGGTTAGATGAATTTGGTCATGAAAAACAAATAAATCAATCAGTCATAATACCAAGTTACCTAATGGGTCTCGCAGAACTAAGTATGGAGACTGACTAGCAGGTCTGGGGACTGCCCAAGCAGTCTGATGACTAGATATAGGAATGCCACCAAATATGGGGCTTAGGGGAATGCCATACTGATAGCCAGCTACGATAACCTCGGCAGACGCGTCAGTCTGGACCACAGGCTCCACAATCCCGAAACTCATCTAGGGGTGGAAAAGAGCATGTCTTTCTGACCCAATTTTTGATGGAAGCATAAAGTTGCTATCAATTTGGGGTTTTCCATACTTTTTCTTAAATTCCTGAGCCTTCTTTTCCACCCATTCCCTTTTCAGCCTGATCCTGATTCGATGCGCCCTAGAGATCGACTTAGAAGCTTCTGAGGATTCCATTTTATCTTATAAAATTCTTTAAGTTTGACAATGGAGTCATAATCAGCTTTGAGGTTAGGGTCCATACCTTGTCTTTTCTTCCTTTTGCCTGCAGTCTGAACAATGGAAGGATTAGAAGTTGGTGTGGCAGCAATGGAGATATTGCATTTAGCAAAGTGGCATAATCACTAAAACAACGATCAAAATGGTCAATTCATAATGTATCAAAGGAAGGAGTAGACGCAGGACTTGAGGAAAAGGGATGAAATTCAAAGTGCCCGAGAAGAAGTTTGTTAAGTTTGTCCACTTGCCGAACTGAGTCATAACTCTTAAAAACCATGCAGGTCAAGAGGTTTGGGTTGGTTGACAAAAAGTTGGGATAAGGAATTGCTTGGGTCAAACCGAATTGGCGTGCATAGTAATTTGGAAAATACTGTGCACAGTAATTGGGTCAAGAGGGTTCCACGCCATATTGATTGTTACCCGAGCTCTCTTTTGTCAATCTGTGATGGAAGTCTTGAGAGGTAAGATAGTATGCCTATATTTCAGGGTCATACACCCAAAATTGGCTCTATCCTATGATCGAGCAGTTTAACTTAGCAGTCGGTCCCTGTCCCGGTCAAATTATGCACATCTCCTCAGACAAACATCAGCCCGAGCGATCTAGTCTACCCGAGACTCACCATCCCGAGCGGTTCATTCACGACCAGACCAATAGGTCGGGAAGACCACACTAGCACAGTCCGTATAGGCACAGACCAGCTGGGCCCACAACATATGCCCCAGAATATTCCAGGCTGTTTCTTACTCAATATATAAGACTTATGGAAAGAGCATATTGTTTCCTAATCCAATTAGGAAACCCCCACAATTAATGCTAATCAAGCTTAGTTGGATTATATTTCCTTATCCATGTATGAGTAAGTCTCTTGCATCTATAAAAGATACCACTCACCCCCACCCCCCCTTCAGGGGACCGACTTTTCAGTCTCTACAGTACCTCTATAGCAGTCACCAACACGCCCGGCTGACCTACGGTAGCTCTAAACTATTGTTGGTTCACCATAGGTCCCTGGCTTTTTATAGTATAGTGAACGTGCTCAGACACACACATGGACGTAGGTACCTTCATTAACAAGGCCGAACCAATTACAAAAAACCAGTCTCTCTCTCTCTCTCTCTCTCTCTCTCTCTCTCTCTCTCTCTCTCTCTCTCTCATCTGCTTTATTTACCTCTTACCAAATTTTGGCATCATCAGCTTGGCGCCGTCTCTGGGAACGACAAGTTCTCCATCAACAAATCTCTTGGCTAATAGTCATGCCTCCGAAGAAGAGTGCGAAGACTGCACAGCAGGCCAACCGGGATGTTCCGCCGGTCCTGGCATCGGCTTCAGCAGTCATGACATCTGAGCAGATCACCGTGACCCTCACACAATTCTTGGAGGGCCAGCATCAAATCCAGCAACAGATCGAAGAACTGCTGGCCCAGTAAAGTAGTCCTCCAGTGACCGGGAAATGATCCGGGAACGTTGCATATGGTCGGGAACCGATCTTGACCAGACAACGTGCCCGAGCCAATCCGTTCCGTGTTGAGGATGCTAGAGACATCAACAGTAGGCGTGCTGCCCGTTAGGAAAGGCAGGAGCATATGGCCCGGGAATCAGTCCAGGGTCACTCGGTCAAGAACACAGGTGTCCCTAGGCACACGATGAACCAGAGTCATAGCCAAGCCCAATCCTAGGGGATAGTACACTGCCATGAGAAGGAAGCCTCCTCCACTAACCCGACCTGCAGCCCGGATACTGGTCGGGAAGTGTGGTGGCACGTATCAAGGACTTGCAAAAACAGATTGATGGAGTGGCCAAAAGGCTAGGCCAGAACCGTACTCAGAATCACGCCAATACAGAGATAGAGTCACCATTCTCTAGCCAGATCTTGAGGTTTGCCATCCCGCGCAAATTTAAGCAACCTCGCCTAGATCCTTATAATGACTCGAGAAGCCCGGTCGACCATGTCCGGACCTACAAGGCTCAGATGGCCCTAGCCACCAACTCTGATGAACTACATTGCCTAGCCTTCCCCAGCACTTTGAAAGGCTCGGACGTGCAATGGTTCTACTCCTTGGAGCCTCGATCGGTCCAAAATTTTAAGCAACTCAGCAAGCAGTTCATCAACCAGTTCATCGGTATGCATGAACGACCAAAGTTTGACATGCAGCTACTGACAGTCATACAAAGGAATAATGAGACTCTCAAGGAATTCACCGACTGGTTTAATCAAGAGAAGCTCGGAATTTATGATCTTGATGAAACTGTCACTATTATAGCCTTCTGCTCGGTAGTTCAACACACCAAGTGCACAGCGTTCTCACAGAAATTGACTGGAAACCTTAGTTGAACTCACTGAGAGGGTTCGAGAATACATTGGCACTGAAGAATTTGTAAAGACCAAAGATCCCGGGCACATAAGCAACGAGTCTTCCAGAAGTAAGCGAAAGCGAGATCATCCAGGCAGTCTCGACCTGACCTCTAGCTCACAGCAGGCAGGGTCCGGCAGTCCCGACCCGACCTCCAGTTGACAACGGTCTGAGTCCGGCAGCCCCGATCCAAACTCTAGTTTATGCAGTCTAAGTCCGGCAGCCCCGACCCTACCTCTAGTTCACAGCAGTCAGGATCCAGTGATCCCGACCTTGAATCCATCTTAGAGTAATCCGGAGTTCAGTGATCCCAACCGGACCTCCTGTCGCTAATAGTCTCGACCAATCCAACTACAGTGGTACTTACCCGATCATTGGATGAGGCTCCGCAGACTGTCAGAGACCTCTTGAAAAGACCTCGGGCCACACCAGAGGCACATCAAAAGACCTCGAGCTCTAAACCCAGGAACAATAGACCTCGGGCTCCAAACCCAGGCACAAAAGACCTCGGGCTCTGAACCCAGGCACTAAAGACCTCGGGATCGCACCCGAGGCAAAAGACCTCGGGGTCATACCCAAGGCATTGGCTTCGCTTAGGTCCAACCTGCGATGGGGGCAAATCCCCCTAGGTGGCTGATGATGGCAAGCTTCAAAAGACCCTACAACCACCCATGTTCCAGGTCAATTACCTACAGTTCTAGCCTCTACAGGACCCTCGTCTTAGCGAAAGCTTGGGGGGCAGAAAGGCACCATGGACTAAACAGGCAATCATACCGGGTACTTACAAGCCTTGTGGAAACTAAGTCAAACTCTTAGACAACCCGGACACCTACAGTACTCAGAGGCAATAACTCCAGTTAGGTCCAAACCGACGATAGAGGTGACTAAAATCTCTTAGGTTGGCCAACGATAAAGGAGCAAAAAGACCCTAAAGCAACGTGATTTAGGTCGGCTCCACCAATATGGTCAAACTTTTCTCCTAACGGTCTTGACGAAGGCTGGTTGGGCAAAAGATAACCACCATAGGGAGTTAACACAAAAGGACCCTAAAGTAATACACTTTAGGTCGACTTTTCCAACATGGTCAAATTCTTTTACCCATAACCTTGACGAAGGTTTACGAGTAGAAGATAACCATCTTGGTAGCTTAACTTAAGCAAAAGACTCCAAATTAGGCCGAGTCTTAACTCTTAGCCAATTCCCGAGCACTTAAAGACTCCATATTTATTTTGTCTTTTGATTTTTTCAGTAAATCCTAATGTCTGGATCTACTTTAGTCCACTTGCCACCATACTCACTCAAAACAAGTTAACTGAAAATAACTACATAGAATGGAAACGAAACCTTGACATCTTTTTAACTGTGGAGGATCACATATATGTCCTCACAACCCCATGTCCCGAAGAACCCATGGCAAATGCTTCGGCAGCTGCCAAACGCGAGTTCGATAAATGGAAGAAGTCTAATGGAATGGCCCGTTGCTACATTCTGGCCTCAATGGATGGGGTGTTGCAACACCAATTCCAGTCGAACAATTATGCCAGTGACATTATCGAATCCCTGAAAAAGATGTTTGGGGAGCATGGCAGGCCTGCCAGACAGGTAGCCATGCAGAAGATAATGGGTGCTAAGCTGTCGGAAGGGACTCTAGTCAAAGAACATGTTTTAAAAATGATTGGTTATTTAAACGAGCTGGAGACCCTAGGTGCCAACATTGACGCATAGAACCAAGTTGATATGATCCTCAAATTCCCTGGGACCGAAAGGGGAAAGATTTCATTTGAAAGACTGAGCCCCCCGGCTAGAAAGATCGGGAGGTTTAGTGTCCTCTTAAGAAGGAATACCAAACTTCTAGGGTTAACCGCTTAGTCCCTTGCTTGTTGGCTTCGTCGACCAATTCCTTGTGTCGGCTCCGATTCAACTAGTAATAGGAAAGATAGATAGAATTGGTAGATCGATTAGCAGACCTTCTCAAACTCACTTTTGTTGATGGCAAAGAGGCTCTGAATGGTACCTTACATTCTCGGGAGAAGGGAAGCTTGAATGCAGAAGTTACCAAATTCTGAGGAGTCGGTATCCAATTGCTCCACATATAGTTCCTCGAACCACATTTTCTAAACAAACCAAAGCCAGTCCGAATTGATCTTGTAAAAGATCCGCTACAGAACGAATACGTTTATTTTTTAAATGATTCATATCGTCAAGTGTACGCATTATAAATTTACACTGTCACCGTCATTCGCTCAATTTAAACTGAATTATAATATACATAAAATGGATTTTTCAATGAGCAAATTAATGAGTTCTTTACTGGCAGCGGAAGGGGTGATCAAACCTAGGGGCAATGTTTTGAACGTTGAGAAAAGCTCTTCTTCCTCCTGATCTACACCAAAAGGTAAGAAAGGGAAGAAGAAGGCTGGCACTGGTGGTTCAAGTGTTGGACCAGTCCCTAAGATTGCAAAATCTAAGGGAAAAGGTAAGGAAAAAGGAAAGGCGGGTGGCCAAGGCAAAGAAAAGTGTTTCCAATGCAGTGAGAAGGGCCACTGGAAGAGGACATGTCCAGAATTCTTAACTACAAGAGTTTAAGGTATGATTGAATCATATGCGATTGAAATAAGCTTTATAATGGATACTTCAAACACTTGGTGCATTGATTTTGGTGCAACTAACCATATCTGTAATTCGTTACAGGGGTTTAAATCAACCAGGAAATGTAGTGATGGAGAGATCATGCTGACTCTGGTTCTAGCGTAACCGTTTTCGCGGTTGCTATAGGAGTAGTAGTTTTAGAGTTTTTGGACAATAAGACAATAGTTTTATCAGATGTACTTTACGTCCCTTTATTGAGAGGTAATTTAATTTCAGTTTCAAGTTTATCGAATAATGGTTATTCTTTTCATTTTGGAACAGAAGTTGTCATTAAAAGAAACAGTTCTTTTATATGTTCTAGTGTTAAAACTAATGGCTTGTATGTGATTACTCCCAATATTTCTAAAGACTCTTATATGGAACTTAATAACTCAATGGTAACTGTACCATCTAAAAGAAAAGAACCTTCCACTAATCCAATAATGCTTTAGCATATGAGGCTTGGCCATATCAATCTAAATAGGATTGGCAGACTAGTCAAAAAAGGGGTCTTAGGTGATTTGGTTCTCGAACCAAAGGAAGTCTACGAGTCTTGTTTAGAGGGTAAGATGACCAAAAGGCGCTTTCTCGCAAAGGGCAACAGGACCAATGCATTGTTGGAATTAGTTCATACTGATGTATGTGAACCAATAAATATTAGAGCAAGGGGTGGTCATGAGTATTTCATAATACTGATGACCACTCTAGGTATGGATATGTGTACCTAATGCATCACAAGTCTGAAGCCTTTGAAAAGTTTAAAGAGTTTAGGGCTGAAGTGGAGAAGCAATTGGGCACACATATCAAGGCCATTCAATCTGATCGAGGTGGCGAGTACTTCTCTAATGAGTTTATTGATCACCTCGTACAGAATGGGATTCTGTCATAATTGACTACACCTGGTACGCCTCAGTAGAACGGTGTAGCAGAGAGAAGGAATCAGACTCTTTTAGACATGACTAGGTCAATGATGAGTTATTCGAAGTTGCCATTATTCCTTTGGAGTTATGATTTGGAAATCGCTGCATACATACTAAATCTAGTACCAAGCAAATCTGTTCCCAGGACACCACAGGAGATATAGATTGGGCACAAGCCTTCTTTGTAACATCTCCGAATGTAGGGGTGTCCGGCACATGTACTGAAAGGAAAGATGAGCAAGTTGGATTCTAGTTCGGAAGTATGTTACTTCGTAGGGTATCCAAAGGGTACTTATGAATGGTATTTTTATGATCCAAGAGAACACAAAGTGTTTGTTAGTACAATGCTATTTTCTTGAAGGATGATTATATCATGAACCAAAAACCTAAGGGAAGGATAGATCTGAAAGAGATAGAAGGAGAGCCCTCAGTCCAACCCGCAGTTTATAACGATGTAAATCAAGAAAATACCACTTTTTCACCCATTTCTGCACCGGTACCTCGTCGTAGTGGGAGGATTATCAGCCAGCCTGACAGATACATGTTCTTAGGAGAAGTTTTTGAAACTATTTCCATAGAATCTGAATCTGATCCTGCCACGTATGAAGAGGCAATGACTGATGTTGATTTAGCTCATTGGGTTAAAGCTATGAAGGCTGAATTGGAATCCATAGAATCTATGGATTCCAATCAGGTCTTGGATCTTATCGAACTTCCAGCCAATATTAAACCCATTGGCTGTAAGTGGGTCTACAAGAGGAAAAGAGGATATGATGGAAAGGTTGAGACCTTTAAGGCCAGGCTTGTAGAAGGTTATACTCAGAGGGAGGGCATTGACTATGAGGAAATCTTCTCGCCAGTTGCCATGCTCAAGTCCATCAAAATACTCTTATCTATTGCCACATGCGTAGATTATGAGATCTGGCAAATGGACGTCGAGACTGTATTCTTGAATGGCAATCTTAAAGAGGACATTTATGTGCAGCAACCAGAAGGGTTTATAGCTGGTTGGAAAGGTAACTTGGTATGCAAGTTGCAAAAGTCCATTTATGGGCTTAAGTAGGCATCCAGGAGTTGGAACATCCGATTTGACCAAGTGGTCAAGTCGTTTGGTTTCATGCAGAACCTAGATGAACCTTGTGTATATAAGAAGTGTGAAGGAAAAGTGGTGGCTTTCCTTGTACTTTACATTGATGACATTCTACTCATTGGAAATGATGTAGTGGCATTGTCAACGGTCAAGGTTTGGCTAGCTAGTACTTTCGATATGAAGGATCTAGGAAATCGAGGCGAGCTATAATCTTAGAATAAAGCTCTTTCGAGATTGTAAGCGAAAGATAATGGGATTATCTCAAGCTAGTTATATAGATAAGGTGCTAACTAGGTTTTCAATGGATAATTCGAAGAAAGGTTTGTTACCTTTCAGGTATGGTTTGGCGTTGTAATACCCTGTATTTTCAATAAATATTTAATGCAGAGAGATTCTATATATTTCCTTTGGTCCTTCATGGAAATTCATCTTCGATCGATCAGAGCTCGTTCGAGCGATCGAGAGTTTCAGAGTTCAAGCGATCGAACCTTGTTCGAGCGATCGAAAACCCTACCGACCTGAAGTTAATACGTGGTCCCTACTTCAATCGATCAAAGCCTTCTTCAATCAATCTAACCTGACCGAACTGAGTTCGAGCGATCGAACTACCTTCAATCGATCGAACCTGTAATCATTTGAATTCCAGGTTTCCGCAGAAACAGCCACCTGCACCCCTCTCCCCTCTATATATACACTGCACTCGTATATGTTGGGTGTTTGCTGAAGTTTGAGAGAGTTTGAGAGAGTTGTGAGTCTTGTGTTTATATATATAACACTCTCTACATATATACACACACCTATAGATATATATATATATACTCATAACTGGACAAGAAGAAGAAGAACAAGAAGAAGGAGAGAAAGAGAGAAGGAAACAGGGAGAGACAGAAGAGACAGAGGCAGAGAGAGAGAAGGAGAGGCCATTGGAGAAGCTTGGAAGCTTTCAAGCAAGCCAAACACGCCCTTAACGACTTTCGGTGAGTTCCAAACTCACTCGATAACTTAGTTATGATGTTTTACGAGTTCTGGACGTATTAATTATAGCCCAAACACCCCTAGCACATTCTGCACGTTCACTGGCAGAATCTGTGGAAGACGAAGTTCGACCGATCGAACTAAGTTCAATCGATCAAACATCCCTGAGTCTCAATCGATCGAGAATACTTCAATCGATCGAGACCACCTTCACGTAGATCGATCGCGAATACTTCAATCGATCGAGACCGCCTTCACTTAGATCGATCGAGAAGACTTCAATCGATCGAACATCACTTTCTTCGAGCGATCGAGATGATCTCAATCGATCGAACCTAGCAGAACATGAATGTATTCCTTTCAGTTTATAATGCATAGTGCATAGTTGTTTAATTGTTGATTTATGTTCCTATTATGCGATATTATGGATTACGGAGGTAATGGGATACGATAATGAGATTGAGATAACATAGTGAGTAACGTAGTCGGGTTCAGAACGTTAGTAATAGTACGACGCGACAACGAGATAAGTTTGAGATGATAACACTGGGTAGTACTGGATAACTGGGAGTTAAGTCAGTAAGATGATTGGTATGTTCAAGGTTATGTGAGTCGAGCTGATGATTCACTCAGGTTGAATCCAATAAGTGTATGTCAAGGATTTGATCAGGACCGTGAGAATTATGGGTGCACAGTACTCGCAAGAGTTCTTAAAAGCGGTGAACAGTAAGAGTTCTTAAAAGCGGTGAACAAGAGTAGATGTGGCACGCCCATGATTTGAATTACCAGAGCTATGTATGTACAGTACTCGCAAGCGTTCTTAAAAGCGGTGAACAGTAAGAGTTCTTAAAAGAGTGAACAAGAGTATGGGTACATCCATGGACCAGTCATTATATGAGAACAATGTATGGGTGCTCGCAAGAGTTCTTAAAAGCGGTGAACAGTAAGAGTTCTTAAAAGCGGTGAACAAGAGCACTGGTATGTTGTGCTGATATAATCAGTTCGAGAGAGAGTCAGTTGGGAATTGTGAGATCAGTCTTAGAGTGGGAATTGATAAGAATCGATTAATGATATGTCTGAATAAAAGAGGAAGAGATATATTTCGTATCACTGTCATCTATTGTTCATAACTGTAAATACGTTATTTCTATGAGACTGCGTTAGTTAGTGCTCACTCAGCTTTCAACAAGCTGACGGCCTTTATTGCCTAGACATTCCCCGTCCGGAGTATCATGTCCTTTATAATGCAGATGACGGAACTTATGGCAATAACGATTACCCTGAAGGGAGTTACGTAGAGGATGGCCCTACTGATGCCGGTTATGCTGACAACTACCCCTACGCTAGCTAAAGACCTGAAGATAGATAGTAGTTTATATTACTACTTTCCTTTTACTATTGTACTTTGTAGTTTAACGGGTTCTTGGGCATATGTTGTCTCCAGACCTGTTGTGATCTTATGGACCATACTATGATGTTTGTAATAGATAGAATCGTGTTTATATTTCAGTGGTTTACTATCCTGTTTGTTCCTGTTTGGACTAGTACTGTGTGGTGTGGATATTAGTGACTTTCACTTGTCATTCCCTATGGACCCATAAAGGAAATTTATTTTTCTCTATTTATGCTGCTCCGGGGAGTGACAGGCGTTCTCCAAGGACTAGTGTCCAAAGACACAGGATGAGAGGAATCGCATGGCAGGACTTCCCTATGCTTCGACAGTGGGAAGTCTCATGTATGTGATGTTGTGCACTAGACCATATATCAACTTTGTCGTTGGCATAGTTAGTAGATATCAATCGAATCTAGGTCCAGAACAATGGACAGCCGTTAAGCACATGCTTAAGTACTTGAGATGGACTAAAGATTACATGCTTATATATGGTGGTAGTGAGTTAATTCCAATAGGATACACTGACTCAGACTTTATGTCAGATAAAGATTAAAGAAAGTCGACATCCGAACATCTCTTTACCTTAGGAGGTAGTGCTGTTAGTTGGGGGAGCATTAAGTAGAGATGCATTGCAGACTCAACTACAAAAGCTGAGTATGTGGCTGCTTGTGAAGCCGCAAAGGAAGCTATTTGGCTCAAGAAGTTCCTTATGGAGCTCGAGGTAGTACCAGAGTTGTTGTCACCTATTACGCTTTATTGTGATAATAGTGAGGCAGTGGCTCAGTCCAAGAAGCCAAGGAACCACGGAAAAGGAAAACACGTAGAGCGAAAATATCATCTAATCCGAGATATTGTTCAACGTGGAGATGTGACTGTAAGCAAGATTGCCACCTCTGACAATCTTGCAGATTCGCTTACAAAGGCCTTGCCACAGAAGGTCTTTGATCGTCATTTAGATAGTCTAGGTCTCATATGTAATCCTATATGGTTGTGAGTGCAAGTGGGAGTTTGTTGGGTTTGTGCCCTCAAACTATTACTTTATGTATGAGACATTGACATTTTAATATATGAATATCAGCTTTACATTTCATTGTGTATGTTTCTTTCATGAGATGATTGTTAACCCTTAAGTTTCATAGTAAGTAATTCATGTATGTATGAGATACATACAAGTGAGATACGAATTACTATTCTTTGATACTTATAACTTGTCACAGTGGATGATGAGACTGGATATCTCATCAGGTATACACTGTAACATGATTAACTACCATTGGTTGGAGTGATGAATCTCAATCACTAGAGTGTGACTCTTAGTTAATATGTTAGTGATTATAGTGCATTGACAGACCTGAGCTTTTATATTGACACTCAAGACTGTCAAACAGTCCATATGAACTTATAACTTATATAAGGTACGTGTTCTCAATCTTGAGATGATTATGAACACAGACTCTCGATATGGCTGCTTTGACTTACCAATTAGTGAGGTCTATAAAAGATCAACACCTGGGTATCTTGGGTATGTCATGTTCATAGGATTATGAACATATATTTGTTGGAATTATTAGGTTTAAAATTATTTTAAACATACAGCGGAAAGATTGAGTTAATAAAACTTATTTGGTAGCCCAGGATCTACTACTCGTCAATTCCACAGATGCGTACAAGAGGGGACAAGAGTTATACCTTAGTGTCTTGAACCCAATTATGATTTTCTTATTCCTTGGTGATGCAGCAGCCTCCACTAGGTTGTCTTCACCCTTATGTCTCCTGTGGATGCTTCCCGGAGAGACTAGAGAAGATGGGATCTCTAATAGAAAGGAAGGAGAAGGTTTGGTGCTCTAAAATAGTTTCTCTAGCTTTTGACGTTCAAAAACGATGAACTACTTTTTCAAGACGCAGCTGCCCTATTTATAGATTCCCAGAACCGACCTAACCTTCAATCGATCGAAGGACTTCAATCAATCGAACCATGCTTGATCGATCAAACCTGTCATGACTTCAATCGATCGAACTAGCTTCAATCGATCAAACCTGTCATGACAGCTTCCTCAAGTGTCTTTCCAAGTATCCTGGCGGAGCTAAGAGTGGGACCTCCTAGGTTCTTTATTGTTAGCTCAGATCAGTTGATCAATTCCCATGACCAAACTCTTTGATCAGCAAATTAATCGACTGATCAGTTAACGTTTACTCCACTATAAAATGATAACTGAACTCCAACGCAAAAGAACATATCCGAAGCAATAACTAGACTTGTATGTTGTACTAATGTCTCTCTACCGTCAACATTCACAATCATATTCAGATAGTCGGATAAACGGTCACTGTCAACCTGAATCATGATTACTTCTTGAATTCCTTGAGTCCCATTCACCTTTCATGATTACCAAACATGTTGATAACTCTTATCGACAAGACAACAGTACTCAGTAATCAACTTGGTGACATACTCAAGGGAATGCTTACTCTGAATCAGAGGGTAGATTCTATCTTGACAATATATGTTCACAACCCTATGAACATGACACACCCAAGATACCCAGGTGTTGATCTTTTGTAGACCTCACTGATTGGTAAGTCAAAACAGCCATATCCACAGTCTATGTTCATAATCGTCTCAAGATTGAGAACACGTACCTTATACAAGTTATGAGTTCCTATTGACTATTTGACAGTCTTGAGTGTCAATAGGAGAACTCATGTCCGTCAATGCACTGTAAGCACTAGCACATTAACTAAGAGTTACACTCTAGTGATTGAGATTCATCACTCCATCCAATGGTAGTCAATCATGCTACAGTGTATTCCTGATGAGATTTCTAGTCTCATCATCCACTATGACAAGCTTTAAGTATCAAAGGATGGTAATTCATATCTCACTTATATGTATCTCATACACACACGAATTACCTACTATGATACTTAAGGATTGAAAATCATCTCATGAAAGAAACATACATAATGAAATGTAAAATTGATATCCATATATTAAAATGCTAATGTCATACATAAAGTAATGGTTTGAGGGCATAAACCCAACAATATTTAGATAGAATCTACCCTCTGATTCAGAGTAAGCATTCCCTTGAGCATGTCACCAAGTTGATTACTGAGAACTGCAGTCTTATTGATAAGTAGTTATCAACATGTTTGGCAATCAAGAGGTGAATGAGACTCCAAGAATACAAGAAGTATTCATGATTCAGGTTGACAGTAACAGTTATCCGACTACCTGAAGTTATCGCTTCAAATATGTTCTTTTGCGTTGGAGTTCAGTTATCGTTTTATAGTGGTGTAAACGTTAACTGATCAGTTGGTTAGTTTGCTGATCAAAGAGTTTGGTCATGGGAATTAAAACAATAAAGAGCCTAGGAGGTCCTACCCTTAGCTCCGCTAGGATGCTTGGAAAGGCACAAGAGGATCTTGTCATAACAGGTTCGATCGATCGAATAGGTTTCGATAGATTGAAGTCTAGGCAGGTTCGAGCGATCAAAAATAGTTCGATCGATCAAAAGTTCGATCGATCAAAGCCACTTCGATCGATCGAAGGTTAAAGTCGATTATGGAAATCTATAAATAGGGCAGTTGCATACAGGGTTTAATAATTGTCGTTTTTCCTATGCGAAAGCTACAGAACCTGTTTAGGGCTTCCCAAACCTTCCTATCCTCTTTGTTAGAGATCCCACTATCTCTAGTCTCTCCGGGAAGCATCCGCAAGAGTCATAAGGGTGAAGACAACCTAGTGGAAGCTGCTGTATCACCAAGGTTGAAGATTTCAGAATTGGGTTCAAGACCTGAGGTATACTTCTTCTCCTTTTTGTTAGTACGTGATGATGGCAAAAATTGGTAAGAGTAAAGTTGAGCAATTTAAGGAGAGAGAGAGTGAGAGACTGGTTTTTTGTATGTGGTTCGGCCCTGTTAATGAAGGTACCTACGTCCACGTGTGTGTCTGAGCACGTTCACTATACTGTAAAAGAGCCGGGGGCCTGTGGTGAACCAACAAGTCTGGAACTACCGTAGGCCGGCCGGGCATGTTGATGAATGCTATAGAGGTACTGTGTAGACTGAAAAGTCGGCCCCTTCAATGGGGGGTGAGAGGTCTCTTTTATAGATGCAAGAGACCTACTCGTACAAGGAAAAGGAAACATAATCCAATTGATATAGATTGGCATTAATTGTAGGGGTTTCATAATTGGATTAGGAAATAGTTTGCACTTTCCATTAGTCTTCTAGCTTGAGTAGGAAACTGCCCGAAATGCTCGGGATCATGCCCGTGGGCCCGGATGAGCTGTTCCTGCGGTGGGATGTGCCTGTGCAGTCTTTCTGACCTGTTGGGCGGGTTGTGGATGAATCGCTTGGGAGGCATCAGGTGGACCAAACCGCTTGGGATGATGCTTGTCAGTAGTTGCAAAATAGAATCGCTCGGGCATGGGCTGATTTTGGGTGTATCAGTTGCCCCCCATTTTCCAAGGTTGGCTGGATGTTATATCGAGGCAAGTTTGGAAATGTGCTTGATGCCACCTGCCACTGTCTGAGTGCTCGGGGAAGCTGCCTTGGAGTTTCTGAGTCTTGTGAATGCTCAGGAACTGGCTAAGAGTTGAGACTTAGCCTAGCTCGGAGTTTTTAAGTGCTCGAGAACTGACCGGGAGTTGAGACCTGGCCTAATTCGGAGTCTTTGAATGCTCGGGAAGTGACCGAGAGTTGAGACTCGGCCTACTTCGGAGTCTTTTTGGTCGAGTGAGCCTCCAGAATGATTATCTTCTGTCCGTGAACCTTCGTCAAGGTTGTGGGTAGAGGAATTTTATCATGTTGGAAAAGCTGACCTAAAGCGTATGGCTTTAGGGTCCTTTTATGTTAACTCCCCAGGATGGTTGTCTTTCGCCCAGCCAGCCTTCGTCAAGACTGTTGGGAGAAGAGCTTGACCATGTTGGTGGAACCGACCTAGATCGTGTCGATGTAGGGTCCTTTTTGCTCCTCTATCATGGGCCAACCTAAGAGATTTTAGTCACCTCTATCGTCGGTTTGGACCTAAGTAGAGTTAATGCCTCTGAGTACTATAGGTGCTCGGGTTGTCCAAGATTTTGACTTGGTTATCCACGAGGCCTATAGATACCCGGTGTGATTACATGTTTAGTTCATTGCGCCTTCTTGCACCCCAAGCTTTCGCTAAGACGAGGGTTTTACAAAGGCTATGAATGTAGGCAACCGACCTGGAACATGGTGGTTGCAGGGTCTTTTGAAGCTTGCCATCATCAGCCACCTAGGGGGTTTGCCCCCATCGTCGGTTGGACCAAGCAAAGCTTGTGCCTCGGGGTTAGGCCCGAGGTCTTTGGATGCCTCGGGGTTAGGCCCAAGGTCTTTGTATGCCTCGGGGTTAGGCCTGAGGTCTTTGTATGCCTCGGGGTTAGGCTCGAGTTCTTTGGATGCCTCGGGGTTAGGCCCGAGGTCTTTGTATGCCTTGGGGTTAGGCCCGAGATCTTTGGAAGGGCTCTTTGACAATCGGTGGAGCCTCATGTGGTGATCAGGCAAGTACCACTGTAGTAGGGCTCATTTAGACCGATGGAGACAGGGGGTCGGATTAGGATCATCGGGCTCCTGATTTCTCTGTGCTGGAGACAAAGTTAGAACTGCTTGATCCTGACCGATGTGAACTGGAGGTCGGGTCAGGGCTGCCGGACTCAGAATGCTGTGAACTGGAGGTCGGGTCAGGGCTGCCAGACTCAGACCACTGTGAACTGAAGAACTGTCAGAACTCCCGGGCTGATCTCGCTTTCGCTTACTTCTGGAAGACTCGTTGCTTTCTTGCCCGGGGTCTTTGATCTTTAGAAATTCTTCAGTGTCAATGTATTTTCCAACCCTCTCTGCGAGTTCAACCAAGGTTACCGGTTGGTTTCTGTGAAACGACGTGGCGCACTTGGTGTGTTGAACTCCTGAGCAGAAGGCTATAATAGCAGCGGTTTCATCAAGATCATACATGCCGAGCTTCTCTTGATTAAACCGGTCTGTAAATTCCTTGAGGGTCTCATTATCCCTTTGTATGATTGTCAGTAGATGTATGTCAGGCTTTGGCCGTTCGTGCATACCGACGAACTGGTTAATGAACTACTTGCTGAGTTGCTTGAAACTACGGACAGATCGGGGGTCCAAGGAGTAGAATCATTGCACGCCGGGGCCTTTTCAAAGTGCTGGGGAAGGCTAGGCAGTGTAGTTCATCGGAGTTGGTGGCTAGGGCCATCTGAGCCTTATAGGTCCGGACGTGGTCTACCGGGCTTCCCGAGCCGTTATAGGGATCTAGGCGAGGCTGCTTAAATTTGCGCAGGATGGCAAACCTCGTGATCTGGCTAGAGAGTGGTGACTCTGCCTCGGTATTGGCCTGATTCTGAGCGCGATTTTGACCAAGCTTTTTGGCCACTCCGTTAATCTGCTTTTGTAAGTCCTTGATTCGGGCTTCCACTCCTTCCCGACCGGTATCTGAGGGGTTGGTCGGGTCGGTGGAAGAGGCTTCTTCTTCATAGCGGGGTACTGTCCTCTGGGATCAGGCTCGGCTATGACTCCGGGTAATCGTGTGCCCAGGGACAACTCGGCTCTTGACCGAGTGACCCTGGACTGATTCCCGGGCCATATGCTCCTGCCTTTCCTCTCGGGCAGCACGCCCACTGTTGATGTCTCTGGCATCCTCAACACGGGATGGGTTGGCTCGGGCACGTTGTCTGGTCAAGATCGGTTCCCGACCGTACGCAACGTTCCTGGGTCATTTTTTGGCCACTGGAGGACTGCTTTTCTGGGCTAGTAGGGCTTCAATCTGTTACTGGATTTGACGCTGGCCCTCCAAGAGTTGTGTGAGGGTTGCGGTGATCTGCTCAGATGTCATGACTGCCGCAGCCGGTGCCGGGACCGGCGGAACATCCCGGTTGGACTACTGTGCAGCCTTCTCACTCTTCTTCGGAGGCATGGCTATCAGCCAAAAGATTTGTTGATGAGAAGACTTATCGTTTCCCACAGACGGCGCCAAGCTGATGATGCCAAAAATTGGTAAGAGTAAAGTTGAGCAATTTAAGGAGAGAGAGAGTGAGAGACTGGTTTTTTGTATGTGGTTCGGCCCTGTTAATGAAGGTACCTACGTCCACGTGTGTGTCTGAGCATGTTCACTATACTGTAATAGAGCCGGGGGCCTGTGGTGAACCAACAAGTCTGGAACTACCGTAGGCCGGCCGGGCATGTTGATGAATGCTATAGAGGTGCTGTGTAGACTGAAAAGTCGGCCCCTTCAATGGGGGGTGAGAGGTCTCTTTTATAGATGCAAGAGACCTACTCGTACAAGGAAAAGGAAACATAATCCAATTGATATAGATTGGCATTAATTGTAGGGGTTTCATAATTGGATTAGGAAATAGTTTGCACTTTCCATTAGTCTTCTAGCTTGAGTAAGAAACTGCCCAGAATGCTCGGGATCATGCATGTGGGCCCGGATGAGCTGTTCCCGCCGTGGGATGTGCCTGTGCGGTCATCCCGACTTGTTGGCCGGGTTGTGGATGAACCGCTCGGGAGGCATCAGGTGGACCAAACCGCTCGGGATGATGCTTGTCAGTAATTGCAAAATAGAACCACTCGGGCATGGCCTGATTTTGGGTGTATCAGTACGCATCTATAGAATTAACGGGTAATCGATCTGGACATACCAATAAGTTTTTGAAACTCAATCTTTCCGCTGCGCGTTTAAAAATAATTTTAAACATATTTTTCCTTCAACCCACATAGTCATACAAACATGCTTTACTTACATACTCGCTGAATTTAACGGGCCTAAATTAACACATGAGTTTTGCCCGGATCACTATTCCATACATAATGTCCAAAAGCATACAAAATTCTTTACATATCATAAGCTAAGAATTCATACCTTATGCTATGCTCTTAAGATTTAAGGAGAAGTACTAGAAGTTCGATTCTACGCCGGATCTCTGATTACAAGTGAATCCTACAAGTATTTACATGTTTTTTTCAAAAATTCTCAAATTTAGATTTCTAGAAAAACTTAGCCAACCAAGGCCTAAGAGGTATCAAAACGTAGGCCTTACCTCGAGAAATCTGAATATGATATTTGGTCAAAAGTTGACGAACAACAAACGTCGATTGGCATCGGAAAGCTCTAAGCTTCAAAATCTCTCTTTTTCCCTCTCTTGATTTAGGTTTAAGAAAAGTTGTAAATGAAAATATCTCCACCTCATTCTATATATAGGCACAACTTTTAGAAATTATGTTTAACTCCCCACGAGTTCTCTAATACACTAATTAACCCCAAAACGTCTAAGTTATCGATTCACAAGTGAAAAATCTATGAATCATAAAAGTTTTCGTCTAAGTTCCGTTTGGGTCCATAATTACGTTCTGGAAACTAGTTACGCAAAATTTCTAGATAACCTACATTTTACGCATCAATTACGTTAATACCACAACATCCAAAATGATCTTAGATAAGATCAAAACTATCAGAAAAGTATGCTACACATGCACAATCACTATTCACAAATACCAGATTACGTCAAATAACATTCAATCACATAAATGTCATTTAAGTCATGCCAATTCCTCTTTGATTTCTAATTCCTCGTGTCCTCGATTCACACCCATCGTAGACCCACGGTTAACCTCATCCACAATTATTAATCCATGTTAATAATTCTCAATAAGACAATTATGTATTTAAATAACTAGATTTTTCTGGGACGGGAGTGACATATGGATGGACATAGCTATGTAATTGATGACAACTCCGTATTGACTGACTTGAAATCTACAAGTGAATTTCAAATCGACAATTTCTCCTTTAAAGACTACTTTATGATATACCAACTGAACTAACTCAGACATGATTGTCCCGTGATTCACTTGTTGAATATCCTTAGTCGAAATGCTGCACTTAACACCACTTTTATTGTGATCCATTATCATACTATCCCCAGTAAAATGTAATAAATGTCGACATTAAAAAATAATTAGAAGAAGGAAGCAATTTAAGGAATAAGAAAATAAGGAAGAAGAAAGAAGGAAAAAAAGAAATAAGAAAGAAGAAGAAGAAGTAAAAATAACGAAGAAGCAACGGGGAATAGGGGTGCAACTCGGGCGGGACCCAGAGGGTTTTGGCTCTGCCCAAGCCCGAGCCCGAATTCAAGAAGTCTGCCCGAGCCCGAGCCCGACATAAACCCGTACATGTCAACCCGAGCCCGGTTTGTGAATTAGTACTACAACCCGAGCCCGAGCCCGAGCCCGAATTGAGCCCGAATTGCAAATTTTTTTTTGGGTGCAAACCGATTTTTAGTATGTAAACAACAATATGTAGAGTTTCAAATCAATTTTTTTTTGTTAATATTTGAGAAAAAACATTTATTTATTAATTTAGTGCTAAAATAATATCTAATAATGTATTATTATCACTAAAAAACACTATAATATAAATATAATATAAAAAATAATACATAAATAGAATTCGGGCTCGAGCTCGGGTTCCACGGGTTAACAAAATTTTGCCCAAGCCCGGCCCGAATTGAATTCGGGCTTAAATTTTTCGGCCCAAGCCCGCCCATGGTGAAAGTACCGCGGGCCCAAGCCCGGTAATTTTCGGGCCGGGCTCGGGTTGACCGCGGGTTGGCCCGCCCGAGTTGCACCCCTAACGGGGAAGAATGAAATATGAAATAAGAAGTAAAAGAAATAAATAAGTAACACTCATTCTGATGGCCTAAAGTCGTTTTTTTATACTAAAATTGACTTTAAAGTGACAACTTTTTCGCTCTGCCTTGATTGATAGCACCACATATGTCAGAATTAAAAGTCGGGTTTACCACTAAATTTGACTTTAGGGTGGCAACTTTTTCGCTCTGTCTTAATTGACAACACCACAGATGTCAAAAATAAAAGTCAATTTTGCCACGTATTTTGGCAAATCAAACTTGATTTAAAATCGTTTTTAGTAACCACGACTATATGGAGTCCGTTTTATTAAGATCGATTTTTTTTATTATTATTTTTTCTTCAACAAATATTTTTTTTTACAAAAAATATATTTTCTGTAAAATTCAACTTTAAACTCGATTTTAGCAAAATCAATTTTAAATATAGAATTGGTTTTAATAAAAATGATTTATCCTACAATTGCCTTTTAAGTTTTAATATAATGTTGTTAAATAATTAATAAGTTATTAAAGTACTAAACAACTCAACAAAAAAGAACGGTGGCTCTCAGTAGTAGTCTTCTCTTGCCATATGATTTATCTAATCGCCATTCTCGTTTTCTTTTTAACCGTCGTCCATTTCTGATATTCTTTTCCTTAATTCATTGGCTTATTTTTTCTTCATCTGTTTTCATCGTTCTTCCCATATCTTCGCTGTTTTCATCAATCTATATTGACTGGGTGATTGATGGATCGAATGAGAATAGAAGTGTTGTCGTTGTGACTGTTAAGGGTTTCGGTGAATGGGGGTATGGGATTGGATTCTTCTGGTAAAAAATTGGTAATTGAATTTGGCAGAAGACTAATGCATCCCATGGGCGGCAATCAACTTGCTGATGATCATCTTCTTGGGGTTCGATGTTATAGATGATATATATATATATATCTATTTGTACAGATCTACAAGGCGTTTGGGCGATCATGGATCAGGTCAGTAGTAGTAGTAAGGCAAAAGTCGATGAAGCTCAAGTTCAACCCTCTGAGTTGGCAGTGGCGGTGGATGAGTGCTCATCATCATCATCCTCATCTGCGTCCATAGCCGTGGGAGGATGGCACCCCAGACAGGTCGTCTTCAGTCCATATAATTCTCCGGTGATTGATAATGATGTGAAGCCCCAACCTTTGCGCGTTGTTGTCAGAAGACCTGTAAGTACTTTTTGCTCATTGTTGGTTCCTCGTACCTTGTTATTATTATTATTATGACGGATACGGATATCATCCACAAAATTCCCTATTTTCCACGTTAAATTATAACATTTTCCTCGAGTTTTTCTTCCCTTCATTTTGGGAGTGGGCTTGCTGTCTGAGTTTTGGTATCGGTTGGGAAGTCTTTTTGCTTTACTGATGTTCCTTTTGAATCCTAGAGCTAGGTTTATGAGACTTGTAATTCAGGATATCCTTTTGAAGTCAACATTATACGCGGGGCACTATCATTCCACAGGTCATTGAAGTTAAAAAACAGATAACTTCAACTATTTAAGCAAATAGGTAGCTTTACTAGCAATATTTCTTGGTGGTAACAGTCAAAGACATCTCTCATCTTCAGTGATTTCACAGAACATGATATGACTAATGAAAGATATGTGATGTCTGGCCAGTAACTCGAGTGCTAGTAGAACACGAGAAATACCTCATAGTGCTCAATCTCACTTCTTGAATCTATTTAGGAGTTAATGGTTTTTCCTACTAAATAGACCGTGATGGATAAATAGCTCCATAGGTTATGTGGACCAGCATAATTTTGTGATATGGAGCGCCCTGGACAGGTGAAGACCAGTGTATGGAGAAAATTTAATCTCTTTCATTACTATACCATATTATTCTTCCTCTAGCTTGTGAAACTCTGACCTGCAACTTTCTTTGATTAAAAATTCACCACAAAATCACTGTGCATATATTCCCTGTTTTGTAAAGCTCTACTGAGTTAAAGTATGCTATTGCTTGATATTTAGTTTTCTATCACAGTGGCGATGAACACTGAGTTAAATTTGAAGTTTGAAGCCTAGATTCTGAAGGTAAGATTAAAACTTTTGATCACGTGAACGATTGGATGGAGAGAACGCTAGAATAGCTGTCTTCGATAAGATTAACTTGGAACCTTGTAGGGCCTCTTGGCTGTTCTTATGGGTACACGTTCTAATGGAACAGACAACACCCAAAGGTTGGAATTTTTTTGTTGTGAAGGCTAAATTTGACGTTGTGTTAGTGTTGGCTTTTTTCGTTTGACTAACAATATCTGTTGTAGTAGAAGTCTAAGTTTGTGAGTGTTCACAAAGCCTTAGTGTTGAAATCCGAAGAAGTGTGTTGAAGAAAGGTCTTGAAGCTTCCGGTTATACAATCTTAGTGTAGTGACTTAGAGACCTTACATTAGGTTTGGATGCTCACATTTACACTTAGCTTGTTAAAAGTTTTTTCAGATGGCATTTACATTGCCCCTGTTTTGTTTTGCACTTACAACTAAATTTCAATGGATGGCATTCAAACCATAACCTGGGCATTTTAATGGAGGTTGTGTTGTTGATACAACATATTTCCAAACGCTCCTTACAATAGCTATTGGATATTTGTTTCCGTTTACTACGTTGGAAAGTCATTTTTTTGTGGGTTCTCTCTCTCTCTCTCTCTCTCTCTCTCTCTCTCTTATCAAGTCTATAGGACAGTCGCCCTATTTTTTTTATGGAAGAGAAAGAGGCACGAGTTTCGTTGAGTTTTCCTATGGTTTATCTACAGATTTTGTGCTTAAATTTGTTTTGATTTTGAAAACCAGAGAGCCTATTGTGAGTTTTGGTAGCCCGAGGACACTATTTTGGTGTTTGTAGTTGGAGATCGATGGATTCTAAGTTAGAGATTGTATGTCTGTAGATATCGAGGATGTAGTAGGATTCCTTGTTTGTAGTCGTAAAGCTGTGATACCGTGGTCTGTAAAGCTGTGATACCGTGGTCTGATGATTAGATTTTATGAACTCTTGCAAGAGCGTTTTCATACGTTGTGAAGGACTCATGTTCATTTTGTGCTACTATGGGATGAAGTTCACTCCAGTAGGACCTCCATCCTTGCGACGAGACATCACAGTCAGAGACTGGAAGCATACAAAAAAAGCAATTTGGTTCTATGAAATGTATGAATAGACCACCATTATTAGGAGCCAGGTGCTATCTCTTCTTATCCTCAAAGTTGGAAGGATGGGTCGGATTTGAGCCTTAATGAAGGCATGTAGAAATGGGGAAGTGGGTGGTCAGTTGCTAGCATATGTTTGGGGATAGCGAACCTCCAAAAAAGGAAAAAAGAAAAAAAAACACAAAAAGAGAAAGAAGAAGATATTACATGCAAATGGATGGTTTAACAATTGACAAAGGTCAGGTCCATATGCATGCATGTTAGTAGAAATTGTTGGAATTTAGCAGCTTACAGTAACAAATGATCCAATTCATTGGAAGGTATACCTGTAATCTAGCATGTTCTTTATAGCATGCTTTTGGATCTTTTTGCTATAATCCATTTCAACAGCCATTGATAAGTCCTTGTATAAGCAGTGGAATGCTCACTAGAATTGTAGTTATTTATGATGAATGCTGTGATGACGCATAGCTCTCACTTTTGCAGTTGGTGGCCAGATTAACCAAGGACATTCTTGAGACGTATCAAATATGCAACCCACAGTTTCGTTATTCAGAGGAATTGAATCCAAAGCGGTTCTTGACAAGCCCCTCTGTTGGAGTGTTCAACGACGGCTTTGATAATGCAAATTCAGATCTTATTCTGACAGTGAATTTTATCTTGGTTAATCTAGAGACACATAGAAGGTTTGATTACACTTGATTCCCTGTTTTCTGTGTTGTTTGTGTTGCCCTTATTGCTGATCAAATTTCGTAGTCCTTTAGCTAAACTAATCCGCAGTGCAAAACATATTTTTTTTTTGAAGAATTTAAGACGGGATCTCAAAAATTGAATATCATTATCCTGTCTCTCTCTATTCCTTCTTTCCCTTAGTCGAAGGTATCTTACCTACACTCTAATTGAGTGATTGAGTCTTTTCTATTTCTTTGCTTTTGGGTATATTTCTATGATTTATGTTCTTTATTTGAGATACCATCAGCATGTATAGAAAGATAAAAAACCGAAAAGTCATATTCTTGTTGGTTTATATCCTAAACATCTATGGCAACATCTCTTGTGTTGATCGTGGTTTAAGATTAATCATACGCTGTTGCACATGTTCGGATTCTCTCATTCCCTCGAAAGGGCACATTCAGTGCAGGGGTATACTGTATGGAATCCTTACCATAATTTTTCCTCTCCCATCTCGTCTGATTGAGCTGTGTTAGTCCTCACATTGAACTTTAGGAACAACTTTTGTACGTGTTGTATTCTCACTCTTGTTCATATCCACAATGATATTTGTTCTACTCCAGTGCAAGATGGCAAAAAAATGAAGAAACTTTGGATCCAACCCAAAAGCTTAAGCTATTAGGTGGAGAGGCCTAACATGTACATCTAGCCATAGCCAACCCCATGATTATTCGATGTGGGACATATTATATTCTCTAATATGCCCCCCTCACGTGCAGCCTCTTCTTGGGTCTGTCACGTGCGCCTCTTTGGGTCTTATCGTCGTGCAGCATTTGTTGGGTTTGTCATCGTGGGGGGGTGGGCTATTTTTATTTTAATTTTTTTGTTTTTAAAGGGCTGGGAATGGGCCTGACTTTGATACCATGGAGAAACTTTGGATCCAACCCAAAAGCTTAAGCTATTAGGTGGAGAGGCCCACCATGTATATCTAGCCATAGCCAACCCCATGTTTTTTGATGCGGGACATATTATATTCTCTAACAAATAAATGTCCCCAGCTTCAAGGTTGCTGACAAGCTCTGTGTTGCAGCAACTACTGTCTTCCTCGGGAGATTATATTACCGGGGATGAAGAGGTTCGATGCTTGTTGGTGAGGAGATTAGAGGAAGCAGAAAACAATGATTTTTAGAGAAATAAGGTGGCTATTGAATGCAGTGGGATGACATTGCATCCACACTTAGACTTTCTGCTATTTTACACTCTTGTTTTGAAAATTAGTGGTGACTGGGTGGTGTGGCTTGCGGCTGGGTGGTGGTAGCCGACAGGGCTATGGATGGTGGAGCGAGGCCCTGATACCATGTAGTTTTGTTTAATTCAAGCTTAGAGTTAGACAATTAGTCTTCCTTCTGATTATATATTAATCAAGCAGATAAAAAACAATTACAATATTGTCCTCCTACTAACGATAAAATAACTCCAAGGTAAAAAAGAAAAAATAACAAATAACTTTCTAACAGGTAGAACATCAGTCCATTAAATAGTTGCAGGCTTTGCAGCTTTGAATTTCTCTTATTTATATAACTTTCATGTTCAAATGACAGTGCAGTCATTGGAATGAAGCCGTTCTCAAAAAGGAAAAACCAGGTTAACAGAAACTTGTTTCTTACATCGTCATGGGTACTGGATTTCTCATTATCTGAAAAGAGTTGCAGAGTCACATACCTGTCATTTCGATTGTAGTATTGTACTTATTGTTTGTTTAGATCGTAGTTTGGTGGTTTTCAGCTACTTTTGTTTGTTAATACCGACTATGAACAAGGTTTCTTGATGTTGGACGTGCAATATGTTTATGTGACATAGAGACTTGGTATGACAGTTTTATTTGTAATTACTTCGATTAGGTCTATGTAGTAGTGAATTTTTGTGTTGCTTTCTTGAGCAGGTATGTTGTCAAAGATATTCTTGGTCATGGAACATTTGGGCAGGTTGCTAAGTGCTGGGTTGCAGAAACAAACAGTTACGTTGCTGTGAAGATAATTAAAAATCAACCTGCATACTATCAACAGGCGCTAGTTGAAGTTTCTATTTTGACGACAGTAATTAATTTTCATTCAGCTGCGATTTTACGTTTAGAGTGGTTTTTGTAATGAATTTGTCTGTTGTGTTTTAATTATTTGCCTTTTGCAGTTAAATAGAAAGTTTGATCCCGAGGATAAGCATCATATTGTTCGGATCTATGATTACTTTGTGTATCAACGTCACTTGTGCATTGCTTTTGAATTGCTTGACACTAATCTGTAAGTACCTTGAACTTCTATCAGCAGACATCCATACAACTATTATGTTGCATTGGTTTGATATTTTTAAGTTATTCAGGTATGAGCTTATCAAGATAAACCAGTTTAGAGGCTTATCGTTGAGCATTCTCCAGTTGTTCTCCAAGCAGGTATAAGCACTTCAGTTCACATTATGGTGGTCTCACAAGCAATTCTCCTTGAGGATTCATGTTTTTTTCTCCCATTCTCCTTTTCTACATTAGATTTTGCGTGGATTGGCTCTAATGAAAGACGCGGGTATAATTCATTGTGATTTGAAACCAGAAAATATTCTACTATGTACGAGGTGAGGTTCTTCTATAATGCGTTGAACTGCTGATTATGTTAGATCTGCTCTTTTGCGATAAATTTGTAGTGTCTTACCATGATATTAACAGTGTAAAGCCAGCAGAAATCAAAATTATTGACTTTGGGTCAGCTTGCACGGAAGATCGTACTGTCTATTCCTATATTCAGGTCCTCACACCTAGCTTCCTTTTTGATTTGTTCTCCAAATCTGTTAAGCTACTAGGGTCTCGGATCTGACTCCTTTCTATTCTCTTTGCAGAGTCGTTACTATAGATCACCTGAAGTTCTTCTTGGATATCAGTATCCTTGTGCGAAATTATTGCTTTTTCTTTCTTCTGCGATGCAGGCATATGATGCAACCATGTGCAAAAATACTATTTTAAAGTTTAAACTATGGAGGTTTTATATTGTTTTTACTTAGTTTTGATCACAGGTTACTGTTTAACTACTGTAACAATACTATTCCCTTAGCAATTACGGTGGCCTTACTGCTCATGCTAAAATAAATTGTACTTTGGTATTTTTGTCTTGTTTTTTCTCATGACATGTACCATCACACCAAACATTACATTGTTTGGGGTGCTGGTAGGAGCTTGGGTTGACGAGAGAGAGAGAGTGGGGATTCGAGTCAGAGAGCAGCCATTTTATGCAAAAATGTTAAAAGGTTAGGTCTTTCTGTGGTCTATACCTTCCAACATCTTGCACAACCATGATTAACATTGGGCAGAGGCCCTTTATCTATTCATCACAAACAGTCAGATGGTAGATTTGAGTACCTAGTTTAATAGAGAGTGGAGCAGCCTTAAAATATTTTTGGTAACCTTCTAACAGGAGGCAGATTGCTGGAGTTCGTTAAATGGAATTTAGTCCTTGCGTTTAGGTTGAATTTCTTGGGGTTTCCACGGCTGAAGATATTACCTAAAAGTCGTCTTGCTTGATTATCTTTCTCACATTACACGCTTCTTGTGTTAGTCTCCAACTTGGCTAGAGAGTAGAGATAGAAATAGATGTGACAGGAGTTCAACCCCATGAATGGGAAAAATTGGATTCCAGATTGAAGGTTTGGTCTTGGTTCAGAAGCCAAAATTAAGGTTGGGCTATATTCATTAGAAATCCTTTTAGTAGACTGTAGTTTAGGCCTCTAGCCATCTGTACCTGTTACAGTTGTTGGTTGTACTACTGTATTTTCACACAGCTATGGAGTACTTCTGCACAGCAACTTTCCTCTTTTTATTTTGCTCAAAGAATGTCGAGGCTCATAGATATAAAGGTAACAGTGAATCTTAGTATTATCTGGTTGCAAGGGGGTGGACCTTGGAATTGAATACAGAAGTGTCTGGAAAGTTTTGAAATTATGCTAAAACAAACACTATATAAGAGTCTATGCTGTTAACAACTCGACAATTATGTGATGTATAATTATTTAGTTGACGGCCTGCTCTTCCTAGGTTCTTGTAGGAACTCAGCACTTCCCTTTTCAATAGAATTTTCCATCTCATTTTACATGATGTTCGCTCATCACTAGTCCCTTCTCTTCTCTTAGTATTTTAATTACGAAGAATACTTTTTTTCTATGTGCCTTTTAAAGTTTGAACAACTAATTTATTGTTGTTTGGAAACCTAATCTATCTATCTATAGACTATAGGTGAATACACGTATTTAATGCCATTATTCATTTGTTCTCTTTCAAGCGGTTGATCCTTAATCTTCACACGTTGGTAGCTCAACCTTCTTCCCCTTTGTTTTTATCTTGTGAATGCATGCACTAATTGCAATTAATCTCTTTTGTGTTTAGACCCTCTTTTTATCTTTACATTTTACTCCTTTAACCTCCTAATATGCAATTAGATCTCTTCGATCCACTATGAATTTTCTGGTGTTCGTTCCTTTAACCCGTTTTATCAACTGTTGAAATCACCATGCTGTTATGAATTCCAGTATTGCATCTCTTGACCATTCTTTTCTCGAAGTCAATAAACCACTACCTCTCTTCTATATCACAATACTCTTCCCTACATGACCATCTCAGTCTACTGTAGAAGTTTGATTTTGTATTACATTCATTTAGAACTGCCATCCTGCCAGACTTGAGGTGCCTATGCACTAATTAAACATTGATTTTCTATGCATAAGTTTCATTGAATTATCATACATTTTTCCATTAAAAGTCTACGTACTAGTATTTACTAATGTATAATGACGACAACTTTCCTCTACGTTTAAAGTTTTATTTTCCTAGATTGTTTCCTACTCCATTCTAGTTACTTGTCCAAAGACTATAGTAACCAGGGCTCGAAGTATCGGTCGATACTGAGTCGTATCAGCCGAGTCAACTCGGTTTCAGCGGGGTCGAGAAGAGTTAACTTGTCGAGTTCCGAAGATACAGAAAATTTTTGGTCTTGCGCTACAACTCGGCTGTATCGGCCGATAAAGATATATAGTCCAACTCGCGCGATTCGTTCATTCTACAGTGGATGGGTGATGTGATATGGCAAAAAAAAATACCTTAACTCACCAGATCTGAAACTTTTTAGTGATTCGCACCAGAAGCCCTAGATCTAAACTCCATCACCGATATTCTCCCTCGAAGCTGCTAGAGTATTGGTCGGAAGTAGCAGATCTTGCTCGTGACCTCGTCTCCTCTGCCTCGTGATGTCAATTTCGCCAGAGGTAAGGGTCTCGTCTCCTCCCTTTCTTCCATACGTGTATGCGTGTGTGTATATAGCGTGGGTTTCTTTGGGGGGTCAAAATGACCTTGGGTCAAATAGTGGTCTGTCTCAATATATATATATATATATATATAACCCTATTATGGTATGATGTATATAATTTTGGGGCTTTGCTAATATGTGATGGTGTGTGAAGGGTCTCTTGAGTGTTGTTAATATGTGATAGATCACAAATATGTTGGGTTTTATGTGTATGTGTATTAATTTATGATTATTAAAAAAAATGTTTATTTATTTGTTTAAAATGTGTATTGTATTAATTAATTTATTTTATGATTTCGACTCCCAAGACACTCCATGTGGCACTGATTTTTTGGTGGTATGTTACTAAGTTGTAATTATTGTTATCATGGTATTGTTATGTGTGTATTGTTTAGTAGTATTGAACAATTTTTGTCCAATTATGTGTGTAGAGTTACCTAACACTAGATCGACAATATGTAAATTAGATAATTTGTGATTTTATAATGGGTAAATATCACCTAGACCCCTTGAGGTTTGCCCCGATCACAGACGCCACCCCTCACGTTTCAGTAATATCACCTACACCCTCTGAGGTTTGAGCACGTATCACCTAGACCCCTTCCGTCAATTTGCTGTTAAAAATAGTGACGGACTAAAATGAATAAATACAAAACATACCCCTAAAAGTTTGGCCCTTGTGTCATTTTAGTCCCTGTAATTTCAATTGGGTTAATTTGGTCCTGACGGTTTAAATTGGGTCAATTTGATCCAAATGCCCCATTATATGAGGAAAAAATTGACAAAATTTACCCATTGTTATGCACAATTACGCTTATAAGCAGGTTGGGAGATTCGTGGTGTTCCATTTTTGCCCTTAAAAAATGTGACAATGCATAGTATGCGAGTAAATTTTGTCAATTTTTCTCACAGAATTGAACATTTAGATCAAATTGGTTCAATTTAAAACTTCACGGCCCAAATTGAGCCAATTGAAACTACGAGGACTAAAATGACACAAGGACCAAACTTTTAGGGGGTATGTTTGCATTTATTTATGTTAGTCCGTCACTTTTTTAACGATAAATTGACGGAGGGGTCTAGGTGATACGGGCTTCAAACCTCAGGGGGTGTAGGTGATATTACTGAAACGTGAGGGGTGGCGTTTGTGATCGGGGCAAACCTCAGGGGTCTAGGTGATATTTACCCTTTTATAATTAGAACATTGTGTAATGTGGGTCTTTGTTAGTGTTAAATTTTTAATTTTTAATTTTTTTTAATAAGAGGATTTACAATTTTGTGGTCTTTGTGAATGTATGGTGTACAAATGTGTGTTATTTTTTTTTAGTGGTTTTTTCCCACTCAAATGGGAGTATGTGTATTGACTAAGGGTGCGTTTGATAAAACTGAAAATTAAGTGCTGAAAATTAAGTGCTGGATTTCAAGTATTGAAAATTTTAAGTGATTGAATTTGTAATACTGAATATAGTGCTTCAACTATTGAAATAGAACGCATTCAGTGATTATTTTCAGCAGAAAATTCACTTAAAGTTTTCAGTGATTTTTTTGGCTACTTTTTCAATTCAGTGGTACGTTATCAAACGCACTGAAAAAGAATAAGTGCTGAATCTTTTCATTTTCAGCACTTAATTGGGTTATCAAACATACCCTAAGTTGTATTTCTTATTATCATGTTATTGTAATGTATGTATTATTTGGTAACATTGAACAATTTTTATCAAATTATGTGTATAGAGTTATCAGACACTAGATCGATAGCTTATCAATTGAATAATTTGTGACTTTATAATTGGTACATTGTGTATTCTGATAATGGATTAGGCCAATTTTGCTATTCTTATTATTTTAGAAATTTTCATTATTTTTTCATATTTTTGAACCTTAAATCTAGCGTATCGCCCGATACCAGGCTGCGACGCCGCAACCCTGAGTCATCACAACGGACTCCAATACTGCAACCTTGAACCATGATAGTAACTCTCTCTCTCTCTCTCTCTCTCTCTCTCTCTCTCTCTCTCTCATCAGCAAATTCAACTCGTTTACCTGTGATTGTAAATGTTGGTATGTCCCAAGGCTCGAGTCAAATCTTGCTCCCGTGTTACCCAAACTACTTGTCTTTGAATGTAATACCAGAGAATACTGTTTCTGATCCTTGCTCAATTATTTGAACAATTGAAGGCTAGTAACTGGAAATGGTGGTTAGGTTGTTTTCATTAGGTGCAGCTATTTCTTCTATTCAGCATTTACTGACCACAGTCTATTCCCACTCCCTACTTGGTTTGTGTTGTAAAGTAGTTTCCTAGCAATAGTTTGTGTGAGGCATAAATTGTCTATTTGAGTGTGACAATTTTCAATACACTTGCTTAAATGAAGACTTCTAGATGAGCCCGTGCAAGGTCTGCCTTTTGCGTACCCCACTTGATGGACCAATAAGGTGCTGTCACGTGCTTTTGGGGACCATGCTACTTGGCATCAGTAAGTGCTTCATGTGGCGATCAAGGGGGAGCACAAAGCATGGGCTTGTAGGGGTATATTTTTCCGTTTGTATTTGATGCATTTGGGAGGTTATGAGTGAGCTCCATTCTTAGTACTTGGATTTGATTATTTGATCATATGACTTGGGTTTTCCTATATACCCTTAACTCTGCTTCCAGGTATACTACTGCTATTGATATGTGGTCTTTTGGCTGCATTGTTGCTGAATTGTTCCTGGGTCTGCCACTATTCCCTGGGGCATCAGAATTTGATCTTTTAAGGCGGATGATAAAGATACTTGGGTATGACTCTGTAGTATGTATGTTATTAAGCTTCAATTTATTTTATGGTGAGGCATCAATATCTTGTGCTTGATGGTGACAATGTATTCTCAAAATGCCTTGGATCATTGCCAGCCCTCTTATATTTATTTCCTTGTTCTGGATAAATATAAGAGCATTCTTAGATCACGATGACCACCATGGGACCCCAGATTTCTCACTAGGGAATTTATATGAGCTCTTGGCTCAAAAGGGTGGTGGTTTTGAAATGAATTGTGGTGGAAACACAAGGAAATGTAATGAATTGCTGTTCAGACAAGAAAAACATCTAGTAACTGATTTATGGTCAATTTATGGTATAGAAATATCTTAGTTTTGCATATACGCGTCGTTTTAAGTGGTAGTGACCTTTGACTGTGTCAGATCCTGCTTGCTGCTCAACTCCTGGAATCTTGTGGTGGGAAATTCTGTAAAGATCTCAATACTTTACTAGTGTATATTCCTCATGTGCAAAACCATGCAGAATCTATTCCCATACACAGATCAAACTTTCACTTTGTGAGGCTTTGTTAACCAGTAGTAGGACACTGCCCCATCTACGAAGCAACCCTCCTTCCCCCTTCACCCCTAAAATCAAAAAAACATAAGAAGAAGAAAACCAAAAAAAAGGAAAGAAAGAAAAAGGAGCTGAACATTTTTTCGCTTGTTTGGTTGATATGTGATGGGTTATTAGAGGAGACTTTTGCAGGTAAAGTATTTGGATTTTTGAGAGGGGAGTAATTAGATCGTAGAGGAAGCAATCTATTGTGTTAATTGAAAATTTTTATTTTGTGGTTTGTAATACATGATTAATTTGATGAAACTCGACATTGGTTGGTTTTTGATGCATGTTCATAGTTTTAATTCTTACTAATTTGAATCTCAAGGTTATACATGATTGATTTGATGAAACTCGATATTGGTTGGTTTTTGATGCATGTTCATAGTTTTAATTCTTATTAATTTGAATCTCAAGGTTATACATCTGCGAGATGTGGTTTTGATGGTGGGACATGTGTTTGTAGTTTAAAAATCAGCATCTTGTGTTGACTTTCTATTGATATGACTTGAGTATTGATACCAGCATTACAGAGAATGTGGCACAATGTACTTGAGGTTGTGCTTGATGCATATTGTTAATGTGCAAAATTTTAATTTTGTTGTAAACTCGTCAGTTGGACATGATTAGGTGCTACAAGAAAGTGTTATTGGTTATCTATAACTTCCTAGTTCTAACATCATTGAGCAATTTAATGTTGATTTTTTTCCAAAACTTTTGAACCTTAAAAACCAAGTTGTAAGCTTAGAAGCAGGAACCTTCTAAATTGGTCACGCTCCCTCCTCAGACTCTCGATTCTGCGCTTCTTACTATGAAGCTCGTCGGAACCTCGCTCCCCTCATGTTAGAACCCCGCTCCCACCCCGCTCCCACCCCGCTCCCATCACATTCAAGTCTCAAAATAGCCTATAATTAGATTCAAATTCATATTTTGCTTACCGAAGAAATATTTTTATGTCGGAACATATAGCTTGAGACTTTCAAAAACAAAATTTACAATCAAAATATATTATGTCAATCTAAATTCCTCTTCAATAATTAGATATAGAATATATCTATACCAAATATTTGGACGCTTCTTAAACGCTCCCAACCTTTGAACCTCTTAAAGTTTAACGCTTCCTCGCTCCCGCTCTCGCCTCCGCCCCCGCCCCCGCTTCGTGCTTCTAAGGTTTTAAGCTTACAACTTCTCACATCCATAAGCAATTTATTTATGTTTTTCTTCGATTTGCTCAACTTGACTTGGTTGACTTAGTGTGGCAAGATAAATATGTATCCTAATCAAACAATATTTTCAAGGTATTACGCGCCCCAAGTAGGATTGGATGATCACACTAAAAGACAATTCTGGGATGAGTTGGACGCCTTAATGCAAGAAATACCGGGAGGAGAGAAGATAATTGTAGGTGGAGATTTTAATGGCCATGTAGGCAAAAAGATAGAACTGGATATGAGAGGGTGCATGGGGGGTATGGTTTTGGAGATCAGAATGAGGCAGGGGTGAGTATTTTAGATTTCGCAGTAGCATATGATCTTGTAGTAGCAAACACCTTTTTCAAAAAGAGGGAAGAACACTTGATAACCTTTAAGAGTGGATCTAATAGAAGCCAGATCGATTTGTTCCTTGTGAGAAAGGCAGACCGCTTAGCATGTAAAGACTGTAAAGTCATCCCAGGAGAGAGTTTAACATCTCAACATAGACTTACTATTTTAGATATCCATATAAAAGGACAATGTCGTACTAGAAAAGACCCTATAAACCCGCGAACTAGGTGGTGGAACCTTAAAGGCGAGAAACTAGCAATATTCCAAGATAGAATGTATACAGAAGCACCTTGGAATTTGGAAGATGGAAGCAATACTATGTGGGATAGAATGGCAGGGTGCATCACGAGAATATCGAAGGAGGTCCTCGGAGAGTCGAAGGGAAGAGGGTTAGCTTCTAAAGATACTTGGTGGTGGAATGAAGAGGTACAAGCTGCAGTAAAAACCAAAAAAGGATTGCTTTAAGAAGTGGCAAAATGATAGAAGTGAGGAACACTTCAAAAGCTATAAATGTGCAAATAAGGAGGTTAAAAGGACAGTTAGAGTTGCTAAAATGGAAGCCTATGACGCCTTCTACACCAAACTAGACACTAGAGAGGGAGAAAAATGTATTTATAAGCTTGCTAAGTCGAGAGAAAGGAAAACAAGAGACATTAATCAGGTTAAGTGTATAAAAAGCGATGACTCTAGGGTATTAGTGAACGACGAAGAGATTAAGGAAAGGTGGAAGAGCTATTTTGAGAAGTTGCTGAATGAAAAACATATGGATAACACAATGGAAGAAGAAACTGGAAGTTACGATGAAACTAGAGAATACAGATTCTATCGGAGAATAAGGAAGTTTGAGGTGGAATTTGCTTTGAAGAAGATGAAACCCAACAAGGCCTTAGGACCAGATGGGATCCCCATTGAGGTTTGGAAATGCTTGGGAGATGTGGGGGCATCTTGGCTCACAAAAATTTTTAATAGGATTTTAATGACTAGAAAAATGCCTGATGAGTGGAGGAAGAGCATCCTAGTGCCTATATATAAGAGTAAAGGAGATGTACAACAATGCAACAACTATAGAGGTATTAAGTTGATGAGCCATACTATGAAGCTATGGGAGAGAGTGATGGAGCATCGCTTAAGAGGCGCAACATCAGTGTCAGAAAATCAGTTTGGATTTATGCCTGGGAGATCAACTATGGAAGCAATTTATTTACTTAGAAGACTAATGGAAAAGTATAGAGAGAAGAAAAAAGATCTACATATGGTTTCTATTGATTTAGAGAAAGCTTATGATAGAGTGCCTAGAGATTTAATTTGGTGGGTGCTAGAGAAGAAAGGAGTGACCAAGGGTTATATTGACGTGGTGAAGGATATGTATGATGAAGCGGTTACTACAATTAGATCACCAGCCGGAGAAACCAGCGAATTCCCAATTACTGTAGGCCTGCACCAGGGGTCGGCCTTGAGCCCTTATTTGTTCGCCCTAATTATGGATGAATTGACTAGACACATTCAAGATGAGGTCCCATGGTGTATGTTGTTCGCAGATGATATTGTCTTGGTTGATGAGACTAAAAGGGGACTCAACACTAAATTAGAAGCTTGGAGAGAAGTACTAGAGACTAAGGGGCTAAAGATAAGTAGGACGAAAACAGAATACATGGAATGTGCTTTTAGCAACAGTGGAAGTAGAGACAACGAAGCAGTGAAGATCGAAGATTAGGAGATCCCAAAGAGGGAACACTTTCGCTATCTAGGTTCAATGATCAGTAGAGACGGAGAGATTGGTGATGACGTGACCCATAGAATTAAAGTGGGCTGGCTTAAGTGGAGGAGTGCTTCTGGAGTATTATGTGATCGGAGAATACCAGCAAAATTGAAAGGAAAATTTTATAGGACAGCTATTAGGCCAGCTATGCTCTACGGGACAGAGTGTTGGGCAACTAAGAAACAACACATTAGCAAAGTGAGTGTAGCGGAGATGAGGATGCTAAGATGGATGTGTGGTAAGACTAGGAAAGATAGAATTAGAAATGAGTACATCCGAGAGACTTTAGGAGTGACACATATTGAGGATAAGTTGAGGGAGAATAGACTTAGATGGTTCGGCCATGTGCAACGAAGATCTGTAGATGCACCTGTGCGAAAGAGTGATAAGATCGTAGTGCCTGGAATGGTTAGGGGGAGAGGCAGACCTAGACTGACTTGGGAATATGTGGTGCAACAAGATATGAATATATATAATTTAAATGAGCATATAGCTCTTGATCGTGCAGAATGGAGAAAAAGGATTCATACAGCCGACCCCAATTGATTGGGACACAAGGCTTGGTTTGGTTTGGTTAGCTTGTAGTTGATTTTGGTTATAAAGTTGTCAAGAATCAAGTACTTAGCAGTTAGGACCACCCTTCTCTGTCTTTCCCAAAAGAATTGTCCAAAATCAAGAGGAAGATGAGGGGGTGGGTTGGGGAGGGATGAGGGTGATTTTCGTTCTCTCTCTGCTACTAATATGTCCTTGACTCAGTATTATACAAACATGTTAATACCCAATTGTATGCCTAGGTTAAGGATCCACATTATGCCCCTACCGTTTTGCCTTGGTTCTTGGTGAACTAATTAGCTGCGCTCGAGATGGCTATTCATGGAGTGGGGATACATGTTAAATTTGAGGTTTGGATGGAAACTCTAGGTTGAGAAGAGATTAAAACGAGTTGGACAAAAACCTGAATATATGGCATATTATTTTTTCAAAAGTGTGGATGTGTTTAGCTCTTTTTATTTTGCGTCGGGCGTGCCAGAGCTGAGGTAGCTCGATTGTGAATAAATTAGCAAACATGATTTTTCCTAATATATTATGCGAGTGGTGCACGATCTGACTTCTATCCTATTGGGATTGTTAAAAACTATTAGGAAAGTACCCTAGTTATAGGTGCTTTGACAGTATTGAAGCATACAAGTCAAAAAGTGGTAAAAATAGAAATAAAGCAAGGCTTTGAAAGTGGAAATATATTGCTTGAAAGGAAATTACAAAGAAAGAAATTACTTGAGAAAGTAAAATACAATAGTGCAAGAACACTAAAAGAAATTATGAAAGCTACTGAAATGCTTAAAAGAAAAACAAAAGGGAATGCTTTTGGGTGCTTTGATCGGGCCGAGTATTGTATGTTGATTGAGTTGTTTGAGCTGCTGGAGAGTTTTGCCGTTTTGCCGTTGGGTGGGGGGGGGGGGGGGGGGGGGGGGGGGGGGTGGCGCACAACATTTATAGGAAGAATGAAACTTCTTCTACAAGCTTGTCTTGTCTTTTGGTCCAATGGCTGCCCACCTTTTAACTCTTAATTTTCTTGGAACTCACAAATGGGCCCCACTTACATGTGGGCATGAACTGATCATAGCCATTAAGGCCGGATGACCATAGCGGCCGAAGTGGTCATTGTCAAAGATTTTGATCCTTACATAAATCAAAACATGAGGAGGGCCCACATATCATCATGTTCAATCTCCAAATGAATTAAAGTGTTGGCAATGTCTTCCAGTGGGGCCCAAGCACATGGGTTTCAAATTTCAATGTTATAACAATGTGTTGGCGAGGATGATCTGATGATGTGTCCGATGGTCTTGTGCCATGCCCGATGGCTTGATGCCATGCCCGATGACTATGTGATGTATATTTGCCACTTTCACATTTTCAAATACCCTTGTGTTTGGGTATTTAATATTTAGTCTAGAGGGCAATTGTTCTTTCAGTCCGAACGCTCACATTCACTCGCCCATGTCTAATACTTTTGACCTAACTCCCCAAACCATCGGTCATGTAACAAAATACATATTTTAACCGACAGAGCCACCAAAATAAACTCCTTTCTCTGTGATAATAACATTGCTGCAAAAAGAGCCACCAAATTAAAGAGAAATTTTGGTGAGATCCACAAAGCCAGTGTGGATTATAATTTCCGAAAGCCAAATAATTAATTGGCTTAACACAAAAAGTGTTTTTGGCAATAAAAATGCGAAAATACTTGAACAATTCTTTTAGAGTTAGTTTTCTCAAAGGAATATGTTCAAATACAAATAATAAATATTTAACCGATTTTGTGTCAATCGGTCTTTGTGGGACTTGCCCCGTGTGTTTTTGGGACTTCAACACTAGTGAGGGGTTCTTTAGCCGAATAGAAAATTTTCGGCTTAGCCCTTATAATTATTTTCTCGCCGTCTTGCCCCCCTTGTGGCTTGGACGGCTTGGATTTAGTCCGACTAGAGATGTCGGTCTTTTGATTTATTGAGAAATCAATTTTTTCTTTGACTTGATCGGTCATATTGGACCGATTTTCTCTTTCCTCAAGCATTTTGTTATGCTTGTCGAAGATCTCTGTGACCTCTTTACAAAAATCCAACAAGACCATTTTAACCGAATTAATTATCGGTTCGGTGTCTTGCTCTTCGAGCGGCAAATCTGGTAAAGTACTTGATTCCTTTATCCATTCACCGCTTAAAAAATCGACAAGAGACATGATACCACCGTCTTGTACTTCGGGTGGTGGATCGTCTGTGCCACTTGAGGCTTTAAGGAGACCAATTTCTTTGTAGAAAACAACTTATCGGTCTCAAAACGGTCAATCTCTTGGTAGAGAAGACCGATCTCATAATCAAATCGGCGTGATTCGTAGTCATGCCGATTTACAATCTCGCGATCGAATAGCACAAATATCACTTGTCGCCATATATTGCCACAAACTATGATTTTTTCGTTAGAGAGACGATAAATTTCATTTGGCTTATTTCCAATCCGCCAACGAATTTGATCGTGCTAGAATTGTAGCCATGCTTCGTAGAATATTGCTCACCACTCGGTGGTCCCACCGGGCGTGCCAAATTGTTTGGCTCTTTTTATTTTGCGTAGGGTGTGCCAGAGCTGAGGTAGCTCGATTGTGTGAATAAATTACCAAACATGATTTTTCCTAATATATTGTGCGAGTGGTGCACGATCTGACTTCTATCCTATTGGGATTGTTAAAAACTAGTAGGAAAGTACCCTAGTTATAGGTTCTTTGACAGTATTGAAGCATACAAGTCAAAAAGTGGTAAAAATAGAAATAAAGCAAGGCTTTGAAAGTGGAAATATATTGCTGGAAAGGAAATTACAAAGAAAGAAATTACTTGAGAAAGTAAAATACAATAGTGCAAGAACACTAAAAGAAATTATGAAAGCTACTGAAATGCTTAAAAGAAAAACAGAAGGGAATGCTTTTGGGTGCTTTGATCGGGCTGAGTATTGTATGTTGATTGAGTTGTTTGAGCTGCTGGAGAGTTTTGCCGTGGGGGGGGGGGGGGGGGGTGGGGGGGGCGTCATTTATAGGAAGAATGAAACTTCTTCTACAAGCTTGTCTTGTCTTTTGGTCCAATGGCTGCCCACCTTGGAACTCACAATTTTCTTGGAACTCACAAATGGGCCCCACTTACATGTGGGCATGAATTGATCATAGCCATAAGGCTGGATGACCATAGCGGCCGAAGTGGTCATTGCCAAAGATATTGATCCTTACATAAATCAAAACATGAGGAGGGCCCACATATCATCATGATCAATCTCCAAATGAATTAAAGTGTTGGCAATGTCTTCCAGTGGGGCCCAAGCACATGGGTTTCAATGTTATAACAATGTGTTGGTGAGGATGCTCTGATGATGTGTCCGATGGTCTTGTTCCATGCCCGATGGCTTGATGCCATGCCCGATGACTTTGTGATGTATATTTGCCACTTTCACATTTTCAAATACCCCTGTGTTTGGGTATTTAATATTTAGTCTAGAGGGCAATTGTTCTTTCAGTCCGAATGCTCACATTCACTCGCCCATGTCTAACACTTGTGACCAAACTCCCCAAACCATCGGTCATGTAATAAAATACATATTTTGGGTGCAAATAGGATGCAAGTGGGGTATGGTGATGATTGAATGCCAAGAGATGTCAAGAAAGGAACGCTCTTATAATGTAACTTTGATAATATGTAAGGTGGGAGAGAGTGGAGACCGGAGATAATGGAAAAAATAAAAGGCAGCATGAGTCACTTGGAGTGCTTTTTACATATTGAATAGTAACTATAGTTGTTGTAAGCTGAGAGAAAGTCATATAGAGCTATTAAGTCAGGCATGCTTTGTGGGATAAAATGTTGATGACTAAAAGATATGTCAATAAAATTAAGGTGGCCAAAATACTTATGTTAAGATTTGTTTAAGCTTGATTTATATTGTTGGGCCAGTCTCTAACAGCTTGAGATTTTGGGGCAACTGGTGACTTTTTTGGATAGGTAATTGTATATTGCATTGAAAGGCACCAAAGGGGTGCACCCATGTACACATTTAGCATACATCTTCAAAGTCAACACATAAAAGCACCCAACAAAAAGTAGGAAAAGAAAACAAAAGAAAAGAAAAGAAAAACAAGCACCCAAGAAGAATACAGGAGGGTGAAGCTAGCCAAAGCTAAACAAGAAGACAATACGTCAGCTTCAAATCAACAAACTAAAGCACTATAGCATGCTGACAGAAAAACTCGACCCACGCCAAATAATCATAGACAATCCAGTCTTCTCCAAAAAGCAACTACATCACCAAGGCAACGATAGATACATGAAAAGCCGCACGTGGTATCTGAGCCTTGTTTTTGAGAGGTTTTGGGTTGACTCTATGGTCCCATTCTGGTGTGTTTATCTGCCCTTTGTTATATGTCTCCATTTTGATGGAGTTTGGTTTGTATAGTTTGTTGCTTGTCCACATGCGAGACGGACTCGCACGGGCGGGAGGGCGTTGAAGCTTGATAAACATGGTTGGGTCCATTCTCTAATAGCGTAATCTTTTGGAGTAATTGGTAACTTAACAAGATTGATATGTGGTCTGACAATAAAATACATTAGAATTTAATGAATTTAGGAGATAGTAACATTAGCACGTATCGTGGTAAATCAACGGAGTAAAATTGTTCTTTCATTGAATGGAATACCAGCGGTAGTCAGAGACCAAAATGAATGAATATTGATAGTTCGGAGAAGATATTGTAATGCTTGGTTTATGTGAGGTTATGGGCTTTTGGATCTAGTAGAGACAAATGAGAAAAACAAGAGTTAGGTAGCAAATCCCAAAGCGTTAATTGAGGGTTTGTTGAGCTACATTACATATCAACAGAGATATGAATAGTTATTCTCAAGCTGATGCAAAGATATCAAACATGCCTCAGCTTGCACAAGATGGTAAGTAGCTCTCATCTAAGAGGCTGGAAAATAGTCAAATTCCTCATACATCTTCGGAGTCTGCAAAATACGAGAGGCTTTTGTACACTTGGAGAAAGTGGTTTATTCTTCTTACAAAGGTAGAAGATCTTGGTGAGTTACTCTCTTGATCACTCAGCTCTACTAAAAGTGCAGAATAAGTTCTTGTTTTTCTGGGGAGCATAGATACCAACAGCATGACCATGATCATGATCATGATTTCCAATCCGACCTTCAGCATTAAGAGTTTTTAATGTGTTGGAAGATATGGAAAGATCCCTGATTTTATTGTAATCCCATTAATTATGGATTACTTTATTTTATATGATTGGGATTTGGGATGTAAATCCCATGATTTATGGGATGTGATATGATTGTGAATTGGTCTTATCTAGCTCCACCCCATATATATGGGTGTAAGTCTTGTAATCAAGAATCAAATCGGATAATACAAAGTGTAGTCCATTGGGGCTTCTAGGCGTGGATGTAGGTCCTTGGATGTAAATCCCATTCCTTGTGTTCCTTTCTTCTTACTTTACTTTTTCATCCTATTCTGTTTCCTATTTGGTAACAGAGCCAAACGCAGCGCCCCCATCTTTGCCGACCTCACATCACTGTCACGCACTACCGCCGGACCTTCCCAGCCCTAGCCGCACCTTAGGCGAAACCACCAGTCCCAGTCGAAGCCTCTGGTGACCCCCTCTACCACAACCGCAAGCCCTAGACCCTTCGCCCAGTCCTTGTGCAATCCTTGTGGTGGTCCTCTCTCTCGCACAGCCCCTGTGTCAACGCCTTGCCCGTTGCGGATCTTTTCATGATGTGCTAGAGCCTGTTTGCACTTACTATTATTTGTTTTGGGCTACCAGAGTGTTCATTGGCATTTTGTTTGTTCTGCCGTGTTTTCTGGCAGCTGTGATCAGTTGGTTGATCGCTTCTTCTGGAATCTCCTCCGCTTTGGTTTTTCTCTTGTTTGGGCTGCTGGTGTGTTAAGTAGCATTGTTCAAGTTCAAGTTCAAGTTGGGCACTTCAATAAGTTTCCGTGTACCAACTTGAGGGGAGTGTTGGAAGATATGGAAGAGAGCCCAGATTTTATTGTAATCCCATAATTAGGGATGATACTCCCTCCGTCCCATAATAAGTGTCCACATTTCCTTTTTTGGATGCCCCACAATAAGTGTCTACTTTCTTAAATTGGCATATAGCTTTTACTTACTTTCCAAAACTACCCTTATAATAAAGACAAAGTAGCATTTATTTGTGGTATCAAAATAAGCAAAAAGTCAAACACCCATCGCATCTAAGGGTAAAATTGGAAAGTGACCCTTTAATGAACCAAAAAAACTAATATAATACAACTTTCTTAAACAATGTGCAAAATGGAAGTGGACACTTATTATGGGACGGAGGGAGTATTACTTTGTATGATTCGGATGTAAATCCCATGATTTATGGGATGTTGAGCATTCCAAGCACTCAATCTACGTGCCCTTTACACTCAGTCTTACCGCGGCTGCTGGCTTGGAGTTAGCCGGGGCTTCTTCCTCGAGTCCTATCACGACCGCGCACTTGACGAAAGAGCTTGGCAAGTGCCATTGCCCTTCTTCGCTCACGCGAAAATGGAAGAGAAAACAGCCAAACTAGTGTTTGGCTGAGAATGAAAAGAAAGAAAGTGAGAGACGCTCTCTTTTCTATTCATTACTTTTCTGGGAAATACAAAAAGTTGTCTTGAAATGGATGAAATCTCCTATTTATAGCTGGAGAAGGCTAATCTAAGCACACCCGACAGCCAAACAAAATAAAACATATCCAAAAAGGCTTAACCAAACACCAATTAAAATACATAAACTAGCGACCTAACACAGCTATTACGGTAGCCAAACAAGCAAATGAAGCTTGGAATAATTGCTATACTCCTGCATTAGACTCTCCCTCATCTTTATAAAGAAATACTTGTCCTCACTGATGCCCTACATCAACAGCAAAATATGGCGCACAATGCTTCACATTGAACATATTTGAGATGTTGAAATGCGATGGAAGCTCCACATTATAAACATTTGTTGAATCTGTATTGGCAAAAGCTTAGGGTTGGCAACTTGTCAAACAATAAGGAGAAATAAATATTACATATAGGTCCTCTAACGATTAAAGAAATAAAAGTAAACCCATAATAAAATAACTCTCAACAGCATTGTCATTTATCTTTCCCAAAACTTTGCAAGGATCCACTTTTCTATTATTTAGCTTCATATAAGACCCTTGTGGCTGTCTTTCCTTGCTTAAAACCACCCATATAAGATCTCCTTCTTTGAAAATAAGCTCCCTTTGACGCACATCCGCAGCTGCCTTGTATTTTGCATTAGACTCCTCAATTCTAGCTCTCACTAGAGCATGAATATACTTCATAAAGGCTGCCATATCTTCAGCTTTGTCATTTATCTTCTTTGAAATGGGCGAAGGAGCTAAATCCGTAACACTTAGAGGGTTGGCACCATAAACTACTTCGAAAGAAGAAGTTTTGATTTTTGGTTAAGAGAAGAGTTGTAAGAGAAATCCAAAGGGAGTACTTCACCCCACCCTTCGGATTTGCACCAACTAGACATCTCAACAAATTGCCAAGACTCTGGTTGACTATGTAGCACGGACACTTCACTTTGGGTGCCGTCTCCGTATCGTGTCCGTGTCAGACACCGACTCTCGTAGGACACGCTAAAAACCGTGTCTTAAATTTTTTGACATCATACACACCTTGAGCATGTGTCAGACACGCGGCCAACATGGCCGGACATGCGAGGGAACACTGCATGGTGGCCTCTCATTAAAAATGCTTTTAAAGTTTTGAGGCATTAGTCTTAATATAGTAAAATTGGGGATAAGCAATTGGTTTATTTTAGAATTATGGAAACAAGAATGGACATGAAACTGCATATTGTATATTAAACTCAAGATATAATTATTTATTCGCCATATCCTAGCCGTGTCTGTATCCTACATTTTCATGATTTGTCGTGTCGGCGTGTCCATATCATGTCATGTCCGTGTCGCGTGTCCGTATCCATGCTACATAGCTTGTTGACTACGTCAGTTTGGCCATCAGTTTGGGAATGGAAAGAATGTTGCACAACTATTTTACCAAGCTTAGAGGGAACAACTGTTCCTCTAGGTTATTTTATTAGATGACAAAGTACAATAATGATATAATTACAAGATAGTCCCTGAACACTAAAACAATTATATCCAACTACTAATAAATATAAAAACTCCAACACTCCCCCTCAAGCTGGTGCGAAGATATCTCTCATACCCAGCTTGCTAAGAATGAAGTGAAATGCCCTACTCGCAAGGCCCTTGGTAAGGACGTCAGCTAACTGATCTCCGGACTTCACATATGGAGTACAAATCTTTCCACTATTCAGTTTTTCCTTGATAAAATGACGATCAATTTCCACATGCTTAGTCCTATCGTGCTGAACAGGATTATGAGCAATGTCGATAGCTGCTTTGTTATCACAATATAGCTTCATTGAGTCTTCAGGATTGAAACCAAGATCAGATAGGATAATTTGGATCCACAACAATTCACACACCCCTTGAGCCATAGCTCTAAACTCTGCTTCAGCGCTGGACCTAGCCACTACGGGCTGTTTTTTGCTTCTCCAAGTTACCAGGTTCCCTCAAACAAAGGAACAATACCCGGTAGTCGATCTTCTATCAGTAACTGATCCGGCCCAATCCGCATCTGTATAGGCTTACACTTGAGTGTGACCATGCTTAGCAAAGAATAAACCTTTCCCAGGCGCTGACTTGAGATATCTCACAATTCGGAAAACCGCGTCAAGATGAACCTGTCTAGGGAAATGCATATACTGACTTACCACGCTCACTGCAAAAGCAATGCCAGGTCTGGTGTGTGAGAGATAAATCAGTTTACCCACCATTCTCTAATATCTTCCTTTTTTCCACTGGTTCTCCTCCTGGGTCATCACTAGGCTTCAGATTAGGATCCATTGGAGTATCTGCTGCCTTACTACCAAGCATTCCTGTTTCCTTGAGTAAATCCAGCACATACTGTCTCTGGGATAAAAAAATTCCATTTCTGGATCTGGCCACTTCAATTCCTAAGAAATATTTTAAGCTTCCCAAGTCCTTGATTTCAAACTCCTTGGCCAGGTAATTTTTTAACTTTCCCATCTCTTCCAGATCATCTCCAGTGAGAACAATATCATCCACATAAACGATTAATGCTGTCAATTTACCACTTAAAGAATGTTTAATGAAGAGAGTGTGATCACCTTGGCTTTGTTTGAACCCATACCTGAGCATAGCCTGAGAAAAGCGATCAAACCAAGCTCTTGGTGACTGCTTGAGCCCATACAATGACTTTCGAAGACGACAAACTTTCCCTTTTGTTTTGGTATCCTCAAAACCTGGAGGGACATCCATGTATACTTCCTCCTCTAAATCACCACGGAGAAAGGCATTCTTTACATCAAATTGATGTTGCGGCCACTCCAAATTTGCAACAAGAGATAATAGAATTCTAACAGAATTCATTTTGGCTACTGGAGCAAATGTTTCTTGATAGTCAACTCCATACGTCTGAGTAAAACCCTTAGCTACCAGTCGGGCTTTATACCTCTCAATCGTTCCATCAGCCTTGTATTTCACAGCGAACACCCACTTGCACCATACTGTCTTCTTCCCTTGAGGTAATTCTGTTAATTCCCATGTGCCATTTTTAGAAAGTGCTTTTATCTCTTCAACCATGGCGGACTTCCACTTAGGGTCAGACAAGGCTTCCTGGACATGGTTAGGAGTAGACACAGAAGACAGACTAGAAACAAACGGTTTATAGGATGGTGACAACCGAGAGTATGAAACAAAATTAGAAAGTGGATGTTTAGTACATGTCCTAGTGCCTTTACGATGAGCAATAGGTATGTCTAAATCATTACCAGATGTAGGAGTAAGAGATAGAGAGATACCTGGATCATCAATACTAGAAGAGATTGGCTGGAGTGGAGGGATTGGAACGACTTCCATTTCTGCTGTCCCAAATTTTCTTCTCTCCTTGTTCTTTGAGTAGGTAAGTAACTCTTTCCCCTTTGTTACAATACCTTCCCTCTCTTCAACATTCTCCTCTTTTTCTTTTTCTCTTTCTCTCACACACTCCTCCTCATGTTCTACTTCCCCTTTCTCTCCTCCCTTCTCACTATTGTCTCCTAGCTCCACTACCCCCTCAATAGTAGGAACAGACATCTCTTCCCTCATTATCTCCCCCTGAAGAGGTGACTGTGGAGACTGAAAGTAGGACTGGGCCTCATGGAATGTGACATCCATGGAGACATACCACCGACGAGAAGGCGGGTGATAACACTTGTACCCCTTTTGTGTCTGCGAGTAACCAACAAAGACACACTTAAGAGAACGAGGGTCAAGTTTTTTCCTCGAAGGGGAATGGTTGTGAACAAAGCAGACGCAGCCAAACACTTTAGGAGGAATAGAAAACACGGAAGATAGATTTAGAAGAACTTCAACCGGAGACTTGACACGGGTGGGCAATCGGTTAATGAGGTAGGCAGCAGTTAAAACTGCTTCCCCCCAATAAGACTTGGGAACGTGCATTGAAAACATCATAGACCGAGCACTTTCTAGTAAATGGCGATTTTTTCTCTCGGCAACCCCATTTTGTTGGGGAGTATTAGTACAGGAGGTTTGGTGTATAATGCCATGTTCAAGGAAATTTTTTTTCTGAGTCCACCATAAATATATTCCCCTCCTTTGTCAGAACGCACTACTTTGATAACAGTACTAAATTGAGTACAAATCATACTGTGAAAGTTTTTGAAAATAGAAAACACATCACTCTTCTCTCGCATCAGATATACCCAAGTAGTACGGGAAGAATCATCAATAAATGTAACAAATCACTTATACCCATGCAAAGAAGAAATAGGGGATGGACCCCAAACATCAGTATGAACAATTTGAAAAGGAATAGTACTTTTATTCAAACTTAAATTAAAAGAGGCACGGTGATGTTTGCCAAGTTCACAAGCTTCACACATAGCATTATTAATATTATAATTGTTTATTGACGACGGAAATAAATGACGAAGAAGAGAGAACGAAGGATGTCCCAGTCTCTGGTGCCATAGCCAAGCCTCTCTAGGGAGTGTTTCTCTCAAAGAATGACGAGCCCTCTGAGTCAAATTGCCACCTCCAGTATCCACTTCACTCGGCAACAGAAAGTAAAGTCCATTCTTTTCCCTACCATTGCCAATCACTTTCTTGGTGGAGAGATCTTGAAAAAACACAGTGAGAGGGAAAAAAGGTAACACAACAATTAAGGTCATTAGTAATATGACTAATCGAAAGAAGGTTAGTCGTAAAATTTGGTACATGAAGAACCGAAGATAAAGATAGGGCCTCAGAAGCATGAATAACACCTTTACCAGAAATGGAAGAAAGACCACCATCGGCAGTTTTAACCTTGTCTTTACCTGAACAAGGATTGTAAGTATAAAAAATAGTGGACAGACCGGTCATATGATCGGAGGCCCCAGAGTCAATGATCCATGTTTGTGGAGAACAAGCACTTAAAGCACATGTAAAATTAGCAACATTACTTGCTTGGGCAAAAGAAGTAGAACTTGTGGAGGTGTCCAACTGTGCCATAATGCGCCTTAGGGTCTCCAAATCAGTACTACTAATACTCCCAGTAGCAGGTGAAGCTGAGTGGATCTCCTCGGACTGATGAGCTTCAGGACCCGTGGATAAGTGTACTCTGGGTCCATTACCACGGCCACTAGTGCGCCCTCCACCTCTTCCCCTTGGGAAAGATGGACGACCATGAAGCTTCCAGCAGGTAGCACGAAGATGGCCTGGCTTATTACAGTAATCACACCACTTATCTTTAGTTTCAGAACCCTCCGGAATTGTCTGATCCTTCCGTGAATTTTAGTTGGGAGCCTTACCCCCTTTCTGATTAGAAGATGCCAAAGCGGATCGATCGGTGGGTTTAGGAGAAAGCATAGCCGAGCGACGACTCTCTTCGTTTTGAACGTAGGCAAATGCCTCTCGAAGCGATGGTAATGGTTCCATCCCAAGAATGCGACTCCTTACTTGATTGAATTCGGAACTGAGGCCAGCTAGGAACTTAAAGATTCTTTCACTCTCAATATACTCCTTGAAACTAGTGGCATCGGTAGAGCAAACAGGACGATAGTTCTTCAAGTGATCCAAACGCTTCCACATAGTACTCAAGTAGGTGTAATATTGAAGAATAGAACGTTCACCCTGTTCGTCAGCCTCAATACGCCGACGAAGTTCATAAACTTCAGCTATATTCCCTTTCCTAGCATAAGTCTGTGCTAATGTATCCCATATGTCAAGTGTTGTCTCCATCTCCAAAAAAACGCAGCAATACTGGGCTCCATCGAATGCACAAGCCAACTCATGACAAGATAATTGTCCACTTCCCACTTTGCATAGGTGGGATCCTCACGACTAGGTGCCTTAAGAGTGCCATCAACATAACCGAACTTCGATCTACTACGTAGCCAGAAAGTAGCCGATTGAGACCAAGTAATATAGTTCTCTCCATTGAACAATTCAGTGGTAATTTTAGACCCAGGGTTCTTAGTGATGAGGGAATGCTTCTCATGACTTATAGGAGAACTCATAACACCAGATAAACCACCTTCTTCCGACATGATGAAGAAAACAAAGGACTGGCACAGAACAAACTTGCAGCAACAAGGCAGCTCTTGTCGTCACAGGCACCGGGCTGGTACAAACATCCAATTTATGGACAAAACATGGGTCCTTACACGGACCTAAATTAACGTAGAAACGAAACTTGCGATCAGATCAATTATCCGTTGAATACCCAATGATCTAGGGTTAAGAAAAGGTGGAAAAAGGAAAAAAATGGCTGTTTAACAATCCAGTAGGTCTCGGTTGTGTGATCCCAAGGGATTGGGCTGCTGAAATAATGAAGGAAGAGTTGGGTAGGTGTCAGTTTAAGGTGGTATGTCCAGGATGGTGCTTGGTGAGGTCAGCTTGGCCTGGGAGTGGACATCGCAGCCTCCTAGGGCTGTTTTTGCTTGCGGCGCAGCCTTCTAGGGCTGTGATGAAGTGTTGAACAGCCTCCCAGGACTGTGGTGGGTTTCGGCGATGGATGTGGTGGTGTGGGATCAGGCGGCGATGGGTTGGGTGGTGGTGGTTGGGTCGTAGATTGTGGTGGTGGTGATGCTTGGTGAGAAACCCTTCTTAGGGTGGCTCTGATACCATGTTGGCATGTTGCACAATTATTTTACCAAGCTTAGAGGGAACAACTGTTCCTCTAGGTTATTTTATTAGATGACAAAGTACAATAATGATATAATTACAAGATAGTCCCTGAACACTAAAACAATTATATCCAACTACTAATAAATATAAAAACTCCAACAAAGAAGTACTAAAACACAATTCAGTCCCCAACTTTTCCCACAAGGTCCTCCAAAAATGAGTAAGGAACTTGGTGTCACGATCAGACACAATTGAAGTTTGAACTCCAAGAAGCTTGTAGACTTCTTTGAAGAAAAGATTGACAATGTTTGTAGCATCCATGGCCTTTCGACAAGGAATAAAATGAGTCATCCTGGAAAAACGATCAACCACCACCATAACTGAATCATGCTTCTTTTGAGTAGGCGGAAGACCAAGCACAAAATCCATGCTTAGGCACATCCAAGGTCTGGTTGGCATTGGAAGTGGCAGGTACAAACCTGTATTAGCTGCTGTCCCCTTCCCCTTTTGACACACATGGCACCTTTGGACATGCATCTCCACATCTTTAGCCATTCCCGGCCAGAAGTAATCTTGTTGTTCCAAGGCTGGGGTCTTACCCTCACCAAAATGACCCAAATTGTGTTGCTCAATCAGCATCTTCTCCCTTGAAGAACAATTAGGGACACAAAGTCTCAAGCTTTGAAGAGAAAATCATCCTTTAACTTGTTATCCAGATGGGCAGCCCGCTTGTCCTCTTGTAAAGCTTTGCAAAATTGGCTCAAAATAAGGGTAGTCAAACTCATCATGACCAGCCACCACATTATGCATTTCCCCCAAGAGATTATCTCCCTTGAAGAACAATTAGGGACACAAAGTCTCAAGCCCTTGAAGAGAAAACCATCCTTCGACATGTACTCCAGATGGGCAGCCCGCTTGTTCTCGTGCAAAGCTTGCAAAATTGGCTCAAAATAAGGGTTGTCAATGTAATGATCCTTGAACTCATCAAAACCAGCCACCACATTATGCATTTCCACCAAGAGATTAGCTCTTCTACTCAACCCATTGGCTAGTTGATTAAGAACACCCGATTTGTGCTTCAAATAGAAGTCAAATTGTTGTAGCTAACTCACCCATTTGGCATGTCTCTTGTTCAAATTTTGTTGGCTATTATATACTGGAGGGCTTCATGATCCATGTTGAGATAAACTCTTTATAGGCCAAATAATAACTCCAATGCTTGATGGCTTGCACTCTGGCATAGAACTCCAAGTCATAAGTTGAATAATACAGTTTAGCACCATTCAACTTTTCACCAAAGAAGGCTATGAGTAACAACACCACCAATGCCAACCCCCATCACAATCTGCTTGAATACTTTGTCAAAGTTAGGCAAGGCAAGGATTGGGGCTTCAGTGAGCTTCTTCTTTAGTAGTCCAAAGCTGTCTTGGGCTTCTTGCATCCACTCAAAGGCCTTCTTCTTTAAACAATCTGTCCAAGGAGCTGCGATAGTGCTGAATTGTGAATGAACCTCGTGTAGAATGTGGCAAGGTCATGAAAACTCATCACTTCTTGTATGCTAGAAGGTGTGGGCCATTCCAAAATTGCTTTGACCTTTTGGAAGACAATACATACCCCAAAAAAGCTACTCTATCAAACACTTTTTCAAGTTGCCATAGAACTTCTCCCTTCTTAAAATATCAAACACTTGTTGAAGATGAAACAAGTGCTCCTCTGAACAGTGGCTGTAGACCAATATATCATCAAAATACACCACTACACCCACACCTAAAAGTGGCTGCAACATTTGAATCATCACTCGCGTGAAAGTACGAGGGGCATTGGAAAGCCCAAACGGCATTACAAGCCACTCAAAGAGCCCATTATGAGTTTTGAAGGCTGTCTTCCACTCATTCCCTGGACAGATTCGGATTTGATGATACCCACTACGAAGATCAAATTTGGAGAAAATCCTGGCACCCGCCAAACAATCCAACATGTCTTCTAATCTAGGAATAGGGAAGCGGTATTTAATAGTGATCTTGTTGATGCCCTATTGTCCACACATATCGTCCATGAACCATCCTTCTTAGGAGTCAAGAGGGTTGAACCGCACACGGGCTAAGACTAGGCTGAATATGCCCTCTGTCCAAAAGTTCTTCAACCTGTTTTGTAACTCTTCCTTCTCTTTTGGAGTCATTCGGTAGGCTGCCTTGTTAGGGAAAGCTGCCCCGGGTAGTAGATCAATGCAATGTTGAATATCTCGTTTAGGAGGTAACTCAGGAGGCAATGTAGCTGGAAAACATCAACATACTCTTCTTGAAGTTGCACAACAGCCTTAAGACACTTTAGAAACAACAGTTTCTTCTTTCAAAATCAAGACATACACCCAGCCTGATTCACGACTCTCCTTCACAAAGCTTTTTGAAGTAAGCAAGGTAGTTGTTGGAGGCTTAGAATTCACTTTCTCCTTCATGGAAAGCAATGTGTATTGATGCTTTCCCTTGAAAAGAGTGTAGGTATTGAGTGTTTCCAAAAATCGTTCAAACCCTTGCGATCCCCGTTTTTGATCGATCGTTCCAGATCAGGTATGCTAGGCGTTCCAGCTTCAAATTATGTGGTATTGTAATAACACTACCAAAATCTCGTGATATTGTAAAGACACCACCTACCCATTTAAGCTTCGACTTTTACTATATGTATGTATGTATATACCTATATATGAAAATGATCTAAAATATTGTTTCATGTTTCACTCGATTGTACTCCGTTTCGTCTTATTGATTTAGAGAAGTGTACCCCCACCGTACCACATTCCATAGCCGGTGGGGATCTACGTTCCATTTCCCGTTCCTCGTACCGAATCGATCCGTGATCTAGGTTATTCTTCTTCCCATCATGGATTGTTTGCCTATCATATTGCCACAGTCTTCCAAGCAAAATATGACATGCATCCATCGGAACCACGTCACACCACACTTAATCAAAATACTTCTTCCGAATGGAAAAAGAGACCAAGCACCTCTTATAGTCACCTTGACTTCATTACCCTTCTTGAACCCAGAGAGCTTGTAGGGTTGAGGATGTCCTTCGGTGTTGAAGCCCAACTTGTCTACAACTTCTTGGGACACTACATTCTCGCAACTACCACCATCAACAATTAAATTGCAAACTCGTCCGCCAATGTTGCATGTAGTGTAGAAAAATGTTGGTTCTAACTTCGCACCCCAATCTTTCTCTCTCTCTTGCTTAGGAGAAAGAAAGTCTTTTTCAACATAAGTGTCAATCCTTCCTCTTCTTCAAAATCTCCATCAATCTCTTCATTTAGGGGCTGGTCATAGACACATGTTCTGATTCCATCATTTCTTCCACCAAAAGTGCTTTGTTGCGGTTTGCACTCGCCCTCGATGACCTGTGACCAGGCTCACCACATTTGTAATATTTGAAGTTGCCCCCTTGAAACTGATTTCCAGCACCAAAACGATTCGCATTAGGATGATTTGTGGCAGTAACAGGGTGTCTAACTTGCTGCACTCTCCCAGAAACACAACTTTTGCCCATATTCTAGGTAGAACCAACTTTGTATTGGTTTGGGGGCTGCTCTACAGCCCTTGAACTCCCCTGAAATTGCTGAACCGACCTGTATCCACCCTCTTTGTACTGTTTCTCAGCCACCAAAGCTAGATGGTAAGCCTCCGAAATAGTCCAAAATGTGTGTAAACCAAGGGCAAGTTGAATGGGGGGACTCAAACCACTATAATACCTGACACGACTAAATAGTTGTGCGCTCTTGTGCAACACCCAAGTGTAGGTGATCGTGCAAGTAATACTGGATAAGTCCAGGTCGATCCCACTGGGAAGGAATAGGGAGAATGTCTACTAAGTTACAACCTAAAGAAAAGGAAAAGAAAATAAGAATATTGGGAGTGGATATTCTAACGAATCCTAATTAATTAAACTATATAATAAACTAAACATAAAGAAACATAACTAATTAAATAAATAAACTAAAGGTGTTGGAAATACGTGAATCCACATTGATCCTAACCATCTACCATGTATATTCATTAACGCTCTATGGAGTACATCCCTTTTCAGTATTCCGTATTTTTCTAAAGATAAAGAATCAATAGCCCTTTCATGACCGGGACTACATCATCACAAGTGATTTAAAATACTTAGAAGGCGGTTTAAAACAATGGTTATTGCTTACACTCTAAATGGTGTTAGCATTCAAAGTGGTTTTCAAAAGTCATTGAAGAAAATAGCCTTAAGGCTTTAAGTTCTAAAAACTGTTGTGACAAACTGAGCTTATTGGGACAATTTGATGACAGATTTCTAAAACAGAAAGTCATGGAATACTTAAAAGAATCATCTCAGGAATTAACATGTTCGATCGATCGAAGCGCTCTCGATCGATCGGACTGCATCATCCTTCAATCGATCGAAATGCCTTCGATCGCTTGACTATGGCTCTGGTTCGATCGATCGAAATACATTCGATCGATCGAGCCCAAGGTTTCTAAAGGTTGCATGGTAGAGGCTGGGAATCAATGCTTCAACACATATTCCCAACGTCTAAACTACGGAAACATAGTAAATCTAATGCAGAAATAACAAAACATAGTAATCATAACAACTAGGTTAACAAACAATCAAATAAAGAAAAGGAACATAAAAAACCTGGAATAAATCTGAAAATAACTTGTAATAAACTTGAAACAAACTTGAATCTTGAATCTACAATGGAAAAGGAGGAAGAAAACATCAAACTAAACTAATCTACTCCTAAACTAACCCTAAAACTACCCTAAACTGCTGTTCTATGCGTTCTGGAGCGTCCTCCTTTCGTCTGGCGTCAAAACGGCTTATATATAGGGTTCCCGCAGAGTTCACGCAACTTTTGGGTGAAAATAAGGTTCGATCGATCGAGCTTAGTTCGATCGATCGAAGGTTCGATCGATTGAACTATCTTCAATCGATTGAACTATCTTCAATCGATTGAACTTCTCTGATTTTGACAACTCTGCGCACCGATGGGAGAATGGCCATAACTTTTTACTCGGACCTCGGATTGACCTCCCGTTTGCGGCCACGCGACCGTAACTCAAAGATCTATATTTTATATCTCTGGAATCTTCCAAATCTAAAGTCTTCATTGTCAAAAATGGCATTTTCTCAGCTGCTTCCGTTGTTCTATCCACCAGAATCACATTTCTTTAGCTCCACTTCATTGATTTACATCCTAATACCTATAAAACAATGCAAAAACATATATTTTAGCATTAATACAATAAAAAGAACATTGTTATTAGAATGCACCTAAATATAGGGACTTTGGGGATAAAAATATGCATAAAATACCACGTAATACACTAGAAATATGCACTTTTCACCACGAATCACACCCCCCAACTAGCTCGTTGCTAGTCCCTAGCAATGAAGCGAACTACAACAATATTTAATTAACTCTAACAATCAAAAACAAAATAAAGTACAAATCCTAAATCACTTTCGCAGGAATCACGATTGCATTTAGTGTATGCAACAAGCCTTTAAACCGCTAGGTTACCCCTAGTGGACGAGTGTTGTCTCGTGAGGGTTTGCAGTGAATCTACCCACAAAATTCATGTTATTGGTAATGGTTCTCATTTAAATGTTTTCAAGAAAATTTTCCTCTCATTTAGCAATGTAGCTAAGCTCAACAATATTATGAAAACTCTCTAGTATGCCATAGCAATGCAACACACACATTACAGTTAATTTACTATCAAAGTCATTAGAATGTTCCATACCTATTAATCTTCAAGTGTGTGTGTGAATGGACAACCAAAATACAAAACATTAATTTCAAAGCTCGCATAACCTAAGGCACTATCAAGACATTCATTTTGACTCAACTCTTACCGGGATTACACTCTCAAGATGAAATCACTCCGAATTGGGTGTAATAATTGTCACTCATGATATGGAAGCTATAAAGAGTAAATGAAATCTAATGCTTCTCATATCTAACTAGAAAAACGGACATTTTATAGTGCATAATGTCTCATGAAAGGATACTTTTCACTAGAAGAGCGAGATACCGTGGAGAACTCTCTCATTACCTTAACTTCAAATCCAATTTACTTAAAATCATCAGGACTTTGAAAAAGAGGTGTTAAGTTAAGAAGAAAGAGGCTCGTGATTTTCAATTGGGTCAAAGGATGTGATTGGAATGTCTACTACAACTTTTCAAACTTTCCCACATCTCCAATCTCTCTCGTCTTTTCTTCTTTTTTTTTTCTTTTTATTCTCACTCTTCTTTCTATTTTTTTTTTCTTTTGTAACAACCATTGGCCTTTTTTTTTTCTTGCTTTTTTTTTTTTTTTTTTTTTTTTCTTCTTTTTTTTTTCTTTCCCTTATTCACACTAACAAATTTCTTGTCATTGCAACACATCCCAATCACTCCTAAATAAAGAACTGATGCTTGAACTCTAATTTCGAGTTAGGTATTGACTTTAGGATTGTGTAGACAAGGTAATTATGATAAGGCTCAAGAGGTGAAATAAAGGAATATTACAGAAGTAGGCCAAGGCTGTATTATGCATGTATGGTCAAAAGATGGCCTAAATCATTTTCTAAGTTCATAGGATTATTCATTTTAGTAAATTCAAGAGCTCTAAAGTTTGGTAAATCTTGAACGTTCTCTTCTAGTAATCAGTCAAAATGAAGAAGAAAAATGAAACTTACAACGAATTAATACGCTTTTCAAAAAGTAAGAGTAATTTATAAAACCCTCAAAAACAAAAGAATGGCTCAAAAGCTCACTTGGGTTATTAGTCTCCACTATAGTCTCTCAAGACACCTAAGCTATGCTTACTCATCCATTTTAGCTAAGTACAAGGTTGTCACAATGTGCTCAAAATTCTTTGAAGATTAAAAAGCATAAAATATACTATAACTAAGATAGTAAACAAACTATCATTGTGTATCACATACTAGTAACATACAGAAAATAACACTAATGCATCATAACTAACTACATTAACTAAGAGAGAAATACAAGAACCATTTTATTATCTTTAAAAATAAAATTAAAAATTTTAAAATTTTTGCAATTTTTAATTTACTGAGTCATGTTGCTAAGCAGGTGTATTGACATTAAAGCACCACAAAAAAAAATGAGGCATGCAATGGCTCACTCCCCCCAACTAAAACTAAACATTGTCCCCAATGTTCTAAACTAAGCACATGGACATGTAAAGTAAAGCGAGAGAAGGAAAGATGTTACCTCGAGGCGTTTATAATCCAGATTTTTTTTTTATTTTCTTTTATTTCTTTGTTAAGTTACCTGCAAAATCATTAGTAGCAACAAGGAAAAATACAGAATATAATACAACTACTCAGTAAATAACCTCGGTTAATCAAGATTTTTATCATAAAGTAATAACCGAAATTTTTGAGGATTCTCCCAATGAAATAATTTAACAGTGAGAAGAATGTTGAGATCCTCATAAAAATGCAACTCCCCCCAACTAATGTCAGGCTCAAGGTCAGAGGAGATGATGCAAAACCTATGGCTTCCAAATTTTTTTGGGACAGTTATAAAAGGAATACCACACTTTTTAGGAATTATATGCAAGAAACGATCTTTGGTGTTGGTATTTCCTATAACAGCCTCTATTTTAATACTAAAAACAGGGTGAGGCCATGGTTCAATAAAAGGGGCAGGGTCGAAGTGATGTTCTAATGAAGCTTCACCACCCTCCGCTTGTCCTAGAACAGAATCTATGGAGATATAATCATAGGAATTGAATTTCTGTTCTATGCACATGGTTTTGGACTGGACTTGGATAAAGCTATCTATTTGGGCCTCAATGTCATAATCACTCAAGAAGGTCAAGCAGTCTAGAAGATTGCTAGCTTCTTGTTGAATTTTAAGATCATCTAAAGTGGGCCCAATATTTTCCAAGTCTTCTCTCAAAGAATTTTGAAAGTTAAAATTTTGTGAAGAACATGTGCTAGTATCCTTACCATCCTCTTCCACAACACATTCTGTTTGTTCACGAATGGGGTACACATAACATTCAAACTCAGGACGAGAGCTTTGATTGATAGCAAGGATAGGTGATGGGCAACTTGGTGACACCACCTCTTCGGTCGAAAGAGGTGAGGGTTCATGAATATCACAAGAATCTAAATCAGATTTAGATTTTTCAATTATGTCCTCTCTAGGGTCACTTTCAAAGGTAGGGGTAGAGTCAACAGGGGACTCTTCCTTTCCTAATTGCGTGCAATCACCTAAACTCTCGTCATCTTTTGAAACCTCATTCTCATCCTTGTAACTCTCCTCACTATATATGTCATCTATTGAGGTGCTCTGGACAAAGAGATTGTGCAGTTTTATCCAGGCAGTGAAGGAGTTGATGTCTGGGGTTGTATGTTGAGGAGAAGATGGTTCTACAACTTCATGCTCAATGGTTTGGTTTTGGAGTTCTTGTTGGGTTATCACTTTCTCAAATGAGTTGTTAACCTCACTCGGTATGAACCCATCATTGTCCTCTAATTCCATTCCATTGTTAGTGTCTTGAAATTCAGGTTGTAGCGTTGAAGGACTGGTATAGTCTTCTAAAGGTTGGCTATCAAATGCTTGTTGATATCTAGCTCCTAATTTATCAATTGCACTCTCTAGCCTTTTCATTTCACTAAGCAGCAATTCTAACATACCATTATCCTCAACTTGGTTATTCTCCTCATTATAACTATATGAAGTTTCACCCCATTGTTGTTGGTAATAGTCTCCTTCCCATTGTGTTTGTGTGCAAGACTCCCCAGAAGGAAAGTCTTGGTGCATTTGGTAATCGTGGGAACTACTACTATATCCTACACTATCATTTTGGTTATATCCCCATTGCGATTGATAGAACTCTCCAGGTGGAGGTTCTTGATACGTTTGATAACATGGGGGACTAACACGATGGTTTTCCCATTGTGGTGATTGGTAGCACTCAGGTTGATAATGTGCATCATATGTGGGTGCTTGCCAACTCGGGGTATAGTTCTCATTACCTAATGTGTACCCATTCGTGGTATTTGTGTTGTATGGAGGGTAATATGGATAAGACATGTTTACCCAAAATATTTAAACAAAAGAATTTTTTTTTTTTTTTTCTTGTGAGAGAAAAAGTCGAATGATTTTTTTTTTAAGTAAAAGAAGAAAAATGGAAAAACTTAGTAAAATCCTAACCTAGTTGCCTTCCCCGGCAATGGCGCCAAAAACTTGACACGACTAAATAGTTGTGCGCTCTTGTGCAACACCCAAGTGTAGGTGATCGTGCAAGTAATACTGGATAAGTCCAGGTCGATCCCACAGGGAAGGAATAGGGAGAATGTCTACTAAGTTACAACCTAAAGAAAAGGAAAAGAAAATAAGAATATTGGGAGTGGATATTCTAACGAATCCTAATTAATTAAACTATATAATAAACTAAATATAAAGAAACATAACTAATTAAATAAATAAACTAAAGGTGTTGGAAATACGTGAATCCACATTGATCCTAACCATCTACCATGTATATTCATTAACGCTCTATGGAGTACATCCCTTTTCAGTATTCTGTATTTTTCTAAAGATAAAGAATCAATAGCCCTTTCATGACCGGGACTACATCATCACAAGGGATTTAAAATACTTAGAAGACGGTTTAAAACAATGGTTATTGCTTACACTCTAAATGGTGTTAGCATTCAAAGTGGTTTTCAAAAGTCATTGATGAAAATAGCCTTAAGGCTTTAAGTTCTAAAAACTGTTGTGACAAACTGAGCTTATTGGGACAATTTGATGACAGATTTCTAAAACAGAAAGTCATGGAATACTTAAAAGAATCATCTCAGGAATTAACATGTTCGATCGATCGAAGCGCTCTCGATCGATCGGACTGCATCATCCTTCAATCGATCGAAATGCCTTCGATCGCTTGACTATGGCTCTGGTTCGATCGATCGAAATACATTCGATCGATCGAGCCCAAGGTTTCTAAAGGTTGCATGGTAGAGGCTGGGAATCAATGCTTCAACACATATTCCCAACGTCTAAACTACGGAAACATAGTAAATCTAATGCAGAAATAACAAAACATAGTAATCATAACAACTAGGTTAACAAACAATCAAATAAAGAAAAGGAACAGAAAAAACCTGGAATAAATCTGAAAATAAATCTGAAAATAACTTGGAATAAACTTGAAACAAACTTGAATCTTGAATCTACAATGGAAAAGGAGGAAGAAAACATCAAACTAAACTAATCTACTCCTAAACTAACCCTAAAACTACCCTAAACTGCTGTTCTGTGCGTTCTGGAGCGTCCTCCTTTCGTCTGGCGTCAAAACGGCTTATATATAGGGTTCCCGCAGAGTTCACACAACTTTTGGGTGCAAATAAGGTTCGATCGATTGAACTATCTTCAATCGCTTGAACTTCTCTGATTTTGACAGCTTTGCGCACCGATGGGAGAATAGCCATAACTTTTTACTCGGACCTCGGATTGACCTCCCGTTTGCGGCCACGCGACCGTAACTCAAAGATCTACATTTTATATCTCAGGGAAAATCTTCCAAATCTGATGTCTTCATTGTCAAAAATGGCATTTTCTCAGCTGCTTCCGTTGTTCTATCCACCAGAATCACATTTCTTTAGCTCCACTTCATTGATTTACATCCTAATACCTATAAAACAATGCAAAAACATATATTTTAGCATTAATACAATAAAAAGAACATTGTTATTAGAATGCACCTAAATATAGGGACTTTGGGGATAAAAATATGCATAAAATACCACGTAATACACTAGAAATATGCACTTGTCACCACGAATCAATACCTCTACGCCATTTGTTCTTCACTCTCTTTCAAATCAATTCTAGTATTGATTTGGTAAAAGGCTTCAATATACTCCTCTATGCTCCTTTCGTTTTGCTCGAGCTTGTGTAAACTCTTGTACATAGTTTGAGTGTAATTAAATGGAAGAAATTGCTCTTTGAGCTTGCTCATGCTGCACCAAATCTGTTAGGGCAGCAACTTGCCTTCTCAATTGCTCAATCTCATTCCGTTGATCCCAATTTTGTGGATGGGGCATCATTCCTTCCAATCGGATGGTTCATTTCCATACCATCATCCATATTAGCTGCATTTCCAACATCTCCTCTACCTCTTCCCCTTCTACCACGACCTCTTTGAGCCATTTCAACAAGTGTTGCAACAATTTTCAACCTTTAGTTCACAGAGGAAGTCTCTAGCTCCTCTCCAATCCAAATACAGACTTGAACTTCTCTCAGTTGGAAAAAGGAAGTATTCTTCACTGAAAATGGTGAGTTACACAGGGCAGGTGGCAAAAACCAGCTTGGTTGAGGCTGAAACAGGGAAAATTTGAGTGAAAATTGATGAAATGCTTGAGCATATTGGTTTTGCTTTTGGTTGGAAATGGGTCAGAACCTAATGCTTTGATACCAAATTATGCATTCCAAGCACTAATCTGAAGGTTGAAGGAAAATAGAAGAGAAAACAAGGCCAAACTAGTGTTTGGCTGAGAAGAAAAAGGGAGAGAAACTCTCTTTTCTATTCTTTTCTGGGAAGTACGAAAAGTTGTCTTGAAATGGATGAAATCTCCTATTTATAGCTGGAGAAGGCTAAACTAAGCATACCAGCCTGTCACCTGAGTATGTGACAGCCCAAACAAAACAAAACATAACAAAAAAGGCATAACCAAACACCCTGAAATTAGAATACATAAACTAGCAACCAGCTATTACGGTAGCCAAACAAGCAAATGAAGCTAGCAATAATTACTATACTGCCCCTTCATCAGATGTGATATGATTTGATTTGGTCTTATCTCTATCTCCACCCTATATATATGGGTGTGAGTCTTGTAATCAAGAATCAAATCATACTATCATAGAATACAAAATATAGTCCATTGGGGCTTTTAGGTGTGGATGCAGGTCTTTGGACTAAACCACGTTATTTCCTTTGTGTTCCTTTCTTCTTCCTTTACCTTTTCGGCCTATTACGTTTTTCTATTTAATTACTCCTTTACATGCGCGTTAAACCATCCAACTTGTCCATTCCAAAAGGTAAAATTTTATTGACTGACTTCTTTGCACTAGTTTATACAACTCAGTTGCATGTAGAATATTGCAACCCATGAAAAATACCTCCACTATTAGGAACACTAGCAGAGGCAATGGGGTATCAACCATTGTAGACATGGCTCTAAAATACATTCCTAAGATATGAAAATGCTCCATTTCTCTTCCAGACAAAAGAATTACACCAATAAAGTAGATTATAAAAGAGTAAATAATCTGATGAAAAAAATCATTATTGTACCTTTGGATTTGTTACCCCTCATTCTCGATTTAAATACTTTTAACTGCTTATATGTACATGGTTATAATTTTGTAGGGGACAACCCCCTGATTATGTATTAAAGGATTCCAAGAACACAAGCAAGTTCTTCAAGTGTATTGGGAACAACAGTAATGCAGAGGGTGGTCAAGTTTCTGTGGGAGGTAGAAGTGCTTACCAAGCATTAACAGAAGAAGAATATGAAACTGTAAGTGCTTTCTATTTTGGTGTTTGGTCTGAGGAAAACTGATGCAAGAAATAGTAGATAAGAATTTATGGGTTCTGGATATCTCTAACAGTCGATACTCCTTTTAACATTTCTATCGTTTTGTAATAGTTTAGAATGGTCTTCACTAGGGGTGAAAATGGTTTGGTTCGGTCCAATTTTCAGTCAAACGATCGGTTTTGGTTCCGTTCGGTTCGGTTTATTGTAAATTTTTGGTTCGGTTCGATTTTTACACTAAATGAAAATTTTGAAAACCAACTGAACCAATCAGTTCGGTCGGTTTGCTTACACCCCTAGTCTTCACTGTGCATCGATCTCTCTAATTAAGGGTGGTGGTGCCTTTGGGGGTGAAGTAGGTAGTAACCTAACCTTTGGCTTATTCACACCGAGCGCCTGCCCTTCTAGTTTTTGGACTTGATTGCCTGAAATATATCCCACCAAGCGACTGCCCCATGCTTATTTTTTGGTTTTTTTGTTGAAATGTGTTCTAGTGCAATTTTACACATATTTATTGTAATGTTTGTTGGTTTCCAATCAGAGAGAGTTGAAAAAACCATCACTTGGAAAGGAGTATTTCAATCACATGGACCTTGAAGCAATTGTCAGCAAGTACCCTTATAAGAAGCACATGCATGAAGAGGATATTATTAAAGGTTGGCTTCCCTGTTCCACTTCTGCTGATTATTTAGCTATAATCTTTCAAAAGTTGTTTTTTCCTTTTTCCGTTTTTGGGCATGAAGGTTCAAAGAAGTTACTAATGCATCTTCTAAACGGACATGTTGCAGAGAGTCAAGTACGATTAGCTCTAATTGATTTCTTAAGGGGACTCGTTGAGTTTGATCCAGCTAAACGGTGGTCTCCTTTGCAGGTAATTGTTCTTTCGTAGATTGTTTGCACTGATTTTGTCTGTTTCTGCGAACCTTAACTTCTCATTTTCCGAAGAAAAAAAAAACTTCACTAAGAAAAGGTAGGCTTTGTGTGGCGTAAAAAAACCCAAATCCGCCATCAAAAGAGAAGTCCACCTGTAAAATTAACAGGCGCCACCTTAAGGCAAATGGATGAGCTCCAAAGGAGAATATTATTTACCAATTACCAAGTGAAATTCGGCTTACACCTGAAAACTCAACATCTTCAACAACTCTTCTACATTCGTTCTAAACTCATCAAATGAAAATTATTACGCAGTGTAGTTTTCTTTCGTTGAGTGTAACATGTAAAACATATTGAAAACTTTTTTTCAATTGGAGTTCTTTCGTTAAGGATAACATGTACAACTTTTATTACATGGAGTCAATTTTTTTAAAAAAATGAGCATTTTTCTTTATGTTTTATATCCATACGGCACACTAGTGTTTTTCATTTCTACATAGGTGTATGTATTGTACATCAATTAATTGAAAATATACATGTGTATATATACAGAAGAAAGTGATGGGGAAGAATTTCTTGTATATTATTCCTCAATATGTAGCCGTATTTATATACAACCTATATTACAATAAAGGAAACTAAGGAAAAGGAAAGAAAAATAGAAATGGAAAAGAAATAAAGATAAGATCAAATTATCTCCTAAGATCCTGTGAAGGATTTGACAAATATCTTATCTTTGACTGAATTATTATCCTAAATAATATAATTTATTTCCAACACTCCCCCCCAAGCTGGGGCGAAGATATCCACAAGACCCAGCTTGCCAAGAGAAGCTCCTAAAAGAGACGGGCCAACCAGCTTGGTAAACAGATGAGAGAACAAACTGTGGAGTAATAACACCTGCTCGAACCTTCTCCGTATGAAGTGAACATCCACCTCGATATGTTTTGTTCGCTCGTGGAGAACAGAGTCGGAAGCAAGCATTATAGCTGATTTGTTGTCGCAAAACAAAGTAGAAGAGTCACGTATAGGATGCCCAATTTTTGAACAAGGAGCGAAGCCAAATAAGCTCACATGTGCCTTGAGCCATAGCTTGATACTCGGCTTCAGCTGAAGATCTAGAAACAACGGCCTGTTTTTTACTTTTTCATGAAATTAGATGGCTGCCATAGAAAGTACAAAAACCTGAGGTAGAACGCTTATCAGTTTTAGAACCTGCATAATTAGCATCGGTAAAACACGAGATCTCACTCTGAGGACCAGCTGTATAGAATAACCCAAGACTAGGACAAGTCTTGAGATATCCAAGAATATGGTGAACATCATCTAGATGCAAGGAACGCGGAGCATGCATGAATTGACTCACAACACTCACAACAAATGAGATGTCTGGTCTGGTGTGAGTCAAGTAGATAAGACGACCAACAAGTCGCTGATAGACAGTAGCATCAGGTAGAAGTTCTCCAGACTCAACTGATAGCTTCTGGTTTGGATGTATAGGGGTAGAGGCTGGCCAACACCCCATTATACCAGTATCTTGAAGTAAATTGAGAGCATACTTCCTTTGAGACAAAGAAATTCCATGGCGGGAGCGAGCCACCTCAATACCTAGGAAATAACGGAGAGGGCCCAGATCTTTGACATCGAAAACCTTTCCAAGAACCGTCTTCACTTTGGCAATGCCTGGGACATCATTTCCAGTGATGATGATGTCATCAACATAAACAGAGAGAATCACACGACGACCATCCGGGCAACGGTGGAAAAAGCACGTGTGGTCCGAATGACATCGGAGAAAGCCCATACACAAAATAACCTCACTTAAGCGATTAAACCATGCCCATGGAGACTGCTTGAGGCCATAAAGAGACTTGCGATGGCAGCAGACTTTCCCAGGATACTCCCCCTCACCCCGAAAACCCGATGGAGGATCCATATAAATAGGTTCAAGAAGATCTCCGTTCAAGAAGGCATTCTTGACGTGCATCTGATGTAGAGGCCAAGAATGTTAGGCAGCTAAGGAAATGAGAAGGCGAACAGTTGTCAGCTTAGCCATAGGAGCAAAAGTTGCACTATAGTCCTTTCCCGGAATCTGAGTGAATCCTTTAGCTACAAGGTGGGCATTATACCATTCAATTGACCCATCCGCATAGTACTTCACACTGAAAACCCATTTACATCCAACCGTCTTTTTCCCGCTTGCAAGAGGAACAAGCTCCCATGTTTGGTTTCTCTGAAGAGCATTCATTTCCAAAGTCATAGCTGCTAACCAATGAGGGTCCTGAAGAGCCTTAGATACGGACCGAGGAATTGGGGTGGAGCCCACCCGGCTAAGAAAGGACCGATAAGTGTAAGAAAGACCTGAATAAGAAACATACTGGGCAATTGGGTGGTGAGTACTAGTAGAAAAACCATAGCGATTAGGAGGACGACGAGTACGAGAAGGGTATCGGGAAGTAATAGGTTCAAGGGGACTAGAAGCATTACCAGAAACCGGAGAGGATAATGGCTGAGATACCGGAGCAGTCCGACAACGGGAGTACACCTGTTGGGGATCTGTAGTAATGACTGCAGGTAGCATGGTGTCAGTTGAAGGAGACGAGGAGACCACTGGAGGAGATTCAAAGGTGGAAATAGGACGCGGAAGCACGCAAGTTTCCTCGAAGACTTCTTCAATTGCAGTACTTGATGAAAAATTAGTGCCTGCGTAGAAAGGAGTATCTTCCAAAAAAAGTGACATCCATAGAATGATATAAGTGATGGGAAACGGGATCATAATAACGATATCCCTTAGACAGAGAGTATCCTAAGAAGATACACCTAACTGCTGTATCATCTAATTTAGTTCGAGTAGGGCTGCAATTCTGAACAAAACAAGTGCATCCAAAGACCCGAGGTAAAACAGGAAAAAGAGTACAATCGGGCTGAAGAATTTGCAACGGGGCTTTACCATGTAAAACTCGACTAGGAGTTCGATTCAAGAGGTAGGTAGCAGTAAGAACAGCCATATGCCAAAAATATTTGGGAACGTGCATCCCACACAAAAGGCACTGACCAACAGCCATGATGGCGCGGTTCTTTCGTTCCGCACCACCATTCTGTTCAGGGGTGTATGGGCATGTGAGTTGATGAAGGATATACCCTTTTGGTTAAGTGCGGACCGAAGTTCATTGGTAATATATTCCCTGCCGTTGTCAGATCGAAGATTACCTCACAACAGTATTGAATTGGGTTTTAATCATTTGCAAAAAATTAGTAAACAAAGTGAATACTTCGGATTTTTTCTTTAGAAGATAGACCCAAGTGCAACGCGTGTAATCATCTATAAATGTGACATAGTAGCGGTGGTCAGAGTGAGCAGTAATTGGGGAAGGACCCCACACATCACTATGAATAAGATCAAATGCACATGGGGCACGGTTCATGCGAGGAATGTAACTAGATCGAGTATGTTTAGACAATTCACACACAACATAACTAAAATTCAACTTCTGACAAGTTTTATTTAGTAGAGGAAACAGTTGACAAAGATATTGAAAGTTCGCATGGCCCAAACGGGCGTGCCACAAATGTAAAGACTCTAAAGAAAAATTAACAGACTCAGAAGTAGGCAAAATAGACTCTTGAAAACCAGAAAACTGCCCACGCTCCCCTGGAGTATCCCCAAAGTACAATCCATCCCGCTCATATCCCTGCCAAAAATCCTCTTTGAAGTCTGGGCCTTCAAGAGACACCGATCATGAAAAAAAATAACAGAACAATTTAGATCCTTGGCAAGGTGACTAAAAGAAAGAAGGTTATATGAAAAGTTGGTAACATGAAGAACAAAGGATAAAGTAATACTGGGAGATAAAGTAACTTCACCCTTGTTTTGGATGTGGATGATGGAGCCATCTGCAATTTGAACATTTTGGGAGCCAATAACCGGGGATGAAAAATAAGACAACTTACCAGTGATGTGATCATTGGCTCCAGAATCAAGGACCCAAGTAGGTTGGCCAGACTTAACATGAAGAGCAGTGGAGGTAGTACTTGCAGCTAGAGTAGCAGTAGAGGTAGATCCAGGCCGAGAACTCTGCTGAATAAGTGATCCCAACTAAGACTGGAGCTGGCTCATTTGCGCTTGGAGTAGAAGCATTTCGGGATTTGATTGGTTGGGTAGAGAATCTGCAACTGCTGCAGTCCGAGTGGGAACCTTGCTCTTGTTCCTAGCATATTTTTCCCGAAGTTCCGGATGAAGTTTGAAGCAACGATCCTTGACATGACCATCTCTGTTACAATGGGTGCAATGGGGTTTATTCCCCTGAGAGTGAAAAACAGAAGCGGTGGATGTTGCAAAAGCCATCTGAGCATGTATCGTAGTCTCAGGGACAGTAGGAGATGGAGGCTGTAATAAGCGGTGGCGATGCTCGTCACCGTCAAGAGTGGCAAATGCCTCATAGAGAGAAGGCATAGGAGATGCGTTTACAATCTGGGTTCGAAGAGACTTGAACTCAGGTTTACAACCCATCAGAAACTGATATGTATGTTGACGATCGATGCACTGAATGGTTGTGTCCAAAGAATCATTGAGGGGCTCATATTGAGCCAATTCCTTCCAACGGACCTGAAGATAATCGAAATAGTCATCAACTGAGAGTCCCAAAGTCTCCTGGGTAGCATGATGGATCTCACGGTACAGCTCGAAAATCCGTGAATCATTTCGCTCATGCGCATACATTTTGGTCAAAGCAGACCACAAACCACTTACCGCATGGTGGTACATGAAGATATGATAGATACGTTCCTCCATGGAGTTAAAGATCCACCCCAAGATTGTGCAATTGTCGATATCCCATTGCACACGCTTAGGGTCGGTGACAGGCGGTTTGGGTTCAACATCGAGGATTCAACCAGATTTGCCTTTCCACCCAAGGAAAGGCGAAATGAACTAGACCAAGCAGCAAAGTTCCTTCCGTTCAACAAAACACTAGTAACACGATGAGCAGGTGCATGTTGGAACACAGAGAGATCTGAGTGAGGTACAATATCGGTATTCTTGACAGGATACGTCATTGTAATAGTAGAAATAACCCAAATAAACCGTAAGAGAAGAACTCCAGAGAACACAAAGCTGCCCGGGAAAAACCGAGTAGAAATAGGTCACTACAACCACCGGAAGACTTGGTAGGAAGTAGAAGGGGTCACCGGAGAAAAATCGGTAGCCCAAACAGAGAAGAAAAGTAGCACTTAAGGCTCTATCGCATCACAAGGATGCAAGGGAGGGGGCCGGAGGGCCCACAAAGGGGCAGGCGACAGCACCTAAGGTTGTCGCAGGTGCATGGGAGCCTCAGAGTGGGCTGGGTGAGACTCGCCGAGACTGCTGGAGGCTGCCGGAGGTGGTGTGATGTACGGCGAAGGTGGTGGTGGTGTTCGGCGAAGGTGGTGGTGGTGTTTGGGCTGGCCGGTAGTGATGGGGCTAGGGTTTGCTCCTTGTGCCGGCTCTGATACCAAGAAGAAAGTAATGGGGAAGAATTTCTTGTATATTATTTCTCAATATGTAGCCGTATTTATATACAACCTAGATTACAATAAAGGAAACTAAGGAAATGGAAAGAAAAATAGAAAAGGAAAAGAAATAAAGATAAGATCAAAATTATCTCCTAAGATCCTGTAAAGGATTTGACAAAAATCTTATCTTTGACTGAAATATTATCCTAAATAATAATTTATTTCCAACATATACATTGCATGTGTTATACGAGTATTTTTATTAACTATCTAATTATGTTTGATGAAATTAAATTGTCATTTCAACTGCCATATCAAAGCAAATCCTAGCTGTCTTCTTCACCATTGCATTTTGTCCTACTACTATGATAGAGTTTTGTCGCTATATCGTAGTTAAACTTTGGGAAGAGTTACTATTATTGTCCTGGTATTCTTCTTACCTGGACACGATTGATAATGGTAGTGCGGGCAGCCTGTCCTATAGCTGTGTTTTGTTATGTCTACAGTGGTATCTTGCGTTAGTTTGAGAGTTCATTTAAACAGCTTGGTTCACTATGTATCTCTTGGGGTATTTTTTGAGTTCATTTTAAAAAGGACTCACTACTGAAAAAACATGTGATTCGCCCTATTGGTGGCTTCATTGAATATAGGAACGCTTTCAAAATCTTATTTTCTCATGGTAAAATTATTCAAACATTTATGGTCGATCAACCATCTTTGTGCGATTGACCAAATGCTCACCTTTCATGCTGGAACATATGGTACATACCATTTCGATAGGATTGTTAGAAATGACACAAAATTTTGTAGCCCTTTATTGGAATTCAAGGACTTAATGACAGAGTACTTGAAGGGACCTTGAGATGGGGAACCACCGTATCAGTGTTTGGTAGCATGATTTTACTGAGTTACTGCATTTGCACCTCATTGTCCTATCCGCTGCATCAGTGGACCCTAGGGAATATCTTATGTTTCGAGCTCTAAAAAAAAATTCCTTAATGCTTGCAAACACCTAACACAGCCTTGTTATGATGATGTCATTTTAAAAATTTGCTCCCATGTAATCCTTTAGTCTGGATTCCTTATCTAGTGGAACATCAGAAAGATGTAGAATTTCCTTTAAAGAGTGTCTGCAGAACTACCTAGCTTAGTGGCTTGACTATTTTTTATGTGCGACTTCGTTTTGATGCAACAAAAATCCAAACAGGCTATCTATTGTCTAAACTTTTGTCCTGAAACGACTTGTTGTCAACAGAAGCATCTTTGATCCTCAAAGTTGCTTATGCTTACTGCATAAAAAGTAAATTCATCGTCTTAGTCAATGGCATGATGATGCACTCAAAGTACTTGGGTATAAGTATACAATTTCAGCCATATTTTTTTTAGGGTTAATTACACACTTTACCCCCCTATGTTTTGACCCAATGACACTTTGCCCCCCGTGGTTTAAAAGTGATCACTTAACCCCCTTGTGCTTTCGGGTAAAGCGGAACTGTTATAGAATCTAACGGAAAGTGTTAAGTTACTAAAATACTCCTCAAACCACAAGGGGGTTAAGTGGTCACTTTTAAACCACAGAGGGGTAAAGTGTCATCAGGTCAAACCATAGGGGGGGGGGGTAAAGTGTAATTCACCCTTGACAAAATTGATGCACCTTTATAGTTCTTAACACTCTTCGTTAGATTCTGTAACGGTTCCACTGTACCTGAAAGCACAGAGGGGTTAAGTGGTCACTTTAAACCACAGGGATGGTGGTAAAGTGTCATCGGGTCAAACCATACCCCTTTTCTTGTATCCTAAGATGAATCTTGTTAATTTTTTCTATTTTCAGCGCCAATATAATTTTTTCCTTTTTCTTTTGTAATTTTTAATCTACTATTACCAGTGCCCATTTTTATGTTTGCCTTTTCCAGCATAATATACATTATATATTATGTATTGTATTTCAACCTTCTTTATACACTCAAAGATGTTCATCTTTATGCCAATTCGCTTTTTAGTTCCACTTATTATATCAAAGTACCTATGGGAATCAACCTTCACACCCCATTCATTTTTTTGTTAACTGTTTACAATTTAAACCTTCCTTATCACCAGCTCACCTATTATCTTCCATCACTTGAGCTCTACAACCCTCCCAGGTGCCTACACTTTCTTTGCTACGAAGAAGTACAAGAAACGGGGAAAAACAATTTTGAAGTTCATTCTGCTATGTTCTACCATTTACATCTCGCAAAGATTTGTGGATGGTATCGGCCTTCCCTCACCTTTGCTTGGAATCCATACTATCTCTTTAACAAAGTGGTTAAATGACACTTGCACCACAAAGCTATATGATTAAGTTACATATAATATCTATTAGATTCAAGGTTCTAGTACTTTATTCAGATAGCACGAGAATTCCAATGAGTGTCCAAGGTGGAATATCTAATTACCTGTATTTACGTTTAGCAAGTTGCATTTTTCCTCTTTTTGAGAAATTTTTTAAATGACCAAGCTTCTTTTATTGGTCAGAATGTTGATGATCTTTGTTTTCTGTTGTTATTTGCATGTGGACAGACAAAGATATGCGTGTGATAGTTGCAGAAAAGCCGAGTGTTGGTTATTGTCATCTTTAAAGAAAATGTTCAAAACCTTGAGGGAAATACGAGTTATTTTCCCCTCATCTTTTACTACTATTGGATTACAGTGATATAATGTGTTTATAAGGATTCCAAGAAACTTCCACCAAATCAGGGAAACCTTTGTCAACTATTTTCTGAGTGGAACATCCCTTTTTGCCTTAAGGAAATCTCTGTTGCTGTTTGATTGAAACATATATTTTTTGTTTTTTGTTTTTTTGGATTGTAAATTGAAACATGTATTTATGAATGCTTAAAATTTGACTCCTGTGCTTCAGGCTTCAAAGCATCCTTTTGTCACTGGGGAACCATTCACATGTCCTTTCAAACCTCCTCTAGAGACCCCTCGTTTGGTAAGTAAGCTTGCTAAAGATGATGAAAAGATCTTCATGACCACAATATTGGCTTGCAAGTAGGCATCTTTGCTTATCAAAAAAAAAAAAGAAAGTAAAATGATAAATAAAAAGTATATTAGGCATTTTACAAATTTATCCTTGGTTTTTTTTTTTTATTTATTTTTTTCTGATTCATTTCTCTGGATATATGGGGGGTGTGTAGCCTGTTTCTCAGAATGTTAAGGTGGATCACCACCCAGCTGGAGGACATTGGTTTGCCGCTGGTCTTTCTCCTAATGTGAGTTAGCTGCGTTCTTATATGCCATTATGCACAGTTTTCCATGGGCTCATAGTTAATCAATTCTTTTACACTTCATACCCGAGTTTAACCTCATAAAATTCATTTAGATTCCAGGAAGGAACATAGTTCCACCACTTAACAGCCCGCATTTCCCAATGGTGCCGTATATACATGCTGGTAGTTATGGCAGTTTGGGAAGCCATGGTAGCTATAACGACAGTGTTGGGCTAGGAAGCAGTGTTGGGAGCTATGGAGAAAACAGTAATATGCTTGCATATTACTCCCCTGTTGGGTCTGGGACGAACATACATGGACATGGTGGTTTTTCTTTTATTGGTACTAGTCCTGACACAAGGAGGATGATGATTCAGCTCCCACGTGGAAATGGACTTGGTATCAGTCCATCAGCTGGAAATTTTGCACCCATGTCCCTTGGTACCAGTCCCTCACAATTTACTCCTCCAAATTCTTATAGTCAGATCTCTGCTGCTAGTCCTGGACATTATGGTCCAACTTCCCCTGGAAGAGGGGGTTCTCATGGATCACCTTTAGGTAAAATGGCTACAGTCAGTCAGTTCAACAGAAGAAAAAGTTGGGCATATTCTGGAAGTTTTCAATCTCAAGAGAGTTCATCTCCTCGCTGGCAAGGGCAATTCGTTGATGGTACGAGCTCCACCCAAGCTGAGGGAAACTCGCCAGTACTTGGTGGTTCTTCGTTACATTTCCACTCAAACTCAAATGCCGCAAGGTGGAAACAACAAGAAGGAGGCAGTGGAATCACTGCTAGTTACTCTTCAGCACTTGGGTCTAGTATGCAATTCCAACAATCCGTGGGGGATACTCATGACAAACCCGAGGCTAGTCTAGCACAACCTGATCCTGGAGATTGGGATCCCAACTATAGGTAAGTGTTATGTTCTTCATTGATCTACTCATACTTCATTTATGGTTTCAAGAAAACTTTTTAAACAAAGATGTATCATTATGCTGTAGAACATATGTAGACAAGTCAATATATGCATCTCTCCTGTCTTCAGAAGGTTTGGCGGATAATTAAAAGTTAGAATTGTAAAAATATAAATTATTCATCTACATAGCTAGGCATTCATTTAAATCTTTCATAATATTTACTGTATTGACATGTAGACGGTGCTGTTAGTCTGACTATCTAGATTTATGATGTTTGTTGTCTACTTGGTTTTTCTTTTATGATAAATTAAGATTCTAGTGAAGGTTGGGCCCGCACCACATACATGCAAGTTATAGAGAAACTATATTAAGGAACCACTAATTAGAAAAACCACTATCGTAGATAATTACAAGATTTTAAGATTCTCAAATCCCAACAAAGAAAGATAAAAAAGAAAAAAAGATCCCAAGGCCTTGGGGGCAAATGCCCACTCTTATGCCTACATAAATCCACTACCTTACAGGTCCACTCAATACCAGATGAGAAGAAAATAAGGCATTCTATCTGTCATGTTGTTGAAATATAATTATATAACGAATGATGATTAATAGCCTCGTCATTCTTTTGAAACCTGCGCTAAGTTGCAAGGTAAGATGGCATTCGAGGTAGTCACTGAAGCAAAAAGAACCATCTCAAGTGAAGTTTTTGTTTCCCAAATACTTTTCCTGGTGATTTAACTTTGGGTGATTAAGAATTTTAATAGGGGAGAGTAGTGTCGAAATTGTGCCTACATCTCATGGTTTCATCTAAGGCTATGTCATACGGAATCTCCTATTGCCCCCGAAGTACCTGTACCAACCTACGGCGTGGTTCTGGGGTACAAGATATATGTCCAATGCCTCGTATCTAAATGGACATGTAGATCCTACACATATGATGTTTGAAAAAGTAAGAAGTAGCACAAAATTGAGATCAAAGAAAGAAATTTCCAGCTTTTGACGTGAAGAGCTAGATAGAAATTCCTTTATTAAATTCTGGTCGATAAAATTATTAAAAAAGTAACATCACATTCACACGTTACAAAATATTACTTAGTTGTCGTATCTTTTAGATGTTTATGACATGTTCGCATCCGAAGATTTTGATCTCAGAGAGGTCAAACCTAGACACACATCCATAGCCGATATTCATAGAATCATACTTGAGTCCATGAAACATAGATCTAAGGTGTTTGGAGGTATTCAAGATGATCACTGACTGTTGTATTGGAATTTGGCGATCATCTTCACTGTGCTGTGAGGATTCGGCTTACTATATGGGATGGAGATAAAGAGTTATTATAGGTGAATGTTATTCTTTTGTTGCGAAATTTGATAGTTGGCCGAACAACTTGTTAGAAGTTATTTTATTTATTTTCTTTTCTTTAGTTTCTCTTGTAATAGACCAAGGGTAATATTGTATTTTTCTCTTCTTGTTCACATATAATAAAATAGAGGAGTCACAGTTAGTGCTCCTAACTTTGCCCTAATATCTTTCTACATGGTTTCAGAGCCTCCCTAAGAGGGATCTCACACCACCACCATCAACCACTACCTAAATTCCACCATCTGTATGGCGACACCTACCCAAGGTCACTCTGACTCACAGCCCCTCTAAGCTAGTCGACACCAACACACATCACACTCAACAACCCCAAACACCACATGCAACCAGCCAACACCCATCAGATCTTAAACCCTGGCCAGTCGACACCCCTAATCACCACAAAGTCCTCGCCGAACCCTCTCTACCTCATTCCAGCAGAGCCGCAGCCCATCATGGCCTCCTAAGGATGCGCCGACACTCGTATACATCCTTCTAAGTCTTTATTCTTCACCACCATCCTTTAGATACCTTTTGTTTTGATTGGGGTCTAATTTCTCTGAAGTTTTTGGTCCCTGTATGGACCATTAATCAGCGTTGTTTGTTTCTTTAGTCTTCTGTATGGTGCTTTGATATGAAATTGTTTGCTTCGCTTCTGTTGGTTCAGTCCTTCTTTTTCCTCCTTTGTGATTGTTGTGGGTGTTTGTTGCTTGCTAATCCACAATGTCGAACGATTCTGGTAAATCCACTGTGAATTCGCAGCCCTCCAGAAGTGAGAGTCTTGTTGTTGCTCCACTCGACAACCAAACCTGAAAATCACTACTATCCTCTTCAATGGTCACAACTACCTTACTTGGTCTCAGTCGGTGACACTTTTTTTGAAGGGCAAAGGAAAGATGGGTTACATAAATGGATGAATCAACGCAACTAGTACAAAGGATGCTGGGTAAGATAAGTGGGAGATGGAAAACTCTATTGTCATGACCTGGCTTGTTCATTCTATGGTCTCTGAGATTGGAGAGGGATCCTTGGACATGACGACTGCCTAGATATTTGGGAGACCGTAGCCAACACCTATTCTCGAAAGGGAAATTTTGCACAGATTTTCGAGTTAAGGCGGTCTATTGGTCGCTCTGAACAGGGAGAGATGAGTGTTTTGCAGTACTTCACCGCTCTATCTACTAATTGGAAGCGCTTTGCTATGTTACCCGGACTTTTCAAAGTGTCCGGAGGACACGGATATGATTGCCATATCCGACACGGGTACTTTGTCTTTCTTGGCTGAAAATTACACTAAACTACACCAGAAGGATCCCATCCAAGTGTCATCCCCATGTCCGCAAAGAGTCGTGTCGACACGGGTACTTCTCCTATTTAGAAGAGTCCATGTAACATAGGCGCTTTGATCATCTCTTGGACTACAAGCCAGTTTGTTCCACTGATTTTGCTGGCTACAACAAAATAGTGGCTGAAGAGAGATCTTTAAGTTTCTTGAGGGCCTTACTCTTGAGTAATCCAGTTTGTAGCCGGGTTCTTGGTATGGACCCTCTGCCTTCTCTTTAGGAGGCATTTGCTTATGTATAGAACGAGGAAAGCCGTCGTTCTGCCATGCTTCTACCCACTCCTACTGAGCGATCAACCTTAGTTTTTATTCCACAGAGAGATGGGAACAGTCCCGGGGCCGCAATTTTGCTAGTGAGTCTGGGTCATCCGACAAAGCCAAGCAATTTTGTGATTACTGTAATCGGCCTTACCATACCACGGAGACATGCTGGACACTACATGGTCGTCCATCCGGAGGATGTGGGGGTCGTTCGGGACAGTCTGGGGACTGTGGGGGTAATTCACATCGAGGTACTCCACGTGCTCATCATATATAACATTAGATGCTACTGCTCCAGCTTCTGTTGAGCATGGTCTTTCCACTTCCGATCCTGCACTAGGTGGAAGAGGCTCTCCATACCTTGATGGCTCGCCGTACGTTCGCTTCCTCTGCATCTACATGTGTCTCCTCTTCATTTGCTCAGTCAGGTATTTTAGTCACCTCAGCAAGAGCATTCTTATCGCACTCGTCTTCACCCTAGATTATTGATTCTGGTGCTTCTGATCACATGTCTAAATGTTATGATATTTTTTCTGCTTACAAGCCTTGTTCAGGTAAAGACAAGGTTCGTATTGCAGATGATACTTTTTCCTCTGTCTCCGGGAAGGGTACTATTCATGGCACTCCGTCCTTGTCTTTGTCATCTGTATTATATGTCCCAAATTTTTCTCACAACTTGTCATCCATCAGTTGTATTAATCAGGACCTATGTAGTGTAACTTTTTTTCCTTCACACTGTGTTTTTTAAGGACCTTACCACGAGGAGGATGATTGGCAGTGGTAGAGAGGAGAGTGGATTTTATCTCTTGGATGCTGAAGGACCGTTGGCACACCACACAGTTGTGTCTGAGAATAAATCTGAAGACATCCATCTTTGGCATAGTCGTTTAGGACACCCCTCCTTTTATGTGTTAAAGCATTTGTTTCCATCGTTAGTAGTGAATAAAAATGTTTCGGAATTCCTTCGTAAAACTTGTGAACTGGGTAAACATCATAGAGCTTATTTTGCTCCTATTAATAAAAGTTATATTCCTTTTGCTTAATCCATTCTGATATTTGGGGTCCTTCTTGTGTTATGTCATTGAAAGGTCATAGATGGTTTGTTACATTAATTGATGACTATTCTTGTACGACATGGCTGTATATGATGAAAGAAAAATAGGGAAGTGTTTTCAATTTTTAAAGCTTTCCATAAAATGGTGTGCACACAATTTGGAACTAGTCTGAAAATTTTAAGATCTGATCAAGGGGTTAAGTACATTGACTCGGGTCTTGCTAATTATTTTTGTTCTCGTGGAATCATTCATCAAACTTCTTGCATCAATACCCCTCAACAAAATGGGTAGTGGAGCGCTAGAATCGTCATTTACTTAATATTGCTCGTTCCTTAATTTTTTCGGTCAATGCACCTAAGTCCTACTGGGTTAATCGACTTCCGACGTGGGTTTTGAACAAACGGGCTCCTGTGGAGGTCCTTTCAGACACTTCTCCGTTGTTTTCTATTACTCGTGTTTTTGGTTGTGTTTGCTTTGTTCACAATCATTCTCCTACTCGTGGAAAATTAGCTCCCCGGGCTATCAAGTGTGTCTTCTTAGGCTACTCTCCCATTCAGAAGGGTTACAAGTGTTACCATCCTCCTTCTAGGAAGTGGTTTTGTCTCCATGGATGTCACTTTCCATGAGTCTTAGACTTACTTTCAATCCTCTTCTAGCTCTGAGCCACCTCTTCAGGGAGAGCTGTGGTATGTGGAAGAGGTGCCTTTGTCTTCCTCTTTGCCTCCGGTTGTTCCGGTCATAGTCACTCCACAAGATATGGAGCCTGAAATGAGAGAAAATGAGGGAGAAAATGAAGTTGAAAAGGAGAAGGAAAGGGGAGAAAATGAGGAAAATAATGGAGTTGACAAGGATATTAGTACGCCGCCAAGAGAGAAAAAGTTGCTTGTTTATTCAAAAGGCATGTGGAGTAAGTCCAAGAATAAAGAAACTGCTCCTTCCACTCTCCCACTGTCATGTCCTTCAAGTGTTGAGGACCGAGGTACGACTTTGATCTTGATATTTCAAATAAGTCTTATACGCCTTTACCAATGAAATCTGATTCTAATCTTGATGTTCCTATTGTTGTTCACAAAGGTGTTAGGGCTTGTACCCAACATCCTATCTCTCATTTTGTGTCTTACTCTCATATGTCTCCCTCCTAAAAAGCTTTTCTTTAAAAAATTACTTCTGTGCCTGTTCCTAACAATGTTCAGGATGCTTTTGCCGATCCCAAGTGGAAGCTTGCAATGATCGAAGTGATGAAAGCTCTTCGTAAGAATGACACTTGGGAATTGATGAAGTTACCCGAGGGTGAAAGGATTGTGGGGTGCAAATGGGTGGACACTGTGAATCATAGGGCAGATGGCTCCATTGAGAGGTACAAAGCACGTCTTATTGCTAAGGGATTCACACAGACCTATGGGATTGATTACCAGGTAACGTTTGCTCCTATAGCAAAGATGAATTCAGTTCGGGTCCTTCCGTCACTTACCGTAATTTTGGGTGGCCTCTTCACCAGTTTGATGTGAATAATGCTTTTCTTCACGGTGATCTTGATGAGGAGGTATATATGGATGTTCCTCTGGGTTTCGAGGATGTTAAGACCGAAGGAAATGTATGCAAACTTAGAAAGTCACTTTATGGATTAAAACCGTCTCCAAGAGCATGGTTCGAGGGGTTTGCCCAGGCTATGCTTAGATATGGTTTCAGTTTTGACAGGCCAACCATACTTTGTTCATTAAGCATTCATCACAGGCTATGAAGCACCGACACTCTATTTTGGCTCCCGTATCAGTGTCGACATCGAATTTGACACCGACACGAGTCCTATTATTTTATTCAAAATTCTTGGCCCGACACGCAGCCGACACGATTACGACATGCGCGGGACACGAACGCGACACGCGCGGGAGACGAAATGGGCCTTTTTATATCCTACTTTAAATTTTGGGGGTAAAACTCTAATTGTTTGAAAGTTTTTAAAATATTATATGGGTTGTAAACAAAAATAAGACTAACTTTAAAATCTTTACAAAATATAAAAGGAGAAGATATTTTTTAGAACTTAAAATCTCATTTCATTTACATTACTACAGAGAGAGAGAGAGAGAGAGAGAGAGAGAGAGAGAGAGAGAGAGAGAGAAACGAAGAGAAGAAGAAGAGCGTGATTGCGACTCCGACGCCGCCTGCCGACAGCGAAGCCGACGCCGTCTGCCGACGCCGACACCGACTGCTTCGCTGACGCACAAGTATTCTTCTCCTTCGTTTTCTCTTCTTTTTTTTTTTTTCTCTTTTTTTTTTGTTCCTCCTTGTGGCTGAAAATCTCACTTTTGTGGATGGTTCTCAACTATAAAAACTAAAAAGAGATTTAGGGTTCTAATCTAGGGTTTTTAATACATGCATTAGTTTAGGGCTTTATACTTTTGACTTCAAACTATGTTTAAATATGTTGTCCATTAAGGTCTTATGTGGGTATGTGTTTACCTGGTTCTGATTATAATTTTTTGTCCATCATTTTGTGCCTTGCTAGATTACAATACATCTCTTTTTTTACCTCTTCTTGTGGCTGAAAATCTCACTTTTGTGGAGCTTGGTTGATGTAGATAGACATATTTTAGGGGACAAGTTCATGTATTATTTAGTAGTTAGCAAATGTACTTCAACTTGGTTGCTGAATGTTGATGAAAGGCTATTGGCCTGTTAATGAAGATGTATTTGAATTTTATTTATTGGCTTTGTTGTCATAATATTGTTGTGATTTATGTGCTTTTATGCCAATTTTGATTAGACATGGTAGATATATATTTTTAAAAATATTTTAAAAAAATTCGTGTCCCCAACGTATCGTATCATGCTTTTTTGAGAAATAGCGTGTCGCCGTATTTGAGTTCTGTCATATCCGTGTCGCGTGTCCGTGTCGGTGCTTCATGGATCACAGGGCAAGACTACAACCCTGATAGTGTATGTGGATGATATTGTTCTTACTGGGGATGATTTGGGAGAAATGCAGAAGTTGAGACAGTACCTCTCTAGGGAGTTTGAGATCAAAGATCTGGGAGCCCTTAAATACTCTTTGGGAATTGAAGTTGCTAGATCCAAGCATGGGATCTTTATCTCCCAAAAGGAAGTATGTTCTTGACTTGTTAAAGGAAACTGGAATGATTGGAAGCCGAGCTTGTGGTACTCCAATTGAGTCTAACCAGAAGCTTGGTAATGATAGTAGTGAGCAGAAGTGGATAAAGGGAGGTATCAAAGGTTAGTGGGAAGACTCATATACCTTTCTCACACTTGCCCGGACATTGCCTTTGCTGTCAATGTTGTGAGTCAGTTCATGCATGCTCCTCGTGTAATTCATATGGAGGCGATTTTCAGAATCTTGAGGTACTTGAAATCAGCTCCAGGAAAGGGTCTGTTTTTTGCTAGACATGACCACCTTTGAGTGGAAGCATGCACGGATGCTGATTGGGCTGGTTCTGTGACGAACAGAAGGTCCATTTCGGGATATTGTACATTTGTGGGCGGTAATCTTGTCACATGGAGGAGTGAGAAACAGAATGTGGTAGCTAGATCTAGTGTAGAAGCTGAGTTCAGAGCCATGGCACAAGGTGTATGTGAGCTACTATGGATCAAGTTGTTGAAGGATTTGAGACTTGATCACAGTGACTCTATGAGACGGTATTGTGACAATAAGTCTACGATCAACATTGCCCACAATCCAGTGCAACATGATTGGACCAAACATGTGGAGATGGACAGACACTTTATCAAGGAGAATATTAGTAATGGTGTGATCTATACTCCATTTGTGAAGACTGGTGATCAACTTGCAGACATTCTCATAAAGGGAGTTGGGAGTAGGGCGTTTCACTTTGCTCTTAGCAAGCTGGGAATGAGAGATATATTTGTATCAGCTTGAGGGGGGAGTGTTGGAAGTTATTTTATTTCTTTTCTTTTCTTTAGTTTCTCTTGTAGTTGGTGCTCCTAACTCTGCCCTAATATCTTTCTACACAATTGCTAGTGCTACTGAGTTTTGGTGGGTAGAGATAATAGTGGTTATGATCGAGGGAGAGTTGATTGAATGGATAAGTGGTGATTAATTCCAGGAAAACCTGATTAAGTGGAAAGTGGTGATTTTTCCAGAGACGCTTTTGTGATAAGCAGAGGAGCTAGAAAGAGCTATGGCCAAAAATAGTGGCAGAACATAGGTTTTTGTAGGTGTCTCATAAAATGGAAGACTAATAAGAGGCATCTTGACACTTGGATTGGAAATTCAAATTGGTGGTGAAGAGGTACACAAGATGATGGAGAAGTTCGTTACTAATAGCCTGACGAACCTGATCTAACGAGGACCTGTTGACGATGGGAGTCAAGGAAACACCGACTCTTCTAAAAGGTCGAAGAATCCGCACCCATTGCGCATCTGCACTCGCATTGGCCTAGATTCTTCTCGGATGCGGCAGGGTGCTTTTTGTAACTATTTTTTTTTTTTTTTAATTAAAAGGGCACTCTTAACATAGTTTTATAACTTTGGACTCTATTTAAGAATGTTGGGAGTTGGATTATGTGTCAAAAGACTAGTATTGCTTAATTATGCTTGTTATTTGTCTTAACTACATACATTATGATTACTCATCAAAAGATCAATTTATAAATTTATATTAGAATATTTTTTCTTAATAATATATAAAAGTACCCCGCACCCGCACCTTGATATTGAAAAATTAAAAAATCCCAAGCATCCCTATCCTTGCACCCGCACCGGTACTTCCTAGATTGGAGTTCTTGATGAAGCTTGGTTATTATGAGTTGTCTTCTTTTATCTTTTATAGTCGTATTCGTTATCGTATGTTCAGTTCACACCATTTTAGTTCGACCACAATGGTCAAGTCACAGAACAGGTCTAATGAGGACCTTTTCGAGCACAATTAGTTGTTATTAACCATATCTGTCTGTAAACAAACGCTAGACAGACAAATATAAGAGATACGAGTTTAAAAGATGATAGACGAGGCTATAAAAGAGAGTAAGGACTAAGGAGATTGTTGATCGAGAACATCAAAGGGCAATAGATGACATGTAAGAGCAGTATTATGCCGACAATGTTGTGGTACATGAATATTGAATTATAAGGTGTAGACATCATCCAATACATGATGATGTTTCCATTCGCGACGTCGTTTTGTGAGATGTGCTTGCACAACTAGTTTGATGGATGGTACCATGATCAACACAAAAAGAATTCTTGACAAATTTTGGATGCTCTAATGAATTACCAGCTGGAAAGAATTTAATTTGTTTACCAAACTGGATAAAAATCTTCATTAAAGAATTCAAATGAAGCATTGGTAGCTCTTGTTTCATAACAAATAATCGTGTCATTCTAGATTAATCATGCACAAGTGTATAACCAAATATTAAAACAGTTCGGACGAGGAAAACAGGAAGGTTCTCATATGTGGACTACATCAAATGACTTCAAACTAACGACCAGAACTACTACTTGGAAGAAGGAACACTATGATGAGCTTGCCCAACTTACACGCCTCACGATCCAAAGGAGACATAACTAGGAACAACTAACTTGAGTTTGACCAAAATTGGATGACCCAACTGAAATTGCCACTAAAGAAGCGGGACCGCAACACTCGAATCATGTGAGGAACGATAGGTTGAACCACCAAGATCCAAGTACAACAAGCCATCTTTCTCATGCCCTAAACTAATCATCTTCTTTGTTTTGAACTCCTAAAAGAAAGAAGTGGGAGAAATGGTTACAAAGTAGATAGTTGACTAGTAAAAAGCAAAGTTGAAATGGAATCACGAATATAAAGCCAGCAGTCTAAAGACAATGAAGAAATTGGATGGCGATGTTGGTTTTAGGGATATTTTGTCAAAGCTTAGAGAACACAATCGTCTCTCTTTGTCCATAGAAAATAAATAATTACAAAGGAGTCCTCCAAATAACACTAAAATGACATACGACCTATGTTACATGGACTCTTCTAAATAGGAAAAATACCTATTTCGACACGACTCTTTGTGGGCATGGATATGACACTTGGGTAGGATCCTTCTAGTGTAGTTTAGTGTAATTTTCAGACAAGAAAGGCAAAGTACCTGTGTCAGATATGAAATCCATACCCGTGTCCTCCGGACACTTTGAAGAGTTCGTTTAACATAGCATAAGACGACTAATATAAAATAAAACACTCAACACTCCTCGTCAAGCTAGTGCGAAGATATCTCTTATACCTAGCTTGCTAGGGATGAAGTGAAACGATCTACTAGCAAGGCTCTTAGTAAGGACATCAGCTAACTGCTCCTCGGACTTCACAAAATGAGTACATACACTCCCACTATTCAGCTTCTCCTTGATGAAGTGTGATCAATTTCCACATCCTTGACTTCAACTTTGTTGTCACAATACAATCTCATCGAGTCATTAGGCCCAAAACCAAGATCATATAGGATAACCTGAATCCATAGCAACTCACACTCCCTGTGCCATGGCTCTAAACTTTGTCTCTGCACTGAATCTCGCCACCACTGACTGTTTTTTGCTTCTCCAAGTTACTAAGTTGCCCCCAACGAAGGAGCAGTATCCTGTTGTTGACCTCCTGTCCGTTACTGGTTCGGCCCAATCTACAGCTGTATAGGCCTCGACTTGAGTGTGGCCATGCTTAGCAAAGAACAAACCTTTCCAGGGCGCTGACTTGAGATACCTCACAATTCGAAAGACAGCTAAAGATGAATCTGTCTCGAAGAATGCATAAATTAGCTAACCACACTCGCAACAAAGGCAATGTCCGGTCTAGTGTGAGATAGATAAATCAGTTTACCTACCATCCTTTGATATCTCCCTTTATCAACTGGTTCTCCACTTGGATCATCACTGAGTTTCATATTAAGATCCATTGGCGTATCAACTGCCTTACTTCCAACCATCCTTGTTTCCTTTAGCAAATCAAAAACATACTGTCTCTGAGATATGGATATCCCATCTTTGGATCTTGTAACTTCTATTCCCTAGAAATACTTTAAGCTTCCCAAATCCTTAATTTCAAGTTCTTTAGCAAGATAATTTTTCGACTTCCCCATCTCTTCCAAGTCATTTCCAGTGAGAATAATGTCATCTACATACACTATCAAAGCAGTCACTTTACCCCCTGAAGAGTGCTTAAAGAAGAGAGTATGATCACCTTGGCTTTGACTGAACCCATACTTGATCATGGCTTGTGAGAACCTATCAAACCACGCTCTAGGTGATTGTTTGAGCCCATACGACCTCTGTTGTTAAAATCGTACGATACACGATACGTATCGTACGATTCAATACGATACACCTGCTTTTTGATACGAATCGTATGCATGAATCGAAGCCCTCACCTAATCGCAGATGAATCGTGCGATACTATACTTATCGTGCGATACGATACGCTTTTACGATACGATGCGATTCTGTCGAGAGGAGTTCGAACATGTCGATGTCTTGTTTCTCTCACAAGATTTGAACCAGATGGTATAATATACATAATATAAACATATATATACTAATATAATACAACCTAAGTTAGGGACAAAGTCACAAAAGTCAAAAAAGTGAACCAATATAGCATACTAATATATATATATATAATATAATATGTATACTACATCTCTCACACGGTCGAGTGCCGATAACATGAGAGAATGTGAGATGGTTTCTTTTCCAATTTCTTTTTTCCCCCTATGAAAAGCGGGTCCCACCTTAGCATATAGTCATATAAAAGTGAGAATTTGCGTTATTGTGCACACTTGATACAAACTTGAAATTTAGAAGTTGTGATGAATCTAATGGTAGTAATGAGGAATTTACTGATTTAATGAAGTATGTTTCATTGCATTTATCTATTTTGTTCACGGTCGGTGGGATTTGAACCCACATTTCTTGCCAATAACCTAAATTCACAATGCCTTTCCAAAGCTTAGATGTATTTTATATCATTATTTGATTGTTCTTTTCTTCTACTTTTCATTCTACATAGTTTTCATCCTTTTTATTGTTTTTTTTTTTAATTTGTTACCGAATCTTACGATTCATGATTCGCGAATCTCGATTCGATACACTACTGACATTTCGATTCACGATACGAATCCCGATTTGACAACCTTGCATACAACGACTTCCTGAGACGACACACTTTCCCTTTTGTCTTGGTGTCCTTAAAGCCTGGAGGAACATCCATGTACACTTCCTCCTCCAAGTCACCATGCAAAAAAACATTCTTGACGTCAACTTGATGTAATGGCCACTCCAAATTTACTGCAAGAGACGACAAAATTCTAATAGAGTTCATCTTGGCCATCGGAGCAAATGTTTATAGATAATATACTCCATAAGTCTGAGTAAATCCTTTAGCCACCAACCTGGCTTTGTACCTCTCAATGACCCCATCAGCATTGTGTTTCACAGTGAACACCCACTTGCACCCTACTGTCTTCTTCCCTTGAGGTAACACTGCTAATTCCCAAGTGCCATTTTTGTGAAGTGCTTTTATCTCTTCAACCATGGCAGATTTCCATTTAGGATCAGAAAGAGTTTCCTGGACATGGTTAGGAACAGAAATAGAGGCAAGTTTGGACACAAGCTCTATAAGACGGAGATGAACGGGGTGGAAACAAAGGAAACAAATTTAGAGAGAGAGGATGTTTAGTACATATCCTAGTGCCCTTCTGATGAGCAATAGGAATGTCTAAATCATCATGAGAATGAGGACTATGAGGATCAAGAGTATGAGTAGAAGGACTGGAAATACTTAAGACCATCATCACTAGAAGAGATCGCTATAGTGAGGGGAAGGAACAACTTCCATTTCTGCTGCCCCAAACCTTTTCCTCACATTATTCTTTGAATGTCAACAATTCTTTTCCCCTTTTTTTGGTTTCTCCCTCGTATTTCTCTCCTTCTCCCTCGCTCTCTCTCTTTTCTCTTCTCCCTCATTCTCGCCCTCATAATTTTTATCTTTAGTGACTGGGATAGTCACCTCCACAGGCATTTCTTCCTCTTCCTGAATCACCACATGCATCTCTTCCTCATTCATTCTTTCCCCCCTGAAGAGATGGCTGAGAAGACTGGAAGTAGGACTGTGTCTCATGGAAGGTGACATCCATAGAGACGAACCACTTACAAGACGGAGGGTGTTAACACTTATTCCCTTTCTGTGTGGGTAATTTTAGAACCAACAAAACACTTTATAGCACGAGGGTCCAATTTCTTTCAGGATGGGGAATGATTGCGAACAAAGTAGACACAACCGAACTTTAGGAGGGATAACGAACATGGAAGACGGATGGAGGAGAATCTTAATGGGAGCTTTCTTACCAAGAACATGAGTGGGTAACTGATTGATGAGCAGCCGTTAAGTCTACCTCCCCCCAATAAGACTTTGGAACCTGTATCGAAAACATCATAGACCATGGTTTCCTACAGTTGACGATTCTTGCGCTTAACAACTCCATTTTGTTGTGGAGTGCTAGTGCAAGATGTCTGGTGAATCATGTCAAAAAAATAGTCTTTGAGACCACCATAAATATATTACCCCCCTTTATCGGAACGTACGATTTTGACAACTATACTGAATTGAGTACATAGCATTTTGTAAAGTATTTTAAAAATAGAAAACACCTCACTCTTCTCTTTCACCAAATACACCCAAGTAGTACGAGAACATTCATCAATAAAAGTAACAAACCACTTATAACCATTCAAGGGAGAAATATGAGACGGACCCCAAAACATCAGTGTGTATAAGTGTAAACGGAATAGTACTTTATTCAAACTAGAATTAAATGTAGCACAATGGTGTTTGCCAAGTTCACATGCCTCATAGAAAACATTAGAAACACTCTGATTTTTTATTAGAGAAGGAAACAAATAATGAAGTAAATAAAAAGGAACGAGTCTCTAGTGCCACAACCAAGCCTCTTTAGGAAGAACCTCCCACAGTGAATGATTTGCACTTCTGGTTAGACTTCCACTCGTAGCTTCATTGGGCAAGAGAAAATAAAGGTCATTCTCCTCTTTACCACTGCCAATCGTCTTCTTTGTGTAAAGATCCTGGAAAACACAATGAGATGGAAAGAAGGTTACACTAGACTGAAGATCACGTGTGATTCGACTAATGGAAAGAAGATTAGTCGAAAAAGTAGGAACAATAAGGATCGATGATAAAGGCAATGAATTCGGGGCATAAATAACTCCTTTACCAAACATAAGAAAGGGTACCATTAGTAGTTCTAACTTTATATTTGCCTAAACGAGGATCATAAGTAGGAAAGGCAGTAGACAGACCAGTCATGTGATCAGAAGCCCTAAATTCAATGATCCGTGGTTGTCTAGAATTAACTTGTAAAGCACTTGTAAGATTAGCAAAATTACTGTATGAGCAAAAGACGTAGAAGCACTCGTGGGAGTGTCCAACTGAGCCACAATATGCCGCAATGTCTCCATATCGGTACTACTAATACCTCCAAGAGTAAGTGGGCCCGTGGGGATGCAGCGGAAGTATCCTCCGGGTAACTAGAATGAGGGCCAGTGGGCAAGTGGGCCCGTGGTCCACTCCCCCCACCACCACTACGTCTACTCCCTCTTCCCTTGGTCAATGGAGGACGACTGTGAAGCTTTCAGCATGTCTCTCGAGTATGTCGAGATCTCTTGCAATAATCACATAATAACTTAACTTTGTCATCATGAACTTCATAGGTATTTTCCTTGCGGTTATTAAGACCTTTTCCTCCTCTCTGATTGGAAGAGACCTAAGCATACCTTTTACTGGAAATAGAAGGAAGCATAGCTGATCGGCGACTCTCCTCATTCTAAACATACGCAAATGCTTCCTTGAAAGAGGGTAACGGTTTCCATTCCAAGAATTCGACTCCTCACCTGATCAAACTCCGGATTGAGTCCAACCAGAAATTTAAAGATTCTCTCACTCTCAATATACTCCTTAAAGTTGGCACACTGGATGGTAGCTCTTCAGATGATCAAGACGCTTCCACAGAGAGCATAAAGAGGTATAGTGCTGGATAGTAGGGCGATGCCCTTGTACCTCGGCTTCGATACTCCTCCGAAGCTCATAAACTTGGGCCACATTCCCTTTCTGGGAGTAAGTTTTGCTGAGAGTTATTTTTATTTTATCTTTGTATGGGGGTTTATTTGTAATTCTCCTTATTTCCCCCTTTGTGGGTTTAATATGATAACACAGAGAGAGAGTATTGCTCTCTCTATGCCTGTAAACTTTTCTCTCTTGGATTCAACATGGTATCAGAGCCCCTTAGTTAGGGTTTGTCTCCTCCACCACCAATCACTACCCAATAGCCCACACCCCAACGATGACAGACCCAACAAAAGGCTGCACTTTTATAAGACCCAAAGAGGTGCACGTTACAGACCCAACAAGAGGCTGCACGTGAGAGAGCATATTAGATAATGTGTCCCACGTGGAATAAATATGGGGTTAACTATGGCTAGATATTTATGTTGGGCCCCTCCACCTAATAGCTTAAGCTTGTGGGTTGGAGCCAAAGTTTATTCTGTTGAGTTTCATTAGTTATAAATGTTTTATTTATTTTATGATTAGTATAGGGACTTGTGTGTAATTACTTGTTCTCTTGTTATTATAAATAAAGAGGTCTCACAGTTGTGAGATTAAGCCTTCAATAATATTGTGTAATGTTATTCAACATGGTATCAAAGCCTCCCTAAATTAGGGTTCTGTCACCACCACCAGCCGCCTACCATCACCACCATCAGCCGCCACCCTAACCTTAACCCTAACCCTAGCCAACCCAACGAGAGTTTCATCGCGAAGTTACTGTTCATCGCGAAGTTACTGTTCATCGCAGCACTATTCATCGCGCACTGTTCATCGCTGCACTATTCATCGCTGCACTGCTCCTAGTTTGTTCGTCTTCGATCCGTAAGCGGATCTATGTTGTTTAATTAGATCGGATCATCTTAGGCTTCCCTTGACCACCATCCCTTGATCATCTGCATCCTTCATCATGTCAAAAGATGATGTGATATCTGAGAAATCTATTGCCGCCTCTTCAGGTTCTTCTATGGGTAACGAAAGACAGTCGTACGTTACTGAGAATCCGGGTTCCAAAATCACCACTGCTTTGTTCAATGGTGCTAATTACCTCTCATGGTCCCAATCGGCAACTTTATGGCTCCGTAGTCGATATAAATTCGGTTATGTGGATGGTTCAGTCAAGGCCCCTACTCGTGATGATCCGACATATCTCAAGTGGGAAGGTGATAATTCTCTTGTTATGAGTTGGCTAGTTCATTCTATGGAACCCGAACTTGCAGATCCATTCTTATCTATGGGCACGGCCAAAGATATTTGGGATACTTTAGCTGAAACATATTCCCGTCAAGGGAATGTTGCCCAAGTGTATGAACTTCGAAGAGCAATTCAGGACGAAGTTCAAGGGGATCGCACTACTCTCCAGTATTTCACCGCTCTAGGCTCTCTTTGGAAGCGACTTGATCATTTAATCACATTTCATCCCTCTAATCCAACTGATGCTGTGGGTTTTCAGAAATACATTGAAGGGGAAAGAATCTTCAAGTTTTTAGCCGGTCTTAGGCCAGAGTTTGATCCAGTTCGTGGCCGTATTTTGGGTATTGTTCCCCTTCCATCTCTTCGAGAAGCTTTTTCTATTGTGCAAGATGAAGAAAGTCGCCGCTCTGTTATGTGCCCTCTTCATCGACAGATAGGTCAGCCTTGGTATCCTCTAATCAACGGGGCGACAAGGCCTTTACTCCTCCGAGAGAACCCCAGTATATGGGACGTGACACCAACAATAATTGACCTTGGTGTGATCATTGCAATCGTCTCGGACACACTCGCGAGACATGTTGGAAGCTTCATGGGCGTCCTTCCTTTCCCAGGGGACGTGGTGGTGGTCGTGGTCCTCCACGAGCTCATTTGACTACTGACTCATCTCTGTCTGAGAAGAAAGATACTCTTGCCTCAGCTCCTCCATCGTCTTCTCCAGCAATGGGAAACATCAGTAGTGCCGATATCGAAACACTCCGCCGTATTATGACTCAGTTGAACACTCCATCTGCCTCTACTTCCTTTGCCCAGTCAGGTATTTTTGCTAATTTTTCACATGCCTTACATGCTGATTCTAGTCAACCATGGATTATTGACTCCGGAGCTTCTGATCACATGACCGGTCTTTCCTCTGTATTCTCTTCTTATACCCCAAGTTCTGGTAAAGAGAAAGTTAAAACTGCAGATGGTTCTCTTTCATCCATCTCTGGTAAAGGTGTCATTAAAATTTTTAATTCATTACCTTTATCTTCAGTACTTCATGTTCCTAATTTCTCTACTAATCTTTTATCCATTGCTAGGATTACTCATGATCTTAACTGTAGTGTTACCTTCTTCCCATCTCATTGTGTCTTTCAGGATCTCTCCACGAAGAAGGTGATTGGCAGTGGTAGAGAGGAGAATGGCCTATATGTTCTGCTGCCAGAGGGAGCCACACAGGGAAACTTACCACAAGCAGCTCATCATATACAGAGAGAGACTATTCCTAGGGAAGCTTGGTTATGGCATCAGAGATTAGGCCACCCTTCGTTTTATTTACTTCGTTTTTTATTTCCTTCTCTTGTCAGCAATAAAAGTGTTTCCAACATTTCTTGTGAGGCTTGTGAGTTGGGAAAACATCATCGTGCAACTTATAATTCTAGTTTTAATAAAAGTACTGTTCCATTTGCTATTATTCACACTGATGTTTGGGGTCCTTTGCCTATTATCACTCTAAATGGCTATAAGTGGTTTGTTACCTTTATTGATGATTGTACTCGCACTACTTGGGTTTATTTGATGAAGGATAAGAATGATGTTTTTTCCATCTTTAAATCCTTTCATAAAATGATATGCACACAGTTTAGCACAGTTGTCAATGTTGTTCGGTCTGACAAAGGGGGGGAATACATCTTTGGTGGTCTCACTCACTATTTTTCTGAACATGGAATGATCCATCAAACTTCTTGCACTAACACCCCTCAGCAAAATGGTGTTGCAGAGAGAAAAAACCGTCATTTGTTAGAATCAGCCAGGTCTATGCTCTTCTCTATGCATCTTCCCAAGTCTTACTGGGGGGAAGCAGTCCTAACTGCATCCTATCTTATCAACCGTCTTCCTTCTCGTGTCCTTGGTAAGAAAGCTCCAATTGAACTTCTTACTAAGTCATCCTCCATTTTTCCCATTCCTCCTAAAGTGTTTGGTTGTGTGTGTTTTGTCCACAATCATTCTCCTTCTCGTCGGAAGTTAGATCCTCGTTCTGTCAAATGTGTCTTTGTTGGTTATTCTCCTACTCAAAAAGGGTACAAGTGTTATCATCCTCCTACTCGTCGGTGGTATGTATCTATGGATGTCACTTTTGATGAAACACTTTCCTACTTTCAGTTCTCTCTTTCTCCTCTTCAGGGGGAGATAGACCAGCAAGCAGAGCAACCTGCTTTCATTGTTCCCTTTCCTATATCTAGCGAGGAAGAGGAAGGAAAAAAAGGAAAAAGAGAGAATGAGGGAGAAAAGAGTGAGCAGAAAAAAGGTGAGGAAGAGGGAGAAAAAGGAGAGAAAAAAGGAGAGGAAGAGAGAGAAGGTAAGGAATTGTTACCGTATACCAAGGATAAGAGGAGACAAATTTTTGGGGCAGCAGAAAAAAGGCACATATCTCCAATCCCGCTTCAATCGCCTTCTAGTGAAGATGATTCAGGTATTTCCTCTCCTTCTATTGCTAATTCTCCAATACCTGTTATTGTTGATCCATCTGATGATGATGATTTAGACATGCCTATTGCCCTGCGAAAGGGAACTAGAGCATGTACTAAACATCCTCTTTCAAATTTTGTTTCATTTTCTCATCTCTCTCCCTCATATAGGGCATTTGTGTCCCAAATCGATTCTGTGTCTATCCCTAACCATGTTCAGGAAGCTTTGTCTAATCCTAATTGGAAGAATGCCATGGTTGAAGAGATGAAAGCTCTTCACAAAAATGGGACGTGGAAATTAGCAGAGTTACCTCGAGGTAAAAAGACGGTAGGATGCAAGTGGGTATTCACCGTGAAACATAATGCGGATGGGACTGTTGAGAGATACAAAGCCAGGCTTGTTGCTAAGGGCTTTACTCAGACATATGGGGTTGATTACCAAGAGACATTTGCCCCGGTTGCAAAAATGAACTCCATCAGGATCCTTCTGTCGCTAGCAGCAAATCTGGAATGGCCCTTGCATCAGTTTGATGTCAAGAATGCATTTCTACATGGTGACTTGGAAGAAGAAGTGTATATGGATATTCCTCCCGGGTTTGAGGATAGTAAGACACAAGGTAAGGTATGTCGCCTTCAGAAATCCTTATATGGCCTCAAGCAATCTCCTAGAGCCTGGTTCGATAGATTTTCTCAAGCTATGATACGATATGGTTTCAGACAAAGCCAAGGCGATCATACTCTCTTTATCAAGCATTCATCACAAGGGAAATTGACTGCTTTGATAGTCTATGTAGACGATATAGTTCTCACAGGCGATGACTTAGTTGAAATGGAACAATTGAAGACCTATCTTGCCAAGGAGTTTGAAATTAAGGATCTAGGAGATTTGAAATATTTTCTTGGAATAGAAGTGGCACGCTGCAAGGAAGGCCTGTTTATATCCCAACGTAAGTATGTCCTGGATCTCCTAAAGGAGACAGGTTTGCTTGGTTGTAAAGCTGTTGATACTCCCATGGATCCAAATATGAAGCTCAGTGATGATCCCAGTGGAGAACCGGTTGAAAAGGGAAGATACCGGAGACTAGTGGGCAAACTTATCTATTTGGCTCATACCAGACCGGATATCGCTTTTGCTGTTAGTGTGGTAAGTCAATTTATGCATGCTCCTAGACAACTCCATCTTTAGAATTATGAGATATCTTAAGTCAGCCCCAGGGAAAGGGCTGTTCTTTGCCAAGAATGGTCATACACTTGTTGAAGCCTACACTGACGCTAATTGGGCAGGTTCAGTGATGGATAGGAGATCAACTACGGGGTATTGCACATTTGTGGGAGGTAATTTGGTCACATGGAGAAGCAAGAAGCAAGCAGTGGTAGCAAGATCCAGTGCAGAGGCCGAGTTTAGAGCTATGGCACAAGGAGTATGTGAATTATTATGGATTCAGATAGTTTTGACTGATCTGGGGTTTGGGCCAAAGGACTCTATGAAACTGTACTGTGATAGTAAATCAGCCATTAGCATTGCTCATAATCCGGTCCAACATGATAGGACAAAACACGTGGAGATTGACAGACATTTTATAAAGGAGAAGTTAAATTGTGGAAGCATTTGTACTCCATTTGTCAAGTCTGGGGAGCAGCTAGCAGACGTTCTTACCAAGAGTCTAGCAAGTCGTTCGTTTCACTTTATCCTTAGCAAGCTGGGAATGAGAGATATCTTCGCACCAGCTTGAGGGGGAGTGTTGAGTTTCATTAGTTATAAATGTTTTATTTATTTTATGATTAGTATAGGGACTTGTGTGTAATTACTTGTTCTCTTGTTATTATAAATAAAGAGGTCTCACAGTTGTGAGATTAAGCCTTCAATAATATTGTGTAATGTTATTCAACATCTTCATGGTATCAGAGCTAGGTTAGTGGCCTTTACATCAATTCGATGTTAAGAATGCTTTCTTACATGATGACTTAGAGGAAGAAGTGTACATGGATGATCCTCGAGGTTTTGAGTATACCAATATAAAGGGAAAAGTGTTTCGCCTCATAAAGTCACTGTATGGGCTCAAGCAATCACCTAGAGCATGGTTCAATAGATTTTCACAAGCCATGGTTAGGTATAGATTTAAACAGAGCCAAGGAGGTCATACTCTTTGCATAAAGCACTCTTCAGGGGGTAAGTTGACTGTCTTGATAGTCTATGTAGATGCTATAGTCCTCACACGGGATGACTTCGAGGAAATGGGACAGTTGAAAGCTTATCTTGCTTAAGGAACTATCAAGGATTTGGGAATTTAAAGTACTTCTTGGGAATTGAAGTTGCTCGATCTCAAGAGGGAATATTTATTTCACAGCGAAAGTATGTCTTGGATTTACTAGAGGAGACTGGAATGCTTGGGAGTAAGGCAGCTGATACTCCGATGGATCCAATTCTGAACTGAAACTTACTGATGATCCTAGTGAAGATTAGTGGACAAGGGAAGATTTCAGAGGCTGGTAGGTAGGCTGATTTATCTTTCACATGCCAGATATTGCATTTGCTGTTAGTGTAGTTAGTTTGTGCACTCTCCTAGACAGACTCACCTGGATGCTCTTTTTCGAATTATGAGGTACCTCAAGTCAGCTCCAGGAAAAGGGTTGTTCTTTGGTAAACATGGTCACACCCAAGTAGAAGCTTATACTGACGTGGATTGAGCTGGGTTAATAACTGACAGAAGATCTACTATGAGATATTGCTCCTTTGTTGGTGGCAATCTTGTTACTTGGAGGAGCAAAAAGCAGTCAGTAGTGGCAAGGTGAAGTGCAGAGGCAGAGTTTCGAGCCATGGCACAAGGAGTGTGTGAACTGTTGTGGATTCAGATTATTTTAGTTGATCTTGGATTTAGGCCGAAAGATTCGATGAGGTTGTACTGTGACAAGAAATCAGCTATCAACATTGGTCACAATCCTGCAGGTTGAAATCGATCAACACTTTATTATGAAATTAAATAATGGGACTATCTATACTCCCTTCGTAAGGACAGAGGGACCTTTTCATTTTATTCTTAGCAAGCTGGGCATGAGAGATATATTTGCACTAGCTTGAGGGGTTGTGTTGAGTTTTTTTATTTTATCTTTGTATGAGGATTTATTTGTAATTCTCCTTATTTCCCCCTTAGTGGGTTTAATATAATAACAGAGAGTGAGTATCGCTCTCTCTAAGTCTATAAATCTTTTCTCTCTTGGATTCAACAAGTCTGTGCAAGGGAATCCCAAATATCCTGTGCAGTGTCCATGTAGGTAAACATAAGCAATCTCAAGCTTCTTTGAATGGATGAGCCAACTCATAATGAGGTAATTATCCACTTCCCACTTCGCATAGGTGGGATCATCTTGACTAGGTACCTTGATTGTACCATTCACATAACCGAACTTTGCTTGGCTGCGGAGCCAAAAAGTTGCCGACTGGGACCATGACAGATAGTTTTCATCATTGAACAGAACAACGGTGATCTTTGAACCAGGGTTCTCGGTAATGAATAGTTTCGCATTACCTGTAGGAGAACTCGTAGTACTGCCATTTAGTTGAGGTGTTACAGATGCCAAATCTTCTTTTGCCACGAACAACACACACAGCTATCAAGGCAAACCTAGTAGTTACATGCACCGTTCTGGTGCAATTGTCCAATCGTTGGATAATCATTTGTCCGAACACGGACCTAAAGTAGAGCTGACGAAGGGTTGTGATCAGACCAACACTCTTGCAGAACTTAGGGCTGGCCTAGGGTTGAAGGCCGAGAGGAGAAGGGTGAGAAAAATAAGGGGAATTAGGCCAGGGGGGTTGCTGGCTATGGGCTGTCTGTCTCTGGTAGTACGGTGCAAGGCCCGAGAGGCGTGGGTGGTGCACAGTTGTTGGCGCAAGGCCTAAGGGGCTTGGGTTGTTTAGACGGCCCCTGGGTGGTTAAGGTAGGGATTGTGTGGCCTTGGGTGATGTTGGCGCAGAGGTGGGTGATGGTAGGATGAGGTTTCGGTGGTGGTGGTGGCTGTATCCCTAACTAGGGTGGCTCTGATACCATGTTGGTTTTAAAGAGAATATTTGTCAAGGCTTAGAGAGCACAGTTGTGTCTCTTTGTCCTTTTATTCATCCAAGTAAATAGAAAATAAATAATTACATAGGAATCCTCCAAATAACACTAAAATGACATAAGACAACTAATATAAAATAAAACACTCAACAGTCGAACACATTTCTCAAGCACCGGTGGAGAGGACCCAATAGGTGAATAAATATGATGATATACCAGGCATATGTAGCGGGCTTTCGCCTTGGTACTATGGATGAGGTTATTCTTCGTGACCGATACAGATGGATGATATGAATGGGCATGCACTTCAAGGTAGTCGGTTGTGGGGCGAGAAAGACATCATAGTAGGAGGATTTCAATAAAAATAACTCAAGTAGAAGGTGGAATGTTCGATGATGTTTAAAGTACAACATCATTAGGGTGTCCTAGGATGGAATTCCTTCAACAACGAAACCTTAAGGATCTAATTTTGAGCCCAATCTTAAAGATGAGTCTATTCAACAAGAGACCTCTATATATATAGATATTGAACTCCACACAGAGAGTTGATGGTGATGCTAATGGTAGGGTTGGCAATGGGGGTTCAAACTTGTGCGCCCGCCTGAATTCACCCGTACTTAATCGATTTTGGGTTGGCTTGATTTATATGCGGGTCTGAACAGGTTGCCCAAAGACGAACTGTGCCTTGAGCGGATTGAATTTAGGTATCTGGCAGGTTCTATGGTGCTTAACCTGTACGGGTTGGGCGGGGTAGTTTACGTGTTCAATATGTAAAATGTCTAGGACCAAGAGAACACTGCGTACGCCTTTCTGTTTATCCAACCTAGATTGTCAAATTGATCTCTCTCAATCACTTGTCCACTGACAGAACCCTAGATCTCACACCTGGAGAGTTCTTTCTCATACACACTCTCTCTTCGAACACAGATTGAGTATACAATCTCTTTCATCTATTTCTCTCCTAACTGTTGAGAGTATTTATTTTTATTATTAGTTGCTTTGTGTTAATAAGTTATCATTGAGGGTCTACACGCAATTTATTTTGCTTCTTCTTTGTTTAATATAAAGTGGGTTAGATAATTTTCTAACCCTAACGCTTCTATAATATTGTTTCTACATGGTATCAAAGCCATGGATTCCCAATCCTAACCCCATCACTGCGGCAGCCACCACCTCCCAGCTTTCGCCTGACCACCACCACACTGTTCCGCAGCCCACAACCCACCACCATCCTTAGCTGCAACCCACCACACACCTCCCAGCCTGCGTCGCAACCCAACACCGCCCACAACCTGCGCGGCTGCACCGCAGCTCCTTCCAACTCGCCCTGGCCCTGCGCAACCCTAACCCCACTCTCCCTTGACCCTGCGACACCCATAGTCCCACCCTGGACTGATTCCTCAACATCTCCACACCTTTACCCTAGTTCTCGAGCCCCACAGGGGCTGGTTTCAATCAGCAACCATACGTGTGCTGCTGTTTTGATTCCTCTTTTTTTTTTTGGCACTTGTTAGGTTCCTTTATGGACCCTTGATCTGTTTCTAAGAATTTTGTGAGTTCCATCTTCTCCGTTTTCTTTCACCTTTGTTGGGTTTTCCATTATATCTGGAACTATGGACGATCCCACCAAACCGAAAACTTCCACTCCAACCACAATTCAGACGGTGGTTGCTTCATTGGATCCCAACCTTAAAATTACTCCCACGCTATTTGATGGCCAGAACTATCTGAAGTGGTCACATGCGGTGGAATTGTATTTGAAGGCACGTGGGAAGATGGGACACACCTTGATGGGCGTGTGACAACCCTTCTTTCTATAGATCTAGGCTATGATAAATGGGAGATTGAAAATTTCGTGATAATGGCATGACTTATTAATTCTATGGTTCCCCAAATTGGCGAAAGTTTCTATCGCATGAAGACTGCAAAGGCAATTTGGGACACTGTTACCTCCACTGTTCCACAACGAGGGAACTATCCACAGGAGTTTTGAGTTGCTTCGTTCTATTGACCGTTCTGAACAAGGTGACCTGGCCATCACCAAATATTTTCAGTTTCTTACTACTAGTTGGGATCGCATTGACCATCTTCAGGCCTATCAGCCTGTGTGTCACTGATGCTGAGGAATATCGGAAGTTACTAGAAAAGCAGAGAAGCTTTAAATTTCTCTACGGACTTTAGCCAAATTATGATGCAGTTCATAGTAGGGTACTTGGGATGGACACTATTCCCACTCTTCAAGAGGCCTTTGCTTATGTCTAGAATGATGAGAGTCGTCGCTTTGTTATGCTTCCATCTGCATCTACCGAGAGGTTTGTCTTAGTTTCTGTTTCGCCTAGAGATGGGACCAACAGTCGGCTTCTTCTGAACGGTTTGTCATGATCTGTGACTATTGTTTTTGTTGAAAGAATATTTTGGCAAAAACTTAGGGTTAACAATTTGTCATACCCTTTTATATTAACATTAATAACAAGAAATAAATATTACAATAAGACCCCAAAAGACAATAAAACATTATAAAAACTAACATAACAATTCAACACTCCCTCTCAAGCGCGTACAAAAATATCTTTCATGCCCAGCTTGCCTAGAATAGAGTGAAAATGTTGGCTCCCAATACCCTTAGTAAGAGCGTCTGCAACCTGATCACCTATCTTCACAAAAGGAATACAAATGGTACCATTACTGAGATTCTTTTTAATGAAATGTCGATCAATTTCTACATACTTGGTGCGATCATGTTGAACTGGATTATGAGCTATACTAATTGCAAACTTATTATCGCAATATAACTTCATAGAGTCCAAATGTTCAACCTTCAAATCTCTCCACAATGACTTAATCCAGAGAAGCTCACAAATACCTTGAGCCATAGCCCTAAACTCGGCTTCAGCACTAGACCTGGCCACAACATTTTGCTTCATACTTCTCCAAGTAACCAGGTTTCCCCCTACGAATGTGCAATAACCCGAAGTAGATCTCCTGTCAGTAACTGAGCCAGCCCAATCGGCGTCAGTACAAGCCTCCACCTTAAGATGATTATGCTTAGCAAAAAATAATCCTTTCCCGGGAGCAGATTTCAGGTATTGAAGAGTCCGAAAGACAGCTTCCTGATGTGACTCTCATGGAGAATGCATGCATAAATTGGCTAACAACACCAACTGCAAACGCAATATCTGGGCGAGTATGAGACAAGTAAATGAGTTTCCCAACAAGTCTCTGATATCTCCCCCTATCCACCATAGCTCCACTACTATCATCGCTAAGCTTCTGATTCGGTTCCATGGGTGTATCACACGCTTTGCTCCCAAGCATCCCTGTCTCTTTCAATAAATCCAAAACATACTTCCTCTGAGATATAAAGATCCCATCTTTAGACCGAGCAAGTTCAATGCCAAGAAAAAATCTCAATGCCCCTAAGTCCTTGATTTCAAATTCAATGGCCAAATAACTCTTCAACTTTCTCATTTCCTCCAAGTCATCTCCTGTAAGTACAATGTCATCAACATAAACTATAAGAGCTGTAGTCTTACCTTGCAATGAATGTTTGATGAACAATGTGTGATCTGCGTGACTCTGTCTAAAGCCATAACGAAGCATTGCCTGTGAAAATCTCTCAAACCACGCTCTTGGGGATTGCTTCAAACCATATAAAGACTTCTTGAGTCTACACACCTTTCCCTCAGTTTTTGAGTCCTCAAAACCTGGAGGCACATCCATACACTTCTGCTTCCAAATCACCGTATAAAAATGCATTTTTTACATCAAATTGGTGGAGTAGCCAGTCAAGATTAGCAGCAAGAGATAGAAGAATTCTGACAAAGTTCATCTTGGCGACTGGTGCAAAGGTCTACTCATAGTCAACACCGTAGGTCTGAGTAAACCCCTTTGCCACCAACCGAGCTTTATAACGCTCAATAGAACCATCAGCCTTATGTTTCACCGTGTACACCCACTTGCATCCCACAGTCCTTTTTCCCTTGGGCAATGTAGTCAATTCCCAAGTGCCACTTTTATGAAGAGCTTTCATCTCCTCAACTATGGCATGTTTCCACTTGGGATCAGCAAGAGCTTCCTGAAAATGGTTAGGGACACTCACAGAAGAAACTTTGGAAAGAAAGACTCTATAGGACGGAGACAATCGAGAATAAGACACAAAGTTTGAAATAGGATGTTGTGTACAAGACCTAACACCTTTACGAACTGCAATAGGAACATCTAAATCATCAGGTTCAGAAATAGAAGTGATAGAATTACCTGAATCAGAGTCACTAGGATCATCATCACTTAGAGAGAATGGCAGTGGAGGATGTGGAGGAGAAGTAGCATCTTTGGCCTCCCTCTTACTCTTACTCCATGTCCCTTTGGAATAAACTAACAACTCTTTCTCTTTTTCATTCCCCGCTGGTTCCCCATCATTAATGTTTTCCATTACTCTCACCGTCTCCCTCTCATCATTTATTTTATCCCCCACTTCAAACATCATAGGTAAAGGACTCTCAGATACCTCTTCAACATATGGCTGCTCCCCCTGAAGAGGTGAGGTGGAATCAAGGAAGTATGACCGAGACTCGAGAAATGTGACATCTATAGACACAAACCACTTCCGAGACGGAGGATGATAGCATTTATACCCCTTCTGAGTAGGAGAGTAACCGACGAAAACACATTTGATGGCACGGGGATCTAACTTCTCGCGTGTTGGAGAATGATTATGGACATAGCATATACAACCGAACACTCGAGGAGAAATGGAGAAGGGAGAAGATGATGGAGAAAGTACTTGTAGAGGTGATTTTTTATCCAAAACACGAGTGGGGAGACGATTAATGAGATAAGCAGCTGTCAAGACAGCTTCACCCCAATAAGGCCAAGGAGCGTTAACAGAGAAGAGTAAGGATCTAGCAACATCTAAGAGATGACGGTTTTTTCGTTCTGCTTCCCCATTTTGTTGGGGGGTATCAGTACAAGACGTCTGATGAACAATGTCTTGGGCAGAGAAATAATCAGCAAGACCAGAATCAAGATATTCACCCCCGTTATCAGATCGTAAAACCTTAACAACAGCTCCGAACTGTGTGCCTAACATTTTATGAAAGTTTTTGAAAATGGAAAAAACTTCTTGTTTTTCTTTCATCATATATAACCAGGTTGTACGAGAAAAATCATTTATAAACGACACAAACCAACGATGACCCTTTAAAGAGAGTACGGGACGGACCCCAAACATCAGTATGTATTAAATCAAATGGAAGAGTACTTTTATTATTGCTAGGGGCAAAAGAAGCCCTATGATGTTTTCCAAGTTCACAAGCATCACAAGAAAAATTAGAAACATTATTATTAGAAACAGAAGAGGGAAACATATGTTTAAGTAAATAAACTGATGGATGGCCTAATCTCCTATGCCAAAGTCCTAAGTCTTCGGCTTTATTCCTAGAAACAACAGTATAATGAGCTATCTTTTCCCCTTCATCCAATATGTAAAGCCCATTCTCCTCTCTACCACTGCCAATCGTCCTCTTCGTGGTAAGATCCTGAAAGACACAGTGAGAAGGGAAAAAGGTTACACAACAATTTAAATCACGTGTAATACGACTCAAGGATAAAAGATTATGTGAGATACTCGGAACATGTAACACAGAGGTTAGTGATTAAGGAGTCACACGAATTAAACCTTTTCCAGAAACTGAAGAAAAGTACCATCAGCAATTTTAACTTTCTCTTGACCTGAATAAGGCTTATAATCAGAGAACAAGTTAGAAGAATGAGACATATGATCCGAAGCACCAGAATCAGTTATCCAAGGAAACGAAGAATGAGAGAGAAAAGCTCTTGCTGAAGTGACTGAGATACCTAACTGGGCAAAGGAGGATGAGGCACTGGTGGATGTAGAAGGAGCACAACGGGCCATTAGATTTTTGAGCGTCTCAAACTCAGTAGCAGATAATGGTCCAATAGAGGAAGACTCAACATAAGTAGCATCTGGGGCATCTGTAACTGCAGTATGATGAGCTCGGGCCTGACCACCACGACCTCCAGTGTATCCAGAACGACCCCCACGACCACGGCCACGACCACGAATACCCTGAGGACGACCATGGAGTTGCCAACATGTCTCCCTAGTATGATGTGGTCGAGAACAGTAGTCACAAAACTGTGTGCCCCTGTCCAAAGTACCAGATTCAGTCAAAGTCTCCTTACTACGGGCCTGCTTGGTACTATCAGATAGTGGAATGGATACTAAAGCAGATCTCTCAGTAGTGACAGGAGTGAGCATAGCTGAACGACGACTTTCCTCATTTTGCACATAAGCGAATGCTTCTTGAAGAGAGGGAAGACTATCCAACCCCAGAGCTCGACTACGGACTGAGTCATAATCAGCATGAAGTCCCTAGAGGAATTTAAACACTCGTTGCTTCTCTAGAAGCTTGCAATATCCCGCAAAATCAATAAGGCAAACTGGCTGGTAATCCTGTAAGTGATCCACCCGGTTCCAACTGGTGGTCAGAAAGGTGAAGTACTGAGTCACAGTCATAGACCCTTGCTCGGAACGATCAATTGAGCGTGTCAGCTCGAACTCCTGAGCATAATTCCCTTTCCTTGAATAAGTAGAAGCCACTGTCTCCCAAATATCTCTAGCCGTCTTCATACCATAGTAGCCTTCACCAATTTCTGGAATCATTGAATTGATCAACCAAGACATAATAAGGGAATTCTCAATTTCCCATTTATCATAGGTTGCATCTGTCGTGATCGGTGCCTGAATACGGCCATCAACATGGCCCATCTTCCCTCGACCCCACAAGTAAAGAGCCACCGATTGGGACCAGGTAAGGTAATTCTGGCCATTGAACAAGGTGGTGGTAATTTTCAGGTTGGGATTGTCCAGTGTAGTAATAACAGGGCTATCACTGGTGTAGATGATTTCGAACCTTCAGGAGACGTAGTCTTGGTCTCAGTGGTCATGGTTCCAAAATGCAAAGAAAATACCCACACCCAATACGAGGAAACAGAGAAGATGAAAAAAAAATTGGCACGATCAAGAATCAATCATCAATGGCCCATAAGGGGACCCAAAAAAAACCAGAGAAGAAACTACTACGAAATCAAAACAGCTTACTGATATTGGGCAAAGATCTAAATCTGCCCTAGGGTTAAAAGTGATTAATTTAGAGTAAAAGTCAGGCCAGGGTTAAGGTATGGCTGTGTAGGGCTTGTGGCTGGGTAAAGTGGGGTCAGGCGCAAGCCAGGGAAGGGGTATGGCCTGCGGCGCAGGCAGGGAGAGAGCTACAAGGCTCGGCGCAGGTCAGGAGGGTGATGGGGGTCTCGGCGCAGGCTGCTAGGGTGCTGGTGGTGTCGGCGCAGTCATGCTGGGTGGTGGTGGTGGTGTCAGCGCAAGTGGAGGGTGGTGGTGGTCACGGCACAGTGGTGAGGGTTGGCTCTGATACCATGTTGAAAGAATATTTTGGCAAAAACTTAGGGTTGACAATTTGTCATACCCTTTTATATTAACATTAATAACAAGAAATAAATATTACAATAAGACCCCAAAAGACGATAAAACATTATAAAAACTAACATAACAACTCAACAGTTTTAAGCCCCATCATGCTCGGGCTAACTGCTGGAGCCTCCATGGTCGCCCACCTGGTGGTCGAGGAGGAGGTCGTGGAGGTAGTTCCGGTGGCCGTGGAGAGACTGGTGCGCTTCTTTTTGCTGTTTCTGGGACTACTGCTTCGGTTTGTAGTGGTTCTGCTCCAACTTCTGATGCCAGCTCCTTGTCTGCCACCGAGCTTGAGACTCTCAGACACTTTATGGCCCGGGGTATTACACCGACATCTACAACCTCCTATTCATCCTTTGCCCAGTCAGGTAATTTAGTCACATCATCAAGAGCATATCTTTCTCATGTTTCCTCTCCTTAGATTATTGATTCCGACGCCTCTGATCATATGTCCCCTTCATCTAATCTTTTCTCTGGCTATGAGTCTTCTTCAGGCCAGGATAAAGTTAGAATAATTGATGGTACTTTCTCCTCAGTTATCGGGAAAGGTCTAATTCATGTTACCCCCTCTCTACCCTTGACTTCTGTGCTGCATGTTCCTCAGATTTCTCACAATCTTTTATCTTTGAGTTGTATTACTCGGGATTTAAACTGTAGTGTAACCTTTTAGCCTTCTCGTTGTGTGTTTCATGATCTTATCACGAGGGGGATGATTGGCAGTGGTAGAGAGGAGCATGGTCTCTACATTCTGGATGAAGGGGAGAAGTTGACTCATCATACCGTAGTTTTAAAGAATAAAGCTAAAGACCTACACCTTTGGCATTGGAGATCAGGACACCCTTTGTTTTTTTTTTTTACTTAGGCATATGCTTCCTAGTCTAGTAATGAATACTAGTATTTCAAAATTTTCTTGTGATACTTGTGAACATGGGAAACATTTTCGAGTTTCTTATGCTCCTAGTCATAGTTGTCAAAACGGGATTCGTATCATGAATCGAAATGATACATGTGAATCGAACCGGGATTCGCGAATCGTGAATCGTAAGATTTGGTAACAAATTAAAAAAACCATATAAACATATTCTTTTCTTTTCTAGGCTTGTATAAACATATCCTAAGTGGTTTAAAGAGGGTTGGTAATCAATTTTTTAAGAAAAAATTGGAACAATTAAGTTTTGTGCCTAGCAGTCAAGTGAATCGTAAGAATTGCGAATCGAATCGTAAGATTCACCTTAGATTCTTTTACATGTTCGATTTGTGCATCGATACGTATCGTTTTCATGATGAATCGTATCGAATCGTAAGATTCGCATCGCGAATCGTACGATTTTGACAACAGAGCTCCTAGTGATAATAAAAGTTCAGTTCTATTTACTTTAATTCATACTGATGTGTGGGGTCCTTCTCGAACTGTGTCATCGAAAGGTCATCGTTGGTTTGTTTCTTTTATTGATGATTTTTCTCGTACTACTTGGTTATATATGATGAAAGAAAAACGGGAAGTATTTAATATTTTCCAAAATTTCCACAAAATGGTCTGTACTCAATTTGGGGTTGTAGTGAAAATTTTGCGTTCTGATAATGGTGGTGAGTATATCGATTGTGGTTGGGGTGCATATTTTTCTTCTCACGGTATTGTTCACCAAACTTCTTACACTGCCACTCCACAACAAAACGAAGTGGTAGAACGCAAGAATCGTCAATTTCTAGATGTTGCTAGCTCCTTACTCTTCCAGGTTAATGCTCCTCTTACCTACTGGGGTGAAGCAGTTCTTACAGCTGCTTATCTCATTAATAGGCTCCCCACTCGTGTACTAAATACGGAAACACCCATTCAGGTTCTTTCTCATCCTTCCATCTCCTCATCTATTTTACCTCGTGTCTTTGCTTGTGTTTGTTTTGTTCATAATCATGCACCTAACCGGGGGAAGTTAGATCCTCGGTCTATTAAGTGTGTGTTTGTTGGGTACTCTCCTGCATAAAAGGGTTACAATTGTTATTATCCTCCATCTAGGAAATAGTTTGTCTATGGATGTCACTTTCCACGAGTGATAGTCTTATTTTGTTGATCCTCAGCCATCTCTTCAGGGGTGAGACGGTGTGAAGAGATTTTTGTTCCATCTGTGTTACCTATGATGATTGAGGTGGGGCTGGAGAGAGTTGAAAAGAGAGTGAGGAAATTGGAATACAGAGAGTTGAGGAAGGGAGCATGAAGAAGAGGGAGTTGAGGGGCTGAAGGAGAGAGAGTTGAGAGTCTATTCGAGGGGGAAATGGAGTAAAAGGAAGACCAAAGAGACTGTTGCCCCTCTTCTTCCACTGCCATTCTCTCTGAGTGATGATGATTCAGGTAATTCTTCTGATATACCCCATTTAGAACCTAATAATTTAGATGTTCCCATTGTTGTTTGTAAGGGTGTTAGATCTTGTACTCTTAACACCCTATTTCTAATTTTGTGTCTTGTTCTCACTTGTTTGACTCTTATAAAGCCTTCCTTTAAAAAATTTCCTAATCGTGTCCAGGATGCTCTTGGTGATCCCAAGGGGAAACATGCTATGAGTGAAGAGATGAAGGCTCTTGACAAGACTGACACTTGGAAGTTGACAACGTTACCTAAAGGTAAGAGGACTGTGGGGTACAAGTGGGTGTTTACAGTAAAGCACCGTGCGGACGGTTCTGTTGAGAGTTATAATGCTCGGTTGGTAGGAAAGGGGTTCCCTCAGACTTATGGTGTGGACTATGAAGAGACCTTTGCTCCAGTTGCAAAAATGAATTCGGTAAGAATCCTTCTTTCCCTTGCAGCGAATCTAGATTGGCCTCTTCACCAGTTTGATGTGAATAATGCCTTCTTGCATGGTAATTTGGAAGAGGAAGTTTACATGGATGTCCCTCCTAGTTTTAAGGACTCCCAAGACAGAAGGAAAGGTGTGTAGATTGAGAAAATCGATATATGGTCTTAAATAGTCTCCGAGAGTTTGATTTGAGAGATTCACACAGGCTATGCTTCGGTTTGGTTTCAGACAAAGCCATGCGGATCATACATTATTCATCAAACATTCTGCACAGGGTAAGACCATTGCTCTTATTGTATATGTTGGTGATATTGTGCTTACAGGGAATGACTTAGAGGAGATGGAAAAATTGGAAAAACAGTTAGCCACATAGTTTGAGATAAAGGACTTGGGAGCCTTGAAGTACTTTCTGGGAGTTGAACTTGCTTGGTCCAAATAGGGGATTTTTATTTCCCAAAGGAAGTATGTTTTGGACTTGTTGAAGGAAATAGGGATGCTCGGCAGCAAAGCTTGCGATACACCTTTGGAGCAAAATAAAAAAACATAGTGAAGACAGTAACGGGGAATTGGTGGATAGGGGGAGTTATTAGAGACTTGTTGGTAAGCTTATTTACTTGTCTCATACTCGCCCTGATATCGCGTTTGCAGTTAGTGTTGTTAGTCAGTTTATGCACTCTCCTCGAGAGTCACACCAAGATGCTGTCTTTAGGATTCTTCGCTATTTGAAGTCAGCTCCCGGAAAAGGCTTATTTTTTGCTAGGCATAACCACCCGAGGGTCCAGGCTTATACATATGCTGATTGGGCTGATTCTATCACGGATGGAAGGTCCACCTCCGGGTACTGCACATTTGTAGGAGGGAAATTGGTTACCTAAGAAGCAGAATGTTGTGGCAAGATCTAGTGCAGGGCTGAGTTTAGGGCAATGGCCCAAGGTATTTGTGAGCTTCTTTGGGTCAAGTCATCATAGAAGGATTTGAGGATTGAACAAGTAGATTCCATGAGATTATACTGTGATAATAAAGCAGCAATCAGTATAGCTCATAATCCTGTTCAACATGATAGAACCAAGCATGTGGAGATTGATCGGCATTTTATCAAAGAAAAGCTTAGTAGTGGAGTATTCTGCATTCCTTTTGTGAAGGGTAGTGATCAAGTTGTGGATGTCCTCACCAAAGGATTAGGAAGTCGGCCTTTCTATACTGCTCTAGGCAAGCTGGGTATAAGGGATATATTTGTACCAGCTTGAGGGGGAGTGTTGAGAGTATTTATTATTATTTTTAGTTGCTTTGTGTTAATAAGTTATTAGTGAGGGTCTACATGTAATTTATTTTTCTTCTTCTTTGTTTAATATAAAGTGGGTTAGATAATTTTCTAACCCTAAGGCTTCCATAATATTGTTTCTACACTAACGAGATCCATTGCCATGGAGAAATACAATCTGTGGCGACATTAAAGGTGTCTATTGAATTGAATGAATAAATCTTGGCATTATGAGAAGGCAATAACTTATTAGGGCATTGAGTAGCTTTAGATTTGCAGGTATCATTCTTAGCAGTGATACCAAATAGAAAGACCAATGGCCCTGACTCACTCTCAAAAGATGCCTTATGAGGGGAGGATTACTGTGGCTTATAAAAAGCACATGCAGTGTTGGTTTGACTCAACCTCAAAAGAAGCCTTATAAGGGAAGGATTACCCAGGCTTATAAAAAGTACATGCGGGCTCTACCCGGGCAATGTGGGATATTTAACATTAACTTGAAATCCAATAGGTACTTTTGCACACCATTCAATAGAAAAGAGAATCAAATTTTATTATTTTTTCTTTTTTTGCATTTTTTAAAAAAAATCATTACTGCCCAAGGAAGGTGAAGATCCTCAAAAAGGTAAAGGAAAAAATGGGTGCCAATTAAAACAAAATGGGTCATATTTGGGTTGAAGCAGGGTGAATGTACTAAGGGACAAGAAGGGTGCGCAACCCCTCCCTGACTTTCAAAAAAATTCAGATATACCCTAGAATTATTTATTTATTTCCCGAAAACTCCATTTTTTATTAGTATCTGAGTTTTAAAAATTCTTCAATACATCCAACTTCCAAGTACTATTGGGTGTATGATACATCCAATTTAGTGGTCTCAGACTCTCAATTAGTATTAACATTTCTAATGTGCAACTTGGTAATAAAAAAGGGGCCATTTGGTAGTAATTTTTCAGGTGCCATTTGTTAGTTACAATTTTATATTGGGTAGTAATAAGTCCCAAGTTGTTGTAACTTTGATGTATGTATCATACGATGGGAGAAGATTTCTCGAGTTTTTGTTTTAATATTTACAGCAATAGCTTATATCACCTACACGAAAAACATGTATAAGTCGGGGATGCTGCCTCGAACTCCGTAAACTCGGTCAGCCTCAGGTGCAAGTTCTTAGTTTTGCCGCTACCAAGCGCTCCCCTCCCCCCCACCGAGGGGTTTAAGGATTCCCAACCCGCATGATGATCATTTGAACAGATCTGTGTGGATTGCGTATGGTTTAATGAAGTTACAAAGCCGCCCCATTGCCAGGGCTAGTTGATGGCAAGTTCCTTTGGTGATTCATTGTTGTGTCACTCCTAAAGTCTGATTAGATGACAGATGGTTGGGATGGTATCTTTTCTGCACCACTTGTACAAGAATAAAAGTTGTGTTCAGTTGTCATTGGTACCAAGCTGTCTCCAGATGGTTTACAAGCTTGTCTTGAAAACCAGCTTGGGTGTTATTGGTATTGAGACCGGGCAACCTTGGAGGCTAAAAGGTGTGTGTATTCAGGTTGATATAAAAGAGTTTTGAGAAAGGATGATCAAACTTTATTCACCCTCACTGTATATATATATTTACAAGATGATTAAGAATGGAAAGAAAGTAAAAAGCAATTAAGGAGAAATCAAGGAGAAATCACATAATATAATTTGGTAACATGACCTTATAAAGAAAGAAATAAAATCCCTAAACTTTCTTAATTCCAACACTCCCCCTCAAGCTGGGGCGAAGATATCGATGAGCCCTAGCTTGCGAAGAGATGACTGAAGGAGACCCGGACCAACAGACTTAGTGAACATATCCGCGGTTTGTTCTTGTGAGGGAACAAAGCTCGGGGAGATGACCCCTGATTGAACTTTCTCACGAATAAAATGGATATCAACTTCTATATGCTTTGTTCTCTCATGGAGGACAGAATCAGATGATAACATAATAGCAGACTTATTATCACAGAAGAGACTGGATGAGTCCATCACTGGGAACCCTAACTCATCCAGAAGAGACCGAAGCCAGAGTAGCTCACAAGTCCCCTGAGCCATAGCACGATACTCTGCTTCGGCTGAAGAACGCGAGACCACTGCTTGTTTCTTGCTTTTCCAGGATATAAGATGATTACCACGAAACGTGCACAAACCAGAAGTAGAGCGTCTATCACTTTTCGATCCTGCATAATCAGCATCTGTAAAACAGGATAGACCTGACTGTGCTCCTGTTTGAAAGAATAGACCAAGACCAGGACAGGTCTTAAGATAGCGAAGAATATGATACACAGCATCCAAATGCGAAGTACGAGGTGAGTGCATGAACTGGCTCACAACACTAACCGCAAATGTCAGATCCGGTCTAGTATTCGTCAAATAAATGAGACGTCCCACAAGACGCTGATAAACCGAGGGATCAGGAAGTAACTCACCCAACTCGGTGGATAACTTTAGATTTGGATCCATAGGTGAAGAGGCCGGTCTACACCCCAGCATGCCCGTATCCTGAAGGAGATCAAGAGCATACTTCCGCTGAGATAAGGAGATACCTTGACGAGACCGAGCCACCTCAATGCCCAGAAAGTACCTCAAAGGACCCAAATCCTTAATATAAAAGGATACCCCAAGATCACGCTTCACTTGAATAATACCTGATGCATCATCACCTGTAATAATAATATCATCAACATAAACCGAGATAATAAGACACTGGCCTTGGGAATTACGACGAATAAAGCAGGTATGGTCGGAATGACACCGAATAAATCCCATAGTAAGTACCACATTGCTGAAACGTTGAAACCATGCTCGGGGAGACTGTTTCAAACCATAGAGAGATTTTCGGAGACGACATACTTTCCCCGAATACTCCCCCTGAGCCCGAAAACCAGGCGGCGGATCCATATAAATGGTTTCAGACAGATCACCATTAAGAAATGCATTCTTCACATCTAGCTGATGAAGAGGCCAAGAGTAAGATGCAGCAAGCGACACAAGAAGACGAACTGTGGTTAACTTAGCCACAGGAGCAAAGGTAGCACCAAAGTCCTTACCAGGAACCTGCGTAAAACCCTTAGCAACCAACCGGGCTTTATAACGATCAATAGAACCATCCGCCAAATATTTAACATTGAAGACCCACTTACACCCAACGGTGCGCTCACCAGCTGGGAGAGCCACAAGATCCCACGTCTGATTGCCCTGAAGAGCACTCATTTCTGCTTCCATAGCAGCCACCCATTTAGGATTCTGAAGAGCCTCAAGAACAGAACGAGGAATGGGAACTGAATCAACTGCACTAATGAAGGATGAAAAAGCACTTGACAATCCTTGATAAGAAATATACTTGGAAATGGGATGGTTAGTACTTTGGGAAATAAGAAACCGGGAAGGGGGCCTACGAACACGAGTGGGATAACGAGGGGAAGGGGGGGGAACAGTATCAAGAGTAATATCAGGAGTAGTATCAGGAACATTAGCAGGAGAAGGAGTAGAAGCTAAAGGAGGAGAGGTGATACCTGATTCCGGAGAAGAAGCTGGCGGGGGAGCAGGAGCGTGTTGGCGTCGAGAATACACCTGCAATGGAGCATGAGAAATAACAGGTGGCAATGACTCAAAGACTGGAACAGGACGCGGTTGTACAGACATATCCTCCACAACAGGGTCTACAGACGCTGGGGGTGACGAGCCTGGATAAAAAGGGACAGTTTCGAGAAACGTAACATCCAAAGAGTTATAGAAATGACGTGTGAGAGGATCATAACATCGATAACCTTTTGACATGGATGAGTATCCTAGGAAAACACAACGAACAGCCTTATTATCCAGTTTGGTGCGAGTAGGGCTTTTATTTTGAACAAAGCAAGTACAGCCGAAAACACGTGGCACAATTGGGAAAAGAGTACTACCAGGCTTAAGGACATGAAGGGGTGATTTCCCAAGAAGGACACGACTCGGGGTACGATTTATTAGATACGTGGCAGTGAGGACAGCCATATCCCAAAAATATTTAGGAACACCCATACCACACAAAAGACATCGAACCACAGACATGATATGGCGGTTCTTTCGTTCTGCCACACCATTTTGTTCAGGAGTATAGGGACATGTAAGTTGTTGGAGGATCCCATCCTTGTTAAGAGCAGCCCTAAACTCATCAGTAATATATTCTCGGCCATTATCAGACCGAATGTTGCGTACAATAGTTTGAAATTGGGTTTTAACCATCTGTAAAAAATTTCGAAAGCAAGAAAAAACTTCAGATTTTTTTTTCAGAAGATAAACCCAAGTACAACGGGTGTAATCATCAATAAATGTGACATAATATCGATGATGTGACAGGGCCATGGTAGGTGAAGGGCCCCAAATATCAGAATGAATAAGATCAAAAGCACAAGGTGCTCGGTGCATGCGAGGAATGTAAGAGGTGCGTGTATGTTTTGACAATTCACAAACCACACATTTAAAATGAAAATCTTTGCAAGCTTTATTTAATGGAGGAAACAACCCACATAAATACTGAAAATTTACATGTCCTAAACGGGCATGCCACAGATCTAAAGTCTTAGGAGAGAAAACATAATTATTTGAATCTGGTAGAACTAAATTATTGGAAACAGGAGAGGCAGTAGCTTGCAAGCCGGAGGACAGTGTGGGAGGCTGAGTATCACCAAAGTAGTAGAGACCATCACGCTCATGACCCCTGCCAAAAATCTTCTTCGAAGTCAGGTCCTGCAAATAGCAACAACTAGGTAAGAACACAACTGCACAGTTATGATCTTTGGCTAAACGATTTACAGACACAAGATTGTAGGCAAAATTAGGGATAAAATAAACAGACGAAAGAGTGATGTCTGGAGATAAATATGCATCACCCTGGCTACGAACCGGAACAAAGGATCCATCAGCAATACGAACCGACTGGTCAATGGAAGTAAACGAGGAAGTAAAAAAAGAGAGCTCACCAGCCATATGATTATTAGCCCCGGAATCCAGAATCCAAGTAGGATGAGCAGACTTACTATGGAGAGCAGTCGGAGTACCTGTAGCAATAGCAGCAGTAGAACCCGAAGCAGTCGAGGAGAGGGATCCAAGGCCCAAACGTGACTGTAGCTGAGCAATCTGAGACTGAAGTTCATTATAATCAGGAAGAGGCGGAGCTGTCTCAACAATAGCACCCGTACGAGGAACACCCTTCCCACGACCAGTAGCCCGAGTTTTATTATATTGCTGTTTCAACTCAGGATGGAGATCAAAACAACGATCAATAGAGTGACCAAGTTGATGACAGTGCTGGCAATAAGGACGGTTGCCAGCAGGACGGGGGCCCGATGGGGCACCAAAACTAGGGCGAGGGCCTGACGAATTACCAAAAAACGGGGCGTGGACCTGAGCGGGCAGCCAAAGCCATCTGATCAGAGACTGGAGAAGTATGCCCAGATGGTGGAGACAACAGGCGACGGCGACGTTCGTCACCTTCCACGGTGGCAAAGGCCTCAAATAAAGAGGGCATAGGAGAAGTATTCAAAATCTGGGTGCGCAGGGCCTCGAACTCAGGCTTTAGGCCCATCAAGAACTGATATGTATGTCGACCGTCAAGACGTTTGACCTCAACTTCCCCATCATTCGGGAAATCACTAATGGGCTCATACTGGGCTAACTCCTCCCAACGAGTTTGTAAATATCCAAAGAAATCAGAAACAGAGTGACCCAAGGTGGCCTGGGAGGCATGGGAGATGTCCTGGTAAAGCTCAAAGATACGTGAATCAGAATGAGCGTGGGCATACATTTTAGTTAAAGCAGTCCAAAGCCCATGAACAGTGTTGTGGTACATGAACATATGATATATCCGCTCTTCCATCGAATTAAACATCCACCCCATGATGATGCAATTGTCGGTAAACCACTCATCATACGTAGCATCAGTTTCCGCAGGTTTAGGAGACTTACCAAGTAACCAACCAATCTTCCGTTTGCCTCCAAGATAGAGGCGAAGAGAATTAGACCAGGCATGGAAATTCTTCCCATTCAACAAGACACTGGTCACCCGTTGAGCAGGTGGATGAGGCAGAGAGGCTTCCAGACGAGCCGAGGTAGGAACTGACTTTGAATCGCCCATGGAAGTGAGACAATGAAACCACAAAGACAAGAGAAGCAGGCTCCAAGAATTGCTGTATAAAACGCAGCAATAAAGGACTGAGGCAATCTCACACTTACACTAGATCACCTGACATTGACGGAGAGCCCGCGAGACAGATATGCAGCCAGACAGGCTGCAAGGTAATGACAAGAGAGCACAGAGGCTTCTAATACATTGAGAAGGGGTCCACAGGGACAAACACGCAGCCTGACAAGCTGCGGAAAGGCCTGGTAGGGCCTGGTGGTGCGCCGAAGGGTAGAAGAGGTTTGGTGAGAGTTAGGGTTGGTGTTACTGTTGCGGCAAGGGCTGGAGGGGCAGAGGGGGTTGCGGCGAAACCAAGGGTGATGGGTTTGTTGTCGGCAAGGACAAGGGTGATGAGATGGTGGTGGAGAGAGGTTGCGGTGGTGAGAGGGTTAGCTTGAACCAAGCTCTGATACCAAAAAGAGTTTTGAGAAAGGATGATCAAACTTTATTCACCCTCACTGTATATATATATTTACAAGATGATTAAGAATGGAAAGAAAATAAAAAGCAATTAAGGAGAAATCAAGGAGAAATCACATAATATAATTTGGTCAACATGACCTTATAAAGAAAGAAATAAAATCCCTAAACTTTCTTAATTCCAACAGATATAGTTATGTACAAACAGCATAAGTAGATCACACATGGTCCTCAATTCCGGGCTAGTAAAACCCCAGGTCCTACATCAGGACCATGCTTTTGGGGGAGAAAAACCAGTATTATCATCTTGGTTTTAGCTTTTCATTTTCAGCATTGACAACAGGATACCTAATTGATCTGTTTGCGAGGAGCATATTAATATTAAACTTTAAAACATGTATTCATTGATAAATAACTAAACTCTGTTCGCTTGGAACTTGTTTGAAAGAATTCTTATACTTCTGAACCTCTCTAGAAATTTGACAGCAATTGTTTTGTAAAATAATCTTGATGTTGTACATAACTTTGCTTCAGCGAAGAACTACTTCTGCAAGAAGATGTTACAGAAGTGAGCTCCATGGCCACAGAGTTCAGTAAAGGGATGCATCTTGGTCAAGTTATGGTTCCTACGGAATCAATGGTTGGTGTCAGAAGATTCAACCACTTATCAAGCACAAGTTCAAATTTTTCAATGCAAAGGTAGTTAAATACTTTATTGTCTTCACTGGGTGCCTTTTAAGGGTAGAGTTTTAATAGTTAGTAATTTTTTGAACTTGGTTGGAAAATATGCAGGAGAATTTAGATGGGTTGAAACAATTGAACTTCTCCTAGTATGAAGTGCTGATACCTTTAGGCTCTGGTTGGTTCATGGGTTTAGTGAGTGAAGGAAAGGAAACCACTAGGAAAACTCTTTTCTTTGTTTGGTTAATATTGTGACAAATATTTAAAAAAGAACAAAAACAAATATGTAGTTGAATTTTCTCTCGCTTCCCTCTTTTTCTTCGAATAGTATTAACCATCAAGTATAGTGTAAAACACAAGGGAAGTTGTTTCCTTCTCCTTTTCCTCTAAATCTGCAAACCAGTCCGAGTCTTAGTCATACACGAAAATTCTGCTTCAAAATTGTACCTTTTCATATTGATATTGAAGCTAAGACATGAATACATTGGTATCGAACAAGGTATATATGTGTATTTATGCATGTTATTGCGCTTTACTTTTGGTTCGTTTATTTATTATATATATATATATATATTTTTTTTTTTTTTCCTCCCTGTTGGGGTGGGGGATGAGTGCAGTTGGGGCAGTGTGGAGAAGGTGTTATAAATTAAAATACATATTTTCCTTTCTATCATTATCATGGATGCTCAGTTTAATTTCACTCATTTCTACATGATTCAGACCAAATGTGCCCATTCAACCGTATTCATGTGGAGAGGTGGGTAGCCCTCCATCAGCCCTCGATCAGCAGGTTGGGCATTTCCGCCCGACAATGAAGCCTTCGCATATGCCTCATTTTGCACAAAGTTCTCCAAGTCGTTTGGGCCAGCAACCTGTTCAACGGTTCACTCATGGGAGAGCAACAGTTGGTCGTGGAAGTGAATGGAATCATATGAAGGTCCAGCAGTCTGCTTCCAGCTTTAATTCTGGGGGTCCCCGTTCTCCAGGAAATAGCTCATTAAGCAATGGCACTCCATGGGGTATACCTAACTCCACCTTGTCAAGACCTTTCTTTTTTTTTCATTTTCCCCAGTTCTTTCTTCTCTTTGGTTATAGATTGGCCCGAGTTATATGTAGGTGTCTCTGACAATATTTAGAGGTGCAACAAAGAGAAAGGACGAGGTGGCATTTTTAACCAATCTTGGCTTTCTGTTGTAGGGCGTAGGGGCAACCATCCCCTTCCAAATGTGCCCCCAGCATCTCGCGGAAAGAAAGACTATGGAAGGATTGCCTAATGTTGAAAGTAGCTTAAATGTTCTACAGCACATGTACTGATAGTGCGCAAGTTGTACTCATCGTTCCACCAGCCTTGTGGGATTATGCTGTCCAAGTCCTCCTCCGTACCTTTCTTTTGATGATTGTAGCTCTTCAAATCATTGAATTTTATGTCTGTTTTCAGAATGCCAATTTTTGCTTGACAACTACTTGTGCATTTGAGCACAAAAAATGTATATTATTTTACTGTGCATTGTAATTCTTGGAAAGAATTGAACCCGGGTGGTGAGATATTCATTGCTGCAGGGGAAAGGAGGTGTCAGGAAAGAGTGGATGTGGAGGCTTTAAGGCTTTAGGCGGATGAAATAAGTGTTTAATATGTATTGCATTTTTTATTTTTCACAGTGTTAGAAGTTGTGCAATGAACAGATTGTCAATAGACATCGGAGCTTTCAGTTGAAAATAGTTAAAAGAGTAGTGGAAAGAGTTCAGAGTAATTTTACTAAGGGAAATAGAAATGCAACTCTCATTATTATATTTTTCTAAACTGATGCATCTTTTCTTTTCTTTTTTTTTTTTCTTTTTTTTTTTTTTTTTTTTTTTTCATTTTAGACAATTATTAATTTCTTTCGTGACTGTTCTATCAAAAAATAAAATTAAATAAAATTCTTTCCTGACTGAACGGTTGACCAGACCAGCAGCATATCCGTTTACTGTTTCCGATTCAACTATGAGAACTATGGTCACACCAATTCTTTTGTTCATTCAATTTTTTTTTTTTTCCCTTTAGGAACGTGGACAAATATTTCAATAGCCTTTCAATCTTTAAAACAAAAAAAAAAAACTTGATCTCAAGGGCAGAGAGAAATTACATCCTGAAAGGAGAAGGATATTTGACTTTTTATTAAAACAAAAAAAGTACACAAATTAAAATAAATGAACATGCCGAATATACATAGATGCATAAAAGAGTGTGTATACATATTGCTGAGTGAACATGCAGGAAAATAAATTTCTTGCGGGAATAATGAATGGTAGCAGCCGCAATAAAAATCTGTACTATTATGGAAAGGGAGAAGTAGGGTAATCATTCTATTTTGGGTCAATTGCTTATGGTAGTTATGTTGGTTTAAGAACAATTAAAAAAAAGTTTATCAATAAGTCCTTCAATCTTTATTGGACATAAATACCCCCACGATTCTTGACCAATCGTCTCTCACCTCTTTATCTCGACCTATGTCACTCTCATTCTTCCCTGCAACACTCATCTCTTGCTCTGCAACTGACATGGATACCGTTTCTCTCTCTATTAGTCTGTTAGGTATGATTGTAGAATAGAATTGAATTGAATTGAACAGAATAGAATATAAAAGAAAAGAATAAAATTGATTTGCAATTATAATTCTCCTGTTTGGTTTAAAATAAAAATGAAAAGAATAGAATTAAAAAGAATTATAGCTATTTCCTAAAATACCCAAAACAGACCTTAAACTAGACCAGACCAGAAGAATAGACTAGACGATGAAGAAGAAGAAGAAGAAGCTGTGAAGAAGAAAGACGAAGATGGCGAAGAAGAAGAAGAAGAAGAAGAAGAAGCTGCGAATAACTGCGAAGAAGAAGAAGACGACGAAGCGATTTAGGGCTTTTTGGATTTGGGTATTTTGGGAAGAACGCATTTTCAGACTGAATTCTCACTTGTTGGAAAAAGTGTATATTTAAAATTGGAGGGAAAGTTTGAGGGAAAACTTTTGAAAATTGGTTTTGAGTTTTGTATTATTCACAAACCAACCCAAATGTTATTTTACTTGTCCCACATAGGAAAATTAGAGGAAGTGGGAAGGACATATATAAGTGGAGGTTGGAGTAAGGGTTGGGCTCCTTGAGGGTACCAAGTTTTGTGAAGGGGGAGGACCTAGGCCCAATTGGGTTTACCACATAACACACACGCGCGCGTCGCCGCCGTCGCCCCGCTTCGCTCTGTTCCGGGCTGGGCTTGGGTGTTGGATTGGGCCTACTCCTATACATATCTTTTTATACAAAATTTATTTGGAAAATAATTTTTTATAATCAGAAAGAGTTATTTGGATTGAATCAGTTGGAGACCAAGTCTCCCTAAAACTCCTCCACGTTTTTTACTCCAGATTTTTTCTCCAACGTTTCCCAGTTTTTCTCTCCACGTTCTGCAACGTTATGTTTCCCCAATGTTCAGAATATATTTTATATATACAGAAACTGCTTTCATAAAAGAAATACAATTTACAGAGAGCAAAAAAAGTTACAAAAAGTTTTCAAAACACAGTTTTCTTCATAGTTTCTGAGCAACTAGTTCTGAAAGGGTGTGGGTTTTCCGATCTTCCTCCGTGCAAGGATTTTTGAGACAGAGGCGATTTCTGGGCTGCTTTATCCTGGGGACGTCGTGGCCTTCATCTGAACTGCTTGCACAACTTGGGCAGAGCCGCGAAGTGTATTAAAGAGAGCGACTTGGTCCACGACTCATCCCAAGAAAACCATCAAAGGCTACTATTATTTGGTAATATTGTTCTTTTACTGTTTCTGCAGCAACAATTTTAAGACGATTTTCATCTGTCATGGAATCTTCAATGCTCTCTATTACCTCTGACCTCAACAAACCCTTCAAATTTGAGAGCCTTCACTTTAAACGATGAAGGATGAAAATGATGTTTTTCTTAGTACGAAAAAATTGCAATCTTTTTGTCTTTCTGAAAAACCCACTATTTATGAAAATCCCACTGTTGCTCAAATCAGAGACTCTGACATTTGGAATGAAAATGATTTTCTTTGCAAAAATTATATTTTGAATGGACTCTCTGACAGTCTGTATGATTATTATGCAAACTGTGATTCTGCAAAAAAGTTTGGGATGCCCTTCAGAAAAAATATGAAACCGAAGAAGCTGGAGCAAAGAAATTTGCAGTCAGCCATTATTTGAAATACCACATGACGAATGACAAATCTGTTGAAGCTCAATCCCATGAGTTGCAACAAATTGCTCATGAGATAATTTCTGAGGGCATGGATTGAAATGACCAGTTTCAAGTTGCTGTCATTATTGACAAGCTTCCCCCAAGTTGAAAAGATTTCAAAAATATTTTGAGACACAAAACCAAAGAATTTTCATTGTAAAGTTTGATAACTCGCCTTCGTATTGAGGAGGATGCACAAAAAACAAGATTTAAAAGAACAGGTTCTTGTTGTTTCCAACAACAAGAAGCCTCAAATTTTTCTAAAAACAAAACCCTGTTGTTCTGAAACAACCTGCAAAAATAATGAAGTTTCAAAACCGGAATCAGAACAAGAACCGCAACAACAAGAATCAGAATCAGAATCAGAAGCCAAATCAGAATAGGAACATACCCCCCTTTGGAATAAATGAAGCTGGACAGTTTGTTTGCTACAATTGTGGTAAGCCAGGTCATATGGCTCGAAACTATAGGAATCCATGACGAGTTGCTCCCCAATCAAATCATGCCGAAGAGCAGCTCGTTGCTATGATTTTTGAGGTTAATATTGTTGGTGGATTCGAGGGGTGGTGGGTAAACACTGGCACCTCTCGCTATATTTGCTATGACCGTGACATGTTCAAATCCTATTCTGAAGCTAAGAACAAGAAAGTGTTGTTGGGTGATTCCCACATCACCACTGTTGCTGGTATTGGGGAAGTTGAATTGAAGTTTACTTCTGGGAAGACTGTCGTTTTGAAGGATGTCTTACACACTCCAGAAATGAGGAAAAGTCTTGTTTCGGGCTATCTTCTCAACAAGGCTGGCTTTACGCAAACTATTGGGGCTGATCTTTTTACTTTAACTAAGAGTGGAATGTTTGTTGGAAAGGGTTATGCAACTGAGGGCATGTTTAAGTTAAATGTTGATTTTAATAAAATTTCTTCTTTTGCTTACATGTTGTGTTCTTTTAATGTTTGGCATGCTAGATTAAGTCATGTGAATAAAAGGCTTGTGAAAAATATGAGTAGTCTAGGATATATTCCACAATTGTCTTTAAATGAATTTGAAAAATGTGAATTTTGTAGCCAAGCAAAAATCACTAAAATACCACATAAATCTGTCACTAGGGAATCTGAACCTCTTGAATTTATTCATTCAGATATGAAGGAATTTTAACTAGAAATGGAAAAAATGTATTTTATTACTTTTATTGATGATAGCTCAAATATTCATTTGTTTATCTTATGAAAAATAAAAGTGAAGCCATTGACATGTTCAAAATTTTCCTAAATGAGATTGAAAATCAGTTTAATAGGAAAATAAAAAGATTTCGTAGTGACAGAGGTCATGAATATGATTCTGATGAATTTATTGCTTTGTATAAAATTCATGGAATTATTCATGAGAAAACTGCCCCTTATATCCCTGAAATGAATGGAAAAGCTGAAAGAAAAAATAGGACTTTTACTGAATTAGTAGTTGCTATTTTATTAAATTCAGGGGCAGCTTCTCATTAGTGGGGGGAAATATTATTAACTGTTTGTCATGTATTAAATAGACTTCCTAACTCTAAAACTAATATTTCCCCTTATGAAATTTGAAAAAGAAGAAAACCAAATGTGGATTATTTTAGAACATGAGGTTGTTTGGCATATGTTAGAATTCCAGACCCTAAAAGGTCCAAATTAGCTAGTAGAGCTTATGAATGTGTTTTTATTGGCTACTCTATTAATAGTAAGGCTTATAGATTTTATGACTTAAAGAATCATGTTATAATTGAATCTAGTGATGTTGATTTTTTCGAAAATAAATTTCCTTTTAAATTTAAAAATAGTGAGGGTTCAACATCATATGATATGCCTAGATTAGTAGAACCAAATGAATATGAACTAGAACCTAGAAAAAGTAAGAGAACCCGAATCGCGAAAGATTTTGGAACCGACTTTTATACTTACAACTTAGAGGAGGATCCTAACACCGTCCAAGAAGCCTTGACTTCTATAGATGCTGATTTATGGCAAGAAGCTATAAATGATGAAATGGAATCATTGGAATCTAATAAGACTTGGCACTTGGTAGATCTTCCACCTGGTTGCAAGACAATAGGTTGCAAATGGATTCTTAAAAAGAAATTGAAACCCGATGGCACGATAGATAAATATAAGGCACGTCTTGTAGCTAAGGGTTATAGACAAAGAGAAAATATTGATTTCTTTGATACTTATTCACCTGTCATAGAATTACTTCTATTCGTGTACTATTTGCTTTAGCTGCTATTCATGGTTTAGTAGTACACCAAATGGAAGTTAAAACAGCCTTTTTAAATGGTGAATTAGAAGAAGAGATTTATATGGACCAACCTGAAGGTTTTATTATTTTTGGTCAAGAAAATAAAGTTTGCAAATTAGATAAATCTCTTTATAGTTTGAAACAAGCTCCTAAACAATGGCATGATAAATTTGATAGTTTAGTCATCTCAAATGGTTTTAAAATAAATGAAAGTGACAAATGTATTTATTACAAATTTGAAAACAACACTTGCACTATTATTTGCTTACATGTGGATGAATTACTTATTTTTGGATCAAATATTCATGTCATTAATGAAGTTAAATCTTTCTTATGTGCCAACTTTAATATGAAAGATTTAGGAGAAGCTAGTGTAATTCTTGGAATTAATATTACTAGGTCCAAAAAGGGACTTTCTTTAGATCAATCTCATTACATTGAGAAGATTCTAAAGAAATACAATTACTTAAACTGTAACCAGCATGTACTCCATATGACCCTAGTGTAAAATTGTTCAAGAACACTGGTGACAGTGTTAGACAAACTGAGTATGCGAGCATCATTGGTAGCCTCCGTTATGCTCTACTGATTCCACTAAGCCAGACATAGCTTATGCTGTTGGAGTACTATGTAGGTTTACTAGTAGACCTAGTATGGAGCATTGGCATGCTATTGAAAGGGTCATGCGTTTCCTGAAAAGGACGATGAACCTGAAATTAAACTATCAAAAGTTTCCCACTGTCCTTGAAGGATATAGTGAAGGAAAAAGTGGTTTAAAGTGAGAGTTTAAACGCGCAGCGGAAATAGGTTAAGTTATAAAACTTTTGGTAGCCCAGGATCTACTACTCGTCAATTCCATAGATGCGTACAAGGGGGTGCAAGATTTATACCTTAGTGTCTTGAACCCAATTCTGAACTTCAACTTCCAGCAACCTCCACTAGATGATCTTCACCCTTATGACTCCTGCGGATGCCTGCCGGAAAGACTAGGGTTGGTGGGAACCCTAATAGAGAGGATAGAGAAGGTTTTGGGGCTCCAAAGCAGTTTCTGCAGTTTCTGACGTTCAAAACGACGAACAACCTTTTCCAGAACGCAGCTGCCCTATTTATAGATTCCCAGAACCGACCTAGACTTCGATCGATCGAAGTGACTTCGATCGATCGAACCTTCGATCGATCGAACCATTCTCGATCGATCGAACCTGTTGACTTCAATCGATCGAACATACTTCGATCGATCGAACTTGTCTTAACAGCTTCCTCAAGTGTCTTTCCAAGCATCCTAGCGGAGCTAAGAGTGGGACCTCCTAGGCTCTTTATTGTTGGCTCAGACCAGTTTGTTAATTACCATGACCAAACTCTTTGATCAGCAAAGTAACTAACTGGTCAGTTAACGTTTATTCCACTATAAAACGATAACTGAACTCCAACGCAAAAGAACATATCCGAAGCGATAACTAGACTTGTATGGTGTACTAATGTCCCTCTACCGTCAACATTCGTAATCATATTCAGGTAGTCGGATAACTGTTACTGTCAACCTGAATCATGATTACTTCTTGTATTCCTTGAGTCCCATTCACTCCTCATGATTACCAAACATGTTGATAACTCTTATCAACAAGACTGCAGTACTCAGTAATCAACTTGGTGACATTCTCAAGGGAATGCTTACTCTGAATCAGAGGATAGATTCTATCTTGACAATATATGTTCACAACCCTATGGACATGACATACCCAAGATACCCAGGTGTTGATCTTCTATAGACCTCACTGATTGGTAAGTCAAAGCAGTCATATCCATAGTCTGTGTTCATAATCATCTCAAGATTGAGAACACGTACCTTATACAAGTTATGAGTTCCTATTGACTGTTGACAACCTTAAGCGTCAATAGGAAAGCTCAGGTCCGTCAATGCACTATAAGCACTAGCATATCAACTAAGAGCTACACTCTAGTGATTGAGATTAATCACTCCATCCAATGGTAGTTAAGTATGCTACAGTGTAGACCTGATGAGGTATCCAGTCTCATCATCCACTGTGACATATTCTAAGTATCAAAGAATAGTAATTCGTATCTCACTTGTGTGTATCTCATACACACACGAATTGCTTACTATGATACTTAAGGACAAAACAATCATCTCATGAAAGAAACATACACAATGAAATGTAAAGCTGATATCCATATATTATAATGCTAATGTCTCATACATAAAGTAATGGTTTGAGGGCACAAACCCAACAAACTCCCACTTGCACTCATAACCATTCAGAACTACATCTAAGACCTAGACTATCTAGATGACGATCAAAGACCTTCTGTGGTAAGGCCTTTGTAAACGGATCAGCAAGATTGTCGGCGGTGGCAATCTTGGTGACAGTCACATCTCCACGTTGAACTATATCTCGGATTAGGTGATATTTCCGCTCTACGTGCTTTCCCTTCCCGTGGTTCCTTGGCTCCTTGGACTGAGCCACTGCCCCACTATTATCGCAGTATAGCGTAATAGGTGACAGCGACGCTGGTACCACCTCGAGTTCCATAAGGAACTTCTTGAGCCAAACAGCTTCCTTTGCGGCTTCACAAGCAGCCACATACTCAGCTTCTGTAGTTGAGTCTGCAATGCATTTCTGCTTAATGCTCCTCCAACTAACAGCACCACCTCCCAAGGTAAACAGATGTCCGGATGTCGACTTTCTCGAATCTTTATCTGACATAAAATCCGAGTCAGTGTATCCTACTGGAATTAACTCACTGCCGCCGTACATAAGCATGTAATCTTTAGTTCTTCTCAAGTACTTAAGAATGTGCTTAACGGTTGTCCAGTGCTCTGGACCAGGATTCGATTGATACCTGCTAACCATGCCAACGGCAAAGCTGATATCTGGTCTAGTGCATAACATCGCATACATGAGACTTCCCACTGCCGAGGCATAGGGAATTCCTGCCATACGATTCCTCTCCTCTTGTGTCTTTGGACACTGGTCCTTGGAGAACGCTAAACCATGCCTGAAAGGTAACAAACCTTTCTTCGAATTATCCATTGAAAACCTAGTTAGCACTTTCTCGATATAACCAGCTTGAGATAATCCCATTATCTTTCGCTTGCGATCCCGAAAGAGCTTTATCCCAAGAATATAGCTCGCCTCTCCTAGATCCTTCATATCGAAAGTACTAGCTAGCCAAATCTTGACCGTTGACAGCGCCACTACATCATTCCCAATGAGTAGAATGTCGTCAACGTAAAGCACAAGAAAAGCCACTACTTTCCCTTCACATTTCTTGTATACACAAGGCTCATCCAGATTCTGTATGAAACCAAACGACTTGACCGCTTGGTCAAATCGGATGTTCCAACTTCTGGATGCCTGCTTAAGCCCATAAATGGACTTTTGCAACTTGCATACCAAGTTACCTTTTCGACCAGCTATGAACCCTTCTGGTTGTTGCATATAGATGTCCTCCTCAAGATTGCCATTCAAGAATGCAGTCTTGACGTCCATCTGCCAGATTTCAAAATCTAGGCATGCAGCAATGGATAAGAGTATTCTGATGGACTTGAGCATGGCTACCGGCGAGAAGGTTTCCTCATAGTCAATGCCCTCCCTCTGAGTATAGCCTTTCGCCACAAGCCTTGCCTTAAAGGTCTCAACCTTTCCATCAGATCCTCTTTTCCTCTTATAGACCCACTTGCAGCCAATGGGTTTAATATTGGCTGGAAGTTCTACAAGATCCCAGACCTGATTGGAATCCATAGATTCCAATTCAGCCTTCATAGCTTTAAACCAATGAGCTGAATCAACATCAGCCATTGCCTCTTCGTAAGTGGTAGGATCAGATTCAGATTCTATGGAGACAGCTTCAAAAACTTCTCCTAAGAACATGTATCTATCAGGCTGGCTGATAATCCTCCCACTACGACGAGGTACCGGTGCGGAAATGGGTGAAGAAGTGGTATTTTCTTGATTTTCATCGTTATCAACTGCGGGTTGGACTGAGGGCTCTCCTTCTATCTCTCTAAGATCTATCCTTCCCTTAGGTTTATGGTTCATGATATAATCATCCTCCAAGAAAACAGCATTTGTACTGACAAACACTTTATGTTCTCTTGGATCATAAAAATACCATCCATAAGTACCCTTTGGATACCCTACAAAGTAACATACTTCTGATCTAGAATCCAACTTGCTCATCTTTCCTTTGAGCACATGTGCTGGACACCCCCATATCTGGAGATGTTGCAAAGAAGGCTTGCGCCCAATCCACATCTCTCGTGGTGTCCTGGGAACAGATTTGCTTGGTACTAGATTTAGTATGTATGCAGCGGTTTCCAAAGCATAACCCCAAAGAAATAATGGCAACTCTGAATAACTCATCTTCGACCTAGTCATGTCTAAAAGAGTCCGATTCCTTCTCTCCGCTACACCGTTCTGCTGAGGCGTACCAGGTGCAGTCAACTGTGACAGAATCCCATTCTGTACGAGGTGATCAATAAACTCATTAGAGAGGTACTCGCCACCTCGATCAGATCGAATGGCCTTGATATGTGTGCCCGATTGCTTCTCCACTTCAGCCCTAAACTCTTTAAACTTTTCAAAGGCTTCAGACTTGTGCTGCATTAGGTACACATATCCATACCTAGAGTGGTCATCGGTAAATGTTATGAAATACTCATAACCACCCCTTGCTCTAATATTTATTGGTCCACACACATCAGTATGAACTAATTCCAACAATGCATTGGTCCTATTGCCCTTTGCGGGAAAGGGCCTTTTGGTCATCTTACCCTCCAAACAAGACTCGCAGACTTCTATTGGTTCGAGAACCAAATCGCCTAAGACCCCTTCTTTGACTAGTCTGCCAATCCTATTCAGATTGATATGGCCAAGCCTCATATGCCAAAGCCTTGTTGGATTAGTGGAAGGTTCCTTTCTTTTAGATGGTAAAGTTACCACTGAGTTATTAAGTTCCAACCAAGAATCTTTTGAAATATTGGGAGTAATCACATACAAACCATTTGATTTAACACCAGAACATATAAAAGAACTGTTTCTTTTAATGACAACTTCAGTTCCAAAATGAAAGGAATAACCATTATTCGTTAAATTAGAAACTGAAATTAAATTACGTCTCATTAAAGGGACGTAAAGTACATCTGATAAAACCAAAACTTTATTGTCTGAAAATTCTAAAACTACGACTCCTATAGCAACCGCAGATACGGTTGCGCTAGAACCTAGAGTAAGCACGATCTCCCCATCACTGCATTTCCTGGTTGATCTGAACCCCTGCAATGAATTACAGATATGGTTAGTCGCACCAGAATCAATGCACCAAGTGTTTGAAGTATCCGTAATAAAACTTACTTCAATCACATGTGATTCAATCATACCTTGAACTCTTGTAGCTAAGAATTCTGGACAGTTCCTCTTCCAGTGGCCCTTCTCACCGCATTGGAAACACTTTCCTTTGCCTTGGCCACCCACCTTCCCTTTGCCCTTACCTTTTCCCTTATATTTTGCAATCTTAGGGGCCGGTCCAACATTTGAACCACCAGTGCCAGCCTTCTTCTTTCCTTTCTTACCTTTCGGTGTAGATCGGGAAGAAGAAGCGCTTTTCTCAACGTTTAAAACGCTGCCCCCAGGTTTGATCACCCCTTCTGCTGCCAGTAAAGAACTCATTAATTCGCTCATTGAAAAATCCATTTGATTCATATTATAGTTAAGTTTGAATTGAGCGAATGATGGCGACAGCGAGTTGAGGATCATATCAACTTGGGTCTGTGCATCGATGTTGGCTCCCAAGGTCTCCAGTTCGTTTAAATAACCAATCATTTTTAAAACATGTTCTTTGACTGGAGTACCTTCCGACATCTTTGCACTCATTATCTTCTGCATGGCTACCTGTCTGGCAGGCCTGCCATGCTCCCCAAACATCTTTTTCAGGGATGTGATAATGTCACTGGCAGAATCGTTCGATTGGAATTGGTGTTGTAACACACCAGCCATTGAGGCCAGAATGTAACAACGGGCCATTCCATTCGACTTCTTTCATTTGTCGAACTCGCGTCTGGCAGCTGCCGAAGCATTTGCCGCGGGTTCTTCAGGGCTTGGGGTGGTGAGGACATATATGTGATCCTCCGCAGTTAAAACGATGTCAAGGTTACGTTTCCATTCAGTGTAGTTATTTCCAGTTAACTTGTTTTGAGTGAGTATGGTGGCAAGTGGACTAAATGCAGATCCAGACATTATGATTACTGAAAATCAAACAAACAAAATAAATATGGATATCAGAATTGACAGTTTGAAATAAAAGAATCCTTAAAACTCTTATTTAAAAACAAAGTCGCCGGAATATCGAAACGAAAGAATAAAGCCTCCGTGTGGTGGTCAATGTTCGATCTTTCGATTTATCATGACTTATCTGCTATGCAACTCTTGCAAAATAGCCATGACTCCCGAACCTATTTGATCTCTAAGTTTCTGAATAATGCCCCGTGTGGGATCCCTTATCCATAGCTTAGCTAGTGTGTACCATTAACTAGGATCCAATCACAATCGTCTCAAGTAGTGCCTCCTTGTGGTGGTCACCCTCTAACACGTCTGATTGATCCTATCCATAGGAAGTTCACATCTAGTAACCAATGAGCAGTGTATCCTCCGTATGGAATGATCACCCCTGGCGAGGTGACACAGAATACACTACTCATCTTACAATGAACCGTTAATGGAAGATCGTGGGTGTTATTTGATAAGACCCTCTCCCACTAGATTTAGTAAATTAAGGATTTTGCTTTTGAAAAATGTTTCCACACACTACCCATAAACATCCAATGTTTACTAATGTGTTGAAAACGGTTTTTGAATTTTATTTTAGAAAACTTGTTTTAAGTGCATGCAACAATGTATTTATACGCCAATCACAAAACAAGCACATAAAACAAAAAACTAAAATGAAATATAGGCATTCAAACAATGCCTCTATCTCCCATGGCTCTATTTCCATAGATCCACCTGTTGGTTTGATCGCCTCCGATTCCATCTTCATGGATAACGGCTCCTTGCTCCATCTTCATGGAATTTCTAATTCTATTACATTGGTCCTATGCTTCTTTCGAAGCTTACAATTTATCTAGAAAACAGAAATTACAACAAAATAAAAAAGGCTAGGGAAACCGGTGCGACTTTCCTTTTCGTAGGATTGAAGCCGCAGCGCCCTTTACATACGCCTTAAAACCAAACCATTAATAAATTACAACATGCACCAATCTCAAACAATATAAATATAAATATTTAAATGACTTGGTGCCATGGGAGATAGCGACTAATTTTGCTGCAAAAGGGTTAGTCGTACACGCATCCACACATACATAACAAATATATGTAACTATTGGAACACTAAATTGATTCACACAGTATATAAACACTTTACATACTGAATTAGAACTTAAAACAGCATCTTACTTCTCTGTCACAGTTCGATCGATCGAAGACCGTTCGATCGCTCGAACCTTCGATCGATTGAACACTGTTCAATCGCTTGAACATTCTGTTTCACAGAATGATTTAAAATTTTACAGAATATTTTAAAATTAAAGTTTTTAATTTCAAAACACTTTAAAACTGTGAAACAGAGAACCTGACAAAGACTCTGTCTCGATCGATCGAACCCTATTCGATCGATCGAACACCAGAAGGCTTCGATCGATCGAAACGAGTTCGATCGATTGAGAACAGAATGTTCGATCGATCAAAACAAGTTCGATCGATCGAACCCACCTTGCATCCTATGCAATCACAGTTTTGTATTCTGCTGCGATAACACTGCAGAAACAGATCTGTGATGATGTAGTTTCGAAAACAGTCCTAAAATCAACATGCAAATCAAAACTAGGGTTCCAAAAACGCATCTATAGATCCAAACGAGCATGGCTCTGATACCAATTGAAGGAAAAAGTGGTTTAAAGTGAGAGTTTAAACGTGCAGCGGAAATAGGTTAAGTTATAAAACTTTTGGTAGCCCAGGATCTACTACTCGTCAATTCCATAGATGCGTACAAGGGGGTGCAAGATTTATACCTTAGTGTCTTGAACCCAATTCTGAACTTCAACTTCCAGCAACCTCCACTAGATGATCTTCACCCTTATGACTCCTGCGGATGCCTGCCGGAAAGACTAGGGTTGGTGGGAACCCTAATAGAGAGGATAGAGAAGGTTTTGGGGCTCCAAAACAGTTTCTGCAGTTTCTGACGTTCAAAACGACGAACAACCTTTTCCAGAACGCAACTGCCCTATTTATAGATTCTCAGAACCGACCTAGACTTCGATCGATCGAAGTGACTTCGATCGATCGAACCTTCGATCGATCGAACCATTCTCGATCGATCGAACCTGTTGACTTCAATCGATCGAACATACTTCGATCGATCGAACTTGTCTTAACAGCTTCCTCAAGTGTCTTTTCAAGCATCCTAGCGGAGCTAAGAGTGGGACCTCCTAGGCTCTTTATTGTTGGCTCAGACCAGTTTGTTAATTACCATGACCAAACTCTTTGATCAGCAAAGTAACTAACTGGTCAGTTAACGTTTATTCCACTATAAAACGATAACTGAACTCCAACGCAAAAGAACATATCCGAAGCGATAACTAGACTTGTATGGTGTACTAATGTCCCTCTACCGTCAGCATTCGTAATCATATTCAGGTAGTCGGATAACTGTTACTGTCAACCTGAATCATGATTACTTCTTGTATTCCTTGAGTCCCATTCACTCCTCATGATTACCAAACATGTTGATAACTCTTATCAACAAGACTGCAGTACTCAGTAATCAACTTGGTGACATTCTCAAGGGAATGCTTACTCTGAATCAGAGGATAGATTCTATCTTGACAATATATGTTCACAACCCTATGGACATGACATACCCAAGATACCCAGGTGTTGATCTTCTATAGACCTCACTGATTGGTAAGTCAAAGCAGTCATATCCATAGTCTGTGTTCATAATCATCTCAAGATTGAGAACACGTACCTTATACAAGTTATGAGTTCCTATTGACTGTTGACAGCCTTAAGCGTCAATAGGAAAGCTCAGGTCCGTCAATGCACTATAAGCACTAGCATATCAACTAAGAGCTACACTCTAGTGATTGAGATTAATCACTCCATCCAATGGTAGTTAATTATGCTACAGTGTAGACCTGATGAGGTATCCAGTCTCATCATCCACTGTGACATATTCTAAGTATCAAAGAATAGTAATTCGTATCTCACTTGTGTGTATCTCATACACACACGAATTGCTTACTATGATACTTAAGGACAAAACAATCATCTCATGAAAGAAACATACACAATGAAATGTAAAGCTGATATCCATATATTATAATGCTAATGTCTCATACATAAAGTAATGGTTTGAGGGCACAAACCCAACATATAGCGATGCTGATTGGAATACCCTATCAGATGACTCCAAGGCCACTAGTGGATACATTTTCTATATTGCTAGAGGCGCAGTTTCATGGAAGTCTAAGAAACAAACTATTTTGGCTCAGTTCATGATGGAGTCAGAGATGATAGCACTAGCTACAACTAGTGAGGAGGTAGGCTGGCTAAGAAATCTGTTATCAGATACCCCTTTATGGGAGAGACCGATACCAGCTGTCCTAATCCACTGTGATAGTACTGTGGCTAATGCAAAAGTTGAGAACCGTTACTATAACGGCAAGAAGCGACAAATACGTCACAAGCACAACACTATTAGAGAGTTTCTCTCTTCTGGAGCTGTAAGAGTAGATTATGTACGGTCTGAGGAGAACTTGGCTGATACTTTGACGAAAGGACTAGCACGAGAGAAGGTTTGTAAAATCTCGAAAGGGATGGGACTAAAGCCCTTAGATAGTTGAGTCACTTGTGATAGTAACCTAACCTATAGACTGGAGATCCCAAGAAATAGGTTCAAAGGGTAATAACAAGTGACACGACTAAATAGTTGTGCGCTCTTGTGCAACACCCAAGTGTAGGTGATCGTGCAAGTAATACTGGATAAGTCCAGGTCGATCCCACAGGGAAGGAATAGGGAGAATGTCTACTAAGTTACAACCTAAAGAAAAGGAAAAGAAAATAAGAATGTTGGGAGTGGATGTTCTAATGAATCCTAATTAATTAAATTAAACTAAATAATAGACTAAAGTATAAAGAAACATAATTAATTAAATAAATAAACTAAAGGTGTTGGAAATACGAGAATCCACATTGATCCTAACCATCTACCATGCATATTCATTAACGCTCTATGGAGTTCATTCCTTTTCAGTATTCCGTATTTTTCTAAAGATAAAGAATCAATAGCCCTTTCATGACCGGGACTACATCATCACAAGTGATTTAAAATACTTAGAAGACGGTTTAAAACAATGGTTATTACTTGCACTCTAAATGGTGTTAGCATTCAAAGTGGTTTTCAAAAGTCATTGAAGAAAAGGCCTTATGGCTTTGAGTTCTAAAAACTGTTGTGACAAACTAAGCTTATTGGGACAATTTGATGACAGATTTCTAAAACAGAAAGTCATGGATTACTTAAAAGAATCATCTCAGGAATTAGCATGTTCGATCGATCGAAGCGCTCTCGATCGATCGGACAACGTCATCCTTCAATCGATCGAAAGGTGTTCGATCGCTTGACTGTGGCTCTGGTTCGATCGATCGAAATACCTTCGATCGATCGAGACCAAGGTTTCTAAAGATTGCATGGAAAAGGTTGGGAATCAATGTTTCATCACATATTCCCGACGTCTAAACTACGGAAACATGATAAAACTAATGCAAAAATAGTAAAACATAGTAATCATAACAACTAGATTAACAAACAATCAAATAAAGAAAAGGAACAGAAAAACCTGGAATAAATCTGAATATAACTTGTAACAAACTTGAAATAAAGTTGAATCTTGAATCTAAAATGGAAAAGGAGGAAGAAAACATCAAACTAAACTAATCTACTCCTAATCTAACCCTAAAACTACCCTAAACTGCTGTTTTTCGCGTTCTGGAGCGTCCTCCCTTCGTCTGGCGTCAAAACGACTTATATATAGGGTTCCTATAGAGTTTACGCAACTTTTGGGTGAATATAAAGTTCGATTGATCGAGCTTAGTTCGATCGATCGAAGGTTCGATCGATTGAACTCTGCTCAATCGATTGAACTCTCTGATTTTGACAGCTCTGCGCACCGATAGGAGAATGGCCATAACTTTTCACTCGAATCTCAGATTGACCTCCTGTTTGCGGCCACGCGACCGTAATTCAAAGATCTACATTTCATATCTCTGGAAAAATCTTCTAAATCTGAAGTCTTCATTGTCAAAATTGGCGTTTTCCCAGCTGCTTCCGTTGTTCTCTTCACCAGAATCACCTTTTATGCAACGATTGTTTTCCATGACCTATAAAATAGTGTAAAAACACATGTTTGAGTCTTAACATTATAGAAAACACTTAATCATTGATATACATCTAAATTTAGGAACTTGGGGATAAAAGTATGCATAAAAGACCATTAAATACGCTATGAATATGCACTTTTCACCTCAAATCAACAAGTCATTAAGTGATATGAGCGGAATCATGCTAATATCTATATATGGGGGAAATACTCCAAGTCCATCCCTATGAAGCATGACATCCTGAAGGACAGAAGGTTGAGTTATTTATAACTCTTAATGAGATCTAAACTCCATTTGGAGTGGGATACCTAGCTACTGGAGTATCTTTGTTAGACTCACCTAGGCGAATGTGGAAGTGAGGCCGCTTCTTATGAAATTTTGGGCAAATTCTCTAGATCATTCGCTATACTGGGATATAAGCACACAGCCATAAAGTGTTGGTTTTTAAACTTCACCCTAGTAGGACTGTGTGTGTGGTGTTGTCTGAGATAGAGTTCAATACTATGATTACTCTAGTATAATCGGAAGCACTATCATTACGTAAAGGTTCAAGTTGAAAAACACCTTTACTTATGCACAGTCTTGTGATATGTTGCTCAATGATCTTAAATCAATTTTTAAAATACAAGTGGGGGATTGTTGGAAAGAGTGTATAATTAAAATTGGAGGGAAATTTTGAGGGAAAACTTTTGAAAATTGATTTTGAGTTTTGTATTATTCACAAACCAACCCAAATGTTATTTTACTTGTCCCACATAGGAAAATTAGAGGAAGTGGGAAGGACATATATAAGTGGAGGTTGGAGTAAGGGTTGGGCCCCTTGGGGGTACCAAGTTTTGTGAAGGGGGAGGACCTAGGCCCAATTGGGTTTACCAAAAAACACACACGCGGGCGCCGCCGCCCCGCTCCGCTCTGCTCCGGGTTAGGCTTGGGTGTTGGATTGGGCCTACTCCTATACATATCTTTTTATACAAAATTTATTTGGAAAATAATTTTTTATAATCAGAAAGAGTTTTATTTGGATTGAATCAGTTGGAGACCAAGTCTCTCTAGAACTCCTCCACGTTTTTAACTCCAGAATTTTTTCTCCAACCTTCCTAGTTTTTCTCTCCACGTTCTGCAACATTATGTTTCCCCAACGTTCAGAATATATTTTATATATACAGAAACTGCTTTCATAAAAGAAATACAATTTATAGAGAGCAAAAAGAGTTACAGAAAGTTTTCAAAACACAGTTTTCTTCATAGTTTCTGAGCAACTAGTTCTGATAGGGTGTGGGTTTTCCGATCTTCCTCCATGCAAGGATTTTCAAGACAGAGGCAATTTTTGGGTTGCTTTATCCTGGGGATGTCGTGGCCTTCATCTGAACTGCTTGGACAACTTGGGCAGAGCCACGAAGCGTCTTAAAGAGAGCGACTTAGTCCGCGACTCATCCTAAGAAAACCGTCAAAGGCTACTGTTATTTGGTAATATTGTTCTTCTACAGTTTCTGCAGCAACATCACCAAATCCGACCGATTTTGATCTGATTTCACTTTGGCCTAAAACTTCAATTCTCAAGAATTCGAAATCATTTCATTTCTAATTTTTGTGTCAAACTAAACACATGATTTGCCACAAAATAAGAATTGCAAATCAATTCTTTTCTTGTTTGTGGCATACCAAACGGAGTGTGTATCTGTGAATATAGACATATATATAAATATATATATATATAAATAATATTGCCTCTTCCTTTCCCTCCCCCCCCTCTCTCTCTCCCTCCCTCTCTCTCTCTTTCACTCTCACATTCACATATGTCAGCAAGATCTGGATTGGTTGTGATTAGGGCTAAGTTTAAGCTTTGAGTTTCTTTTATTATTGTGTTCTTCAACCTCGGCATGTAACAACTCTGTTGTATCTGCCAACAGAGAATCAACCAGTGTTTCCCAACTCTTTCGATGCGAATGAGGCCACAAAGGTGACAATTTCTTAATTTCTAGTTCATATGTACATATACGTATATACATACGTGTGTATTTGATGATTTGGGGCTCTGATCTAAAATGGGTATGTTGTTTTTGTTATAGGACTTGTTCTGGAGTGAGTGTTTTGGGTATTTCAAATAAAGCAATTTATATCATTACTTTTGTTCTCTTGAGGGCTCTTAATTGATAGTCCTACTGATAAGTGATTCTATAAGTTTGCTATACTTTATAGAATATAGATATATACATGTATGTATATATTTCTCTGGGTTTGTGCGGTTAAATCTTTTTTCATATTGGAGGATTGAATTTTGTGTTGTATTTGTGTTTAAAAAAATACATATACAAAAAGTAAAACAAAAAATAGTGCTTTGCTAAAATTGGGTTACTAAGAAATTCTATTGAAATAGAAATAGAATTATAGCCACTACTCCCATAAAATTACATGACCATTTGTGATTGTAGCAGACATGCAGTACCATGATTGTTATATGTTATGATTGCTCTTATTTTCAGAATTTTGTCTAGTTATATTTGATATTCTTTGTTCTTGTTCATATTGATAGATTGGTTGTGAATATGCAAATTTTCTTTAGTTGTATTTAATTATTGATATATTGCCTCCACTGTATCAATCTTCTCTTATTGTGTGTTCGGAATTTGTTGTGTTGCCATCAGGGATTTATAAGAATAATGGTTATTTGATGGTTTCATGCAACGGAGGGCTTAATATATGCGGGCAGTGGTGAGTGGTTGGCTAGTGGTCTAGTCTTAAGGCATATGATTTCTTTTCAGTTCAGTTGCCTTTTTATTATTTATGAGAATAATCTAGCATGGTTTAGTCCAATGTACTGGTTCATTTTAGATTAGCATTCTGAGATCATATGTTGAGAGATTGTATGTACTGTAAGAACTAATGAATGGCGGGTGTTTTTGAATTTTCTTAAGATATGGAAACCATTGGTTTTTGACTTTTTTCAACATTTATATTGGAATTTATCTGAAAACTTGAATTTGATATAATAATAATAATAATAATCTTGTCTTTCCAATTTGATAAACACAAATTTCACAACATTTAAAAGTGGTGAAATTTCACCACTGTTTTGTGCTCCTTTTAAAAAGTGGTGAAATTTCACCACTTCTAATTCTGGAAATCAAAACTTGTGAAATTTATCAAATTCTTTACCATACCATAATTTCACCAATTTGATAAACACAAATTTCACCACATTCAAAAGTGTTGAAATTCACCACTATTTTGAGTACCTTTAAAAAAAATGGTGAAATTTTACCACTTCTAATTCTGGATGTCAAAACTTTTGAAATTTATGAAATTCTTTACCACAAATATTAATTTCACCACTTTGATAAACACAAATTTCACAACATTCAAAAGTGGTGAAATTTCACCACTGTTTTGTGCTCCTATTAATGTGAATAACTATTTTTTTTTTTACGAAAATTAGTCATTGGTTTTGGTCAAACCTTGCAAATTGGGTGCTTCTCGAACAATTTAAGCTTTTTGGAGCAATTGAAAACTTTACATATTTTCACTAGCAATTTCCATGTATAAGATTTTGAGCAAAGTTGATGCTTGATTTGCTAGGTATGATCAGTAACGTTGTGCTCCCAAATTTTATTTATGCATTTTCTCTTTTTTGGTGTGTAATTTTGTAAGTGCTGAAAATTTGTAAACTTTTTTATGCTGATCTAAGAATAAAGTGATTCAATATCATTCTGATTTTTATTATGTAAGAGTCCTAACTACACTATATTGGAACTTAATATGATCAAATCCCTATACTTTAATAGTCATGTGAAATTTAAGATAAACTAGTTCAATTTGATACAAAACTCACGTTTATAATATTTGGACTTTTCAATTAAAAAATGGTCAAAATGTGGTAAAATTTCACCACTCTGAATTGGGACAAATGGTCTAGCAAAATTACTATTGATCAAAAATTTTCACAACTCTTCAAAATTTGGTAAAACTTCACAACTTTGAAATAGGTATAATTGTCATAAATAAAAAAGAATCATTTTTTTTATCAAACTTTTACCACTATTTTAAATGTTGTGAAATTTCACCACTTTTAACAGGTATATAATGGACATAGAACCAACACCCTAGCCAAACAAGCCCCAACAAAGGGAGTAAATATTGGATATAACGGGGATAACATGTCAGATCTGTAACGTTACTCACATAATTAAAAAAATTGCTGATTTGGAAAGGATTCCCCCTAGAAATAGGGGGTACAGATTTACAAACAAAGAGTTTGCATTGGTTTTGGATACCATGTCATTCCAATAACTGTGATGTCACGCCCGTCCCAGAAAATCATGGTTTTAAAATGCATAAATGAAAATTTGTGAATTATTAATGTCATTTGATAATTGTGAATGAGGCTGACTGAAGGTGAACGGTGAGGTGTCAATCGAGGACACGGTAATAGGAAAATCGTATGGCATCAACATGAATAAATGACATTTATATGGCTTAAATGTTATTTGATATTTATGGTATTTTGTGAATAGTAATTATACATGTTTTGTATAATTTCTGGTAGTTTTGATCTCGAGTTAGATCGTTTTGAATATTGTGGTGAGAACGCGAGTGATACGTTGCATAAAAGGTAGGTTATCTAAAGATACCACGGAATTTAGTTTTCGGACGTAATTACGGCGACAAACGGAGCCTATACGAAAACTTTTGTAATTTATAATTTTCACCCGTGAAGTCATAAAATAGGCATATGCGACATTTCTGGGGATAATTAGAAGTTTTGAGAACTCGTGGCGAGTTAAACATAATTCCCGTAAGTCGTGCCTATATAGAGAAAGTGTTGAGATATTTTCATTATCTCAAAACCTAATTTGGAAATCAAGAGAGGCAAAAAGGGATGATTTTATTGCTTCAAGCTTCAAGACACAAATTGACGAACTTCTGATCGTCAACTTTTCTCCAAATTTCATATTCGGACTCCTCAAGGTATTAGCTACATTTTGACATCTATTAGGCCACGTTTGGCAAATTATTTTTGAAAAGCTAATTTTAAGATTTTGGGGAAAACGTTTGTATACTTGTAGGAATCACTTATAAACAAAGATTCGATGGTTAATCGGGCTACTAGTACTTCTCCTGAAATATATAGGACCGTAGCTTGGGATATGAATTTCAAACTTATGTTATATAGAGAATTTGGATGTTTTGAATATTAGGTATGGAAATTGTGATCCGGGCAAAATCCATGTTTTAAATTAGGCCCGTTAATTTTAGCAAGTATGTGTTGAAAAGGATAGTGATATGGTTATATGAGCATGCTAAATGATTATGTAGGTTAAAGGGGAGTTTAGTATAATTTCATACAGGTGCATGCCTCTCGATGTTTGAGAGTTATAGTAGTGACGACTACTTGCTAGGTTTGGGAACCAGCCTATCTAGAGCAGTCAGATGCAATGGTTGAGTGAACCTAGCTAACCGTTGGCATCACGGTTTAAAATTTAAGACTTGTCCATATACCGGATGGATGCGTATCTCTCTCCCTAGAGAATAAATTATGTGATTTAGATGTTTAAAGCATGAATTGTCTCATATGCATTTGTTTAGAATCGTACACTCAGCATATAGCTGAGCAGTAGAGACTTCCTCCACTACAGGTGATAAGAAGAAAAGAAAGAAGAAGCGAGAGGAGTGAGGTCGAGGAATGTCGGGAAATCATATCCCCTTGTTCATACTTTTGTTTTCATCCCAAACTTGTAATAAGAATTTGGGAAGTTTTCAAAATGTTGTAATAGAATCTTGGGATAGTTTTATAGTATTGTAATCGCTAGTGAACTCTTATAATTGCATTTTAAATCGTTGAATCATAGTTATGAAATGTTGGAATTGGATTGGAGAATCATGGCTTTGAGATGCTGCAGAATGTGCAGAAAGTTGGGAAATCAGTCGACTGAGTTCCCGACATAATCGACTGAACCCCTATTTTAAATGAAAAACCTTTCAGTTTTCAAAGGCATCAGTCGACTGGATGATGGAAAACAGTCAACTGGATTCTGGACGAAAACATGACATTATGCTATATTAGATTTAGTCGACTGGGCAGGTACTAGTCGACTGAGAATTTGAGGCCCCAGTCGACTGTGAATTTGAGGTCCTAGTCAATTGAGTCCCTGACATAGTCGACTGGACTAGACTATTGATCTTTTAAACTCTCTGCAATTGACCTCACAGTCGACTGGGTCCCCGTCACAGTCGACTGGATCTCTGCTTTTAAAAAGGATTCTTTTTGTAAGTGTTTCACTTGAGCTAAACTTTTTATAACTTTAATTTCATAGATTTACTTATGTTTTTCGCTGCTATATACTTTAATGACATTGGATGAGCCTTGGTGGTGTGCTACGTGTCCTCTTTCTGTTCGTAGCGGGATGGGTCATGACATTTAGTGGTATCAAAGCTATAGGTAACAAAACTTTGGGAACGTTCGACGATGAGTGGAGTATTGAGAGTTGTTGCACATATTCTAGAATGCATCCATTAAATGTAGAGATGTTTGATGCATATGTATGTTGTTATACATACACGCTTATATTTATTGTCATACATGCATAGTATTTATGCATTGAGATTGACAGGATTGTAATCATAAGTGACGGTGACCGAGATTTATCACCACATACGCGACGAATGGAACAAATGACAGAAATGATTGGAAACGTGGGAGATATTATATGGAATATAGCGGAGCGATTGCCTCCAATACCTCCATTCGAGGCAGCACTGATAGCTGTTGTGCCAGTATCTGAGAATAGGGGTATGAGATCTGTGCCAGAATAATTTACAAGGAAGAAGCTGACAGAGTTTCATGAGACTTCTGATATGACGCTATCAGAGCATTGTGTTATGGATATGGAAAGGATTTTTAGATCTATTCCGATGTCTGATGGGTTGAAGATTGAGAACGCTAGTGATATACTCAGGGGTAAGGCCCAGAATTGGTGGGTGAATGTTCTAGATTAGGGAGCACTGATAACTTGGGAGGGATTCAAAGCAGAGTTTAATCGTCGATTCTTTCCGCGAGCTACTCTTAATACGAAGAAGAGAGAATTTGATAACCTTCGACAGGGGGATATGATGGTAACAGAGTTCACTTCAAAGTACAACGCCTTATTAAGATTTGGAAAGGGGTCTGTGTTGACAGAGGAAGACATCAAGAAAATATGAGGATGGGTTGAGAGAGAATATCCGTTTGAGAGTCAAGACCTATGAACACTCGACTGTTACTGCAGTACAACGAACAACGCTTGTAGCTGAAAGTGGAATGGAGAGATCGAGACAAAATCAGCAAGGCCAACAAGGGAAGAGAAACTACAAGGGTAATGTTGGGTTTGTGCCCTCAAACCATTACTTTATGTATGAGACATTGACATTTTAATATATGGATATCAGCTTTACATTTTGTTATGTATGTCTTTCATGAGATGATTATTTATCCTTAAGTATCATGGTAGGTAATTCGTGCATGTATGAGATACATAAAAGTGAGATAAGAATTAATATTCATTGATACTTAGAATTTGTCATAGTGGATGATGAGACTGGATATCTCATCAGGTTTACACTGTAGCATGATTAACTACCATTGGATGGAGTGATGAATCTCAAATCACTGGAGTATAGCTCTTAGTTAATATACTAGTGCTTGTAGTGCATTAATGGACCTGAGTTTTCCTATTGACACTTAAGGTTGTCAACAGTCGATAGGAAATTATAACTTGTATAAGATACGTGATCTCAATCTTGAGACGATTATGAACACAGACTATGGATATGGCTGCTTTGACTTACCAGTCAGTGAGGTCTTAAAGATCAACACTAGGGTATTCTGGGTTTATCATGTTCTTAGTGTTGTGAACATATATTTTCAAGATAGAATCTACTCTCTGATAAAGAGTAAGCATTCCCTTGAGAATGTCACCAAGTTGATTACTGAGAACTGTAGTCTTGTTGATAAGTAGTTATAAACACGTTTGGTAATCGTAAGAGGTGAATGTGACTCAAGGAATACAAGAAGAAGTCTATGGACACGCGAAATCGGTCGTCCACTCTTTTTTTGTTTGGTTCTGAGATTGTTTTGAAGTAAACAAGAAGAAAAGTAAGGTCTGTTGAAAACAGAAACAGAGTCGCCACTTGGTCTTTAGGGAACCAAGAAACCCAATTTGACTCACCCAAATGGATAAAGGGCACCGGCCTTTCATAACCAAAGAACTAGGCTCGGGGTTTGGGTACGAGAGAGGAAGGAGCCTTTGTCGCGACTAAAACACCCTCAACTCGCCCCGTCTTTCGACGGGCCTCAATTAGCATCCAAATAATCATCTTATACTATGTTTGGTTCAACAATTAATACTATGATAATATATTACATCACACAAGAATTTTGAAATGGAAGATCAAAAGATAAGATATCATTCATAAGATCTAACCAAGTTTCACACAATGTAAAAATGAAAGATCACACAAACAAATCTAGGAAAAATCGTCTAATCACATATCAAGTAATTAAGTTTTCCTAATCTAAAGGGGACATGAATTTTTTTTGAAACAAATAAATAAAAAAAATCAAAATATGCTTAGCAAGCTAGTATGATGCATGTTAATCTTTGAGAAAAGAAAACCTCTCAATCCCCGAGATGGATGAGAAAGGATGATGTGATCGGGGGAAAATATGAACGGGTGATCAACTTCATTCCTCATAATCTTCTTAGATTATGGGTCATAAAAAAACCCCAAATCTTGCATGGATGCAATGAATGATCCAAAAATGTGCAAAGGTTGTAGTGTGTTTGTGTACATGGACTTTCTAAAGTGATTTAAAAGTCTAAAATATGCATGAATGCATGAAAGAAATCATCATGGGATATGTACAAATGTAGTATGAACTAATTCCCAAGATATGAACAAATTTGGAGTGTGTGAAAGTATCAAATCAAAGAATGAAACTAAAAATATGCTTGATGTGAATAGTGGACAGAACAGTGAATTGATCTTGTAGAAATTGAAAAGTGGAGTTAGAAATGTTTTCAATGCATGATATTTTATGGAGATCATCCTTATTTTTTCTAGAACACATATCAAAAAGCCAAGCTTCAATAACTATTACAGATTGAGAGAAATCATATAAAAAATAGAGGTTACTCAGAAACAGAGTCCGTACTGTCGACTGAAATGTTGAAAAATATTATAAAATGAAAAAAAAAACATCTAGAGGCCCGTGTTATACAGAAAGTTTCCTAAGACATTGAGGTTCAAGGGAAAAAAAATTTGGTACCACTCTTTTTGGAAAAGTTTTCTGGAAAATAAGTTGAAATTCAACCAAGCTGCTGTGATAGTAAAAACAGAATATCTGGGGAGAATGTTTGAGTCCAAATGGACCACTTCCAAGTATTTTCAAGTCAAACCAAATATCATGGGTGTTCTCTAATGAGTTAAGAAGACTTTCCAAGTGGTCTCATGTTAATACTTTGAGTATTGAGTCCTAGAGAAATCGTTGAAGACTTTCCCAAAATCTTCAAAATACTGAACCCATATGAAGAACCTCCAAGATTATTGGAGACATTGTTTTATTTTGAAAACAACTTCAAGAATACATAGGAATGTATTGAAGTTGAAATCATCATCTATCAAACATGTTTTTTGTGATCAAGAGCTACTATCCATACAGATTCACTCACCTCAAACTTCATGTCATCATCTAGATGATGATAGATTGGTAAGTAAATAAAGAAAATCAAAAGAAATGGGACTAAGAAGAGATGAGCATAATATGTAAAACAAGCAAGTAAGTAATCAATAGATGATATTCATGATGATTTTGGACTTGTAGCTTGATGTTTCACTCATATATGGTGACTTTAGACATGGAAGAAGCTTCATATTTCACAAATTCTCATTAGAATGGTGGTTGGGTGTATTGAATGTGAAGTAAATGGGAGTAATGAAGTAGAAAATAAAGTTTGGAACTCACTTTTAGTTGAAAAATCAAAGGAAGAAGCTCACTTTCACTCTCCTAACCTTATCTTCTACAACTTTTCTCTCTATACTTCTCTAAGCTTTTGTATTTGCCCCCCCCCCCCCCCCCCCCCCCCCAAATGAAAAGTCAAGGGGGGTTTATATAGGCCAATTTGGGGTGTTTTGGGGTTTTAAAAGTACTCCAATTGGTCCCAAACATCTGTGAACATAGAACTACGTCGTTTTGGTTTCTAATTAATCCATTTGAACCCCTAAAAGAAATTACAAAAAAAGACCATTCTGGAGGAGAGTGCCACGGCGATACTAGGCCTGTGCTGCGGCGGCAATGGGCCAGTGCCGCGGCAGCACTACTCCCCATTCATCCAGATAATTCTTTTTAGGCCCCTAGAGGTTTCGGTATTCGCGAAAAGGCCCTATTTCGTCCTAAATTCACAGAAAATGTATACGAACTCCAAACTGAGCTTGTGATATATGTTGGAAAGGTAATGGAGTCTATTTTTTGTATAAAATAGTTCAGAGATAGGTCACTTTGAAAAGTTTCACGGTATTTGCGATAAAAGCCGATTTGATCACCTTTTCCACCTTCAGAAATTCATAATAAATTCGTTTTAAATCCAGAAATTATGTGCGATATACCATTGGAAAGCTATTAACCTCTAGTATTTATAGAAAATGTTTGAAAAATAATACGGTGCTCCAGTTTCAAAGTCAACTTTTAGGTCAAATTGGTCAAACCTAGGATTCCCGGGAAGTTTCGGGAACCTCCGGGAGTTCCCAGGAGCTGACGTTTTCGTTCGGTTTTCTTTTAAAACTTATTTTTGTACTTTCCACATGATCTAGAATGATTCTAGAACTTTTCAACGAATTTGGATGATTTCGGTCAAACTTGGTCAAACCGATCAATGCAGACTTTTCGGGGACTTCTGGGACTTCCGGGGGCCTCTGGGAGCCGACGATTTCATCTGGTTTTACTTTAGAACTCATTTTATTGCTTTTCTTACGACGTAGCGTGTTACCAGAACATTTGGTCTGAATCTAGGAGCGTTCGGGCATTCAGGGGTATTTTGGTCATTCTGAGCATTTTGAGAGATAGAACTAACTTCCAGGAGTCCTTTTTGAGTCGTTTCGATCATTTTGAACCACCAAGCTATGGGTCTCCTAAATCTGGTAGTCGAAAAAATGGGGTGTCTACATAGTCATGATTCAGGTTGACAATAACAATTGTCCGACTACCTGAATATGATTACGAATGCTACTGGTAGAGGGACATTAGTACACCATACAAGTCTAGTTATCGCTTCGGATATGTTCTTTTTCATTGGAGTTCAGTTATCATTTTATAGTGGAGTAAATGTTAACTGATCAATTGGTTAGTTTGCTAATCAAAAAGTTTGGTCATGGGAATTAACAGCTGGCCTGAGCCAACAATAAAGAGCCTAGGAGGTCCCACTTTTAGCTATGCTAGGATGCTTAGAAAGACACTTGAGGATGCTGTCAAGACTGGTTTGATCGATTAAAGTTGTTTCAATCGATTAAAGTCTAGGTAGGTTCGATCGATCGAACGTTGTTCAATCTATCGAAGGTTCGATCGATCGAAGCCACTTCGATCGATTGAAAGTTTGGTCGCATCTGGGAATGTATAAATAGGGCAGCTACGTATAGATTTCTGAGTTTGTCGTTTTATATACCAGAAGCTGTAGAAACAGTTTTAGGCCTCCCAAGCCTTCTCTATCCTCTCTATTAGGGTTCCCACCAACCGTAGTCTCTCCGACAGGCATTCGTAGGAGTCATAAGAGTGAAGATAACCTAGTGGAGGCTACTGCATCATCAAGGAATAAGAGAATTCAGAATTAGGTTCAAGACTTGAGGTATATAATTCGTGTCCCCTCTCTTGTACGCATATATAGAGTTAACAAGTAGTAGATCCGGGCTACCAATTAAGTTTTTGTAACTTAATCTTTCTACTACGTGTTTAAATATATTGTCAACCTAATTTTTCTATCAATTGGTATTAGAGCCACGCTTGTTTGGATCTATAGATGCATTTTGGAACACTAGTTTTGATTTGCATGTTGATTTTAGAACTATTTTTGAAACAACATCATCACAGATCTGTTTCTGTAGTATTTTCATGAAAAAATACAAATCTGTGATTGCATTGGATGCATGGCAGTTTCGATCTATCGAAGTTATTTCGATCGATTGAAACCCTCGGTTCTTAATCGATCGAACTGTTGTCGATCGATTGAACTTTGTTTAGTTCGATCGATTGAATTGGGTTCGATTGATCGAGACTGATTCTCTGTCCAGATATTCTTTTCACAGTTTTAAAAGTTTTAAAATTATATACTTTAATTTTACATCATTTTGTAAATTTTTCAAAACATTCTGTGAAACTTAAAGATCAATCGATTGGACAACGTTCAATCGATCGAAGGATCGATCGATCGAACCCTTGTCGATCGATCGAAGTGTGACAGAGAACTGAGATGTTGTTTTAAGTTCTAATTCAGTACATAAAGAGTTTATGTACTGTGTGTGAATCAATTAGGGGGGTTCCAATAGCTACATATATTTGTTATATATGCGTGATTGTGTGTACGACTAACCATTTTGCAGCAAGATAAATCTTCTATCTCCTATAGCAACAAAGTTCCAACAATTTAATTATTGTTTTTTAAATGTTTGAGATTGGTGTTTATTTATATTTGGTTAGATTCAAGGCATGTGTAAAGGGTATTGCGACTTTAGTCCTACGAAAAGGAAAGTTGCACCGGTTTTCCCAGTCTTTTATTTTATTGCTATATTTTTTATTTCTAGATAAATTGTAAGCTTTGAAAGAAGTATAGGTCCAATGTAATAGAATTATGAAGCCCATGAAGATGGAGCGAGAGGTCGTTGTCCATGAAGACGGAGCCGGAGGCGATCAAACCAAGAAGGAGGTTCTATGGAGATAGAGCCATGGGAGATAGAGGCATTGTTGAATGCTTTTATTTTCATTTTAGTTTTTTGTTTTATGTGCTTGGTTTGTGATTGGCATTTAATTATATTGTTACTACTTACATGCACGAAAACAAGTTTTTTAAAATAAAATTCAAAAATCGTTTTAACGCATTAGTAAACATTAGATGTAGATGTTTATGGGTAATGTGTAGAAACATTTTTCTCTAAAAAGCAAAATCCTTAATTATTAAATCTAGTGGGAGAGAGACTTATTATTATAACTCCTACAATCTTCCATTAACGGTTCACTATAAAATGAGTAGTGCATTCTGTGTCACCTCGCCAGGGATGATCATTCCATACGGAGGATACACTACTCATTGGTTACTAGATGTGAACTTCCTATGGATAAGATCAATCAGACGTGTAAGAGGGTGACCACCACACGGAGGCACTACTTGAGGCAGTTGTGATTAGATCCTTTAATGGTATACACTAGCTAAGCTATGGATAAGGGATCCCACACGGAGCATTATTCAGAAACTTAGAGATCAAATAGGTTCGAGAGCCATAACTTGTTTTGCAAGAGTTGCATAGCGGACAAGTCATGATTAATCGAAAGATCAAGTATTGACCGCAACACAGAGGCTTAACTTTTTCGTTTTGATATTCTGGCGACTTTGTTTTTTTTTTTTAAATAAGAGTTTTAAGGATTCTTTTATTTCAAAACTGTCAAATTCTGATATCCATATTTATTTTGTCTGTTGGATTTTTTAGTAATCATCATGTCTGGATCTGCATTTAGTCCTCTTGCCACCATACTTACACAAAACAAGTTAATTGGAAATAACTACACATAATGGAAACGTAACCTAGACATCGTTTTAACTACGGAGGATCACATATATGTCCTCACCACCCCATGCCCCGAAGAACCCACTGCAAATGCTACGGCTGCTGCTAGACTCGAGTTCAACAAGTGGAAGAAGTCGAATGGGATGGCTCGTTGTTATATATTGGCCTCTATGGCTAATGTGTTGCAACACCAACACCAGTCGAATGATTCTGCTCATGCCACTATCAAATCCCTAAAATAAATGTTTGGAGATCATGCCAGACCTGCTAGATAGGTTGCCATACAGAAGATAATGAGTGCCAAGATGTCAGAAGGGACTCCAGTCAAAGAACATGTTTTTAAAATTATTGGTTATTTGAACAAACTGGAGACCTTGGGAGCCAACATCGATGCACAGACCTAAGTTGATATTATCCTCAATTCGCTGTCGCCTTCACTCACTCAATTTAAACTTAACTATAATATGAATCAAATGAATTTTTCAATGAGTGAATTACTGAGTTCTTTACTGGCAGCGGAAGGGGTGATCAAACCTGGGCGCAATATTCTGAACATTGAGAAAATCTTTTCCTCTTCTTGATTTGCGCCGAACTGTAAGAAATGAAAAAAGAAAGCTGGCACTGGTGGTCCAAGTATTGGACCGATCCATAAGATTGCAAAATCTAAGGGAAAAGGTAAGGGTAAGGGGAAGGTGGGTAGCCAAGGCAAAGGAAAGTGTTTCCAATGTGATGAGAAGGGCCACTGGAAGAGGAACTGTCTAGAATTCTTAGCTACAGGAGTTCATGTTGGGTTTGTGCCCTCAAACCATTACTTTATGTATGAGACATTGACATTTTAATATATGGATATCAGCTTTACATTTCATTATGTATGTTCATTTCATGAGATGATTGTTAATCTTTAAGTATCATAGTAATTAATTTGTGTGTGTATGAGATACATACAAGTGAGATACGAGTTACTATCCTTTGATACTTAAAACTTGTCACAGTGAATGATGAGACTAGATACCTCATCAGGTCTACACTGTAGCATGATTAACTACCATTGGATGGAGTGATTAATCTCAATCACTAGAGTGTAACTCTTAGTTAATATGCTAGTGCTTGTAGTGCATTGACGGACCTGAGCTTTCCTATTGACACTCAAAACTGTCAAACAGTCAATAGGAACTCATAACTTGTATAAGGTACGTGTTCTTAATCTTGAGACGATTTTGAACACAGACTGTGGACATGACACCTTTGACTTACCAATCAGTGAGGTCTGTAAAAGATCAACACCTGGGTATCTTGGGTATGTCATGTTCATAAGGTTGTGAACATATATTGTCAAGATAGAATCTACCCTCTGATTCAGAGTAAGCATTCCCTTGAGTATGTCACCAAGTTGATTACTGAGTACTGCAGTCTTGTTGATAAGAGTTATCAACATGTTTGGTAATCATGAAAGGTGAACGGGACTCAAGGAATTCTAGAAGTAATCATGATTCAGGTTGACAGTAACAGTTATCCGACTACCTGAATATGATTATGAATGCTGAAGGTAGAGGGACATTAATGCAACATATAAGTCTAGTTATCACTTCGGATATGTTCTTTTGCGTTGGAGTTCAGTTATCATTTTATAGTGGAGTAAACGTTAACTGATCAGTCGATCAATTTGCTGATCAAAGAGTTTGGTCATGGGAATTAATCAACTGATCTGAGCTAACAATAAAGATCCTAGGAGGTCCCATTCTTAGCTCCGCTAGGATACTTGGAAAGACACTTGAGGAAGCTGTTAAGACAGGTTCGATCAATTGAAGCTAGTTTGATCGATTGAAGTCATGGCAGGTTCGATCGATCGAGAATGGTTCGATCGATCGAATGTTCGATCGATCAAAATCCTTTGATCGATTGAAGGTTAGGTCGGTTATGGGAATCTATAAATAGGGCAACTACGTTCTGGAAAAGGAGTTCGTTGATTTTATTAACCAGAAGCTGCAGAAACTATTTTAGAGCCCCAAACCTTCTCCTTCCTCTCTATTAGAGATCCCACCATCTCTAGTCTCTCTGGGAAGCATCCGCAGGAGTTATAAGGGTGAAGACAACCTAGTGAAGGCTGCTGCATCACCAAGGAAGAAGAATATCAGAATTGGGTTCAAGACTTGAGGTATAATTCCTGTCCCCTCTAGTAGTACGCATCTATGGAATTGACGAGTAGTAGATCTTGGGCTACCAACAAGTTTTTGGAACATAATCTTTCCGTTGCGTGTTTAAACTTTTAATTTAAACCGATTTTCCATTAGTTCAAGGTATGATTGAATCACATGTGGTTGAAGTAAGTTGTATAACGGATACTTTAAACACTTGGAGCATTGATTCTGGTGCGACTAACCATATCTGTAATTCATTGCAGGGGTTCAGATCAACCAGGAGGTGCAGTGATGGAGAGATTGTACTTACTCTAGGATCTAGCGCAATCATTTCCGCGGTTGCTGTAGGAGTAGTAGCTTTAGAATTTTTAGATAATAAAGTTTTGATTTTATCAGATGTACTTTACGTCCCTTCAACGAGACGTAATTTAATTTTAGTTTCAAATTTATCGAATAATGGTTATTCTTTTCATTTTGGAACTGAAGTTGTGATAAAAAGAAATGGTTCTTTTGTGTGTTCTGATGTTAAATCAAATGGTTTGTTTGTGAGTACTCCCAATATTTCTAAAGACTCTTGTATGGAACTTAATAACTCAGTGGTAACTGTACCATCTAAAAGAAAAGAACCTTCCACTAATCAAATAAAGCTTTGGCATATGAGGCTTGGCCATATCAATCTAAATAGGATTGACAGACTAGTCAAAGAAGGGGTCTTAGGCGATTTGGTTCTTGAACCAATGGAAGTCTGCAAGTCTTGTTTAGAGGGTAAGATGACCAAAAGGCCCTTTCCTGTAAAGGGCAATAAGACCAATGCTTTATTGGAATTAGTTCATACTGATGTGTGTGGACCAATGAATATTAGAGCAAGGGGTGGTTATGAGTATTTTATAACATTTACTGATCCTCTAGCTATGGATATGTGTACCTAATGCAGCACAAGTCTGAAGCCTTTGAAAAGTTCAAAGAGTTTAGGGCTAAAGTGGAGAAGCAATTGGGAACACATATTAAGGCCATTCGATCTGATCGAGGTGGCGAGTACCTCTCTAATAAGTTTATTGATCACCTCATACAGAATAAGATTCTATCACAGTTGCCTGCACCTAGTACGCCTCAGTAGAATGGTGTAGCAGAGAGTAAGAATTAGACTCTTTTAGACATTATTAGGTCAATGATGAGTTATTCGGAGTTGCCATTATTCCTTTGGGATTGTGCTTTGGAAACCGCTGCATATATACTAAATCTAGTACCAAGCAAATCTATTCCCAGGACACCACGAGAGATGTGGATTGGGCACAAGCCTTCTTTACAACATCTTTGGATATAGGGGTGTCCGACACATGTGCTGAAAGGAAAGATGAGCAAGTTAGATTCTAGATCGGAAGTATGTTACTGTGTAGGGTATCCAAAGGGTACTTATGGATGGTATTTTTATGATCCAAGAGAACAGAAAGTGGTTGTTAGTACGGATGCTGTTTCTTGGAGGATGATTATACCTAAGGGAAGGATAGATCGGAGAGGATAGAAGGAGAGCCCTCAGTCCTACCCGCAGTTGATAACGATGTAAAACAAGAAAACACCACTTCTTCACCCATTCCCGCACCGGTACCACATCATAGTGGGAGGATGGTTAGCCAGCCTGACATATACATTTTCTTAGGAGAAGTCTTTGAAGCAGTCTCCATAGAATCTGAATCTGATTCTACCACATACGAAGAAGCAATGGCTGATGTAGACTCAGCTCATTGGGTTAAAGCTATGATGGCTGAATTAGAATCTATGGATTCTAATCAGGTCTGGGATCTTGTAGAACTTCCAACCAATATTAAACCCATTGGCTGTAAGTGGGTCTATAAGAGGAAAAGAGGATCTGATGGAAAGGTTGAGACCTATAAGGCAAGGCTTGTAGTGAAAGGTTATACTCAAAGAGAGGGCATTGACTACGAGGAAACCTTCTCGCCGATAGCCATGCTCAAGTCCATCAGAATACTCTTATCCATTGCTGCATGCCTAGATTATGAGATCTGGCAGATAGACGTCAAGACTGCATTCTTGAATGGCAATCTTGAGGAGGACATCTATATATAGCAACCAGAAGGGTTCATAGCTGGTGGGAAAGGTAACTTGATATGCAAGTTGCAAAAGTCCATTTATGGGCTTAAGCAAGCATCCAGAAGTTGGAACATTCGTTTTGACCAAGCGGTCAAGTCGTTTGGTTTCATACAAAATTTGGATGAGCCTTGTGTATACAAGAAGTGTGAAGGAAAAGTGGTAGCTTTTCTTGTTCTCTACGTTGACGACATTCTACTCATTGGGAACAATGTAGCGACATTATCAACGGTTAAGGTTTGGCTACCTAGTACTTTCGATATGAAGGTCTAGGAGAGGCGAGCTATATCCTTGGAATAAAGCTCTTTTGGGATAGTAAGCGAAAGATATTAGGACTATCTCAAACGGGTTATATCAATAAGGTGCTAACTAGGTTTTCAATGAATAATTTGAAGAAAGGTTTATTATCTTTCAGGCATGGTTTAGCGTTATCCAAGAACCAGTATCTAAAGACACAGGAGGAGAGGAATCACATGGCAGAAGTTTCCTATGCTTCGGCAGTGGGAAGTCTCATGTATGTGATGTTATGCACTAGACCAAATATCTACTTTGCCATTGGCATGGTTAGCAGATATCAATCGAATCCAGGTCCAGAGCACTGGACAGCCGTTAAGCATATTCTTAAGTACTTGAGAAGAACTAAAGATTACATGCTTATATATGGCGATAGTGAGTTAATTGCAGTGGGATACACTGACTTGGACTTTATGTCAGATAAAGATTCGAGAAAGTTGACATCCGAAAATCTTTTTACCTTGGGAGGTGGTGCTGTTACTGATGGAAAAAAACAGTTTAAATTAAAAGTATAAACACGCAACGGAAAAAACAAGTTATAAAAACTTATTGGTAGCCCAGGATCTACTACCCGTCAATTCCATAGATGCGTACTAACTTCACTGAGGGGACAAGTATTATACCTTTGTGTCTTGAACCCAATTCTGAAATCTTCGACTTCCAGCGGTCTCCACTAGATGGCCTTCACTCTTATGACTCCTATGGATGCTTGCAGGAAGGACTAGGGTTGGTGGGAACCCTAATGGAGATGATTGGGAAGGTTTAGGGAAACCTAAACAGATTCTGCAGCTTCTATGTATAAAATGACGATTCGAAACATTCAGTACGCAGCTGCCCTATTTATAGATTCCCAGAAATGACCTTACCTTCGAGCGATCGAAGTGTATTCAATCGATCGAACCTTCGATCGATCGAACAACCCTCGAGCGATCGAACCTGCCTAGACTTCAATTGATCAAAACTCCTTCGATCGATCGAACCTGCCCTGACATGATCCTCATGTGCCCTTCCAAGCTTCCTAGCAGAGCTAAGAGTGGGACCTCCTAGGCTCTTTATTGTTGGCTAAGACTAGTTTGTTAATCACCGTAACCAAACTCTTTGATCAGAAAACTAACTAACTGGTCAATTAACGTTTACTCCACTATAAAACGATAACTGAACTCCAACGCAAAAGAACATATCCGAAGCGATAACTAGACTTGTATGTTGTACTAATGTCCCTCTACCTTCAGCATTCGTAATCATATTCAGGTAGTCGGATAACTGTTACTGTGAACCTGAATTATGATTACTTCTTGTATTCCTTGAGTCCCATTCACCTCTCATGATTACCAAACATGTTGATAACTCTTATCAACAAGACTGCAGTACTCAGTAATCGACTTGGTGACATTCTCAAGGGAATGCTTACTCTGAAATAGAGGGTAGATTCTGTCTTGACAATATATGTTTACAACCCTGTGAACATAACATACCCAAGATACCCAGGTGTTGATCTTCTGTAGACCTCACTGATTGGTAAGTCAAAGCACCCATATCCACAGTCTGTGTTCATAATCGTTGCAAGATTGAGAACACGTACCTTATACAAGTTATGAGTTCCTATTGACAGTTTGACAGCATTAAATGTCAATAAGAAAGCTTAGGTCCGTCAATGCACTATATGCACTAGCATATTAACTAAGAGTGACACTCTAGTGATTGAGATTAATCACTCCATACAATGGTAGTTAATTATGCTACAGTGTATACCTGATGAGATATCCAGTCTCATCTTCCACTGTGACATGCTTTAAGTATCAAAGGATGGTAATTCATATCTCACTTGTATGTATCTCATACACACACGAATTACCTACTATGATACTTAAGGATTGAAAATCATCTCATGAAAGAAACATACATAATGAAATGTAAAACTGATATCCATATATTAAAATGCTAATGTCATACATAAAGTAATGGTTTGAGGGCATAAACCCAACAAACTCCCACTTGCATTCACAACCATACAGGATTACATCTGAGACCTAGACTATCTAGATGACGATCAAAGACCTTCTGTGGCAAGGCCTTTGTAAATGGATCAGCAAGATTGTCGACGGTGGCAATCTTGGTGACAGTCACATCTCCACGTTGAACAATATCTCGGATAAGATGATATTTCCGCTCTACATGCTTTCCCTTTCCATGGTTCCTTGGCTCCTTGGACTGAGCCGCTGCACCGCTATTATCACAATAAAGCGTAATAGGTGACAGCGACGTTGGTACCACCTCGAGCTCCATAAGGAACTTCTTGAGCCAAACAGCTTCCTTGGCGGCTTCACAAGCAGCCACATACTCAGCTTTTGTAGTTAAGTCTGTAATGCATTTTTGCTTAATGCTCCTCCAACTAACAGCACCACCTCTCAAGGTAAAGAGATGACCGGACGTTGACTTCCTCGAATCTGTATCTGACATAAAGTCCGAGTCAGTGTATCCTACTGGAATTAACTCACTAACACCATACATAAGCATGTAATCTTTAGTCCTTCTCAAGTACTTAAGAATGTGCTTAATGGCTGTCTAGTGCTCTGGACCTGGATTCGACTGATACCTGCTAACCATGCTAACGGCAAAACAGATATCTGGTGTAGTGCATAACATCGCATACATGAGACTTCCCACCGTCGAGGCGTAGGGAATTCCTGACATGCGATTCCTCTCCTCTCTGTCTTAGGACACTGTTCCTTAGAGAACGCTAAACCATGCCTGAAAGGTAACAAACCTTTCTTCGAATTATCCATTGAAAACCTAGTTAGCACCTTATTGATATAACTAGCTTGAGATAATCCCATTATCTTTCGCTTGCGATCCCGAAAGAGCTTTATCCCAAGAATATAGCTCGCCTCTCCTAGATCCTTAATATCGAATGTACTAGCTAGCCAAACCTTGACCGTTGACAATGCTGCTACATCATTCCCAATGAGTAGAATGTCGTCAACGTAAAGCACAAGAAAAGCCACCACTTTCCCTTCACACTTCTTGTATACACAAGGTTCATCCAGATTCTGTATGAAACCAAACGACTTGACAGCTCGGTCAAATCGGATGTTCCAACTTCTGGATGCCTGCTTAAGCCCATAAATGGACTTTTGCAACTTGCATACCAAGTTACCTTTCCGACCAGCTATGAACCCTTTTGGTTGCTGCATATAGATGTTCTCCTTAAGATTGCCATTCAAGAATGCAGTCTTAACGTCCATCTGCCAGATCTCATAATCTAGGCATGCAGCAATGGATAAGAGTATTCTGATGGACTTGAGCATGGCTACCGACGAGAAGGTTTCCTCATAGTCAATGCCCTCCCTCTGAGTATAACCTTTCGCTACAAGCCTAGCCTTAAAGGTCTCAACCTTTCCATCAGATCCTCTTTTCCTCTTGTAGACCCACTTGCAACCAATGGGTTTAATATTGGCTGGAAGTTCTATAAGATCCCAGACCTGATTAGAATCCATAGATTCCAATTTTGCCTTCATAGCTTTAACCCAATGAACTGAATCAACATCAGCCATTGCCTCTTCGTATGTGGAAGGATCAGATTCAGATTCTATGGAGACAGCTTCAAAAACTTCTCCTAAGAACACGTATCTATCAGGCTGACTGATAATCCTCCCACTACGACGAGGTACTAGTACAGAAATGGGTGAAGAAGTGGTGTTTTCTTGATTTACATCGTTATTAACTGCGGGTTGGACTGAGGGCTCTCCATCTATCTCTCTAAGATCTATCCTTCCCTTAGGTTTATGGTTCATGATATAATCATCTTCCAAGAAAACAACATTTGTACTAATAAACACTTTCTATTCTCTTGGATCATAAAAATACCATCCATAAGTACCCTTTGGATACCCTACGAAGTAATATACTTCTGATCTAGAATCCAACTTGCTCATCTTTCCTTTTAGCACATGTATCGGACACCCCCATATCCGGAGATGTTGTAAAGAAGGCTTGCGCCCAATCCACATCTCTCGTGGTGCTTGGTACTAGATTTAGTATGTATGCAGCGGTTTCCAAAGCATAACCCCAAAGGAATAATGGCAACTCATAATAACTCATCATCGACCTAGTCATGTCTAAAAGAGTTCGATTCCTTCTCTCTGCTACACCGTTCTGCTGAGGCGTACAAGGTGTAGTCAACTGTGATAGAATCCCATTCTGTATGAGGTGATCAATAAACTCATTAGAGAGGTACTCATCACCTCGATCAGATCAAATGGCCTTGATATATGTGCCCAATTGCTTCTCCACTTCAGCCCTAAACTCTTTGAACTTTTCAAAGGCTTCAGACTTATGCTGCATTAGGTACACATATCCATACCTAGAATGGTCATCAGTAAATGTTATGAAATACTCATAACCACCCCTTGCTCTAATATTTATTGGTCAACACACATCAATATGAACTAATTCTAACAATGAATTGGTTCTATTGCCCTTTGCAGGAAAGAGCCTTTTGGTCATCTTACCCTCTAAACAAGACTCGTAGACTTCCATTGGTTCGAGAACCAAATTGCCTAAGACCCCTTCTTTGACTAGTCTGCCAATCCTATTTAGATTGATATGGCCAAGCCTCATGTGCCAAAGCCTTGTTGGATTAGTGGAAGGTTCCTTTCTTTTAGATGGTACAATTACCATTGAGTTATTAAGTTCCATACAAGAGTCTTTAGAGATATTAGGATTAAATCACATACAAGCCATTAGTTTTAACACAAGAACATATAAAAGAACTATTTCTTTTAATAACAACTTCTGTTCTAAAATGAAAAGAATAACCATTATTCGATAAATTTGAAACTGAAATTAAATTACGTCTCACCAAAGGGACGTAAAGAACATCTGATAAAACTATTGTCTTATTGTCCAAAAACTCTAAAACTACTACTCCTATAGCAACCGCAGAAACGGTTGCGCTAGAACCCAGAGTCAGCACAATTTTCCCATCACTGCATTTCCTGGTTGATCTGAACTTCTGCAACGAAATACAGATATGGTTAGTCGCACCAGAATCAATGCACCAAGTGTTTGAAGTATCCGTAATAAAACTTACTTCAATCACATGTTACTCAATCATACCTTGAACTCTTGTAGCTAAGAATTCTGGATAGTTCCTCTTCCAGTGGCCCTTCTCACCGCAGGAATCGGTCCAACACTTGAACCACCAGTGCCAACTTTCTTCTTCCCTTTTGATTCGTGGTGAAAAGTGCATATTTCTAGTGTATTACATGGTCTTTTATGCATACTTTTATCCCCAAAGTCCCTATATTTAGGTGCATTTTAATAACAAAGTTATTTTTATTGTGTTAATGCTAAAACATATGTTTATGCATTGTTTTATAGGTATTAGAATGCAAATCAATGAAGTGGAGCTAAAGAAAAGTGATTCTGGTGAAGAGAACAATATAAGCAGTTGAGAAAATGCCAATTTTGATAATGAAGACTTCTGATTTGGAAGATTTTCCCAGAGATATAAAATATAGATCTTTGAGTTACGGTCGCGTGGCCGCAAACAAGAGGTCAATCCGAGGTGCGAGTGAAAAGTTATGGCCATTCTCCCATCGGTACGTAGAGCTGTCAAAATCAGAGAGTTCAATCGATTGAGCAGAGTTCAATCGATCGAACCTTCGATCGATCGAACTTTATTTTCCCCCAAAAGTTACGTAAACTCTGTGGGAACCCTATATATAAGTTGTTTTGACGCCAGACGAAGGGGGGACGCTCTAGAACGCAGAAAACAGCAGTTTTAGGGTAGTTTTAGGGTTAGATTAGGAGTAGGTTAGGTTAGATTCTTATTTTTCTTCATCTTTTCCATTGTTTTACTCAAGATTATTGAAGATTCAACTTTATTTCAAGTTTATTACAAGTTAAAATCAGATTATTCCAGGTTTTACTTTCTCTTTTCTTTATTTGATTGTTTATGAATCTAGTAGTTATGATTGTTATGTTTTACTATTTCTGCACTAGTTTATTTATGTTTCCGTAGTTTAGACGTTGGAAATATGTGATGAAACATTGATTTCCAGCCTCTGCCATGCAACCTTTAGAAACCTTGGGCTCGATCGATCGAAGGTATTTCGATCGATCGAACCAGAGCCATAGTTAAGCGATCGAAGACATTTCGATCGATAGAAGGATGATATTGTCCGATCGATCGAGAGCGCTTCGATCGATCGAAATTCGATCGATCAAACATGTTAATTCCTGAGATGATTCTTTTAAGTATTCCATGACTTTTTGTTTTAGAAATCTGTCATCAAATTGTCCCAATAAGCTCAGTTTGTCACAACAGTTTTTAGAACTTAAAGCCTTAAGGCCTTTTCTTCAATGACTTTTGAAAACCACTTTGAATGCTAATTCCATTTAGAGTGCAAGTAATTACCATTGTTTTAAACCGTCTTCCAAGTATTTTAAATCAACTGTGATGATGTAGTCCCGGTCATGAAAGGGCTACTGACTCTTTATCTGTAGAAAAAAATACGGAATACTAAAGGGGAATGAACTCCATAGAACGTTAATGAATATGCATGGTAGATGGTTAGGATCAATGTGGATTCACGTATTTCCAACACCTTTAGTTTATTTATTTAATTAGATATGTTTCTTTATGTTTAGTTTATTATTTAGTTTAACTTAATCAATTAGGATTCGTTAGAACATCCACTTCCAACATTCTTATTTTCTTTTCCTTTTCGTTAGGTTGTAGCTTAGTAGATATTCTTCCTATTCCTTCCCTATGGGATCGACCTGGACTTATCTAGTATTACTTGCATGATCACCTACACTTGGGTGTTACACAAGAGCGCACAACTTTTTAGTTGTGTCACCTTTCTTTCCTTTCGGCATAGATCGGAAAGAGGAAGTGCTTTTCTCAACGTTCAGAACGTTGACCCCAGGTTTGATCACCCCTTCCGCTGCCAGTAAAGAACTCATTAATTCGCTCATTGAAAAATCTATTTTATTCATATTATAGTTTAGTTTAAATTGAGCGAATGACGGTGACAGCGTGTTGAGGATCATATCAACTTGGGTTTGTGCATCGATGTTAGCACCTAGGGTCTCCAGCTCATTCAAATAACCAATCATTTTTAAAAGATGTTCTTTGACTGGAGTCCCTTCTGATATCTTAGCACTCATTATCTTCTGCATAGCAACCTGTCTAGCAGGCCTGCCATGCTCCCCAAACATCTTATTCAGGGATTCGATAATGTCACTGGCGGAATTGTTTGACTGGAATTAGTGTTGCAACACACCAGCCATTGAGGCCAGAATGTAGCAACGAGCCATTCCATTCAACTTCTTCCATTTATCGAACTCGCGTCTGGCAGCTGCCGAAGCGTTTGCTGCGGGGTCTTCGGGGCATGGGGTGGTGAAGACATATATGTGATCCTCTGTAGTTAATACGATGTCAAGGTTTCTGTTCCATTCAATGTAGTTATTTCCAGTTAACTTATTTTGAGTGAGTATGGTGGCAAGTGGACTAAATGTAGATCCAGACATTATGATTACTGAAAATCAAACAAACAAAATAAATATGGATATCAGAATTTGACAGTTTGAAATAAAAGAATCCTTTAAAACTCTTATTTTAAAACAAATTCGCCAAAATATCGAAACGAAAGAATAAAGCCTCCGTGTGGTGGTCAATGTTCAATCTTTTGATTAATCATGACTTGTCCGCTATGCAACTCTTGCAAAACAAGTTATGACCCCCGGTCCCTTTTGATCTCTAAGTTTCTGAATAATGCCCCATGTGGGATCCCTTATCCATAGCTTAGCTAGTGTGTACCATTAACTAGGATCCAATCACAACCTTCTCAAGTAGCGCCTCCGTGTGGTGGTCACCCTCTAACACGTCTGATTGATCCTATCAAAGGAAGTTCACATCTAGTAACCAATGAGTAATGCACCCTCCGTATGGAATGATCACCCCTGGTGAGGTGACACAGAATGTACCACTCATCTTACAGTGAACCGTTAATGGAAAATCGTGGGTGTTTATTAATAAGACCCTCTCCCACTAGATTTAATAAGAAGAGGATTTTGCTTCTGAAAAGGTGTTTCCACACATTACCCATAAACATCCAATGTTTACTAATGTGTTGAAAATGTTTTTTGAATTTTATTTTAGAAAACTTATTTTATATGCATGTAAGTAGTAACAATATAATTAAATGTCAATCACAAAACAAGCACATAAAAAAAAAACTAAAATGAAATATAGGCATTCAAACAATGCCTCTATCTCCCATGGCTCTATCTCCATAGAACCACCTCTTCTTGGTTTGATCGCCTCCAGCTCCATCTTCAGGGACAACGGCTCCTTGCTCCATCTTCATGGATTTTCTAATTCTATTACATTGAACCTATGCTTCTTTCGAAGCTTACAATTTATCTAGAAATAGAAAAATAACTATAACATAAAAGGCTAGGGAAACCGGTGCGACTTTCCTTTTTGTAGGATTGAAGTCGTAGCGCCCTTTACATATGCCTTAAACCAAGCCAATAATAAAACATAATATACACCAATCTCAAACAATTACATACAAAATTTAAAAGTCTTGGTGCAATGGGAGATAGCGACTACGCTGCTGCAAAAGGGTTAGTCGTACATGCATCCACACATATATAACAATTGACACCGCTAATTGATTCACACAGTACATAAACTCTTTATATATTGAATTAGAACTTAAAACATCATCTCACTTCACTGTCACAGTTCGATCGATCGAAGACCATTCGATCGCTCGAACACTGTTCAATCGCTTGAACATTCTATTTCACATAATGATTTGAAAATTTTTACTGAATAATTTAAAATTAAAGCATATAATTTTTAAAACATTTAAAACTGTGAAAAGAACAACCTGACAGGGAATCTGTCTCGATCGATCGAATGCCATTCGATCGATCGAACATATCCAATGTTCGATCGATCGAAACCTGTTCGATCGCTTGAGCACAGAGCATCTTCGATCGATCGAACCTACTTCGATCGATCGAATCCAATATGAATCCAATGCAATCACAAATTTGTATTCTACTGCGATAATGCTACAGAAATAGATCTGTGACGATGCAATTTTGAAAACAGTCCTAAAATCTACATACAAATCAAAACTAGTGTTCCAAAACGCATCTATAGATCCAAACGAGCGTGGCTCTGATACCAACTGATGAAAAAAACGATTTAAATTACAAGTATAAACACGCAGTGGAAAAATAAGTTATAAAAACTTATTGGTAGCCCAGGATCTACTACTCGTCAATTCCACAGATGCGTACTAACTTCACTGAGGGGACAAGTATTATACCTTTGTGTCTTGAACCCAATTCTGAAATCTTCAACTTCCAGCGGCCTCCACTAGATGGCCTTCACTCTTATGACTCCTATGGATGCTTGCAAGAAGGACTAGGGTTGGTGGGAACCCTAATGGAGAGGATTGGGAAGGTTTAGGGAAACCTAAACAATTTCTGCAGCTTCTACGTATAAAACGACGATTTGAAACATTCAGTATGTAGCTGCCCTATTTATAGATTCCCAGAACTGACTTAACCTTCAAGCGATCAAAGTGTATTTGATCGATCGAACCTTCAATCGATCGAACAACCCTCGAGCGATCGAACTTGCCTAGACTTCAATCAATCAAAACTCCTTCGATCGATCAAACCTGCCTTAACATGATCCTCATGTGCCCTTCCAAGCTTCCTACCAGAGCTAAGAGTAGGACCTCCTAGGCTCTTTATTGTTGGCTCAGACCAGTTTGTTAATCACCGTGACCAAACTCTTTGATCACCAAACTAACTAACTGGTCAGTAAAAGTTTACTCCACTATAAAACGATAACTGAACTCCAACGCAAAAGAACATATCCGAAGCGATAACTAGACTTGTATGTTGTACTAATGTCCTTCTATCTTCAGCATTCATAATCATATTCAGGTAGTCGGATAACTGTTACTGTGAACCTGAATCATGATTACTTCTTGTATTCCTTGAGTCCCATTCACCTCTCATGATTACCAAATATATTGATAACTCTTATCAACAAGACTGCAGTACTCAGTAATCGACTTGGTGACATTCTCAAGGGAATGCTTACTCTGAAATAGAGGGTAGATTCTGTCTTGACAATATATGTTCACAACCCTATGAACATGACATACCCAAGATACCCAGGTGTTGATCTTCTGTAGACCTCACTGATTGGTAAGTCAAAGCACCCATATCCACAGTCTGTGTTCATAATCGTCGCAAGATTGAGAACACGTACCTTATACAAGTTATGAGTTCCTATTGATAGTTTGACAGCATTAAATGTCAATAAGAAAGCTTAGGTCCGTCAATGCACTATAAGCACTAGTATATTAACTAAGAGTGACACTCTAGTGATTGAGATTAATCACTCCATACAATGGTAGTTAATTATGCTACAGTGTATACCTGATGAGATATCCAGTCTCATCATCCACTGTGACATGCTTTAAGTATCAAAGGATGGTAATTCATATCTCACTTGTATGTATCTCATACACACACGAATTACCTACTATGATACTTAAGGATTGAAAATCATCTCATAAAAGAAACATACATAATGAAATGTAAAACTGATATCCATATATTAAAATGCTAATGTCATACATAAAGTAATGGTTTGAGGGCATAAACCCAACAGTTAGTTGGAGGAGCATTAAGCAGAAATGCATTGTAGACTCAACTATAGAGGCTGAGTATGTGGCTCCATGTGAAGCTGTAAATGAAGCTATTTGGCTCAAGAAGTTCCTTATGGAACTCGAGGTGGTACCAGCATTGCCGTCACCTATTACGCTATATTGTGATAATAGTAGGGTAGTGGCTCAGTCCAAGGAGCCAAGGAACCACGAAAAGGGAAAGCACATAAAGCGGGAATATCATCTAATTCGAGATATTGTTCAACATGGAGATGTGACTGTCACCAAGATTGTCATCGCATACAATCTTGCTAATCCGTTTACAAAGACCTTTCCACAGAAGGTCTTTGATCGTCATCTAGATAGTTTAGGTCTCAGATGTAATCCTGTATGGTTGTGAGTGCAAGTGGGAGTTTATTGGGTTTGTGCTCTCAAACCATTACTTTATGTATCAGACATTGATATTTTAATATATGGATATTAGCTTTACATTTTTGTTATGTATGTCTTTCATTAGATGATTGTGTATCCTTAAGTATCATGGTAGGTAATGTGTATGTATGAGATACATACAAGTGAGATATGAATTAATATTCATTTGATACTTAAATTTTTCACAGTGGATGATGAGACTGGATATCTCATCAAGTTTACACTATAGCATGATTAACTACCATTGGATGGAGTGATGAATCTCAAATCACTGGAGTATAGCTCTTAGTTAATATACTAGTGCTTGTAGTGCATTGATGGACCTGAGTTTTCCTATTGACACTTAAGGCTGTCAACAGTCGATAGGAAATCATAACTTGTATAAGATACGTGATCTCAATCTTGAGACGATTATGAACACAGACTATGGATATGGCTGCTTTGACTTACCAATCAGTGAGGTCTTAAAGATCAACACCAGGGTATTCTGGGTTTATCATGTTCTTAGTGTTGTGAACATATATTTTCAAGATAGAATCTACTCTCTGATAAAGAGTAAGCATTCCCTTGAGAATGTCACCAAGTTGATTACTGAGAACTGTAGTCTTGTTGATACGTAGTTATCAACATGTTTGGTAATCATGAGAGGTGAATGAGACTCAAGGAATACAAGAAGTAGTCATGATTCAAGTCTACAATAACAGTTGTCCGACTACCTGGATATGATTACGAATGCTATTGGTAGAGGGACATTAGTATAGCATATAAGTCTAGTTATCCCTTTGGATATGTTCTTTTGTGTTGGAGTTTAGTTATCATTTTATAGTAGAGTAAACATTAACTAATTAGTTGGTTAGTTTGCTAATCAAAGAGTTTGGTCATGGGAATTAATAGCTGGTCTCAGTCAACAATAAAGAGCCTAGGAGGTCCCACTCTTAGCTCTACTAGGATGCTTAGAAAGACACTTGAGGAAGCTGTTAAGACTGGTTCGATCGATTGAAGTTATTTTAAATTGAAGTCTAGGCAGGTTTGATCGATCAAATGTTGTTCAATCAATCAAAGGTTTGATCGATCGAAGCCACTTCGATCGATTGAAAGTTAGGTCGGTTATGGGAATCTATAAATAAGGCAGCTACGTCCAGATTTATGAGTTTGTCATTTTATACACCAGAAGCTACAGAAACTATTTTAGGGCTTCCCAAACCTTCTTTATCTTCTCTATTAGGGTTCCCACCAATCCTAGTCCTTTCGGCAGGCATCCGTAAGAGTCATAAGAGTGAAGACAACCTAGTGGAGGCTGATGCATCATCAAGAAAGAAGAGAATTCAGAATTGGGTTCGAGACTTGAGGTATATAATTTTTGTCCCCTCTCTTGACGCATCTATAGAGTTAACGAGTAGTAGATCCGGGCTACCAATTAAGTTTTTGTAACTAAATCTTTCCGCTGCACGTTTAAATATATTTTAAACCTAATTTTTCTATCAGGTAATGACTGGAGCCAAGGAGGAGCATTTAAGAGACCGCTTGTACGGGGTTTTGGTTCTAGCTTCAGTGAACCTAGGAAGCTGGCGAGTGGTATACCATTGTGCAATCGACCATACATTGGTAGAGGGACATTAGTATAGCATATAAGTCTAGTTATCCCTTTGGATATGTTCTTTTGTGTTGGAGTTTAGTTATCATTTTATAGTAGAGTAAACATTAACTAATTAGTTGGTTAGTTTGCTAATCAAAGAGTTTGGTCATGGGAATTAATAGCTGGTCTCAGTCAACAATAAAGAGCCTAGGAGGTCCCACTCTTAGCTCTACTAGGATGCTTAGAAAGACACTTGAGGAAGCTGTTAAGACTGGTTCGATCGATTGAAGTTATTTTAAATTGAAGTCTAGGCAGGTTTGATCGATCAAATGTTGTTCAATCAATCAAAGGTTTGATCGATCGAAGCCACTTCGATCGATTGAAAGTTAGGTCGGTTATGGGAATCTATAAATAAGGCAGCTACGTCCAGATTTATGAGTTTGTCATTTTATACACCAGAAGCTACAGAAACTATTTTAGGGCTTCCCAAACCTTCTTTATCTTCTCTATTAGGGTTCCCACCAATCCTAGTCCTTTCGGCAGGCATCCGTAAGAGTCATAAGAGTGAAGACAACCTAGTGGAGGCTGATGCATCATCAAGAAAGAAGAGAATTCAGAATTGGGTTCGAGACTTGAGGTATATAATTTTTGTCCCCTCTCTTGACGCATCTATAGAGTTAACGAGTAGTAGATCCGGGCTACCAATTAAGTTTTTGTAACTAAATCTTTCCGCTGCACGTTTAAATATATTTTAAACCTAATTTTTCTATCAGGTAATGACTGGAGCCAAGGAGGAGCATTTAAGAGACCGCTTGTACGGGGTTTTGGTTCTAGCTTCAGTGAACCTAGGAAGCTGGCGAGTGGTATACCATTGTATCCATTGTGCAATCGACCATACACATGTTGATGTTTTATGACAAATTTTTAGAACAAGACTTAAGGGATGAATAGTACAAGTACTACACCGGATATGAAGGGCAAGTGCTACGATTGTGGGATGTTTGGACATCAATTCAAGGAGTGCCCGAGGAAGCATCCTCAACAAGGAGCTAGTTCTATGGCTTCCAGTGGTTCAAACCTAGATAGATTAATGATGGGGGACAGAGGATAGAACAACTTCAGGGAAGGTCATTTAAGATGAACCCATGTGATATGGCTGCTTCGGAGACAGTGGTCTTAGGTATGGTGCCTATATGTTCATTTCTAGCACGCATACTTGTTGACTCAGGATCTACGCATTCATTTGTATTGTATGACTTCGTTGCACATTTGAATAATAGATCGACACTGTTAGGATATGAATTATTTTTTGCTGTACCCCTTAGTAAGCCAATAGTGATGTCTACGATATACAAGGGCTGTGAGATCAAACTAGGCGAGTAGTTGATGACTGTAGACCTTATACCGTTGGTAGTGAACCATTTTGACATGATATTGGGAATGGATTGGTTATCTTTTAACCTAGCCACGATAGATTGCTAACGGAAAGAAGTAAATTTTTGATCATCGGTGTATGGGAACTTTTGTTTCCAAGGGAGTAGGGTTACACCATCACCGTATTTGATTTTAGCCATTCGAGCGAGTAAGTGTTGAGAAAGGGATGTCAGGGATATCTATGTTCAGTAATTGACACTTCGCGATCGAATTGAAAGTACAAGACATTCTGATAGTACGAGAATATCTAAAAGTATTTCCTGATGACTTGCCAAATGTTCTGATTGAGAGGAAAATTGAGTTCACCATTGAGTTAATGCCAGACTCAAGACCCATATCGAAAGCACCATATAGAATGGCACCTGTAGAATTGAAGGAATTGAAGGTTCGACTACAAGAGTTACTTGACAAAGGTTTTATTCGATTTAGCATATCGCCATGGGGAGCTCCAGTGTTGTTTGTAAAGAAAATAGATGGTTCAATATGTATATGTGTTGATTACCGCGAGTTTAACAAGTTAACCATCAAGAACAAGTATCCGTTGCCTAGAATTGATGACCTATTCGACCAACTTCGTGGAGTACAAGTGTTTTCAAGGATAGATTTGAGATCGGGCTATCATTAGCTGAAAGTAAAGGCTGAAGATGTAGAGAAGACAACTTTCAAGACGCGCTACGGACACTTCGAGTTCTTAGTAATGCCATTTGGAGTTACAAATGCACCAGCCGCGTTCATGGATCTTATGTACCGAGTCTTCAATGATTACTTAGATGACTTTGTTATTGTGTTCATAGATGACATTGTTATATATTCGCCGAGTGAGAGAGAACACAAGAAACATTTGAGACTTACACTTCAGAGATTGTGAAAGAAGCAACTATTTGGTAAATTTAAGAAATATGAATTCTGGTTGTCTAGCATTACTTTTCTTGGTCATGTGATTAACAATAATGGAGTTTCAGTTGATCCTCACAATATAGAGGCTGTATCTAATTGGCAGAAATTGACTTTAGTGTCAAAAATTTGAAGTTTTTTAGGATTATCTGGATACTACCGCCGTTTCATTGAGAATTTCTCGAAGATTTCATTTCCTATAACAAAGTTTATGAGAAGGGTGTTACTTTTGAATGGAGTTTGGAGTGTGAAGATAATTTTTAAGAGTTGAAGTCGCGGTTGACGAGAGCACCTATCTTGACAATATTATCCGGACCCAAGGGATTTGTGATCTATAGTGATGCTTCATATCAGGGTTTGGGATGTGTACTTATGCAAGGTGGCAAGGTGATTGCTTACGCTTCAAGATAGTTGAAGACACACGAGGTTAATTTTTTGACTCAAGATCTTGAATTGGCCGCAGTGATTTATGATCTATAGTGATGCTTTGTATCAGGGTTTGGGATGTGTACTTATGCAAGGTGGCAAGGTGATTGCTTACGCTTGATAGTTGAAGACACACGAGGTTAATTTTTTGACTCAAGATCTTGAATTGGCCGCAGTGATTTATGCTTTGAAGATTTGGAGACACTACTTATATGGTGAGAAGTATGAGATCTTCACGGACCACAAGAGTTTGAAGTACCTATTCACGCATAGAGATTTGAACATGAGACAGAGGAGATGGTTAGAGTTGATGAAGGGTTACGATCTTTCGATCGAGTATCATCCGGGGAAGGCTAATATAGTAGCCGATGCGTTAAGCCAGAAGACGACAGGGAACTTAGCCGATGAGCTAACCAAGTAAAAGGAATTGATTAGAGAAATGGAACGTTTGGAGTTAGATGTGATCCCAAAGACGAATGGTGGTTTGATGATGGCAATCAGAACTCACCTGGACATTATTGATGAGATCAAGATGGAACAATTCAACGGCTACTTAAGCAAAATAAAAGACGAGATACCTTTGGGGAAGTAACCTGATTTTATTTTGGAATAAGGAGTATTGATGCTTAGGAAGCACTTATGTGTACCGAATGTGTAAGACTTGAAGGAGTGACTTTTAGAGGAGGCTCATAGTACTAAATATTCAGTGCATCTGGGAAGTAACAAGCTGTGCTGGAACTTGCGAGAAAACTTTTGGTGGAGAGGTATGAAACGGGAAGTTGCTAAGTTTGTTTTCGAATGCTCGGTGTGTCAACAAGTCAAGGCAGAAATACAAGTACCTGCAGGACTACTACAGTCATTACCAGTGTCAGAGTGGAAATGGGATGAGATCACGATGAATTTTGTATCCGGATTTCTAGGATCGCCTAACAAAAATGACAAGATTTGGATGATAGTTGATAGATTGACAAAGTCAGCTCATTTCTTACCAATCAAGATGACTAAGCCGTTTAGGTTAGCAGAATTGTATGTGAAAGAGATTGTGAGACTACACGGAGTTCCAACTGTGATGGTATCAGATCGTGGTAGTAGTTTTTCGTCGAGGTTTTGGGGAAGTTTGCACAAGGCTATGGGTACGAAGCTGAGTTTCAGTATCCTTAGACCGACGGACACTCAGAGCAAATGATTCAGACATTAGAAGACATGCTTCAGTTGTGTGTTCAAGATTGTGGGAGTGACTGGGAAAAACACTTACCGTTAATTCAATTTGCTTACAAAAACGAATTTCAATCGAGTACGTAAGTGTCATTCACTGGTTTGTTGGACCGAAGTTGGGAAAAGAATACTGATAGGACCTGAGATAATATAGTTGACTACGGAAAAGGTAAATCTAATTCAGGAGCAATTTAGGGTGGCTCAGAGTCGTTATAAGAGTTATGCTGACTCTAAGTGACGACCGATGACCTTTAAGGTAGGAGGTTTTGCATACTTGCGAGTACTGTCTTCGAAAGGCATTATCCGATTTGGAAAGCGAGGGAAACTTAACCCAAGATTTGTAGGACCTTTTGAGATCCTAGAGAGGGTAAGGCCAGTGGCTTACTGAGTAGCCTTATCATATGAGCTGGAGCATGCACACAATGTATTTCATCTGTCGATGTTGAGATGGTTTATGACGGATGTGAACAAGATCATCGTACCAAAACCGTTGCAAATACAATAGGACTTGACTTATATAGAACATCCAATGGGGATCTTAGATCGAAAGGAACAAGTTTGGGGACAAAAATGATTCTGATAGTGAAAGTGTTATGGCGTAGTCACTCGGTTGAAGAGGCTATATGGGAAAGTGGGGAAGAAATGAAGCATGAGTATCCGTATCTATTCGATTCATGAGGTATAAGTTTGGGGACAAACTTCCTTTTTGAAGGGGAGAGTTGTCATGCCCATCCCAGAAAATCATGGTTTTAAAATGCATAAATGAAATTTTGTGAATTATCAATGTCATTTGATAATTGTGAATGGGTTGACTGGAGATAAACGGTGAGGTGTCAATCGAGGACACGGTAATAGGAAAATCGTATGGCATCAACATGAATAAATAACATTTATATGGCTTAAATGTTATTTGATATTTCTGGTATTTTGTGGATAGTAATTATACTTATTTTTGTATAATTTCTGGTAGTTTTGATCTTGAGTTAGATCATTTTGAACACTGTGGTGAGAATGTGAGTGATACATTGCATAAAAGGTAGGTTATCTAGAGATTCCACAGAATTTAGTTTCGGACGTAATTACGGCAACAAACGGAACCTAGACGAAAACTTTTGTAATTTATAGTTTTCACTCGTGAAGTCATAAAATAGGCGTATGCGACGTTTTAGGGGATAACTAGAAGTTTGAGAATTCGTGAGGAGTTAAACATAATTCCCGTAAGTCGTGCCTATATATAGAAAGTGTTGAGATATTTTCATTATCTCAAAACCTTGGTAATCAAGAGAGGCAAAGGGGGGGATTGATTGCTTCAAGCTTCAAGACACAAATCGACGAACTTTCGATCATCAACTTTTCTCCAAATTTTATATTGTACTCCTCGAGGTAATAGCTACGTTTTGACATCTATTAGGCCACATTTGACAAATTATTTTCGAAAAGCAAATTTTAAGATTTTGGGAAAAACTTATGTATACTTGTAGGAATCACTTATAAACGAAGATCCAACGGTTAATTGGGTTACTAGTACTTCTCTTGAAATTATAGGATTGTAGCTTGAGGTATGTATTCCGAACTTGTGTTATATAGACAATTTTGGATGTTTTGAATATTAGGTATGGAAATTGTGATTCGGGCAAAATCCATGTATTAAATTAGGCCCGTTAATTTTAGCAAGTATGTGTTGAAAAGCATGGTGATATGGTTATATGAGCATGCTAAATGATTATGTGGGTCAAAGGGGAGTATGGTATAATTTTATGCTGGTGCACGCCTCTCGATGTTTGAGAGTTATAGTAGTGACGGATACTTTCTTGGTTTGGGAACCGACCTAGCCAGAGCAGTCGGATGCAATAGTTGAGTAAACCTGGCTAACCGTTGGCATCGCGATTTAAGATTTAAGGCTGTCGATATACCGAATGGATGCGTATCTCTCTCCCTAGAGACTAGATGATGTGATTTAGATGTTTAAAGCATGAATTATCTCATATGCATTTGTTTAGAATTGTACACTCAGCATATAGTTGAGCAGTGGAGACTTCCTCCATTGCAGGTGATAAGAAAAAATGAAAGAAGAAGTGAGAGGAGTGAGGTCGAGGAATGCCGGGGAATCATCACATTGTTCATACTTTTGTTTTCATCCCAAACTTGTAATAAGGATTTGGGAAGTATGTAAAGTGTTGTAATATAATCATGAGATAGTTTTGTAGTATTGCAATCACTAGTAAACTCTTATAATTGCATTTTGAATCATTGAATCATAGTTGTGAAATGTTGGAATTGGATTGGAGAATCATGGCTTTGAGATGCTGCAAAATGTGCAGAAAGTTTGGAAATCAGTCAACTGAGTCCCCAACACAGTCTACTGAACCCCTGTTTTAAACGAAAAACCTTTCAGTTTTCAAAGGCATCAGTCGACTAGATGATGGAAAATAGTCAACTAGATCCTGCGCAACAACATGACATTTTGCTATATTGGATTTAGTCGACTAGACAGGTACCAATCGACTGAGAAATTGAGGCTCCAGTAGACTAAATTAAGGCCCCAGTCGACTGAGTCCCTGACACAATCGACTGGACTTGGCTATTGATCTTTTAAACTCTCTGCAATTGACCTCACAGTAGACTGGATCTCTGTTTTTAAAAAGGATTCTTTTTATAAGAGTTTCAATTGAGCCAAACTTTTTATAACTTTGATTTCATGGTTTTTACTTATGTTTTCCGTTGCTATTTACTTTAATGGAATTAGATGAGCCTTGGTGGCATGCCACATGTCCTATTTCTGCCCGTAGCGGGATGGGTCGTGACACGTGACAATCAATATTCTTCCCAACAAAGGACCCAACCTTAAGACCACTCGATCGATAATGTAAACAAACACTTAGTATGCCTAAAACACAACCAGTACCCCCAATCTTTTTTTTTTTGCTAAAATATCAATTCATATCATTAAAAAAAACACAAGTACAAGAAACAATAAAAAACGATCCTACAACACATGGATAGCCTTTGGCCAGTAACAACAAAAAAGCAAGTGAGGGACAAGATCCCCTCCTCATGCGGAAAAAAGAAGAAGGAAAACACAGGAACACATCGTCGTGCACGTAAGAGAGGCAACCAAGGAGAGTTTATACCCACATGCTTGTAAGCTATGTGAACCCCCATCCACCGGAATACCAGAGTACTACCCTGGATAGGTAGGAGGTCGCGGTTGCCGCTTTACTTGAAGAGAGAACTTAGATGTGTCAGAACTGGCTTGAGAACCCCAACTCCGGATATGTCAACACTAGTTTACAAGAAAACATCTTTAGATCTGTGGAGGAAGGGGAGGAGGCTCTACGGCTCGGTCTCTGGCTCCCAAGGCTGCTCTTGCAGCTCTGAAATGGGTACCTCGAGTACCGGTGATGGTGGTACTACTACTGGTACTGCCTCAATAGGTCCCCCAAGAATAGCTTGAAGCTCTATAGCGTCCATCTCCAGCTTACTCTGGATTAACCATAAAATCTATTGGTAAATATCCCTACCAATCATCGCTGAATGAATGGCATCCATACGCATCTCTGTAGGGTGGTCTTCGCGGTCACATAGAGAGCCTTCCACATGTCCTCCTCTAGATATTGACTAGCTGTCTGATATATACGATCATGATAAAACTTTAGGTCAGCTGGCTCCACGGTATTCCCATAGATCACATGTCCTCCATATGCATCAGTCACAAACTTATGGAACTCTGGATCCATGCTAACCTGCAAAGGAAACTATCTATTGTCATAAAGACAAGCTTATCTCAAACTCATATCTCATCTCAGGGATCTCAAATACTAGGACCAGATGGTGTGGGATCGTTAGTGAACGAAGGTATCACAACCTAGGGCTCTGATACCAAAAATCCTGTCACGCCCTAGAACAACAAAAATAGAGAAAAATTAATTTTCTTTTTGGGTCCATAGGGAATAACGGGTGAATGTCACTAAATTGTCCACACCACACAATACTAGTCAACTAAAGAATAAGAACAGCAATATAAACAAGCTGAATATAATACAACAGTTGTATCTATTACAAACATCAGAGTGGTCCTCAAGATCACAATAGGTTTGGAGACAACATATGCCCAAGTACCCGTTAACTATAAGTTCAACAGAAATAAAACTAAATATAACTATCTTCAGATCTTCAGCTGGCGTAAGGGTAGTTGTTAGCATAACAACCTTCTCTGACATAACATGCATAAGTGGGGCCACTCTCTGCATAATCCCCTTTTGGGTAGTAGCCATCGTCGTAAGTTCCGTCACTTGTATTATTAAAGATAGGTAGTCTAGACTGGGAATGTCCAGGCAATAACGGTCGTCAGCTTACTGAGAGCTGAGTGAATAGAAACTCACAGGGTATCAATGATATAACGTAATAACAAGTTATTGAAGTGTCTAAAATATAGTGTTACAATAGTATCTTTCTCTGTATTTCAACATTGTTTGCTCAACCCTTATCGTCTTGTGAATAACAAACTCAACACACTATTTACTCTTGGAACAGACTTGATTGTAAAACTCCTAGATACACCAATGCTCTGTCTATCGCGTCACCTCAAGTCATAGATACCTTCTACCGCGGAACAGTGCAAGTCGTAGAGGTCATCTACTGTGTATACCGTAAGTCGTAGATAATATGTCAGGCCATCCCCTCTTTTAAGAACATATGCACAGTCCACTGCATGATAGGGATTTAACACTTCAAGCATCAATACATCAATTATATTGCCACAACCTATCGTCAGATCTACCGCGTACTTATGATCAAGGTTCACCGCAAGTCATAGACACCTTCGTTTCTCTACTACGTACTTATGATAAAGGTTTACTGCATATCATAGATACTGTATCACCGCAAGTCATAGACACATACGTCTGTCTACCGCATTCACCAATTATCAAGGTTCACCGCATGTCATGGACACCTTCGTCTGTTTATCACGTACTTATGATCAACCAGTATATGTTCCTGTTCTCTTCCCAGAACTTATCAAACCTACTTAATGTTTGTATTGCTAATAATTACATGATAGTCCCAATGTGGCTTGACTACTTCGATTAAAATGAATGAATATTGAATTCATATATGAATCGCATATTATCCAACGTCATCATATTAATCCATTATTCTTAATCATATTTATCTTTGTTGTCACATTATACCCCGATCAACCCAAAGTCGTATAATAGAAGTCCGAATCGAGAATTGAACATCTGAACCTCTTATATAATAAACAAAAGAACCAAACCATGTTCTGCAAAGTTCGATCGATTGAAACCATTTCGATCAATTGAGGAAAGTAATGTTCGAGCGATCGAAGTCGCTTTGATCGGTTGAACCTTCGATCGATTAAACTTAGTTCAATCGCTCGAGAGTCATCTTCTCTAGCAGATTCGTAAAATAGCAAATATAAATGTCTTACGGATGTGTTTACTATATCTAAACATCACCAAAAGCTCGTAAACATTATATTTAAGAAACCAAGTGAGTAAAAACTCACTTAGGGTGTGTTTGGCTTGAGCTTTGAGCTCTCTCACTCTCCAATGGCTTCTCCTCTCTCTCTCTCTGCTCCTCTCTTTGTCTCTGTCTTCTTCTTGATCTCTCTCTGTCTCTTTCTCTCTGACTGTGTATGTATATATATATAGATATATATACGTATATATGTATGGATGTGTATATATATAACAAGTATCAACTCTCTCTCTCAAACTCTCAAGTTCAGTAACCCTCACACACACATACACACACACACACACACACACACACACACACACACACACACGAGCACAAGGTATATATGAAGGGATGTGGGTATAGGTGATTCTGTTTGCGTGAAACCTGGTATTCTGATGAGTATATGTTCGATCGATCAAATTAAGTTCGAGCGCTCGAGATCAGATCGGTCAGGTTTGATCGATTGAAGTAGGAACCACGTCATAAATTCATCTCGGTAGGGTTTCGATCGATTGAATAGGGTTCGATCGCTTAAACTTTGAAATGCTCGATCGCTCGAGAGAACTTCGATCGATTGAAGATAGAATTTTAACTATGATAAAAGGAAAATATAGAAACTTTGTGTATTAAATAATTATTGTAAATACAGGGTATTACATCATCCACCACTTAATAAAAGATTTCATTCTCGAAATTAGAGGCATACAGAGTTCAAACAAAAATGGAAACTTCTCATGCATGCATCTCCGACTCTAGCTCTCATGAAGCTTCCCTTTCATCATGATGCTTTCACTGAACCTTCACCAATGGAATCTCCTTGTTCCTGAGCTTCTTGATCCCTCGATTCAGGATGTGAACTGGTCCTTCGTTGAACGTAACATTGTCATTGACTTCAATATCTTCGAAATTGATATCATGTTCTGGGTTATGAGCATACTTTCTCAACATACTGACATGGAACATGTTGTGCACTCCTGACATCTTCGGCAGCAACACAAGGTGATAAACAACCTTCCCAACACGTTCTAGAATCTTGAACAGTCCGATGAATCATGGCGATAGCTTGCCTCTCTTCTGACCAAAATGAACAATCTCTTGATCAGGTAAAACTTTAAGCACCATATGATCTCCAATGGTGAATTCTAAGTCTTTGCGTCACTTGTTAGCATAACTCTTATGTTGGGTCTGAGCTATCTTCATTTTCTCACATACAATCTGAATCTTCTCACTTGACTCTCGTACCATATCTGGACCAAGAAGTCGAGTATCTCTGACTTCAGCCCAGTATAACGGTGATCAGCAAGGTCTTCCGTATAAAGCTTCGAACGACGCCATCCCTATACTCATATGATAGCTATTTCTGTAGGCAAATCCGATCAACGGTAGGTGTGTCTCCTAAGTCTCTCGAAATCAATAACGCAAGTGCGTAGCATGTCCTCCATCACTTGATTGACCCATTCAATCTGTCCATCGGTCTGCGGATGAAAGGTTGAACTCAACTTTAGTGTCGTTCCCATTGCTGTATAGAAACTCTTCCAGAATTCTGCAGTAAAATGCAAATCTCAATATGACACGATAGTAACAGGTACACCGTGTAACCGTACAATGTGCTATAGATACATCTGGCTCAAACGTTCTGCCGAATACATCATACTATAGGCGATAAAATGTGTCGTCTTCGTGAGTTGATCCACAATTACCCAAATAGCGTGGTGGTTCTGCTGTGACTTTGGCAAGCCTACCATGAAATTCATGGTGATGTGTTCCCATTTCCATTGGGGAATCGGTAACAGCTATAGAAGTCTAGGTGGCTTTTGATGTTTTGCCTTTACTTGTTTACAAGTAAGACACTGAGATACATACTCAGCTACTTCTCGCTTCATTCCTTCCCACCAAAAATCCTTTTCAGATCCTTGTACATCTTGGTACCTCCAGGATGAATCTTCATTCTTGACTCATGAGCATCATTGTAATACCTGTAGTTTTTATTATATTTTATTAATATATTTTCCAGTCCCAAACAGTAATTAATATCATTTCTGAACTTGTAATTATACTTGTGTTGACCAACCCTGCTTATACCCTAAACCAACCCCTCCAAACAACCCTTAACAATTCATGTTTGTGTGTACCGACTTAAAAGTGGTGAGGTGTGTGGTGAGGTGTGTTGTAGAGTGGTAGGGTGATGAGTGGTTGTGTGTAGTGTGTCCAAGTGGTTGTGTATGAGGAGTGCATGTGTCTTGTGTGGTATGTGTATAGTGTCTTGTGTAGTGATGCATGTGTGTGTGTTTGTTTGTGTGTTATGTATATAATATTCTATATGTATTAATTCTCCCCCCCCCCTATAAATAGTGACCCATTTAGGGTTTAAGAGAGAGAGAGAGAGAGAGAGAGAGAGAGAGGAGATAACCGAGAGAGAAAAGAAAAGGAAGAAAAAAAAAAGAAAGTTTACCCCTGTGCCACACCGCGACCTCGAAGCCACGGTAAGTTCCTAACTCACTTGGTATATCAGATTAATGTTCGTATTATTATTTTCTAATTATTATTATTAGTATTATTATTCTAGAAAATCTTGTGCTTAACATGTGGTGTCCCTAACCCAGATCCGTATTATAATTACTGTTATTATAATTATTATTGGTGTTATTATTATTATGATTATTAGTTTTCGCTTATTATTATTATGGTCCAGTTAACCTCGTGATTGACATATGTACCATGAACATATTAATGTCCGTTTTATTTTTCCGTTAATAATAATGATATTATTATTGTTATTATTATTATTATTATTATTATTTGATGATGCCAAAAATTGGTAAGAAGGATCTAAAAGAGAGAGAAAAGACACAAGCAAGTTGTATGTGGTTCGGCCCCGTTAACAAGGTGACCTACGTCCACGGTTGCGTCTGTGCGCGTTCACAAGCAGATCACCGGCGGGCCTGGTGAGCCAACAAAGAGGGACAGCACTATCAATAATACCGGCCGGGTATATGCGTACAATGGTGAATTCTCTGTTCTATGCATGTTAGCTAGAGAGTTATTCGGATCCCTGTAGACAGGGTAGGTGGGCTTTTTTATAGGTACAAGAGTCCACCCATACATGGTAAGCGAGTTAGATTAGGAAGCCTAATCTGATTACAATTGATTTGCATGATTTGGGGAGAGTTTCCTAAGCGGTTTAGGAATCTACGGGCTCCTCCTTAATAGGGTTCTGTCCAGATAAGGAAACTGCTCGAAAGGTTCGGTCTGGGCTGCGCCTCATGCCCGGGCTATGTGAGAATCCCGAGTGGTAACGATTGATGACCTCGGGAGCGTAGGCCCCAAGCGCCCATTCCGGATAGTCCGGGTCCTTCGCCGCTGACGTGGCGATTTGGCTTTCACAGAATATTTTCGGACGTATCAGCTGCCCTCTATTTTTGAAGTTGATGTGATGTCCCATCAGATGAAGTTTGAAACTTAAGACTGATTCTGGGGAACCATTCTGTAAGAGGCAGGGGCTTTGCCCGGGGTGGGACCGGCTGGAGTGATCAGTTGGGGTACGAACCGAGCGGTGACCCCGCAGGCCCGGGTCCCTCCTATGCCACATGTCAGCTGGCCACTGGCCTGGTCAGGATCCAATGGTGCCAGCCTGGGAGTAACCTAACCGTTTACATGGTAACCAAACCGTTCCATCACGCATTTAATGCACGTGCCTTTTAAGGCAACGCTTCACGTGCCCGAGGTGACAACTGTCAGCCACTTCCGGCGGGAAAACATATGAGCCATTGGATCTGTTTCGATCTGGACCATCCATGGTTCTTATATAAAGGATACTTACCCATTTCTTCAACCCTTTACTGCAGAGATATAGATTACAAAGCGACTTGAGAGCGAGAACAATCCCGAGCAAGGTTCTCGAGCCTCTTTCTGCGCTAAACTATGTAAGTCTTTTCCCCTCAGCTTTAGTTCATCATTTTCTTCCCTCTCTGTCCCCTTCTTTCCTCTTTTCTGAGCGAGACTAGAGAGAGCGAACCCGCTTAAGTTAGAACAAGAGTGGGACTTTTTCTTTCTCAAGTTCTTTTCCTTCTTCCAGGCAGGAAGCACCTTAGGGCAGTTGGAGCAAGCGAGTGTTCCCGGGGTAGTCTTAAGAGAGTGTCACCTGGTGTTAAGGACCCTCTGTTCTTTTCCCTTTAGGTTAGTGACCTTGCCTCCCTTGTACATCAGACTCGGTGTCTCTGATCCATACTCAGGTCGTGTCCTTTTTCCTCACCCTTCCACGGGAATACCAGAAATGGAACATTCTGGCTTCAATTTTGCTTCACAATCAGAGAGCGAGATCTACAGGTCAAGAACTCCCGACGCCAGCCTTGACCCACCTTCAGCTTCCCCCTCAGACCACCAAAGTGTGGGCCAGATCCCTGCCCAAGTGTCCAATGATGAGTCTACCAGGAGACCCCCGTTGTCTCCGTGTCATGGGGTTCCGGTGACGAGGTGCCTAGGGAGTCTGATCCTGAGGTAGCATTCGCCTGCGAGTTTATCCCCTCGGCCCTGTGTGCCGGGGACCTTGATCGGATCAGGGATAGGTATGCTATCCCTGTCAAAAATTCCTTGTTCGTTCACCCCGGCGGGGCTCATATTTACCGTCGGGGTTTTGTTACTTTATACAAGGACGCTTTCGTGGCTGGCCTTTGTGTCCCCCTCCATCCGGTCGCCCGGGATGTTTTGATCTACCTGGGGATAGCTCCCGGGCAGTTAGCCCCGAACGGATGGAGGTATCTGATGGGGTCCATCTCCCTGTGGCCCCAAATCTTCAGGTACGAACTCACCCTTCAAGAGTTCTTCTGGATCCACCGGCCATTCCCAGTGCATGGGGAGGCCGGGTTCTTTTCCCTAGGGGCTCGGTAGGGAAAGAAGATTATTGTCAACTGCCCGAGCAACAACAAGGGGTGGAAGAACAAGTTCTTCCAAGTGTCCACCCCTAGGCTTTGCGAGCGAGCCCCTGGGAGTCAACTAAGGATCTCCTGGGCGGGAGAGTTAAGGGGTAAGTCCATCTTGTGTCTTCTCTAGCCTCCTTCCAGGCTTTGTGTTATAGTTTCAAACTAATCACTTTGGTTTGTTTTGCAGTCGGGTTTATCAATCTCCCGAGCATTCCGGAGGACTGCGAGGAGAGGATCAGAGGCTTGGTTAAGCAGCCCGTGAACGTGTGGGACGTGCTGACCTAGTCGGGAGACCAAAGGGATGACCGTCGACCCGACCGTCCCGTCGAAGCGCCAATCTTCCCAACCATCATTACGGGTAAATGCTTCATCTTCTATTTTAATTTTGGCTATCCTTTGCTGCCTTGTTATCCCGGTTACTAACCCCATGGTTGTTTTCTTTTTGCAGAGATGGCCCCCAAGAGAGACCTCAAACGGTTGAGGGCTCTGCAAGTTGCCGCTACCGAGCGGATGGTGGCGGCGGGAAAGAGGCCGGTCGTTGAGGCCTCTGACAGTGAGCGCCCGCTCAGGCGGCTCAGGGGCGTCCCAGTGACCGCCGAGGCTCCCGGGGAGGCATCAACTCCCCGGATGGTGGTAGTGGGAAAAATATCTACCCCCCGAGCTGAGATTCCCACCGGGACACCCCTGGAGGAGTCTAGGGAGACCCGAGACAAGGTCAGGCCATACCTGCTCCCCAGTCAAGTGGAGAGGTGTACCGGAATGTCTCCCTAGGTTTTCCAAGGGTGGCTTTACAGCATCTCCCATCTGGTAAGTAATTTTGCTGCGTCTTCTGATCTCTGTGCATTTTTTTTTCTGCTGGCAATAGTGACCGGCCGGTTTCCTTTTGATTTGTCGCAGGTCGACTGCATGGCTGCCGGAGCTGAGTCTTTCATGCCGGCCCTTGCCGGAAGGGCCATCGCCGCCGAAACCGCCTTGGCTGAGAAAGAGGTTGCCTTGGAGACCAAAGAAGGGACCTTGACCGTAGAGAAAAATAGGGTCAAGGGTCTAGCCTTGAACCTCGGGGCAGCCCAGGAGGAGTTGGTGGTGGCTCTGGCGGAGCTGGAAACCAAGCGGGCTGGTCGTACGGCAGCGGAGGCTCGAGAGAGGGGACTGTTGGAGGCAGCAGCGGGCATGGGTCCCCCGGGGGAGACTTTTGATGACGGTTTCTTCCTCTGGTACAAAGACTTGAAAAGGAGGTTGGCCCGGGACCACCCGGAGTTGGATACCACTCCTTACCAGGGGTGGATTCTGACTACTGGGGCATGGTTCTCGAGGCCATCGAAGATGCTGCCGCCGACGCCCAGGGGACCGCTGCCGCGACGGAAGGTGTTGCTGCCCCGGCCGGCCAGGAGGAAGATGTCGCGCCGGAGGGGCAGGCCAGGGGGAGGCTGAGGAGAGTGTGGACGTCGTTGACGTAGACGACTCCTAGCCTCCTCTCTCTTGGATTCTTGTTTCTTTTTTCTTTTTGTTGTAGTTTTTTTTTTTTGGGGGGAGAGGCTACTACAACTGCCCCCCAGGCTTTGTACAGTTTTTTTTATATTAATGAAAAGGCCCTCGAGGTCAATTTTCCTTCCATTAACTGCTTACTGTTGTCTGCACTTTGCTTGTTTGTTATTGCTTGTATCCGCTCGATTTTTAGCCGACCTAAGCCCCTTCCTTAGCAAATGGTTTAGGACCGTAACTAGTAGAATACCTGGTCTTCTCGACCTGTTTTAAAGGTAATTGCCCAGTGTGCTATAGGAACTTGGCCTGTTTAGCATATGGGGTGTCCTAGTGTATTATAGGAGTACCCTGTTTTACCGTCCAGGATGTCCCAGTGTATGATAGGAGTATCTTGTTTTACCGGCCGGGGTATCTTTCTCTGATCACTGTAAGTACTTAGGTTCCAAGTTCTTTTAGTGACCGGTGTGATTTCCTGTTTTGGCCTATTCCCCTGCCCCCCAAGCATTTTGCTAAGGCAGGAGTGCATGAGTTAATGGCCGTAGGAAACCGACCTGGAATATGGGTGGTTGCAGGGTCCTTTGAAGCTTGCTATCGTCAGCCACCTAGAGGTTTGCCTTCGTCGTCAGTTGGACCTAAGCAAAGCTTTGTGTAATTTCCTATTTGGGTCTGGTATTTTCTTGCCCCCCGAGCATCCTGCGAAGGCGAGGGCATGGTGAGGAGTGACTGTAGGAAACCGACCTGGAACATGGGTGGTTGCACGATCCTTTGAGGCTTGCCATCATCAGCCACCTAGGGGTTTGCCCCATCGTCGGTTGGACCTAGGCGAAGCAAGTGCCGTGGGGGTGACCCAGAGGTCTTTTGTGCTTGGGTTCGGAGCCCAAGGTCTTTTGTGCCTAGGTTCGGAGCCTGAGGTCTTTTGTGCCTGAGTTCGGAGCCCGAGGTCTTTTGTGCCTGGGTTCGGAGCCCGAGGTCTTTTCTACCTTGGTGTTAGCCAAGGTCTTCCATCTCTCAGGGGTTAGGCCCGAGGTCTTTTTGTGTTGCACGTGATACTGACAGGAGTAAATTTGCAAAATAAACTATTCAATTTTATTTAAAAACAAAAACTTATAGCGGTTGCTCAATTAGAGCTACAAAAACAAATTTCCCTACCAATACTAAATTCCCGTGGCCAAGTGTTACTGATAGTACTTGCGGAGGTGTTGCACATTCCAAGGATGAGAGAGATCGTGCCCGTCCATGCTCTGTAGCTAGTAAGTTCCCGGTCGGTTGACCCGGGTTACTTTATACGATCCTTCCCAGTTTAGCCCCAATTTCCCATGGCTCGGGATTCGGGTGGACTGGTTCACTGCCTTAAGGACGAGGTCTCCGACTTGAAAACTGATGTGCTTCACCTTACTATTGTAGTATCGCGAGACCCGTTGCTTGTAGGCTGCCACCTTTAGATATGCTCGGTCTCTTTTTTCCTCCACTAGATCCAATTCTGATCTGAGGACGTCTTCATTGTCTGGCGCACTGAAATTCGCCACCCGATACGTAGGCAACTCGAGCTCTGTGGGGACCACCGCCTCGAATCCGTAGGTTAAAGAGAACGGCATCTCACCTGTTGCCGCTCGGAGTGTAGTGCGGTAGGCCCACAGGAGGGTTGGAAGTTCTTCAGCCCACAGCCCTTTGGCGCCTTCAAGCCTTATTTTGATTGACTGCAAGATCGTCCGGTTTGTCACCTCAACTTGATCATTGGCTTGAGGGTGCTCGGGGGATGAATAGTGATTGAGTATCCCGTAGCCTGAGCAGAACTGCCTGAAGATAGGGGTGTCGAATTGACTGCCGTTATCGCTGACCAGGACCCGGGGGATGCCAAACCTACTGAGGATATTCCTTTCCACGAAGCTTTCCATTTTCCGTTCGGTTATTGTTACCAAGGGCTCGGCCTCCACCCATTTGGTGAAGTAATCAACAACGATGACGGTGAACTTGACCTGTCCTTTTCCCATCGGCAGGGAATCGACAATGTCGATACCCCACTGGGCGAATGGCCAGTGGCTATGGATTGGTGTCTGGAGCTCTCCCGGTCGGTTGATCATAGGGGAGTATCTTTGACACTTATCGCACCTTCTGACGTACTCTTGAGAATCCCGAGCCATGGTTGGCCAGTAGTAACCTTGCAATAGGGCCTTCTTGGAGAGTGCCCGGCCTCCGATGTGATTCCCGCACACTCCTTCGTGGATTTCAAACAATACCGCTTGGACCTGTAGAGGTACGGGATTGAGAATCCCCTCTTGTCGAGGATGCCATCAACAAGATGGTATCGGGCCACCCGGTACTTGACCCGGCGGGCCTCTTCTTTCTCGTCTAGTAGCGCACTTGTTGTCAAGAATTCCACGATCGGGTCCATCCAGCTGGGTTCCAGGGTGACCGGATCTACTTCCATGCCTTCTGAGTTCATCACACTTGTCTCGGGTTGATATTATATCCGTATCCCGGGCAAGTCTGACTCAGAAGATGAGGTAAGGCAAGGCAACCGATCGGCCCTGGTGTTTTCCTCCCTGGGTATCTGCGTGATGGAAAATCCCTGGAGCTTCTTGGAAACCGCTCGGACAAGGGCCAAGTAGGCTACCATGTTGTCTTCCCGTTCTTCATACTCTTGGTTGACCTGATTGACCATGAGCTGGGAATCGTTGTATCCCTGAACCTGTTGTGCACTCATAGAAATGGCCAATTGCAATCCGACCAATAGGGCTTCGTATTCAGCCTCGTTGTTGGAGGCACAGAACCCAAACCTTAGCTCGTACTCGAGCTGGATGCCGTCGGGGGTAGTTAGGATGATTCCTGCCCCACTGCCTTTGTGGATACCGTGATTCCGCCACTTTTTTTGTTTGTTTTGAAATTTGATTTGGATCAAAGGAAGAAAACGGTTTGTTGAAAACAGATACAGAGTCGCCACTTGGTCGTTAAGGAACCAAGAAACCTAATTTGACTCACCCAAATGGATAAAGGGCACCGGCCCTTCATAACCAAAGAACTTGACTCGGGGTTTTGGTAGGAGAGAGGAAGGAGCCATTGTCGCGACTAAAACACCCTCAACTCGCCCCGTCTTTCGACGGGCCTCAATTAGCATCCAAATAATCATCTTTTACTATGTTTGGTTCGACAATTAATTTTTATGATAAGTGTATTACATTGCATAAGAATCTTGAAATTGGAAGATCAAAAGATAAGATATCATTAATAAGATCTAAGCCAAATATTACACAATGCAAAAGTGAAAGATCACGCAAACAAACCTAGGAAAAGAAATCGTCTAATCACATATCAAGTAGTCAAGTTTTCCTAATCTAAAGGGGACATGAATTGTTCTTGAAACAAATAAATCAAAGAAAATAGAATATGCTTAGCAAGCTAGTATGATGCATGTTAATCTTTGAGAAAAGAAGACCTCTCAATCCCCGGGATAGATGAGAAAGGAAGATTATATCGGGGGAAGCATGAACGTGTGATCAAGTTCATTCCTTATAATCTTCTTAGATTAGGAGCCATGAAAGCCCCAAATCTTGCATGGATGCAATGTATGTATCTAGAATGTGCCAAGTTGTAGTGTGCTTTGTGTTCATGGATTTCTAGAATGACTTAGAAGTCTAGAATGTGTATGAATGAATGAATGAAATCATCATGGGATATGTAAAAATGTAGTATGAACTACTTCCTAAGACATGAACTAATTTGGAGTGCATGTAGGCATCAAATCAAAGGGGGAAAGTAAAAATGTGCTTGCTGTGAATAGTGGACAGAACAATAGCATGATCTTTTGGAAATTGAAAAGAGGGGTTAGGAATGTTTTCAATGAATGATTTTTTATGGAGATCTTCCTTATTGTGTCTAGAACACAATCCAAAAGGCCAAGCATAAATATCTATCATATATTGAGAGAAATCATATAAACAATAGAGGTCACTCAGAAACAGAGTCCGTACTGTCGACTGAAATGTTGAAAAATCTTAGAAAATGAAAACAAATGATCTAGAGGCCCATTTTATACTGAACGTTCCCTAACGGTATATCGCACATAATTCCTGGATTTAAAACGAATTTATTTTGAATTTTCGAAGGCGAAAAAGGCGATCAAATTAGCTTTAATCGAGAATACCGCAAAACTTTTCAAAGTGACCTATCCCTGAACTATTTTTTATGTAAAGTAGACTCCATTACCTTTCCAACGGTATATCACAACCTCAATTTGGAGTTCGTATGCATTTTCTGTGAATTTCGGACAAAATAGGGCCTTTTCGCGAATACCGAAACCTCTGGGGGCCTAAACATAAATTTTTGGGCGTCTGAGGAGCAGTGCCGCCGTGGCACTGGCCCACTGCCGCCGCGGCACAGGCCCAGTGCCACCGCGGCACTCAACCCTCACAGAGTCCATTTTTGTAATTTTTTTGGGGGTCCAATTTGATTAATTGAAAACCAAAACGACGTAGTTTTATGTTCACAGATGTTTGGGACCAATGGGAACACTTCTAAAATCCAAAAACTACCTCAAATTTTCCTATATAAACCCCCCATTGCTCTTCATTTTGGGGGGGCCAAGTGCAAAAGCTTGAAAAGTTGTAGAGAAGAAGAGAGATAGAGATAGGTTTAGAAGAGAGAAAAGGAGCTTCCTCCTAGTATTTTGCTATAGAAAGTGAGTTTTAATCTTGTGTTCTTCCATTACCTCTCTTATACTTCACATCCCAAACACCCCCAATCACTATTCTTGAGCATTCTTGAGTTAGGAAGCTACTTCCATGTCCAAATGTCAAAATCTATGAGTGAAACACCAAGCTACAAGTCCAAAATCACATTGATTATCATCTATTGATTGTTATTTACTTACTTGTTCATATTATGTTCATCTCTTCTTACCTCATTTCTTTTTGATTTTCTTTATTTACTTACTAGTTCATCATCATCTAAATGATGACATGAAGTTTGGGGTGAGTGAATCCTTATGGATAGTAGCTCTTGACCTCAAAAACATGTTTGATAGATGATGATCATAACTTCAATACCTCCAAGGTATTCATGAAGTGTATTGAAGTTATGTTCTAATAAGAATAAATCTTTCCAACAATCTTGGAGGTTCTTGATGATGAGTTTGATGTTTAAATTTCAAGTGGCTATAATCTTCATTGAGTATTGAAAATATGCTTTCAAAACATCTACTTCAAAACCCCTCTTAAAACCCCTCATTTTAATCTCAAGAAAGAAAACTCTAGTTTTTCCCAAAACTTTCAAAACAGTGAGTCAAAACAGTGAATAATCTGAGTTCAAAGATTTTCCTAGAACTCAATACTCAACATATGGATGTAAGGTCACTTGGAAAGTCTTCCTAACCCATTGGAGAACACCCATGATTTTTTGGTTTGACTTGGAAGTACTTGGAAATGGTCCATTTGGATCCAAACATTCCTTCTAGACATTTTGTTTTTGCTGTCACAGCAGCTAGGTCCACTTCTAAGATTTTCTAACATTTCAGTCGACAGTACGGACTCTGTTTCTGAGTGACCTTTGTTGTTTATGTGATTTCTCTCAATATGTAGTAGTTATTAAAGATTGGCTTTTTGGTTTGTGTTCTAGACACAATAAGGAACATCTCCATAAAAAATCATGCGTTGAAAACATTCCTAACCCCTCTTTTCAATTTTCCAAATATCTAGTTACTGTTCTGTCCACTATTCACAGCAAACACATTTTAACTTTCATTCTTTGATTTGATGCTTATATGCCTTCCAAATTAGTTCATATCTTAGGAAGTAGTTCATACTACATTTGTACATAGCCCATGATGATTTCATTCATTCATTCATTCATACACATTATAGACTTCTAAGTCATTCTAGGAATCCATGAACACAAAGAACACTACAACCTTGGCACATTCTAGATACATACATTGCATCCATGCAAGATTTGGGGCCTTCATGGCTCCTAATCTAAGAAGATTATAAGGAATGAACTTGATCACACGTTCATGCTTCCCCCGATCTAATCATCCTTTCTCATCCATCTCGGGGATTGAGAGGTCTTCTTTTCTCAAAGATTAACATGCATCATACTAGCTTGCTAAGCATATTTTGATTTCTTTGTTTATTTGTTTCAATAACAATTCATGTCCCCCTTTAGATTAGGAGGTCTTGATTATTTGATACATGATTAGACGATTTTTCCTAGATTTATTAGTGTGATCTTTCACTTTGGATTGTGTGATATTTGGCTTAGATCTTATGAATGATATCTTATCTTTAGATCTTCCATTTTCAAATTTTCTTATGTGATGTAATATACTATCATAGTATTATTTGTCGAATCAAACATGGTATAAGATGATTATTTGGATGCTAATTGAGGCCCGTCAAGAGACGGGGCGAGTTGAGGGTGTTTTAGTCGTGGCAAAGGCTCCTTCCTCTCTCGTACCAAAACCCCGAGCCAAGTTCTTTGGTTATGAAGGGTCGGTGCCCTTTATCCATTTGAGTGAGTCAAAAATAGGTTTCTTGGTTCCTTAAAGACCAAGTGGCGACTCTGTATCTGTTTTCAACAGACCCTTTTCTCTTTCCTTGATCCAAATCAATTTCAAAAGCAAACAAAGCGGTGGAAACCCGGTATCCACAATCTGGCGACTCTGCTGGGGATTCTTATTTTAAAACAAAATAATACAGAGGTTTGACTCATAAGAAGCATCCTTAAAATCATCTTTTTACTGTGTCTAGTTCACCGCATTGCACTTCTGCATTTCCCCCTTTCGACTGTGTCTGAAACGCGGCGCTGACATTGTTCAGGTCTTGCTGTGCCAGGGCAAAAGTCATCGTTGATATTGTACCTTCCAAGGTATATCAAAAAGAATAAAAACCTCCGTACTGTCTCCCTGACGGTATATTGGAACTCTCGTCAACGGACCCTTTTTGACTAAACCCAGCCTTTGCATATAGATTCCTGTAGAACCTTTCATAGGACTGTTCATTTATCTTTTCAGATAGGGCAATGTGATATAACTGCTGTATGCCCTGGCGGGATTACCTGCGCGGTGTAGACGCTTATGTGGCATAGAATAGAACCTCTTTCTTATGATTCCTAAGGCAATCACTCACATGTGATCACATTGAGTTGACTTGCCTAGGCACCATGATAAGGATGTCTGCTCCATGCTCACAAAGATATACACCGCAAACCTTGTTTGTTGGTCCTGAGACATAGGAGTATGAAAACTAGCTAGACAGTATGATCACCATCATAACCAATTTCTCCCAGAAACTCTGTCCAGATATCCCAGATATAACTATATTAACCAGTCTTTCCCCGAAACTCTGTCCAGATATCCCAGATATAACCATATTAACCAGTCTTTGCCCAAAACTCTGTCCAGATATTCCAGATATAACCATATTAACCAATTTTTCCCAGAAACTCTGTCTAAATCTACCTGGTTTCCTAGATATACCAGTTTCTCCCAGAAACTCTGTCCTATCTTCCCAGATATACTAGTTTCTCCCAGAAACTCTATCCAAATTTCCTAGAAATACCCAAAGTACCTATTTTCCCAGAAGCTCTGCCCAAATCTCCCAGATTCTCTAAAAATCCCAGCATCTCTGCCCAAATCACCTAGAAATGCCCAGATATACTTGTTTCTCCTAGAAACTCTATCCATATTTCTCAGAAATACCCAAAATACCAGTTTTTCCTAGAAGCTCAGTCCAAATCAACCAGAAATCCTTATTTCTCCTAGAAACTCAGATGACTTCTAGAAATTTCTCCGAATCTTCCAAATCCATGTTTCCCCCAGAAACTCTATCCAAAATTTTTGAAGTATCCCGGAAATCCCTGTTATCCCTTGGTGATCATACTAGAAAGTAAGGTTAGCACACTCTGTATGGCTAGGACCTTATTTGTTTAACTGCTATCTGTTAGAAGTAGGGGCATCATATAGATTAGGGCTTGCATCCGCATGCTTGTCTCATGTGCATGCACCATTCTCATCAGTCTGCGCACACTATCTCAGTCAGTCTGTACATAAGTCAGTCCATCTTCCTTAACCTCACTGTCATTGTCTCTCTAGTCATCACTATCAGAATCTGATACACTCCTCTTGAATCTATAGGTCATTATAGATTCCCAAAATCAGCCACTGAGATCCCCATCCTGGGTCAGAAGTTCGAACAGTCATTTGGTTGGAATCAGTCCGCCGAGAAAATTCAACATGAATCAGGAAACTTTGGAAGCCAAGGTCACTGAATTAATCAATCAACAGTCAGATCGACTGACTCAAGTTCTGAAATTTATGGAAGAGTTCTGACAATTGTAAGAGGCTCCGTCACTCAATTCAGGATCTCTTAGATGATGCGCCGCACCCCAATCCAATCCACCACCTCGGTCTCGACCAACCCTTGACCTATCCGTTTAAATGATCCCCTTCGCTGAGGACCATGAATGTTGAACCTGTGCCGGTGAAGTGATGGTGTTTGGGACTCTTGCTAGAAAACCAAATGAAGATGCTCTTTAAAAAAAAATAAATAAAAAGAATAAGTGAGTCACTGTGACATTCCATTTGAGATCAAGTCGAGTCTAGTCGAGTCTGTTGTATGTTTTGTCTATTTCAAGTTTAGTCTTGTGGTCAAGTCTGTCTGTCACTGAGTTGTTAATGAGTCTGTAATCCTTCTCTACTGATGGAATGAAGTCTCATTTTGCCTAATCTGATGTGCCTAGTCATAGATGCGTGAATCGCTGAACTGAAGTGTCACTTTTCAAATTACCATGGATATTACTGTGCTAAAAAAAAAAAAAAAATTTTACTCAAACAAAATCCTGAAAGGTCAAAGTCAATTTTGCGCTGACACCGATGAAGGGCTGAAAATTGAATAGTCTTACTTTAAGAATTTAAAGATGTTCTTACCTCAATCTTGAAAAGACATACTTGAAACTGCCTTGGGACTCGCCCAACCCTTTTTCCACCATTTCGAAGCCTTAAGCCCAATCCAATTGGGAGCCACTCAATCTGTCCAATTGAAAGCAATGCAAACTTAGCCCTTGATGGTAGCCGAACATTTCAGTGAGTTTCATCTCCACTTTTAAAAAAAAAAAAAAAAAGAAAAGAAAAAAAAAGCTCGCTAGGTTGAAAACACAAAAGGGCACCTAGGGAAAAGTTAGAGCTGAAAAAGGTATTGATTTCCAAAATCTGACCCTAGCCAGTCAAAATGTTGAAAAAAAAATTTGATGAAACAAATGAGAGAATCATACGCTTTAAGATACATCTTAAGAACGTGCCAAGATCACATTTCAAAAGGCACGGAATGACCACAAATAAATTCCGAGAACTGACATGCACATTCTGGAATTCTGAGATTGCGATTGAAAGATCTCATAAGAATCAACTACATTAAAAAGCAAAATTGATTGGATAGGCGAAAGTGAAAAGGATCAATCCTCAAAACAAAAAGAAAAAGAAAAAGAAAAGAAGGGGAGATTGAAACTGAATTCTTTTATTCAAAGCTACCACAAGTGGCTCAAGTTTGAACTTCTTTGACGATTGGTTTGAAAAACCCTCATACCTCATACCAATTTCCTTCAAGCCTTGCTTTGAACTACGCTCGACCTGATTCCCACTCGGGGATACGTAGGCAACCACATCGGTTCGGTCAACACCATCATAATCATACCAATTTCCTTCAAGCCTTGCCTTGAACTACGCTCGACCTGATTCCCACTCGGGGATACGTAGGCAACCACATCGGTTCGGTCGCTCCACCCATAAAAATAGCCCAATTTCTTTCAAGCTTCGGCCCGAACTACGTTGGACCTAATCCCCACTTGGGGGTACGTAGGCAGACTTTCAAAAAGAAAAAAAGGATGGCTCGCTAGGTCAAAAATCTGAAAGGACGCCTAGGCAGCTAAATCCAAGGTGAACAATAACAAAAGAGAGAAAAGAGCTCGTTAGGTCACCTCACTGGTGCCTAGGCAAAAGTTATGAGCATTTGAGAGATTAAAGTCACGGTCCTTGCCTCAAGCCAGAAATCACCTTCCACACTAGGGGCAAACTTTGGCTACCCGCCTCGTTTGCCTGACTTTTACTATCTACCCTTCATACAAGGGGCAAACTTTGGTCACCTACCTCATTTGCCCAAAACCTCCAATGAACCTTCCTCCAAACTAGGGGCAAACTTCGGTCATTTACCTCATTTGCCTATCAATCCCACTTCATGCCCTTCAAACTAGGGGACAAACTTTGCTTGCCACCCAATCCCTATAAGCCTTCAAGTCACAAGCATTGTCTTGAACAGATGGAAATGGAGCATCTTTTATTCCATAAGCTAAGGCACTAATTCAAAGCATAACTTGGGAGAAGCAAAGAAATTGATTAGATCAGTAGGGAGGAATTTTTAAAATAAGATTCACCATCAAAGTGATGCCACGTTAAGGTGAGAAGTAAACACAAAAGAGAAATGGTACATCATTTATGACAAGAGCACATTAAGTTTTGGCAAGTCGAGCTTGTTTCATTTCAATGTCGAATGTGTCGCCCTCACGCGTCGGTGTCTGTCAGTTTCTGAGTCTGTCATAGTCTTTTTCAAAAAAAGAGTCTGTCGTAGTCTCAAATGTGTAAGTCAATAGTGACGAATAATGATTTTTTCAAATCAAGTTATAAAGAGCATTCTAATGACAATGCAAGCAGGAGTACCAAACACTATTACTGCACCAGTCAAGGCGTCAACATGAGAAGCGTCCAAACTTGGGGAAAATTTCATCCCTTTCTAAACTGCCAAAAGTTAACCATCATCTTCTAGCAACATAATTCCATGAGTGGCTGTTGATCTTTCATCTTTCTTCATGCAACATAAGTCCATGAGTGGCTGTTGATGATCTTTCTTCCTTCCTGCAACATAAGTCCATGAGTGGCTGTTGATCTTTCATCTTTCTTCATGCAACATAAGTCCATGAGTGGCTGTTGATGATCTTCCTTTCTCCTAGCAACATAAGTCCATGAGTGGCTATTGATGATCTTCTTTCTTCATGCAACATAAGTCCATGAGTGGCTATTGATGATCTTCTTTCTTCATGCAACATAAGTCCATGAGTGGCTGTTGATGATCTTCCTTTCTCCTAGCAACATAAGTCCATGTGTGGCTGTTGATCTTTCATATCTCTTCATGCAACATAAGTCCATGAGTGGCTGTTGATGATCTTCCTTTCTCCTAGCAACATAAGTCCATGAGTGGCTGTTGATCTTTCATATCTCTTCATGCAACATAAGTCCATGAGTGGCTGTTGATGATCTTCCTTTTTCCTGCAACATAAGTCCATGAGTGGCTGTTGATCTTTTGTCTTTCTTCATGCAACATAAGTCCATGAGTGGCTATTGATGATCTTCCTTTCTCCTAGCAACATAAGTCCATGAGTGGCTGTTGATGATCTTCTTTCATCTGTCCAACATAAGTCCATGAGTGGCCATTGATGAGCTTCTTTCATCCTAAAGCAACATAAGTCCATCACCCTCCTCTTTCAATATCAAAACCTTAACTGCCACAGATCATCCCGAGAGCCCTGCATCATCCCCCGAGGACAAAAGAAGAAAGATACCAGCTCCCAGAGGCCCCGACCGGCCCTCTTGGATTGAGCACCGCAGGATTTGATCAACTGTGAGAGATTCAGAGATGGGTCCTGGTTCCCGATTAAGGAAAGAGATTCCCCGAGAACCCCGCATCATCCCCCAAGGACAAAAGAAGAAAGATACCAGCTCCCGGAGGCCCCGACCGGCCCTCTTGGATTGAGCACCGCAAGATTTGATCAACCGTGAGAGATTCAGAGATGGGTCCTGGTTCCCGATCAAGAAAAGAGATTCCCCGAGAACCCGCAAGATCCCGATCAAGAGAAGCAGTTGAAGAGAGATCCCAGAAAGAGTCGCTTCATCCCCAGCGGACGTATCGATTCATACACCGTCAGTTCAATCATGACAGTCATAGTAGTTCACTGTTGACCCATCATCAACACTTCTTCCGGTCACGGTTAGCCCAACTATTTGATCCGATCCATAATAGTCACAATAGTCCATTATCGACTCATCATCTTTTTACCAATCGCGCTCATTCAAAATATGCCATCTTAGGCTTCTATCAATGGGGCTTCCATGATCATCGCTTGACATCTCAGGATTTCATGTCCATCACTTGACTTCTGTGTCCGTCTCTTAATTCCCAGGGCATTCGTATCCGTCGGTTAAACGGCATCTCCGATTATAGTCCTCTGGGACCCCATGTTCGATTACATCCGCTTGCAAAGCACACTTCCCAAATTCCAGAAGTTTGCCCCTAGACCCAGAGTCTTCTAAACCTTGATGTCCTTATCCGAGTCATCCACCACATCACAGTCACAAACACTAGCACAACACCAGCCCACTCGGAGTGGCACACCCTACAGCACCTGCTCATACTAGGATCATAACACTAGACATGGTAGGACTCATGACACAATTCATATCACATCCATGCATTGCATATCATCCTCATAGCATAGCATCTGCCTGTCTCATTGTGCATGTGTTCCTGGTCTGATTCCCCTTGGGATACGTAGGCAGCTCACGCAGAGCACGACCAGCACTAGCCTCAGCATCATTGCATCTTTTGCAACGCATTTTATCCTAAAACTATAGCCTCCAAAAAGTCCTGTCTCTTCAAAACTTTGGCACTCGCTTGCGACATGCGTTGCCTCGCAAGTTCCTGCCAAAGAGGGGCAAATTGTAGACACCCCATTTTTTCAGCTATCAAATTTAGGAGAACCATAGCTTGGTGGTTCACAATGATCGTAAAAGACTCAAAAGGACTCCTGGAAGTCAGCTCTATCTCTCAGAATGCTCAGAGTGACCAAAATGCCCCTAAAAGCCCGAAAACTCCCAGATTTGGTCCCAAAGTTCTGAAAACATGCTATGTCGTAAGAAAAATGATAAAATGAGTTTTTAAGTAAAACCGGATGAAATCGTCAGCTCCCAGAGACCCCCGGAAGTCCCGGAAGTTCCCCGAAAGTCCCTGTTGACCGGTTTGACCAGGTTTGACCAAGTTTGACCAAGTTTGACTGAAATCGTCCGAATTCACCAGAATCATTAGAAAAGTATTAAAATAAGTTTTAAAAGAGAATCAAGCGAAAACGTCGGCTCTTGGGAGCTCCCGGAGGTTCCCAGAATTTCCCGGGAATTCCAGGTTTCACCAGTTTGAGCAAGATTTGACTTTGGAATCGGGGCACCAAAAAAATTTTCAAATATTTTTCATGGATACTAGAGGTCAATAGCTTTCCAACTGTATATCGCACATAATTCCTGGATTTAAAACGAATTTATTTTAAATTTTCGAAGGCGAAAAAGGCGATCAAATTAGCTTTTATCACGAATACCGCAAAACTTTTCAAAGTGACCTATCCCCGAACTAGTTTTTATATAAAGTAGACTCCATTACCTTTCCAACGGTATATCACAACCTCAATTTGGATTTCGTATGCATTTTCTGTGAATTTCGGACAAAATAGGGCCTTTTTGCGAATACCGGAACCTCTGGGGGCCTAAACATAAATTTCTGGGCGTCTGAGGAGCAGTGCCGCCGCGGCACTGGCCCACTGCGACCGCGGCACAGGCCCAGTGCCACCGCGGCACTCAACCCTCACAGAGTCCATTTTTGTAATTTTTTTGGGGGTCCAATTTGATTAATTGAAAACCAAAACGACGTAGTTTTATGTTCACAGATGTTTGGGACCAATGGGAACACTTCTAAAATCCCAAAACCACCCCAAATTGGCCTATATAAACCCCCCATTGCTCTTCATTTTGGGGGGGCCAAGTGCAAAAGCTTGAAAAGTTGTAGAGAAGAAGAGAGATAGAGATAGGTTTAGAAGAGAGAAAATGAGCTTCCTCCTAGTATTTTGCTATAGAAAGTGAGTTTTAATCTTGTGTTCTTCCATTACCTCTCTTATACTTCACATCCCAAACACCCCCAATCACCATTCTTGAGCATTCTTGAGTTAGGAAGCTACTTCCATGTCCAAATGTCAAAATCTATGAGTGAAACACCAAGTTATAAGTCCAAAATCACATTGATTATCATCTATTGATTGTTATTTACTTACTTGTTCATATTATGTTCATCTCTTCTTACCTCATTTGTTTTTTATTTTCTTTATTTACTTACTAGTTCATCATCATCTAAATGATGACATGAAGTTTGGGGTGAGTGAATCCTTATGGATAGTAGCTCTTGACCTCAAAAACATGTTTAATAGATGATGATCATAACTTCAATACCTCCAAGGTATTCTTGAAGTGTATTGAAGTTATGTTCTAATAAAAATAAATCTTTCCAACAATCTTGGAGGTTCTTGATGATGAGTTTGATGTTGAAATTTCAAGTGGTTATAATCTTCATTGAGTATTGAAAATATGCTTTCAAAACATCTACTTCAAAACCCCTCTTAAAACCCCTCATTTTAATCTCAAGAAAGAAAACTCTAGTTTTTCCCAAAACTTTCAAAACAGTGAGTCAAAACAGTGAATAATCTGAGTTCAAAGATTTTCCTAGAACTCAATACTCAACATATGGATGCAAGGTCACTTGGAAAGTCTTCCTAACACATTGGAGAACACCCATGATTTTTTGGTTTGACTTGGAAGTACTTGGAAATGGTCCATTTGGATCCAAACATTCCTTGCAGACATTCTGTTTTTGCTGTCACAGCAGCTAGGTCCACTTCCAACCTCTTTTTCAGAAAACTTTTCCAAAAGGGGTGGTCCTAACTTATTTTTCCCTAAAACTTCCATGTCTTAGGAAACCTGTGTATAAAATGGGCCTCTAGATCATTCGTTTACATTTTCTAAGATTTTCTAACATTTCAGTCGACAGTACGGACTCTATTTCTGAGTGACCTTTGTTGTTTATGTGATTTCCCTCAATATGTAGTTGTTATTAAAGATTGTCTTTTTGGGTTGTGTTCTAGACACAATAAGGAACATCTCCATAAAAAATCATGCATTGAAAACATTCCTAACCCCTCTTTTCAATTTTCCAAAGATCTAGTTACTGTTCTGTCCACTATTCACAGCAAGCACATTTTAACTTTTATTCTTTGATTTGATGCTTATATGCCTTCCAAATTAGTTCATATCTTAGGAAGTAGTTCATACTACATTTCTACATATCCCATGATGATTTCATTCATTCATTCATACACATTATAGACTTCTAAGTCATTCTAGGAATCCATGAACACAAAGCACACTACAACCTTGGCACATTCTAGATACATACATTGCATCCATCCAAGATTTGGGGCCTTCATGGCTCCTAATCTAAGAAGATTATAAGGAATGAACTTGATCACACGTTCATGCTTCCCCTGATCTAATCATCCTTTCTCATCCATCCCGGGGATTGAGAGGTCTTCTTTTCTCAAAGATTAACATGCATCATACTAGCTTGCTAAGCATATTTTGATTTCTTTGTTTATTTGTTTCAATAACAATTCATGTCCCCCTTTAGATTAGGAAGTCTTGATTATTTGATACATGATTAGACGATTTTTCCTAAATTTATTTGTGTGATCTTTCACTTTGGATTGTGTGATATTTGGCTTAGATCTTATGAATGATATCTTATCTTTAGATCTTCCATTTTCAAATTTTCTTATGTGATGTAATATACTATCATAGTATTATTTGTCAAACCAAACATAGTATAAGATGATTATTTGGATGCTAATTGAGGCCCGTCGAGAGACGGGGCGAGTTGAGGGTGTTTTAGTCGCGGCAAAGGCTCCTTCCTCTCTCGTACTACCAAAACCCCGAGCCAAGTTCTTTGGTTATGAAGGGTCGGTGCCCTTTATCCATTTGGGTGAGTCAAAATAGGTTTCTTGGTTCCTTAAAGACCAAGTGGCGACTCTGCATCTATTTTCAACAGACCCTTTTCTCTTTCCTTGATCCAAATCAATTTCAAAAGCAAACAAAGCGGTGGAAACCCGGTATCCATAGAATCGAGATGATGAGTCAACAGTGAACTACTGTGACTGCCATGTACGAATCAATATGTCTGCTGGGGAATAAACTAAATCAGCTGGGGATGAAGTGACTCTTTCTGGGATCTCTCTTCAACTATTTCTCTTGATCGGGATTCCAATTCGAATCCATCAAAATCTTTTGGTGCTCAACCCAAGAGGGCCGGTCGGAGCCTCCGGGAGCTGGTATCTGTCTGTTTCTGTCCTCGGGGGATGATGTAGGGTTCTCGGAGAATCTCTTTTCTTTGATCGGGAACCAGGACCCATCTCTGAATCTCTCACGGTTGATCAAACCTTTCGGCGCTCAATCCAAGAGGGCCGGTCGGGGCCTCCGGGAGCTGGTATCTGTCTGTATCTGTCCTCGGGGGATGATGTAGGGTTCTCGGGGAATCTCTTTTCTTGATCGGGAACCAGGACCCATCTCTGAATCTCTCACGGTTGATCAAATCTTTCGGTGCTCAATCCAAGAGAGCCGGTCAGGGCCTCTGAGAGCTGGTATATGTCTGTTTCTATCCTCGGGGGATGATGTAGGGTTCTCGGAGAATCTCTTTTCTTTGATCGGGAACCAGGACCCATCTCTGAATCTCTCACGGTCGATCAAATCTTTCGGCACTCAATCCAAGAGGGCCGATCGGGGCCTCCGGGAGCTGGTATCTGTCTGTTTCTATCCTCGGGGGATGATGTAGGGTTCTCGGGGAATCTCTTTTCTTGATTGGGAACCAGGACCCATCTCTGAATCTCTCACGCTTGATCAAATCTTTCGGTGCTCAATCCAAGAGGGCCGGTCGGGGCCTCCAGGAGCTGCTATCTGTCCGTATCTGTCCTCGGGGGATGATGTAGGGTTCTCAGAGAATCACTTTTCTTTTGCTTCAACGCATCAGCCAAAATCCAGGATTCGTTATCAGAACTCTCGTGTTTGATCAAAATTTGCGATGGTCGCCCTGAAACAGCCGATTCGGGTCTTCAGGAGTTGATTTTTCTCAATTTCTACCTACTGGAGGTGGCCCTAACAACTTTCAGACTATTGGGGTTAAAACCCCATAAATCTTGACCGAAATGGGCCACCGGGGCTGATCGGGGCCAAAAATGGGCTTAAAAAGGCCAAAATGGGTCAAAATAGAGCAAAATGGAGCAAAGCGGGGCCCGCGAGGAGTAGTGCTACGACAGCAATGGGTGGTCGGACTCCATTTTTGTATATCTCAGGTTTTTGAGCTTTTCAAGCTCATTCTTGGCCATTTTGGGGTGTTTTCAGAGCCAAAATCTGTCAAAACGCAGCTTGTACGCACTTAGGTGAGTAATCCTTCCCCGTGGTTGGAATTTTGATTGGTGTTTTGGTTTGCTCAAATTTTCAAGAAGAAAGTTTAACTTTGACTTCCATTTTCTTTGTAGATCCATGGCTTCGAGCTCGAGGAGACCATCTAAGAAGGCTAAGGAACGGATGAAGGCCGAGATGCAAACCCCAAACTTGATTTTACGGGACCCCCAACGTCATCTTTCGGCCGCGGCTCTAGCGAGCTTGGTATGTGAAACTTTTGACATTTTAGGACTATTTTCATGCATTGTGCTAGTTTTGTGAGCCGTAGTGTACACCTAGAGATCGTTAGAAGTCCGATTTGTGCTCAAATGTTGATTTTGTGAATTTGGACCTCGGGTTGTGAATAGTGATTTTGTGCATCGTCTTTGTTGTCTTTGGTATGTGCAGGTGCTAGAAGTGACATTAAAGGGCCATGGTAGCCTCGCTCATGCTTTCCTATGGTACACTCAACTCTCGCCCACCGTCAAGAGGATGGTAGATGATGCCGGGTTTGGAGGCTTCGTTCGTCTGGTTTCGAAGAGTAACAACGATTTGGCACACTTTTATGCTCTAGCTGAGAGGTGGTGGGACACCACCAATACTTTCCACCTGCCGTTTGGTGAGATAACCATGATGCCCTTTGACTTCTCCATGATTACCGGCTTGAGGGTTGGCGGGAAGCACCTGATTCTGGACTACTTTTATGAGATCGACCCAGAGGCTATAGAGATGTTGATTGGGGCTGTTCCCCCCAATCTGGAGAGGCACTGGTTTCCTTGTGGCTGGCTTTACTGGGCCTATTGACACGAGAAAAATCTTGTGCGCTCTTGTGCAATACCCAAGTGTAGGTAGACGTGCAAGTAATATCTGGTAAGACCAGGTCGATCCCACAGGGAAGGTGTTGACCTATTGATTTAGACTATCCTCAAAGAAAGCAAAATAAAATAACTAAGATTGAATGATGGTGCGGAACACGAAGTTCCACAAACAAGGATTACTAATGAAAATGATTAAAATAAACTAAACAATCGAACTAACTAATTAAAACAGTACTTTGAATTAAGGAGTTTAAATTTAAAAAGAAAGTGTTGGGATTACACGAATCCGTAGAAACCTAGCCATCTACCATGCATTTGCCTTGAAGCACAAAGGAGTACATTACCTACAGTTTTCCGTATTCCTCAAAAGATAAAGATTCTATGGCCCTTTCATGACCGGGACCATATCATCACAGTTAAATTAAAATACTTGAAAGCGGTTTAATCCAATAGTTAAGACTCGCATCCTCAATGGTGTTAGCATTGAAGATGGTTTGCAAAATGTATTGAAAGAAAATGCCTTAGGGCCTTAATTTTAAAACTGTTTTGACAAACTGAGCATTTATTTGGGACAGAATGATAACAAATCCTAAAACAAAAGGTCCTGGAATACTGCAGGGAACATCCTCAAGAATCCGAGAGTTCGATCGATCGACGCGCCTTCGATCGATCGAAGACCTTCATCCCTCAATCGATCGAACTAACTTCGATCGCTTGACTGTCTCTGGTTCGATCGATCCAACTAACTTCGATCGATCGAATACAACGATTATTCTGCTGCATGGCAGAGGCTGGAGATCACTGTTTCATCGTGTTCTCCCAACCTGGGACTACTCAGACATCGTCTGGAGTGTCAAAGATTGATTTTTAACGTAAGAAAACATTAATACCCTGTTTGGTTGCGAGTTTTTCATTAAAAATCTAAAAACTATGGTTTTGACAATCTTTAGCATGCAATACTATAAAACGAGCGATTAAACTACGACTAACACGTGCAGAATATGAATAAGCAATAAATATATAACCTGGAATGAAGAATACTCGTATTAAAATTAGAGAAATCCAATCCACAAATGAAACTTCTATCTCTCTCTATAAAACTGTCAAAAAGTAAAGTGGGCGTCCTTATGGACGTGTACAATACTCCTATATATAAGAAAACCTAAGAAACTAGGGTTAAAACCCGCATTCTGCTGCGCACGCAAATGTTACTGGAAATACCCCGTTCGATCGATCGAACAGATCTCGATCGATCGAACCCTTACTCTTCAAGCGCTTCAACACTCTTCAAGCGATCGAACGCTCGATCGATCGAACCTTCTTAGAGCGATCGAACTTCACATTTTAGCTTTGACTTCTTTTGTTTGCATTCCAGCATTCCATTTATTCTGATGTTCAACTGTTTAGTCCACACAGCAGTAATCTGCACAAACAACAGCTAAAACAATACAACTTATCATAGATTAATCATATTGTATAAAAATTAGCCTTGTAATGCAAATTGCGGATAACACGGGAAGTTGTGGTAAAAACTAATACAATTCTTCCTTTTAGCGCGGTTGTATTTTACAAATACCCCCGCTTTGCACAACCCCCAACTAGCTTATTGCTAGTCCCTAGCGATAAAGCGAAAATAAAATAAAATAAAAACTCCTAAACTAATACTACCATGACTAAGAAACAAAGAAAAACTAAAAACAACCTAAACTAAGATAGAAAGAAAAATCCTAACTCACTTTCGCAGGAATCGCGGTTGCATTTAGCGAATGCAACAAGCCGTTAAACCCCTAGGTTCCCCCTAGTGGACGAGTGTTGTCTCGTGAGGGTTTGCAGTGAATATACCCACAAAATTCCAATTTTAAGCTCAAAAAAGATTTAGAATAACTTGTAGAATTCACCCTTCCATTAAATTGTTAATTCAACTCTACAATAATATAATATCCTCTATCAACCCATGAAAGATATCCACATGCTCCCCTATATCACTAAATAAAATATAACAAATGTATTACCATCATGAACCCGTGTGTGTGTGAAATTAACAACCATGCGTCCAACCCTTATTAAGAGCTATCCAGAATATTATACTTTGGAAAACTTGCAGTTTTAGCTCAATTCTCACATTGGTCACACTCAAAAAGAACGTCTCTCAGAAACTTGTTTTACAATGATCGCACATCGTATGAAAGCTTTGATAAGGATGGTATTATAAGTGCTAATGCTTTCATACTTGACTCTATGAAAAACGAACATTTAAGAGTGTATAGTCTCATGAATGGAATACTACTTACTAGAGGAGCGAAATACCGTGGATAACTCAACTCACACTTCCATGTTTAAATCAATTATTGAGAATCTTCAAGACTTTGACTTGCGGCTTTTATTTAGTAGGTAGGAGAGTTGTAGAGAAGAGTGTGTTTTTTTTCTTAGTATGTGATGGAATTTCCACTTCTCTTTTTATTCTTTATTCTTTTCTCCACCCAATCTCCCATTCATTTCATATACTTTTTTTTTTTAAACCAAACACATCCCCACAACAACTTCCTTCCATTTCACATACTTTGATGACTCATTCTCAACAAATTTATCAAACGGTTCAATGAAGTCAAGGTATAGATCGAGGATTTGGATTCTTGTGATTTTATTGGAAATATTTAATTGAGGTGGGATCAGGGATGAAACGATTCAATGAATGTAGGTGAGCTAAATTAGGTAAAGGAATGGGTAAACGATGGCTTGAATCATTTTCTCAACTTCCAATTTTTAGCACTTAAGTGTTCATTGAGTTTAATTGGTAAATCCTGAACGTTCTCCTCTAACAAGCAGTCAAAACTTTAAAGAAAACTGAGACTTAACAACGAATTTACCAAGTATATGCAAGAAAGAACCATTCGACACTGTATGAGAATCCCCTCAGAAATGACGATTGGCTCAATAGCTCACAAAGGGTTATTAGCTTCCACTACTTGTTCTTTTCGTACAATATTCAGTTTAACTCAATTTTCAGATTTTCTACATGGCTGCCAATTAGTGCACAAAAGTGTTGGGTACATAATAGCTTTACAGATGCAATTCATTTCAGTGATACAGAAAAAACGCGTGGATTTAATCCATAAAAAGATGAGACTACTACAAATGTGTCATTGTCTAATTAACAAACAGGAGAGGTTATTCAGAGTTATTCTATCAATATGATTCAAAAATTTTCAAAATTTTAACAGACTGTGTTCCCATTAAATTTAAAACATATCTAGGTGCAAAACCTGATTATGACGGGTGTATACCTATCTATTATCTCCTACCCCCAACTGAAAACAACAAAGTCCCCAGAAGTTGATTTTCAATAAATAAAATAGATGGGTATCACCTGTAAGGAGCAAATTGAAGATCGCAAGCAAAGCAACCTAGCATAGAAAAGTAGAACACAATCTCCAAAACAAACAGGATCAATAGATAAGAATAAGATGATAAAAATCATGATCCAAGCAATCTAATAATATGAACATAATAAAATAATAGCAGTGATGCATAATGTCCATACAAAACCATCCAACCAAATAATACAACCAAAAACCACCAACATATACAACCAACCAAAACCAAACCCAAAATCAGTACAATAACTAACCTAAAATACATAAATACCACCTCCCCAACCAAACTAATCGACCCCAGATGGCGTATCATCAGCTACATCAGAAGGGATGTCGATGGGAGCAGGCGGCAATACGGTAGTAGTAGGAGCAGAAGTAGATAGTGGATCGGCAACGGTGGAAACAGGATCATCAGCCTCAGAATCTGGGGCAGCAGATGATGGATCAGTAAGTGGTGGATCTGTAGGAGTAGCAACATGTGATGGATCAGCAGCAGGCGGAGCAGATGGGGTGGCCGTGGGATGGTGAGCAGAGTGAACAGCCTGATCAACCCCTATCTGAATCAATATGGACTCCAGCAAGGTCTGATCTGATCCATCCGGCCCTCGAGTCTAATCCTGGCCTCTCTCTCCTCCAATAATAGCTCGTGAACTGTCGGGAGAGGCACAGAAGAAGAAGACTCTCCCTGGGCCTGAGTCTGCGACCGCTGTCGCAGCTCAAACTGCCGAACCGCAGCAACTGGATCATCCTCATCATCATCCGAATCAAGCTCCTCCACCTCGATGGGTGTCCCTGAAGCTCCCGCCTCCGTGTCTGTCCCACCACGCCTCTTCTTCCTCCCCCTCACCCTCGCTGTCCCTTTCCCCTTTCGCTTCCTCTTCTGGGCGTCGGAGCGGTGAGCAGCCGCCTCGCTAAATCGGCGGGGAGAAGGGCGGATATCATCCCCAGCGAGCTCGAGGAACCCGGCATCAGCCATGACCCTCTGAATAGCCCAAGCACCCTTCAGGTGCTTCCTGGACGAGATATAACGGGTGGGGTGGACCATAAAATCAATATATAGGCGTGGTATACAAACAGGCTGTCCCGTCTCCACTGCATATAAGACTCGCGCATACCAAGCCGCGATCTTCTCTCGATAGGAAGTCACTAGGAGGCAGTTGCTGAGGACCAAATGAAGCATGTGGTAGTCATCAGTGAGCAAGTGGTCCTCGATCAAAGCATCGCCATCCCAAGACGGAACGGCGCCTCCAGTGAGCTCTCGGATAATAGTGGATGGTGGGGTCACTGGTGCATCAGGCCGGTGGGGGCAAACATAATCAGGTACCTCTGGTACCCCCAACGCGGCGGAAACGGTGGCTGGACTGATGATGAACGGCCGGCTCCGAAAGAAGGCATGGTAGGTGAATGGTGTATACGGGTCGCTGATCATAGTCGCACATGCACCTCTAATCCAAGATAGATTGACACTCTTGGCCAACGACAGGAGATGGAACCAGTGAGGCATAGAGCGGATCCGTGTAAGGAACCATGGGCTCTCCGTCCAGATGTGCTCAATAGGGCGCTCGACCATCACCATCCGTGTCTGAAAATACCTCTCGTACCAAAGCCTGTCCTCGTCATTCCGGAACCCGTATGCGGGTACCGGATCTGGTATAATACGGCTGAGAGGCTTAGACTTATGGTAGCCCGTCACTGGATTCATCTGGCAGTCCTGAAAATAGGACCACACAAGATACAGATAAGAACAGGGAGAAAAAAGAAACAAAACTAACACTGCTGGAGTTCGATCGATTGAACTGAGTTCGATCGATCGAACTGGAGTAGACTTCGATCGCTTGAACATTGTTCGATCGATCGAACAGCTTCCCTTCGATCGCTCGAAACCAATTCAAGCGATCGAACACAGCGATCGTAGAAACGAAAAGGGAACAGAAGTTATACGAACAACGAACTAACAAAAAGAGATCCTAAGACCAAGGGGACACCCCCTTGGGATTTTCTAACACGAACATCAAGGAAAAGGAAAATACAAACAAGTGGGGCCTACCTCAGTTTAGAACTCGCAGTGGAGATGGAAGGGATGATGAGATGACGATGAGGATGATCAGAGGATTGATCAGGGCGTCTTTTTGGATGCCAGAAATCGAAAATTGCCCAGTCGCCCCCCCCTCTGTCTTCGAGCGATTGAAAGTGAGAGTGAGGGAAATGAAGAAGTGTTCTGAAGACGCTTCGTTTAAATGCTTAGTTCGATCGATCGAACTATGTTCGAGCGATCGAACTCAAATCCCTCAATCGATTGAACATAAACTACAAGCGCTTGAACATCCAGGTGTCGATCGATCGAACTGGGTTCGATCGATCGACCACAAAAATTCCAGAATTCAATGGGAAACATGAACCACATCACACCTAACTATCAGAAACCATTCTGGACATGCAGAGACACTGAAAAGCAGTTGACGTACAAGCATGTATGACAGAAATTCATCCTCAGAATAGAAAATTGCAATTCATATAAAAATAAAACTTTATAATTACATCCAAATTGCAACATTATCATCCCCAACTGTGGTATAAAACCTTATTAAACTAAAGAAAACCAAAAATAAAACTAAAACTAAAACTAAAAACATTTTGTCAAGGATTACATTCCAGTTGATAAATAAAAGATGAAATGAAACAGAAACAACTGAAATGCAGCACTAGTCTTCGAGTATAAAGATTTCCTCTTCCACAATCTCTTCATAACCCGCCGAATCTTCAGAAGTGGAGTCCAAACTCGATGATTCCCTTTCCCAGAACAATCGAAAAGCAGCAAGGACATCATCAAACAAATCTGGAATCTCCAAAGAATTGAAAGCCCATGCAAGAGGTGATCCGGACGGAGACAAGGATAACGGAGTATGATTGTGCAACGGACTCTCCTCTCGCGGCGGAGTGTATGGAGGCCTTATGTAGGGCCCAAGACCATGAATCAGTTGATGTGGAAGGAAAACCGGGATGCCATTTAGGAACATAGTGACAATCCTGGACAAAAGACAACAAACTGAAATTAAAACAACAGAACACAAGAAACACGAATTAACACAAAAAAGAAAAAAACAACGAATAGAAACAAAAATACAAGGAAATGTGACGAGTTCTAACCTCACTATTGGCATAGGTTCCCAAAATGCACTGGCTGGTAAGGGGCATTGGAGCCTGAATAGCAAGTAGCTCAGGTGCACATAGCGGTATGGGACCAACTCCGGAACAAGGAAGTCATCCACAAAAACAAAGACGGCATTGTGGCGTTCTGGGACGACATCCTGAAGGTCATGATCTTCCCATGGCTCCCACATATCATCATTTTCCCACTGCGCCATGAGTGCATCATCCACCATACGTCCCATATACAGGTCGTCTTCGTCATCCACACCCTCGTCATCCTGAAATCCCATATTTTCGTATGGATTGATGTCCAGGAGGGCTGGTGGATATGGAATGTACCCTTGAGCAGCATCAATGAGAGAATGAGCTTCAGGATCTTGATGAAGCAAGGGGCAGGGTATGAGTTCACCCTCAATCCAGGTGCCACAGCGACATTCTGAATCAGCCCAAGAACCGACAGAATGAACATCATCACCTCGCATCTACGCACCTGCAACAGAGTGGTTTAAGGAATAATGGATTAGAACTACATCACAAACACGAAAGAATAATAAAAAGTTAAAAACGAAAGAGAGAACTAACATGCAGGGAAAGAAAAGAAATACAACAACAATTTGGAATTCCACTTTGGATTTTTAAGTGGTGGAATAGCTGGGCTCATCCAGCTGGATGTGCTCAACTTCAGAGTGGAAGTTCTCCAAGAACGGTTTCAATCTTTGGCCATTGACCTTGAAACAGTCATCGTTCTTAGGATTGACAATCTCAACCGCCCCATGTGGAAAAACAGTTTTTACGATGAACGGGCCTGTCCAACGGGAACGGAGCCTTCCTGGGAAAAGGTGGAGGCGAGAGTCATACAGCAATACTTTCTGCCCCGGCTCAAATGCTTTATGAAAAATTGTACGATCATGTCGAGCCTTCAACTTTTCCTTATGCAACTTTGTAGAGTCATACGCATCTCGTTGTATTTCCTCTAGCTCTGCAAGTTGGAGCTTGCGTAGCTGACCTCCTTCTTGAATATCAAAGTTCAATGAGCGTGTTGCCCAGTAAGCTTTATGTTCAATTTCAACAGGAAGATGGCAAGCTTTCCCGTAAACCAATCTGTACGGGGACATACCAAGATTAGTCTTATAGGCAGTACGGTATGCCCATAATGCGTCAGTCAACTTGTATGCCCAGTCTTTTCGATTGGAACTAACCGTCTTCTCGAGAATATGCTTGATTTCTCGGTTAGCCAATTCTGCTTGCCCATTTGACTGTGGATGATAGGCAAGAGCGATTTTATGATGGACCCCGTATTTCTTGAGAAGTGACTCCAAGGGCCTATTGCAGAAATGCTTTCCTTGGTCACTTAGTAAAGCTTTCGGAGTACCAAAACGAGACAAAATATGCTCTCTTAGAAATGACATGACCGTTCTGTGGTCATTTCGTCTCGTTGGTATCGCTTCTACCCATTTGGATACATACTTGACAGCAAGGAGTATGTATTCACAGTTGTTAGACTTGGGAAATGGGCCCATAAAATCTATGCCCCAACAATCAAATATCTCAATTGTAATGATAGGGGTTAAAGGCATAGAATTCCTTTTAGAAATGGTTCCAAGCTTTTGACAGCGTTGGCATGTCTTACAAAAGGAATAAGCATCTTTGAAGACTGTGGGCCAGTAAAAACCGCTTTGTAAGACTTTTTGTGCGGTCTTTTGTGACGCAAAGTGGCCACCGCATGCCTCAGAATGGCATGACGCTAAAATTACGGTTATATCCTCGTTGGGGACGCAGCGCCTGATGACCTGATCAGCACAGTACTTGAAAAGGTATGGGTCATCAAAGAAGAAATGGCGCGCGAACGAGAGGAACCGTTTCCTATCTTGGTTCGACCAATGAGTCGGTGTCTCACCTGTGACAAGGTAGTTTACCACATCAGCATACCAAGGCAGACTACTTACTGCCAGTAGCTGTTCATCTGGGAACTCATCTTTAATGGATTGGGATTCAGTGTTATCGATAAAAGTCAATCGGGATAAGTGATCCGCAACCACATTCTCTACTCCTTTCTTATCTTTGATTGTTAAATCAAACTCTTGGAGTAAGAGTATCCAGCGAATAAGCCGTTGTTTAGCGTCTTTCTTTGACAAAAGATACTTGAGGGCCGAATGATCTGTAAAACAGACGATTGGCGACCCTATCAGGTAAGACCTAAACTTGTCCAGAGCGAATACTACGGCCAGCAGCTCCTTTTCAGTAGTAGTGTAGTTCATTTGAGCTTCATTTAAAGTTCGGCTGGCGTAGTATATCACATATGGCTTATTGTCCTTTCTCTGGCCTAGGACTGTGCCAATGGCGTAATCACTAGCATCGCACATTAATTCGAAAGGCAAACTCCAGTCGGGTGCCTGTATTATAGGTGCGGAGGTGAGGAGATCTTTTAGATCCTCAAAGGACTTTTGGCAACTCTCTGACCACTCGAAAGGTGCATCTTTGACAAGAAGTTGACAAAGGGGTCGAGAAATTGCACTGAAATTCTGAATGAATCGACGATAAAATCCTGCATGCCCCAAGAATGAACGAATGTCTCGCACTGTACGGGGGACAGGTAGATTTGAGATTATGTCGATCTTAGCCTTATCCACTTGGATTCCTTCATCAGATATTATGTGGCCGAGAACTATACCCTTGGTCACCATAAAGTGACACTTCTCCCAATTCAAGACTAGGTGTTTGTCCTCACACCTCATTAAAACTTGCTCGAGATTGCTGAGGCAATCTTCGAAGCTATGGCCGAATACTGAAAAGTCATCCATGAAAACTTCAAGGATGTTTTTGACCATGTCACTAAAGATGCTTAGCATGCACCGCTGAAAGGTAGCCGGTGCATTGCATAGGCCAAACGGCATTCGTCGGTAGGCAAAAGTACCGAATGGACACGTGAATGTGGTTTTCTCCTGATCTTCAGGAGCAATCTCAATTTGATTATATGTCACGCCCCGGAGCAGCATAAATAGAGAAAAATAAATTTCCTTTATGGGTCCATAGGGAATGACGGGTGAATAACCGCATTGTCATCTACTCAAACCAATAAACACCACGATAGGGAGGATGCTATTCATAGAACATATCTTATTAACATAATCAGAGTCTACAGCGGAAGCTATAAAAGGTATGGAAGCAACAGATGCCCAAGTACCAATTATAAAAGTCTACTAGAACTATTACAACAGCTGGCTTATAGTCTCAGGCCTATAACAATAATAACAACAGATATACAAACTAACTATTACAAAGCAGCACGTCTTCTTCTCCAAGCCTTCAGCTCCAAGCCCGGCAGAACATCAGTCTCTCGTCCTCAAGTCCTGCGAAGCTCTAGACATTGGAATGTCCAGGGCACAAACGCCATCAGCTTTGGATACAAAGCTGAGTGAGTACATTAAACAACACTCCTCACCGTTATTGTTCAGCATCTTAAAATGCGGTTAATCTCTTAACAATGACGTCTCTCACGGACATAGCAGAGGTCTCATTAAACTATACATGGATCAATAATAACAGAAATCATATTAAATGAAAACAATGATAACGATCATGGAATAAATATCTCATCACGTATTCACCAAATCCATGCATGTAACCCATGCAACCACCCGTGCATATACCTTTACGTCGGGACGCTGGATCCACGACTGAACCATCCTCTTACTAGCCATACTCATATCCATATCCATATCCATCTCTGTATCCGTACGTTGATACCAAAATCCAAATCCGTATCCATACGTAGATACCATAGTACCAATCGGAATCACCCGACTAGGCAGTAGGTCCTACAATCCCTTGATAGGGTTACCGGTCGTCTACACGGTACCACCTATCTGTAAACGATGGAAGCGGCACAACGGACGTCTTCTACGCTGTGTATATTCTCACTGGTCGACTACACGGTGAAAATACATTAGGGCACTAGCCGGACGTAATCGTCAACGGTACACTGGACGTCTTCAACAGTGCATACGCATTACTGGACGTCTTCAACAGCAAGAGGCGTACTAGGAACTCTAACCGTCCCACGTCCACCCGACTCGTCAGCCGTTGATCCCATGGATCCAAAGTACACATATTTCATATTCCACATAAGTCACATATCTCATTTCTCATCAGCTTCTCTTACCTCTTCATATCACTATCCCATGCATGCTGACACATGTTGTGAAATGCTCATATACTAAGTACAGGAAGTACCACATGCTCTGTATTAATCATATCTACTGATTACTGATTATTAACATGCAGTTGTATTCCGTTCTACTATTCAATAACATACGACAGTCAAATAATTCATCTCATATCGACAGTTAATAATAAACAGTTCATCTTGTAACATTAACATAAACATCATATAAGGCTAACGTAGTATCATGTTGACTAAGCACATATCAAATATCACGTAGGGTACAACCATTAGCAGCTTAGGTACATTACAATCAGCTCATAACATATAACAATAGATAAACAACATTCTGCTCTTCCCAATCGATTGGACTTAATGTCAATCGATTGGACTTTATGTCAATCGATTGAGATATCAATCGATTGAACTCTATGGCAATCGATTGAACTCTGTCTTCTTCCTCGAAACTGCTGGTTTTATTTTAAAAACGTTGGGGTTCCTCTTATTATCCATACACGTTATTAAACACATATATACATCCCAAAAACAACCTTTTTGAGTGAGTTAATGAAACTCACCTCTTTCCGGCGTTCCGTTGACGGCGTCCCGAGCTCCGCGGCTATGGTGGTTGATCTCTCTCCTCTCCTTTCTTCTCTGCTCTCTCTTTCTCTGTCCGTCTCTGTTCTCTCTCTGTCCTCCTCTTCTTCTTCTTATTCTTCTTATTCTCCTCTTCTCTTCTTTAACCCGAGAGTGTGTGTGTGTAATATATATATACAATATATATGTATGTGTGTATATATAAGAGTATATATCTCTCTCTCTCTCCCAAACACACACACAAGCAAACATATATATGTATAAGGGGAGGGGTATATATAGGGGAGGGAAACAATCACAACCACACAAAACCAACGAGGTGGCCAATTCCAGCTACTTCCAATCGATTGATACCAGGTGTCAATCGATTGGGGTTAGGTCGGCAGGATACCAATCGATTGACAAAACATCCAATCGATTGACATATCAATCGATTGAGATAAGTTCAATCGATTGAACACACAACCTCACCAAAGGCTAAGAAAGTACTAGGGATCTATATATACCTGAAAATACAGGGTATTACATTATATCCACTGTATCCATCCAAGAAGCAGTAATACTTGTGACCCGCCACACGTTCTAGCATTTGATCCATGAATGGCAAAGGAAAATGGTCCTTTCGGGTCACAGTATTTAACTTCCTGTAGTCAATGCACATCCTCCATCCAGTGGGGACACGTGTCGGTACTAATTCACCCTCTTTGTTTGGGATGACCGTTATGCCTGCTTTCTTTGGAACTACTTGGGTAGGACTAACCCAAGGACTATCAGATATAGGATATATCATCCCAACATCAAGTAGTTTTAGCACTTCCTTTTTAACTACTTCTTGCATGTTGGGATTCAGACGCCTTTGCATTTGCCTTGAGGGTTTGGCGTCTTCCTCGAGATATATCTTATGCGTGCATATGGATGGGCTTATGCCTTTGAGGTCAGCAATTGTCCATCCCATAGCATCCTTATGCTTAGTCAGCATTTCCACTAGCTTACTTTCCTGTTCATGAGTTAAAGCCGATGAAATAATTACAGGATAAGTTTTTCCAGTCCCTAGGAATGCATATTTCAGCTCTTTTGGAAGCTCCTTCAATTCTAACTCCGGGAACTGGAAACTAGAGGGCATTACCAACTTGGTTTTAGGAGGCAGTTGTTCATATGGCATTACCCACATGCAATCGGCTCTATCCTCCTCTATCGTATCCATCATAAGACACGTCTGGTTCAGGTCAGCATCCAATGGAGTTGACTCTGCGGGCTGATAGATATCGCCAAATTGAGTCATCACAACTTCCAAAGGATCTTTATAGTCGACCAAGTCAACTTCATCTTCAATGACCGTGTCTATATAATGGATTTCTTCCTCATCATCGTATTCTTCAGGTCGGGGATTAGAAAAGATCTTGATATTCAACGTCATGTTCCCGAATACGATAGTCATGATACCAGTTCTAATCTTGATTGTGGCATCAATGGTGTTAAGGAATGGACGTCCAAAAATAACCGGGATATGTGCACCAGGATTAGACACAGGTTCTGTGTCCAATATCACGAAATCAACCGGAAAGACAAAAGAGTCTATTTGGACCAGGACGTCCTCTAATACCCCTCTAGGGTACTTCACAGATCTGTCTGCCAATTGTAAAGCAACTCGAGTGGGTTTGAGTTCACCCAACCCTAGCTGTTTATAGACTGAATATGGCAGCAGGTTCACGCTTGCTCCTAAATCGAGGAGTGCGTTGTCTATCTTTTGATTCCCAATTCTGCATGAGACAGTAGGTGTACCGGGATCTTTGAGTTTTGGAGGCAACTCATTTTGAATGATCGCGCTTGCTTGGCACGCGACATAAGCATGTTTCTTCACGCTTTGCCTCCTCTTGACCGTGCATAGATCTTTGAGATACTTAGCATAGGCCGGCACTTGCTTGATAGCATCTAGGAGTGGAAGGTTAATTTTAACTTGCTTAAACAATTCCAAAAACTCCTGATTCTTTGTCTCATTCTTGGGTTTCTTCAACCGTTGAGGATAGGGTGCAGGAAAGGGGCATTTTGGTGGTTCCTCCTTAACAGACTCCTTCCCAGGCCTTCGCTCAACTTCTTCTTCTACTCTAGGAGCTTCAATGTTTGCCTTGATTGGTTCATCCTTAGTAGACGGCTCCTCCTCTCGAGTAGATGGTAGCTCAACTTCTTCATCCACCACTTCCTCCTCTTTGTACACTTCGGGAGTGGACAGAGGCATGCTTTTCTCTATGATTTTTCCACTTCTCAGTGTAGTCACAGCTTTAGCATGTTCTTGATTGTTAGGACCATTGTTATGTCCCTTGGGGTTCTGAAGTGGTTGGGCAGGGAATGTTCCTCCTGAGACTTCTTGCCGTGCATCTATCCTCTCTAATGTAGCAGACATTCTACTCATCATTTGGATGAGTTGCTGAGTTAGATTGGCATTAGCAAGTGGCTCTTCTTCTTGTACCTTCTTGTGCGGTGGCACATAGGCATTGGTTTGTGGTGCATTGGAGGGTTGAGCTTGATGGTAATTATTGGTTCTGTTTTGATTGTAATGCTGGGCTGGCCTATTGTTTTGCCCTTGATATTGATTGTTGTTGTAGGGCTGCTGTTGATATTGATTTTGGGCCCCAGCATTATTTCTCCAATCAAAACCGGGGTGATTCCATCTATTGTTACTTTGAAAGTTATTGTTGGAATTCCCCGCCCCTCGAAAACCTTGCATGGCATTCATCTCTATAGGGGCTTGCTCTTGAAAATATGGCACATTAGGACAATATTGAGTTGTATGTCCCAACATGTTGCATGTGCCACATGGTTCTTCAGGCATGACTTGCCTAGAGCTCTCTCCTTTCATGCGTAACTCCTCTACCTTCTTTGCTAGCTCTGCATACTTAGTCATGAGGTGATCTTCATTGGTTAGCTGGTATAGGCTTTTCTCCTCTACACAGGATATCTGTGAGCGTGAGATATTGTCAGAATTTGACCATTCGTGAGCGTATTCAGCTAACCATTCGAAATGGGCTTCGGCCTCTTCAGTGTTTTTACGCAGAAATGGTCCAGAGCTCATCGTTTCCACCAACTTCTTTGTTTCACCATTCAATCCCTGATAAAAGAAGCTGATAGTTCGCCATTTCTCAAACCCATGGTGTGGGCATGAAAGAAGCAAATCTTTGAAACGCTCCCACGCTTGTGTGAAGGTTTCATTGCTCTTTTGTTTATAGGAATTGATTTGACGCTGAAGGTCTGTGGTCATGCGAGTAGGATAGAATTTCTTCAGAAACGCGGTGCTCATCGCATGCCAGGTGAAAATTGAATTCGGTTTTAGGGAGTGGAGCCACGCCTTCGCTTTATCTTTCAAAGTGAAGGGGAATAGCATTAGATGCGTCACCTCCCTAGGACAAGTTTGCGAGAATGTTTTGCAAACATCCTCGAAATCGGTGACATGTAAATACGCCTTCTCGCTTTCCATCCCATGAAAAGTGGGAAGCAGTTGAATCATCCCATTGCGAAACTGGAATTCGCCATTATGCGGTGGGATTTGAATGCAAGAGGGCGTAGGTGCATGTTCTGGTTGCATGAGATCGCAAAGAGGACGGAGTGCCTCATCGATTGGTACCACAACATTGTCACCATTTTCACTCTGATGATCATCCATTGATGCAGTTGGAGTGGCTATTGGGTTGATGGAGCTATTAGAGTCAGACAGATAGAAAGGATTTTCAAAAATTCCTTCAATGGAATTCTCGGACATGAACTGAGAGGGTCCCTAGGGTGAGAACTTACCCAAAAGAACTGAAAAGAAGAGAAAATAAAATCAGAAAGAGATGAAGAGAGACTGAGGTAATCTAAGGAATTGATCGTCGCCTTCCCTGGCAACGGCGCCAAAAACTTGACACGAGAAAAATCTTGTGCGCTCTTGTGCAATACCCAAGTGTAGGTAGACGTGCAAGTAATATCTGGTAAGACCAGGTCGATCCCACAGGGAAGGTGTTGACCTATTGATTTAGACTATCCTCAAAGAAAACAAAATAAAATAACTAAGATTGAATGATGGTGCGGAACACGAAGTTCCACAAACAAGGATTACTAATGAAAATGATTAAAATAAACTAAACAATCGAACTAACTAATTAAAACAGTACTTTGAATTAAGGAGTTTAAATTTAAAAAGAAAGTGTTGGGATTACACCAATCCGCAGTAACCTAGCCATCTACCATGCATTTGCCTTGAAGCACAAAGGAGTACATTACCTACAGTTTTCCGTATTCCTCAAAAGATAAAGATTCTATGGCCCTTTCATGACCGGGACCATATCATCACAGTTAAATTAAAATACTTGAAAGCGGTTTAATCCAATAGTTAAGACTCGCATCCTCAATGGTGTTAGCATTGAAGATGGTTTGCAAAATGTATTGAAAGAAAATGCCTTAGGGCCTTAATTTTAAAACTGTTTTGACAAACTGAGCATTTATTTGGGACAGAATGATAACAAATCCTAAAACAAAAGGTCCTGGAATACTGCAGGGAACATCCTCAAGAATCCGAGAGTTCGATCGATCGAAGACCTTCATCCCTCAATCGATCGAACTAACTTCGATCGCTTGACTGTCTCTGGTTCGATCGATCGAACTAACTTCGATCGATCGAACACAGCGATTATTCTGCTGCATGGCAGAGGCTGGAGATCACTGTTTCATCGTGTTCTCCCAACCTGGGACTACTCAGACATCGTCTGGAGTGTCAAAGATTGATTTTTAACGTAAGAAAACATTAATACCCTGTTTGGTTGCGAGTTTTTCATTAAAAATCTAAAAACTATGGTTTTGACAATCTTTAGCATGCAATACTATAAAACGAGCGATTAAACTACGACTAACACGTGCAGAATATGAATAAGCAATAAATATATAACCTGGAATGAAGAATACTCGTATTAAAATTAGAGAAATCCAATCCACAAATGAAACTTCAATGGATATCCTACAAAAAACCATGCAAACTCTCTATCTCTCTCTATAAAACTGTCAAAAAGTAAAGTGGGCGTCCTTATGGACGTGTACAATACTCCTATATATAAGAAAACCTAAGAAACTAGGGTTAAAACCCGCATTCTGCTGCGCACGTAAATGTTATTGGAAATACCCCGTTCGATCGATCGAACAGATCTCGATCGATCGAACCCTTACTCTTCAAGCGCTTCAACACTCTTCAAGCGATCGAACGCTCGATCGATCGAACCTTCTTAGAGCGATCGAACTTCACATTTTAGCTTTGACTTCTTTTGTTTGCATTCCAGCATTCCATTTATTCTGATGTTCAACTGTTTAGTCCACACAGCAGTAATCTGCACAAACAACAGCTAAAACAATACAACTTATCATAGATTAATCATATTGTATAAAAATTAGCCTTGCAATGCAAATTGCAGATAACACGAGAAGTTGTGGTAAAAACTAATACAATTCTTCCTTTTAGCGCGGTTGTATTTTACAAATACCCCCGCTTTGCACCTATGGCAGGGGGAATCACAATCTGAACAATTCCCAACTCTTGAGGGTGTATCTTCTATATGTCCTTGGTTGCTCGATCTTTGCGACACGGAACGACCGGGTGAGCTTGAGACTCCTTTCTTGCCTGGCGACCATTGATGAGATCCCCCCTCCTACGACTGGGGCAGTGCTGCCTTGGCCCATCTTTACAAGCATATGGGCGAGGTCTTTCGGGGGCGATGTTAAATCGACAGGGGGATTTTGGCAAGCTTGGGAGGTATGTATTGCATCTTCTTTCATCTTTTGGCCTTTTTGATTTCTGTACTTTTCCTAATTTTCCCCTTTGTCTGTGCAGCTTTGGAGCTTTGAGTACCTGAAGATGTTAGCTCGTCCCCTGCGGATGAATCAGGTGAAGACGAGGATGGCATGACTCCTGTGCCTCTGTTCCCACGAGGCTTGAGATGGCGGAGGGATGTTGCTGGGGTGAAGAGCGGGGCCCACCGGATTGTTTTGCTCAGAAACTTCTTAACCGAGCTGACGGCTGCTAGTGTTGATTGGACGCCTTGGGAGCGCGTCGCCTATGCTGCCCCAGAGGAGATTCAAGTGGTCAAGCCTCTTTCTGCTTGCCGACTCCTGATGGAGAGTACCGAGTGCAGGCAGTGGTTCCTTGGCGAGCGAGTGTCCCAGCAGGTAGTTGGTGGTTCCAGGTATCGCGTCCCTCATAATCCCCCTGCGATGGATGCTAGTGACCTTTCTGGTGATGCTCTGCTGGCGGCCTTAGCTGGCACCGACATTTGGGATCATTTTCTCTCTGAGACCGGTTATGAGGCTTACCGTGGCCGCTTTCTGATGCCCAACTTCCCACTCCTGGAGGTGAGTTTCCTTTACATTTTTGTCTATATCCGTTGCCTATGTTTTTTACTCATCTTTTTCCTAACTTGTTTTGTGCCTACAGCTTCGCGAGATGTACAGGAGACAGGCTCCTTCGGCTTCCAATCCTATCCCTTCTTGGGATTGGACCGTCAATGTTCTAGGCGCTGATGGCACTCCCCAAGTGATGGAGGTGCCACGAGTCACATGCGGGTACCCTACTCAGCCAGCGGGCGTCCTCAACGTTCCTTGGAGTTACGCTGAGGAGGGTCATGCCTTGGCGGCTAGCTTACGGTCCTTGGTCCTCACATGAGACCACCGGGTATGTTTCTAATTTTGCGCTCCTCAAGGTTATGAGGTTCTAACCCTGGATTTTACCCTTTGACAGATGGATGGCATGCGGTAGTTTGCTGCCAATCAGATGGCGTCTTTGGTAGGTTTCTGGCTCGACCCTTTTTTTTTTTTTTACTTTTTGTTGTTTCCCTACTGATTGCCTTCATTTTATTTGTATGTGTAGTACCGTGGAGGCGGAGCTGGCTCATCGAGGACTGGTCCAAGGTGCAGAGGTGGTAGGAGGAGGCCGTCGCCGACATACACTCCGAGCGGTCCGACAGAGGACGAAGAAGAGGAGGACTGAGGTCCCCTAAGCGGGAACTTTGTTTTATTTTCTTTTTATGTTTTCAATTGGGTTGTACTGGTGATATGACTATTTGGACAGTGTAGGATGATGTGCGACTTTTGACAGAGTATTATGATATTTCGCCTTTTGGGCCGGATAGCTTCCGGTTTGAAGGCGCAGTTCCGTGCTTGTTTTAGTTGATGACGATATGCATATCTGTGCACTTGTGATTCTGTGATTGTTGATGTTACTGCAATGAGCAGTTTTGTGATAGTGAGTGTGTTTGCCTTGCAGGTGGGATAGTCCGTGAAACGGAGAGGCGCTGCCGAAATTTTGAATTTTTCTAGAGCCGCGACCGAAAATATGGCTTTGTATGATCCCGCTCAACTCACATCTTGGCTGAACATCACGGATGGTGTGGAACGGATCAACTTTTTTAGCTACGGCTTGACCGAGCTATTCTCTCTTCGCCAGATGACCCTGAACACTGAGTTCTTACGTGCCGCTATTGCCCACTGGGACCCGGTGAACCATGTCTTCAATTTCAACGCCCTGGAGATGTGCCCCCTGTTCGAGGAGTTCTGTGCTATCCTTGGCTACGATTCTGATTCTGACCTGATTCTCCCTTCTGCTGATACCCTCAGTCCTACGCGAGGCTTGGCTGAATATCTGAATTGTTCCATCACTATTTCCCGCCGGCTGATTCAAGGTGAGGTTATTGACATTGCTTCCATAATTGCTCGATATGCCAGTCCTGGGAATCCCAGCGTGTATGATACTACTCGTGGGGCTGCTCTGATTCTGTGTATGACTTCTCACTTCTTGTTCTCGAGTACTTCTACCGACTTAGTGCATGTATGTCTCGGACTGAAGGCAGGTAAGAACCCCATGGCCATGGTTCTGGCTGAAACCCTGAATGGTTTGGATCGCGCTTCAAGTCAGGGAACGCTTCTACTTTCTGGGGCGTCTTTGGTGTTACAGACTTGGCTCTACGAGCGCCTCCAACTGTGAACGGGCTGCATACCACCGGTTTACTTTTGTCGAGCCATGCTTCACCCTCACTACACTTTTGCTGATTGGGTTAACATGATGGGTGCTTTATCTGAAGTAAACATTTGCTGGATTGTGGGGCGTTGGGGCCTTTATGCTATGACCACTAGTCTTGGGGATTTCCAGAGAGTGTGGCTGATGGGACTGAGAGAGACCTCCTTCTATCATCCTCGTCGATTGGCCAGACAGTATGGGCAAGTTCAAGAGGTCCCCCGGGGGTTTACTGAGAGGGTCTTTGCTTCCAGAGTCAGAGCCACTACCATTGCTGCTTTCATCAGGGGCTGGGCCAGTCGATCAAGGGCCTATTTCTAAAGACCTTTGAAGAAATAAAAGACACAAAGATTAAACTAGACCTGACTGATTCTGCTCATTCCTCCAAGTGTCTTTGAACATGTGTGATTGCTTTTTGAAAGACTTATTTTTTTTTTCGATCTTTCCTGCTTATGTAATATTCAGAGTTTGTTTATCGGTGAACCTTGGTTACTTTGGGAATCTCGTTCTATGCATTTTAGCTTTCTAAAAACATTTTGTAACCGAGATTTCAATTAGATTTGCTTTTGGTACTTGCTTGGGCATACTAGGACGATTAGAGGCAAACGAGGCGGGTGGCCGAAGTTTGCCCCTAGTTTGGGATATGTATGGTTGTGAGGCAAACGAGGTAGATGACCGACGTTTACCCCTAGTTTAGAAGAGGTTCAGGAAAACGAGGCGAGTGGCCGAAGTTTGCCCCTAGTGTGGAGGGTGATTTCTGGGTTATGGTAAGGACCGCGACTTTATTCTCTCAAATGCTCATAACTTTTGCCTAGGCACCAGTGAGGTGACCTAGTGAGCTCTTTTCTCTCTTTTGTTATTGCTCACTTTGGATTTAGCTCTAGTTTTTGCCTAGCGCCCTTTCGGATTTTTGACCTAGCGAACCATCCCCTTTTTTTTAAATTTTTTTTTTTATTTTTTTATTTTTAAAGTCTGCCTGCGTACCCCCGAACGGGGATCAGGTCCAACGTAGTTCGGGCCAAAGCTTGAAAGAAATCGGTTATTTTTTTGTGGGAGGAGCGACCGAACCGATGTGGTTGCCTACGTATCCCCGAGTAGGAATCAGGTCGAGCGTAGTTCAGACCGGATCTTGAAAGAAAATGGTTATTTTTTTGTGGGTAGAGCGACCGAACCGATGTGGTTGCCTACGTATCCCCGAGTAGGAATCAGGTCGAGCGTAGTTCAGGCCGGAGCTTGAAAGAAAATGGTTATGGCGAATGGTCAAGCATAGTACTTTTTGAGGCGATCCATGTTGATTGGTTCTTTGAATTTGACACCATCGAGGTCCATGAGATAAGTTGCTCCCCCGAAAAGAATAGTCTTGACGATGTAAGGGCCGACCCATTTAGGTTTAAACTACCCACGGGGATCAAAGATCGGAGCTCGCAATTCCTTAAGGACAAGGTCGCCCTTGACAATCTTCCTCGGACGCCTTTTGTTGAAAGCATGGGCTATCCTCTTTTGATAGATTCGAACATGGTCGACTACCGCTAGGCGCTTTTCATCTATGAGGGCTAATTCTTCGTATCTTTCCATCAACCAATCTGATTCCAAAATTTCACATTCTCTCATTACGTGCAGGGACGATAGTTCTATCTCGACTGGAAGTACTGCTTCCATCCCATACATCAGTGAGTAAAGAGTTGCTCCGGTGGTTGTCCTTATCGATGTTCTGTATCCCCACAGTGCGAATGGTTGCTTCTCATGCCAGTCTTTGTTGGTATCGGCTGATTTTTGCAGTATGGCCTTGACATTCTTGTTTGCAGCTTCGACTGCCCCATTAGTTTGTGGTCTGTACAGCGATGACTTGTGATAAGTGATTTTGTATTCTTCGAACAGATCCCTGACTTCTGCTTTGAAATGACTCCCATTATCCGAAATGATCTCATGGGGGACTCCATAATGGCAAATGAGATTTCTCTTGATGAATTTGGCCACTTCCTTGGCCCCCAACTTGCTATAAGATGCGGCTTCTACCCATTTTGTGAAGTAGTCGATAGCCACCAATATGTACCGATTTCCGTTTGAGGCCTTCGGAATGATTTCACCGATGATGTCGATTCCCCAGGTTGAGAATGGCCAAGGTGAGGTCATGCTGTATAGAAGGGATGGTGGTGTATGCGTCATGTTTGCATGGTTCTGGCACTTATGACACCTTCTTACGTATTCGCAACAATCTTTCTCCAATGTTGTCCAGTAGTACCCTTGTCTTACAATTTTCTTAGCTAGCATGTGACCGTTCATGTGGGGGCCTCATACCCCTTCGTGTATTTCCTCCATCATTCTTCTAGAGCTTTTTCCAAACAAGCAAGTCAGGTTGTGACCGTTGTATCCTTTCTTCAATAATTTCCCACCGCAAATGATGAATTGCGCTGCGAATCTTCGAATGGCCCTTTTGTCTTTCTCCGTAGACTCTTGGGGGTACGTCCCCTTTTCTATGAAATCCCAGGCATCCTGATACCATGGTGTTTTATTCTCTTCTTCTTTGATTGCGGCGATTATGTTGAACGAAGGCTCGTACCTTTGCTCAATTACCAAAGGCATCATCCTGACTCTCACAGGAATTTTGATCATAGAGGCTAAGGTAGCCAATGAATCTGCTAGCTGGTTCTCTTCCCTAGGCAAGTAGAGGAATGTGATGTTTTTGAACTGCCTTGTGAGTTAATCGAGATGATCATGATAGGGCTTCAACCTTTCTTCTTTTACTTTCCATTCTTCCCTAGCTTGGGATATAATGAGATTTGAGTCCCCGAAGACGTTCAACTTCCGAACTTTCAATTCTAGGGCTGCTTCCATTCCCAGAATGCATGCTTCGTATTCAGTAGTGTTGTTGGTGGAGTTATAATTGAGCTTGACTGCCAACGGAGTATGGTCCCCACTTGGTGATACTAGGATCATTCCTACTCTGTATCCTTTCATGTTGGCTGCTCCATCAAAGTACAACTTCCACTGTTCTTCCTTGATTTCCATGATATTCTCGTCCGGAAATGGAAAGTCCCCACTTTCTTCGGAGTTAACAGCGTGCTTCGCAAGATGCTCAGCTATGGTTCTCCCTTTTACCGACTTTCTTGTGACGTACTTGATATCGAATTCGGATAGTAGAAGTAACCAACGGGATATACGACCGGTCAGGGCGGTTTTTCGAGGAGGTATTTTAGAGGATCCATGCGGGATATGAGCACAACTGGGAAGGCCAACATGTAGTGCCTCAGTCGGCGAGTGCACCAAACCAAGGCCCAACATGTTTTCTCGAGGGTAGAGTAGTTGAGCTCATACCCAGCATCCTCTTGCTGAGGTAGTATATGGCTTTTTCAAATTGGCTTTCTTCTCCTTCTTGGGCTAGCATGCAACCGATGGCATTTTCAGAGACAGATAGGTAAAGGAATAAGAGCTTATGGGGAGTGGGTGGCGAAAGGACAGGCAAATTTTGAAGGTAGGCCTTTATTTTGTCAAAAGCGGCTTGGCATTGGTCATCCCATTGGAACTTTTCTCCTTTTCTCAACAATCGGAACAAAGGATCACATGTAGTTGTGAGCTTAGAAATGAAGCGACTGATAAATTGGATTCTTCTGAGAAACCCCCTCACTTCTTTTTCATTCCGTGGTGGTGTCATTTCTAGGATTGCCTTGATCTTAGAGGGATCCACCTCTATCCCCCTTTGTGTGATGAGGAAACCCAGGAGTTTACCGGAGGTCACACCGAAAGTGCACTTCTTTGGATTCAACCTCATCTTGTATTTGCGCAATCTTTCAAAAAACTTTTCTAGTGCCACTAGGTGTCCTTCCCTATCTTTAGACTTCACGATCATGTCATCTACGTACACTTCTACTTCCTTGTGAATCATGTCATGCAGCAGAGTGGTGGCAGCTCTTTGGTAGTATGCCCCAACATTCTTGAGCCCGAAAGGCATTACTCTATAACAGTAGGTTCCCCAAGGGGTGGTAAATGTCATCTTTTCCCGATCTTCTGGCACCATCAGAATCTGATTATACCCTGAGAAACCATCCATGAATGACAGTAGCTCATGTCCTGCGGTGTTATCTACCAGAACATCAATGTGGGGGAGTGGGAAGTCATCTTTGGGACTGGCTTTGTTTAGATCACGGAAGTCAACGCACACACGAACTTTTCCATCTTTCTTGGGGACTGGCACGATGTTGGCAACCCATTCCGGTTACTCAGTGACAATGATGAACCCTGCCCTGAATTGCTTCTCCACTTCTTCTTTAACTTTGAGTGCCCATTCCGGCCTCATGCGCCTCAGTTTCTGCTTGACTGGTTTAGAATTGGGGAGGAGAGGAATATGATGTTGGACAATGTCGGGATCGACTCCAGGCATGTCCTCGTAAGACGAAGCGAAAACATCTTTGAATTCTTTTAGCAAGAGAGTTAAATCTTCTTTTTCTTTTTTATTAAGAGCTGAGCCAATTTGCACAATTTGTGGATTATCTGTTTCACCTAGATTAACCGATAAAGTATCTTCGATTATTTCATAAGCAGGTGGTTTTTCAATTAGTTGCTTAAGTTCGATTGGAAGATCCTCGGAGGGATCTGTGCATTCACAAGTATTAGACACAAAGGAGTAAGCAGAATCGTCTTTCATTTCATTCATAACAGGTGAAGTGATTATATTGGACAATGATGGGCTTACAGTAGCCGACTCTGGTACAAACTCGATAATTGGCAGTACAGACTCTGGGGGAACAGGGGATAGAGAGACACGGACAGATGACTCTACAGCCTGGTTGCTCAGACCCTCGTCAGTTGGCTTGATCTGATCATCTTGGCTCTTGGCCCTCTTTTCTTCCTTCTTCTCATCGAATTCCTCCCACATTTTCTTGATGGCTTCAGTGTCCAGGTATTTCAACCAGTCTTCCTCCGGGGTTTTCACAACTTCTTCAGGATAGAACAGATCTTGATGGGGGGGGCCTTTCACAGTCAGCGAAGATTTCCAACCCAGGGTGCCTTTTTCCAGTGGCCTGATGGACCCAAGGTTCCGGGAACCCAAAGTAGGGGAAATCATCCCCTTCTTTGATGAATTGCCCATTCAAGGTTTTCTGGTACGGCGGAAGACCCCTTACTCTTTTCTTCCATGGCCTCTGTATCTTGAGGTCGTCTTCAGTGGGCTTGTATCCCAACCCAAAAGTGCCTTATTGCCCTTTGATCTGCGGGAACTCCTGAATTCCTTGCTGGCATCGACCCAATCCCATTCCAGGGAAGTAGTTCATTTTGCGAACAATATTAACAACCGCGGAGTGGATCTGGGGGAATCGGTCTCCATCATTGACCATATGGACTTCTTCCATGAATAATCCCCCGATTTTTCCTTCTTCCAACTCAGGTATTTGGACTTCGAAGATGGGAGCGTAGTTCGGGAAAGCTTCATTACCCCAACTATTACCGAGGATGATTTTCACCTCCTTCTCATGAATGTACTTGATCATTTGATGCACAATGGATGATACGGCTTTGTTGACATGCAGTCAGGACCTTCTGATCAACAAGTTGAACAAGGCAGGTATGTCCATGACTTTAAAGACTTCAGTGCTTACCAAAGATCCTACCCGGATTTGGAGAGAAACAGTTCCCATCACATTTCTCCTGGTGTTATCGTAGGCCCTCACGGATTGCACAGATGGTGTGATGTCAAGGATATCGACCCCCAAGGCGGTGGCAGTCCTTAGGGCACAAACATTTAAGGCAGAACCTGTATCGACCAAACAAAAGGCACCTGCTGTCCCTTACATCCGACAGTGATGTACAATGCTTTGTTATGCGCAGATCCTTCTGGTGGCAGGTCGTCATCAAAAAATGTAATGATTGGGTCGGGGGTAAGTGTGCCCAAGAAAGCCACCATCTCTTCTGGTGTGGCGTCAATGGGGACTTCAATTCCAGCCAAGGCATTCAACACGGCTTGCCTATGCTTGTAGGATGTTACCATGATGTCCCACATCGAGAGATGTGCTTGGGTTTTCTTTAGCTGTTTTATCAACTCATTATCTTCTTCGATGATTTCATCCACCTTACTCTTCCCCTTGTCTTTAACCGGACCTTTCTCAATAGCTTTAGTAATAGGCTGCAGAGGCTTGTAATGATGGCCTGATCTAGTCGGATGGTCAATCTCGGCAGGAGTAGGCCCTTCTACAATCCCATCCTTTTTTAACCAGTCGCAGTCTGTCCCCACAAATGGTTTTTCTAGCTCATCCTAGATAGCAGCATCACTTTCATTATTGGGATCATACCATTTGAGGTCTACCACCCCTAGATCATGCTCTTCCAGAAAGAACAGGTCTTGCTCATCGTTTAGCTATTGCTGCCACTCGTCATTCTCCCCTTCAATCAGATGAATTCCCACAGAGTCCGGGATGTCAATGAGGGGCAAGGGTTGTCCTAGGGAGGTGATATAGGTAGCGGGGTTGAAGGATACAGGGTTGGACTCAATGAGGCTGACATTTTGGTGGTTAGGTAGAGGATTCTGAGTGATATGGGGCTGCTTTGGAGGTGGCTCAATGATATTCTGGTCAATGAGGTCCTGGATATCATGACGGAGGCGTATGCAGTCATCGGTGTTGTGGCCGGGGACTTGGTGGTAGGTATATCGTTTGGACATATCGCAGTTAGGCGGGGGCGGGATATTTCGAGGCTGGAGTAGTTGGAGATGGCCCTTTTTGAGGAGGCGGTCTAAGGCTGAGGAGAGAGAGATTTCTAACTTGGCGAAGTTGCGAGGGGGCTTTTTCTGGAAAGGGCGATTGGAAGAATTTGCCTGGTTGGAGGGTTGGTATTGCCTAGGAGGGTACGCCATGGGCTGGCTGCTAAGGGCATTGACATCCAGGGGATTCCGGGAGTAGTTGGGCCTTCTTGACTGACTCGGAGGCTCTTCCTTTTTTATCTTTCCTTCTCTGATAGCGTCTTCAATTCGAGTTCCAACTTCAAACAACTCCTCAAAGGTGGAGATGGACTGGTAGAACAATTTCTCATGATAGAGCGGCTGCAGATTTTGGATTAGCATTCTCACTTGTTCCTTCTCAATCGGCCGGTGGGTCATTTGGGCTACCTTGTTCCTCCATCTGCTCAGAAATGCAGCGAAGGATTCATTGTTGTTCTACCGGGTTGTTTCCAAATCCCTGATAGTGACATCCAGCTCTTGATTGTAGGAGTAGTGATCGACGAAGACTCGAACAATGTCTTCCCATGCCCGGGTTTTGGAGGCTTCTAAGGTTAGGAACCATGATAGTGCAGACTTCGCAAGAGTTTGTGGGAACAACATTGCAATGTGTTCGTGGGTACAACCCATGGACTGGAAGATACTCATGCATAGCTTCACATGACTTTTTGGATTCCCAGTTCTGTCAAAACGGTCGATGGCAGGCATCTTGAAATTCTCTGGCAGTTTCAGCTTAACAGGCTCAAAGAGGCCTTCCAGGTCTAGCATGTAATCATCGACCCCCTTTCTTTTCCTTAGTACACTTTCCAGCTTGTTAACCTTATCCATTTTCTCTTGGAGCTTCTTCTCATATGCAAACAGTGGGACCACCCCTTGAAACCAGTCTTCCTCCCCGTTATTCTCATGTAGGGGCGACTCGAACCCCGGTGGTGGAAACCCAGGCAGAGGTTGCGGCCGCTGCTGCTTCAATTCTTCCATGAACTTTAGAACTTGGGCTAGACTGTCGGACTGGTGGCTTATGGTTGCTCCCAACTCGGTAACCTTGTTTTCTAACTCTTCTCGATTCATGCTGAAGTAAGCTGTCGGACTGATTCTGACTAAACGGTTATTTGTACTTCTGACCCAAGACGAGGATCCCGGCTGCTGACCTTGGGAATCTATACTGACCTGACAGATTTCGAGAGGACTAGATCAGACCTTGACAGTGATGACTTTAGACAGACAAAGATAGTGATGTTAACAAACATGGACTGACTCGAGACAGTACGTGCAGATTAATGGGAATGAGACAAGCACGCAGATGTAAGCCATAATCTATATGATGCTTCTATTTCTAACAGATAGCAGTTAAACAAATAAGGTCCTAGCCATACAGAGTGTGCTAACCTTACTTTCCAGCATGACCGCCAAAGGATAATAGGGATTTCAGGGATACTTCGGGAAATTTGGACAGAATTTATGGGAGAAATGGGTTAGTACTGTTATATCTGGGATATCTGGACAGAGTTTCTGGAAAAAACTGGTTAATAGGGTTATATCTGGGATATCTGGACAGAGTTTCTGGGAAAAACTGGTTAATAGGGTTATATCTGGGATATCTGGACAGAGTTTCTGGGAAAAATTGGTTAATAGGGTTATATCTGGGATATCTGGACAGAGTTTCTCAAAAAAACTGATTAATAGGGTTATAGTGATCATACTGTCTAGCAGGTTTCCATACTCATACGCCTTAGGACCGACAAACAAGGTTTGCGGTGTATATCTTTGTGAGCGCGGAGCAGACATCCTTGTCATGGTGCCTAGGCAGGTCAACTCAATGTAATCACATGTGAGTGATTGCCTTGGGAATCATAAGAAAGAGGTTCTGTTCTATGCCACATAAGCGTCTACACCGCTCAGGTAATCCTGTCAGGGCATACAGCAGTTATATCACATTGTCCTATCTGAAAAGATAAATGAACAGTCCTATGAAAGGTTCTACAGGAATCTATATGCAAAGGCTGGGTTTAGTCAAAGAGGGTCCGTTGACGAGAGTTCCAATATACCGTCAGGGAGACAGTACGGAGGTTTTTACCCTTTTTGATATACCTTGGAAGGTACAGTATCAACGGTGACTTGTGCCCTGGCACAGCAAGACCTGAACAATGTCAGCGCCGCGTTTCAGACACAGTCGGAGGGGGAAATGCAGAAGTGCAATGCAGTGAACCAGGCACAGTAAAAAGATGATTTTAAGGATGCTTCTTATGAGTCAAACCTCTGTATTATTTTGTTTGAAAATAAAAAATCCCCAGCAAAGTCGCCAGATTGTGGATACCGGGATTCCGCCACTTTTTTTTGTTTGTTTTGAAATTTGATTTGGATCAAAGGAAGAAAACGGTCTGTTGAAAACAGATACAGAGTCGCCACTTGGTCTTTAAGGAACCAAGAAACCTAATTTGACTCACCCAAATGGATAAAGGGCACCGGTCCTTGATAACCAAAGAACTTGGCTCGGGGTTTTGGTACGAGAGAGGAAGGAGCCATTGTCGCGACTAAAACACCCTCAACTCGCCCCGTCTTTCGACGGGCCTCAATTAGCATCCAAATAATCATCTTTTACTATGCTTGGTTCGACAATTAATTTTTATGATAAGTGTATTACATGGCATAAGAATCTTGAAATTGGAAGATCAAAAGATAAGATATCATTCATAAGATCTAAGCCAAATATCACACAATGTAAAAGTGAAAGATCACACAAACAAACCTAGGAAAAGAAATCGTCTAATCACATATCAAGTAGCCAAGTTTTCCTAATCTAAAGGGGACATGAATTGTTCTTGAAACAAATAAATCAAAAAAAATAGAATATGCTTAGCAAGCTAGTATGATGCATGTTAATCTTTGAGAAAAGAAGACCTCTTAATCCCCAGGATGGATGAGAAAGGAAGATTAGATCGGGGGAAGCATGAACGTGTGATCAAGTTCATTCCTTATAATCTTCTTAGATTAGGAGCCATGAAAGCCCCAAATCTTGCATGGATGCAATGTATGTATCTAGAATGTGCCAAGTTGTAGTGTGCTTTGTGTTCATGGATTCCTAGAATGACTTAGAAGTCTAGAATGTGTATGAATGAATGAAATCATCATGGGATATGTACAAATGTAGTATGAACTACTTCCTAAGACATGAACTAATTTGGAGTGCATGTAAGCATCAAATCAAAGGGGGAAAGTAAAAATGTGCTTGCTGTGAATAGTGGACAGAACAGTACCATGATCTTTTGGAAATTGAAAAGAGGGGTTAGGAATATTTTCAATGCATGATTTTTTATGGAGATCTTCCTTATTGTGTCTAGAACACAACCCAAAAGGCCAAGCTTAAATAACTATCACATATTGAGAGAAATCATATAAACAATAGAGGTCACTCAGAAACAGAGTCCGTACTGTCAACTGAAATGTTGAAAAATCTTAGAAAATGAAAACAAATGATCTAGAGGCCCATTTTATACAGAACGTTCCCTAAGACATTGAAGTTTAAGGGAAAAATAAGTTAGGACCACCCCTGTTGGAAAGGATTTCTGAAAAAGAGGTTGGAAGTGGACCTAGCTGCTGTGACAGCAAAAACAGAATGTCTGGAAGGAATGTTTGGGTCCAAATGGACCATTTCCAAGTACTTCCAAGTCAAACCAAAAATCATGGGTGTTTTCCAATGAGTTAGGAAGACTTTCCAAGTGGCCTTGCATCCATAAGTTGAGTATTGAATTCTAGAAAAACTTTGAACTCAGATTACTCACTATTTTGGCTCACTGTTTTGAAAATTTTGGGAAAAACTAGAGTTTTCTTTCTTGAGATTAAAGTAAGGGGGGGGGGGGGTTTAGGAGGGGTTTTGAAGTAGATATTTTGAAAGCATATTTTCAATACTCAATGAAGGTTATAACCACTTAAAATGCCAACCTCAAACTCATCATCAAGAACCTCCAAGATTGTTGGAGAGATTTATTTTTATTTTGAACATATCTTCAAGAATACCTTGGAGGTATTGAAGTTATGATCATCATCTATCAAACATGTTTTTGAGGTCAAGAGCTACTATCCATAAGGATTCACTCACCCCAAACTTCATGTCATCATTTAGATGATGATGGACTAGTAAGTAAATAAAGAAAATCAAAGAGAAATGAGATGAGAAGAGATGAACATTATATATATAGGCAAACAAGTAAATAGATAGCAATCAATAGATGATATTCATGATGTATAAAACTTGTAGTTTGGTGTTTCACTCATGTGTAATGACATTGGACATGGAAGCAGCTTCCACTCTCTTAAATGCTCGCTAAAATGGTGGTTGGTTGTATTGAATGTTGAAGTAAATGGGAGTAATGAAGTAAAAACAAAGTTTAGAACTCACTTTTGTTTTGAAAATCAAAGAAGGAAGCTTCTTTTCTCTCTATTCTAACCTTATCTCTACAACTTTCTCTCCCAAACTTTTTCTAAGCTTTTATTTGACACCCCCAAAATGAAGAGCAATGGGGGGTTTAAATAGGCCAACTTGGGGTGGTTTTGGGATTTAGAAAGTATTCCCATTGGCTCCAAACATCTGAAATCATAAAACTACCTTCGTTTTGGTTTTTAATTAATCAAAATGGAACCCCAAAATTATTTACAAAAACACACTGTTCTGGAGGGGAGTGTCGTGGCGGCACTGCTCCTCCTTCGTCCAGATAATGCTGTTTAAGCCCCCCAGAGGTTCCGGTATTCGCGAAAAGGCCCTATTTCGTCCGAAATTCACAGAAAATGCATACGAACTCCAAATTGAGGTTGTGATATACCGTTGGAAAGGTAATGGAGTCTACTTTACATAACAAATAGTTCAGGGATAGGTCACTTTGAAAAGTTTTGCGGTATTTATGATAAAAGCCGATTTGATCGCCTTTTTCGTCTTTGAAAATTCATAATAAACTCGTTTTAAATCCGAAAATTATGTGCGATAGACCGTTTGGAAAGCTATTGACCTCTAGTATCCATGAAAAATATTTGAAAATTTTTATGGTACCCCGGTTTTAAAATCAAATTCTGGTCAAACTGGTCAAACCTGGGATTCCCGGGAAGTTCTGAAAACTTCTGGGAGTTCCCAAGAGCTGACGTTTTCGCTCAATTTTCTTTTAAAACTCATTTTAATACTTTTCTCATGATCTAGAATGATTCCGGTGAATTCGTATGATTTTGGTCAAACTTGGTCAAACTTGGTCAAACTTTGGTCAAACCTGGTCAAACCGGTCAACGGGGACTTTCCGGGAACTTCCGGGACTTCTGGGGGTCTCTGGGAGCTGACGATTTCATCCGATTTTTCTTAAAAACTCAATTTATCGCTTTTCTTACGACGTAGCATGTTTCCAGATATGGGAGTTTTCGGACTTTCAGGGGCATTTTGGTCATTCTGAGCATTCTGAGATATAGAACCAACTTCCAAGAGTCCTTTTAAGTCTTTTTCGATCATTGTGAACCACCAAGCTATGGGTCTCCTAAATCTGATAGTCGACAAAATGGGGTGTCTACAACCTTGCTGATTCGATGACCCGTCCACGTGCAGTACCCAGGTAGGGATGTCAAAGTGTAACCCGGGCAGTAGGGCCGGCGCTCAGACTCTTCAACCGGGTCTTCTGGATATATAAACTCAACCAAAAATTCCGCTATGACTTGTCCCTTGATGGTCGTCCGGGGTCGGTAGACCACCTCAAACTCTTCCAATTCTAAGGCCCACTTGATGAGCCTTCTGGATGTGTCGGACCGGCTCAGGATTCTGCGGAGAGGTTGGTCTGTGAGGACCATAATGACATGGGCCTGAAAATACGGAGGGAGCCTTCAGGCCGAGGTGATGAATGCGAACGCCAGTTTTTCGATACGGGAGTATCTACTCTCTGCCCCTTGGAGCGCCCTGCTGGTATAGTACACTAGGAACTGTATCCTGTGCTCTTCCAAATGAGTGTCAAGCTAACCGCTGAGGGTGACACTGCTAAGTATAAGAACAATTCTTCCCCCGACGCAGGTGTTGAGAGTAAAGGAGGTGACACCAAGTACTTCTTGAGTTCCTGGAACGCTTCTTCACACTCTTCTGACCACGAAATGCCTTACAGAGGATTTTAAAGAATGGCAGGCACCGGTCGGTAGCTCGGGAGACAAATCTGTTCAGTGTGGCTACCCGTCCGGCTAAGCTCTGAACCTCCTTCGTTGATTTGGGTGACCGCATGTTGATGATGGCTTGGATCTTTTCGGGGTTTGCCTCAATCCCCCGTCTGCTGACTAGATGGCCCAGAAATTTCCCGAACGAGACGCCGAAGGTGTATTTGGCCGGGTTCAACCTCATCCTGAATTTTTTCAAAATGCTGAAGGCCCCGGCCAGATGCTCAAGGTGGTCGGACTCGTCCCGGCTCTTGACCAGCAGATCATCCACATACACTTCCATAGACTTCCCAATCAGGTTCTTGAACATGTAGTTGACCAGGCATTGGTAGGTGGCCCCGACATTCTTGAGAACGAATGGCATAACCTTGTAACAATACATACCCTGGTCAGTGATGAACGCAGTCTTCTCTTCACCCCGGGGTACATGCTGATCTGGTTGTACTCCGAGTAGGCATCCATGAACGAGAGAAGTGAGTGACCGGCTGTGGAGTCCACAAGGAGGTCTATCCTAGGCAGCGAATAGCAATCCTTGGGATAGGCCTTGTTGAGGTCAGTGAAGTCCACACACATCCTCCACTTCCCGTTGCTTTTCTTGACCAGAACAACATTAGCTAACTAGTCGGGATAGTGGACCTCTCGGATGGACTTTGCCTTCAGGAGCTTTTCCACCTTTTTGGATACCGCTGTCTGCCTTTCTGGGGCCATGACCCTTCTCTTTTGCTTCACTGGCCGGCAATCTGGGTTGACATTAAGACGACGGGACATTATCCGGGGGTCAATCCCGCGCATATCCTCATGACTCCAAGCGAAAATATCCTGATTTTACCGCAGGAACTGAATCAGTTTTTCCTTCAATCCGACCTCCAGTAGGGTACCGATGCTGACCGTGCGGTCTGGGTACTCAGGATTCAACATCACTCTTTCCAATTCTTTCACCGGACCTATCGTGTTACTCTGGTCCCGGGGGTCCATCTCCTGGATGTTTAATGTTTCGGTGATAGCCTCCCGGCGCAACGAGCTGACATAGCAACTCCGGGCGGTAGTCTGATCTCCACGTAAGCATCCGGGTCCCTGAGGAATTGGGAACTTCACCATTAATCTGTAAGTGGAGACGACCACCCTGGCCTTGTTGAGGGTCGGCCTCCCAAGAATGACATTGTAGGTCGATGGGGCTTCCACGATCACAAAATTTGTTAGCATGGAAGCCTGCTAAGGGTAGGTCTCCATGAGAACTGGAAGCTCGATTGTTCCGAGTGGGTGTGTGCTGGAGCCATTGAATCCTACCAGGGGGTAGCAATCGGCCAGAGCCGATCCCTGGATATCCCGATCTAATCAAATGCCGATGTGAACATGATGTCAGATGAGCTACCCGTGTCTACCAGTACCCTCTTGACCATGTAGTTGGTAATAGAAAATGTCACAACTAGCGGGTCATCGTGGGGGCAGTGGATATCTTTCACATCGTCGGAGGAAAACATCAATATGTCGGTTAGCGGGGAGTCAATGGATTGGACATGCCAGACATCCACTCGGGATGCCCGAGCATGCCTCTTCCTCGCCGACTATGAGTCCCTGCCGCCTGACCTTCCTCCGGAGGTCACATTAATTTGATCAAGAGGCTGTATTTGACCGGGAGCTCGGGTTCCTTGCACAGGCCGTCGATCTGTTGCGACGTACTCTGCAAGATGACCTTGCTCGATCAATTTTTCAATTGCTATCTTTAACTTGAAGCAGTCCTCTGTGTTGTGGTCGTGGTCTCTATGGAAGCGGCAAAACTTGTCCTGATTCCTCTTCCCGGGCGAGGCTTTAACTTTGCTAGCTGCTGAAGCAACCTTTGCGCCTCGACGGCGGCCATGACTTCTTGTATGGGCCGAAAAAGGGGTATAAAAGCAATCGGGGGCTGACCCCGGACATCCTTCTGATCCTGCTTCGGCTTCTTTCCCGAGCCCTTCTCAAATCCTTCACGCTTACGCTTAGCCTTTGGGGATTCGTCTCCCGTCTGGCCGACGCGCTTCGCTTTCAAGAACTCCTCAGTGTCTATGTACTTACCGACCCTCTCTGAGAGCTCTACCAGGGTTGCCGGTTGGTCACGATGAAACGATGTGGCAACTTTAGTGTGTGGAACTCCCGAACAGAAGGCCATAATTGCGGCCGTTTCATTGAGATTGCAGATCTGAAGCCTTTGCTGGTTGAAACGGTCCACATACTCCCTTAGGGACTCCCCCTTGCACTGATTGACGGTCAGCAGCTGAGTGTTCGGTTGTGACCGATCGAGCATCCCGACAAACTGGCTGATAAACAGCTTACTGAGGGCTTTGAAGTCATCGACCGTCTGGGGCTTTAGAGCATGGAACCCCTATGCTGCTGGCCCTTTGAGGGTACTGAAAAAGGCCAGGCATAGTAGCTCGTCCACCGTGGTGACCAGTGTCATCTGAGCTTTGTAGGTACGGATGTGGTCCACCGGACTCCCTGTGCGTCGTAGGAGAGGTGAGGGGGTTTGAACTTCCGTGGGATAGGAAACTGTGTCACCCGAGTGGTGTTGGGTGATTCTGTTTCCGTGTTGGTGAGGTCGTGGCCAGACTTGCGGCTCAACCTCATAATCTACTATTGCAGTTCCTCGAACTGGGCCTTTACGTCATCCCGCCCGGTTCTCTTCTCTATATCCGAGTGGTAGGTCGGATCGGATGACCAGGCCTCTTCCTCAAAGCGCATCGACCTTGGGGATAGAGCGCGTTCCGGGTCTGAGTAATCGTGTGCCTAAGGTCCTCCTGGCTCCGGGTCAGAGGGTCTTTGGCTGATTCCCGGGCTTTCCGTCCTGGCTCCTCCCCTCTGGCCGCGCGCCGTCGGTTGATGATGGTTCTGGCATCCTCCACCCGACGAGGATTGGGCCGAGCTCGCCTCTACAAATGCTTGGTTGCCTGGCTGCGCTCACCATCACCGAGGTGTTCCCAGTCCGGTGGGGACACTAGGGCGGAACGGGCTTGCATTCGTACTCGAGCGGGCTTCTGAACAGAGGCGCTTTTCTCGGGCTGATCTTCTGGTACAGGACGCTTTTCCTGCTGGGCAAAAAGTGCCTCCATTTGTTCCTGTGTTCGCCGCTAGCCCTCCAAGAGTTGCGTCAGCGCTGCCGTTATCTGTTCTGTGGTCATGGAGGCAGTCGATCGCCCGGGCTGTGAATCCTCCTGATCGAGCTGGGTAACGGCCTTCTTACTCCTTCTAAGCGGCATATTGATCAGTCAGTATTTGTTTTTGAGAGGAAACAGTCATTTCCCACAGACGACGCCAAACTGATGATGCCGAAAATCGGTAAGAAGGATCTAAAAGAGAGAGAAAAGACACAAGAAAGTTGTATGTGGTTCGGCCCCATTAACAAGGTGACCTACGTCCACGGTTGTGTCTGTACGCGTTCACTAGTAGAACACCGGTGGGCCTGGTGAGCCAATAAAGAGGGACGGCACTACCAGTAATACCGGCCGGGTATATGCGTATAATGGTCAATTCTCTGTTTTATGCTTGTTAGCTAGAGAGTTATTCGGATCCCTGTAGACAGGGTAGGTGGGCTCTTTTATAGGTACAAGAGTCCACCCATACATGGTAAGCGAGTTAGATTAGGAAGCCTAATTTGATTACAATTGATTTGCATGATTTGGGGAGAGTTTCCTAAGCGGTTTAGGAATCTGCGGGCTCCTCCTTAATAGGGTTCTGGCCAGATAAGGAAACTGCTCGAAAGGTTCGGTTTGGACTGTGCCTCATGCCCGGGCTATGTGAGAATCCCGAGCGGTAACGATTGATGACCTCGGGAGCGTAGGCCCCAAGCGCCCATTCCGGATAGTCCGGGTCCTTCGCCACTGACGTGACGATTTGGCTTTAGCATAATATTTCCAGACGTATCATTATTATTATTATTGATTAAACTTCAAGCTCTAATATGTTGTACCCCGAACATATTATTCTGCTACTATTATTAATATTATTATTTATATAATAAGATTATTGTTATCACTTTCCGGTTAACCTCATGTTAATATGTTGTACTCCGAACATATTACCTCCGTTATTATTATTATTATGATTATTATTATTAATATTTATGTTTGTTATTATTATCAGTCCGGTTGACTCCATGCTTTAACATGTGGTAATTCTTTCTGTTTATTATTATTATTATTTAGTCCGGATAACCTCATGCTTTAACATACAGTACTACAAGTTTCAGATCTGTATTTTATTTCAAGAATAAAATTGTACCTGTTTAATTAACTTGTACCTCGGGCATAACATATGATACACCTCATGTAGCAGTCAGTGTCGTAACGTCAAGTCGACGTGTACAGGTATAGAGTCGAACGGTCGTGGAGACCAAGTCCGTATACATTTGGAAATACGTGTAGTCGACCGTGGAGGTCCGAAAGTTGATATGTATTGAGTCGGTACTGTCGAATGGAATTATAGGATCGCATACTGGCGATGATTGCTACTATGGCTATGGAGAGGCAAACACGATAACAAAGTAACCATGTTGATAAGAATACATCGATAAATGAATAAACAAGGTTAGCCTGTAAGGAGAGATTACTACTGCGGTTGCGACGACCAACGATAGTAAAGTAACCATTTCGCAAATCGGCGACGATATTCATAAGGCAAGGTTCCGAGGACCTAGAGTACATGGTTAGCTTATGAAGCGAGATTACTACTATGGCCACGAAGTGGCAGACAACAATAGTAAAGTAACCATAGCTCGACCCACTAAGCGAGTCACTCTAAGCCAACGGCGTTACACTGGTAATGTAACAAAGTTAAGTAAGTTGGATGTTAAGTCGAGTGAAGTTGAATATATCGATGGTGCATAGTTTCACGCACGGTCTAATTATAATTCATTCAACCGTCGTAACTAGTTGCTGTGTACTTTCAGATACATATTTTATATTAGGAGTGTTCGGTTAGGACGCTCACATAGCTTTTATTAAAGCTAACGGCATACTACGCCCAAGACATTCCCATGTCTAGACTATACAGGATATGACTGTCCAGAGGAGGACTATCAGGAAGGAGCCTTCAAAGGGGAAGCCTACTATGCTGAAGGTCACGACTACGCCAGTTAGAGGCGCGGCTTCAAGAAAGAAGACTTAGTTGTTCTTTATAGACTTTTGTCCTTTCGTGCTAAGTTATAAACAACGTCTAATGTCTTAAGCTCTTTTGTTATTTATCTTTTGATAACTACAAAATCCGATGTAATAGCTAGTAATCTGGTGATGTATATATTCAGTTTGCACTTCCATTAAGTTACTCTTTTATTTGTCTAGTGTGTTTGTGGGCAATCAGTTAATGTAACTAGTCATGGCTTATAGACCCAGAAAGGAAAATTTTATTTCCTGCTAATTTCTGCTGCTCCGGGGCGTGACAATCATCCAATATTTCTTTTTGGAGATTTCCTTCGTCAGGTACATAGAGTCTATCTTTACATCGTAAGGCTCTGTCTGTACTAATACTCCAGACTTTTGGTTTCTTTGCTGACATCTTGGCGAACCATAACTTCAAATCCTGTGCTGTATGCTGAGCTTCTATGATACGACTGATCAAAGTTGGTTGTACCAAAAGGCATCCAAAATGTAGTCCTTCCATTGGTTCCACTGGCTGAAGCTCGAATTCAGCTAAAACGTCCAATGTTTTCCATTCTAGAATAAATAAAGTAGCAATCACTAGTCAAGGTTTACGACTCAAAGCATCAACTACGACATTTGCTTTACCTAGATGGTATTGCAATGAAAAGTCATAGTCCTTGAGTAACTCCATCCATCTTTGTTGTCACATGTTCAACTCCTTCTGAGAGAACAAATACTTTAAGCTCTTATAATTAGAAAATAGATCAAACTTCTCTCCATAGAGATAGTGTCTCCAAATCTTCAATGCAAACACTATTTTTGCCAATTCCAGATTGTGCATAGGATAGTTCTTCTCATGTACCTTCAATTGTCTTGATCGGTATGCAATCATGTTCCCGTGTTGCATAAGTACACAACCAAGTCCTTGGTGTGATGCATCACTATAGATCACATACTTTTCTCCACTCTTAGGTATCGCAAGTACTGGTGTAGAAGTCAATCTTTCCTTTAACTCTTGAAATACATGCTCATGCTTATCTATCCATTCGTACTTCGTCTCCTTCCTTGTTAAATGACACGACTAAAAAGTTGTGTACTCTTGTGCAACACCCAAGTATAGATGATCGTGCAAGTAATAGGCCCGGCACTGAGGCCAAGCAAAGGCTTGGGGCCTCCAATCCTAAAGGGCCCCCAAAATATATAAGTCCTATGTATGTACAAGTATAAGGCCCAATCATATTTGAAAATTGGCTCAATATACATTCCATTACAAAATAAAAAAGTCTAATCTTTTTTTGTTCAAACTTCAAACACAAAGCCCAATTGATCAAGTGTAAACAAAAAACAAATAACAAAAAAGAAAAAGATTTCATGTTCAAACTTGATTAAAAAAAAGTGTATCAAAAACATATTCAGTTCAATCTTTTTTGCACTATTTAATGTCAATTGTTATCTCAAATTTTAATTTAAGTCTAATTTTTCTATCTCCTTTGGTTTCAGTTGTTGGTTTGTGCATTTGATTCTTGAATTTTTGAGTTGTGGTTGCTTTTATGATTTTGGAATTGGTTTTTGCTCAATGTTTTATTAATTTTGGGTCGTTACTAAGTGTGCATCTCAAGTATTTGTTCTAATGTCTAGCTTATGGAGTTTGGACCTAAGTTCAATATACTTTCAATTTGTCAAAAATTTGTGTAAAAAGGCATAACAAAAATAAATAAATCTTCGGGGGCGCTGCCCCCGAACCCCCAATAGGGCCCCATCTTTTAATCTCGCTTTGGGCCCCCAAATTGTCAGGACCGGCCCTGGCAAGTAATACTGGATAAGTCCAGGTCAATCCCACAGGAAAGGAATAGGAAGAATATATACTAAGTTACGACCTAAAGAAAAAGAAAAGATGAATTGTAGGAGTGAAAGTTCTAACAAATCCTAATTAATTAAATTGAACTAAATAACAAACTAAAGCATAAAGAAATATAATTAATTAAACAGATAAATTAAAGGTGTTGGAAATAGTGAATCTACATTGATACTAACTATCTACCATGCATACCCATTAATGTTCTATGGAGTTCATTCCTTTTCAGCATTCTGTTTTTTTTTTCTAAAGATAAAAATCAATAGCCCTTACATGACCGGGACTACATTATCACAATTGATTTAAAATACTTGGAAGACAGTTTAAAACAATAATTATTACTTGCACTCTAAATGGTGTTAGCATTCAAAGTGGTTTTCAAAAGTCATTGAAGAAAATAACCTTAAGGCTTTAAGTTCTAAAAACTGTTGTGACAAACTGAACTTACTGGAACAATTTGATGACAGATTTCTAAAAAACAAAAAGTCATGGAAAACTTAAAACAATCATCTTAGAAATTAACAGTTTCGCTCGATCGAAGCGCTCTCGATCGATCTAACTACATCATCCTTCAATAGATCGAAATGTCTTCGATCGCTTGATTGTTCTCTGTTTCGATCGCTCAAATTAACTTCGATCGATTGAGCCCAGGGTTTCTAAAGATTTCATGGCAGAGGCTGGGAATCAATGTTTCATCACATATTCCCAATGTCTAAACTACTGAAACATAATAAAAATAATGCAGAGATAGTAAAACAAAGCGATCATAACAACTAGATTAATAAACAATCAAATAAATAAAAGAAAAAGAAAAACCTGAAAATAATCTGAAATAAACCTGTACTCCCTCCGTTCCACAATAAGTGTCCACCTTTCCTTTTTTGGATGTTCCAAAATAAGTGTCCACTTTCTATTTTGGACAAAAATGTGTGGTTGATAATGGGTCACCCAAAAGGTGAATAAACATCTACCACAAGTTATTATTTTCTTAAACTGCGTGCAAAAGGGTAGTGGACACTTATTGTGGAACGGAGGGAGTAATAAACTTGAATCTTCAATAATCTTCAATATAATAATGGAAAAGAGGAAGAAGAACATGAATCTAACTTAATCTACTCCTAATCTAACCCTAAAACTACCCTAAAATTGCTGTTTTTTGTATTCTAGAACGTCCTCCCTTCGTCTGGTATCAAAACGACTTATTTATAGGGTTCCTTCAAACTGTATGCAACTTTTGGGAAAAAATAAAGTTCAACCGATCAAACTTAGTTCGATCGATCGAAGTCTCAATCGATTGAACTCTCTTCAAGGGCTTGAACTTCTCTGATTTTGACAGCTCTGCGCACGATGGGAGAATGGCCATATCTCTTAACTCGAACTCGGATTGACCTCTGGTTTGCGGCCACGTGACCGTAACTCAAAGATCTACATTTTATATTTCTAGGAAAATCTTCCAATCTGAAGTCTTCAATGTCAAAAATGGCATTTTCTCAGCTACTTCTGTTATTCTCTTCATCAAAATCACTTTTCTTAGCTTCACTTCATTGAATTACATCATAATACCTATAAAACAATGCATAAATATATGTTTAGTATTAACACAATAAAAAGAACATTTTTATTAGAATGTACCTAAATCTAGGGACTTGGGGATGAAAGTATGCATAAAAGACCATGTAATATGCTATGAATGTGCATTTTTCACCTCTAATCACACCCCCCAACTAACTCGTTGCTAGTCCCTAGCAATGAAGCGAACTATAGCAATGTTTATTTGAACTCTAAAAATTGAAAGAAAAAGAAAGTAAAAATCCTAACTCACTTTCGCAGGAATCGCGATTGCATTAGCGTATGCAACAAGCCTTTAAACCCCTAGGTTCCCCGTAATGGACGAATGTTGTCTCGTGAGGGTTTGCAGTGAATTTACCCACAAAATTCATGTTTATGGTAATGGCTCTCGTTTAATTGCTTTCAAGAAATTTTTCCTCTCTCATTTATCAATATAGTTAAGCTCAACAATCTCATGAAACTCTCTAGTAAGCCATAGCAATGCAACACACACATTACAGTTAATCTACTATCAAAGTCATTAGAATATTCTATACCTATTAATCTTCAAGTGTGTGTGTGAGTGGACAACCAAAATACAAAACTTTAATTTCAAAGCTCGCATAACCTAAGATGCTATCAAGACGTTCATTTTCTCTCAAGATGAAATCACTCCGAATTAGGTGTAATAATTATCACCCGTGATATGGAAGCTATAAAGAGTAAATGTAAATGGAATCTAATGCTTCTCATATCTAAACAGAAAAATAGAAATTTTAGTGGATAAAGTTTCATGAAAGGATACTTTTCACTCGAAGAGTGAGATACCGTGGAGAACTCTCTCATTACCTTAACTTTAAATCCAATCAACTTAAAATCATCAGAACTTTGAAAAAGAGGTGTTCGATTGGGAAGAAAGAGGCTCGTGATTTTCAATTGATTCAAAGGATGTGATTGAATGTCTACTACAACTTTTCAAACTTCCCCACATCTCCAATCTCTCTCTCTCTTTTTTTCATTTATTTAACTTTTTTCACTCTTCTTTTTATAATTATTTTTTCGTTTTCTTTTGTAACAACCATTGGCATTTTTTTTTCTTTTTTCTTTTTTCTTTCTTTGCCAACTTTCCTTATTCACACTAATATTTTCTTATCAAGACAACACATCCCAATCACTCCTAGATAATGAACTGAGGCTTAAACTCTTAATTTTGAGTTGCGTATGAACTTTAGGATTGTGAAGACAAGGTGATTATGATAAGCTCAAGAGGCGAAGTAAAGGAACATCATAGAGGTAGGCCAATGCTGTATTATGCATGTATGGTAAAAAGATAGCCTAAATCATCTTCTAAGTTAATAGGATTATTCATTTCAGTAAATTCAAGAGCTCTAAATTTTGGTAAATCCTGAAGGTTCTCTTCTAGTGATCAGTCAAAATGAAGAAAATTGAGACCATCAACAAATTAATATGTTGTAGACACCCCGATTTTGACCAAACATCGAATTAAGGGGAGCGTTACCTCCAAATCCAATGATGACAATGTCCGACTAATCAAAGACTTCTAAAGGTGATTCAAGCTCTTCAGAAAGCTCTGCAATTCAAACAAAAAAGAAAGAAAAAAAGAAAAAAGAGAGAATAGAACAGAACTTCACATGGCACAGATTGTGGTAGTCACGGGTTGCCACTGTGGCACTCTCTGATTGTCGTACGGCAGTCAGCAAGGGCCGCAACGGCATTCACTGACAGTAGCAAAATTACATTAAATGCCGCAAAAATTATAATTCCAGAAAAGACAGCAGTCTGCGGAGTTGTCTGCGATAATCATTGAGTGTCGCGTCGGCATTCAGTGAATGTCGAGCCGACAATCAGTGAGTGTCGTTCCGATACTTATTGTGTGCCGATTCCATCTCCATTGAGTGTCGCGCTTTTGTGGCTGCCATCTTTGCTATAGTACGTTTTGTACCCTCAAAAGGACGTCTAAAATTACGATTTTGCCCTTGAAAATACTGAAATAACCTTTCAAAAATTGCCTATATAAAGGGGATGAATATCCCATTACAAAGGACTTGGAATTTTTGAATCTTAGAACTTTATCTTGATTCTCTTTATTTTTAACCTCTTAAATATTCTGCAAACACAATTAGGAGCAAGTTTAGATGAGTTTAAGAAAGAAGTTGCATGAGTTAGAAGCAAAGAGCTTGAACCACCTTTGAAAGACTTCTAAAGATTATAAACTTGAGGATAGTTGGAGGTAATCTCTAGCTACCTAAGTCTTTAATTCCAAGCTTAATCACAATATACATAGGGTTCTTTAGGATCTTTCACTCAGTTTTGAAAGCTCATTTCCTATCCCATTTCATCACACACCATTAATATTGTGATTAAGCTTTCATTTCATTGGATTTGATCCAAGTGGCTTAAGATTTAAGGTTAAATAAATCATAAAGCCAATTTAGATATTATTTGGATTTTGCTTTTCTTTTCTTTGATTATGATCATCTCTTAGGACTCATGAGACTTTCAATGTCTAACTTGAGTCCTTGGACTTGGAATCCCTTAATCTCCTTGTAAACTCATGATTTACAAGAGGATTAAGGTTGATAGTAGTATGTTTGGTCAATTAGTTTAAACCTACCTCCATTGTTTAAGTTCATCATTTTTGAGATTTCATGAAGTTTCTTTATACTTCATTGGGGTCCATAAGTATGAGTGTCCTTAGTCTCCAATGACCATCAAATGAGAGGACAAGTAGTTTAGGTTAAGCCAAACTTAATGGCTTGATAGCTAAAGTCAACAAATAAAAGGTGAACTTGACAATGGTGCAGTGAGTTCATACACTACCTTTGATCAACGATTTTTAATTAAATAACGAACCGTTGAAATTGAATTAAACCAATTGGAGAGTGTCAATAACACAAATTTTTACCACTGCGATTTTTGTTTTAATGAGATTTCATGTTTAAAGTGGTTTGGTCATGAGTTTTGTGAAGCAACTATAATCTGTTCAGAGTTTTAGAATAGTAACACCTTCTTGAAATGAGTAAATCAGAACCTAAATCAGGCATTCTTGGCCTCAAATTTTTTTTTATATGAAGTTTAATGTGTTAATATGATCCCCTAAAAAGATTAGAGTCTTTTAGATTTGTTTACTATTTTTAGAAAATCATACAAGAACTCTGGACACAGAGTTGTAAATTTCTGAATGATGTTTAGTGTTTATCTAATTCTCAAAGATTGAACCATTGATCTTTGATTTTTCTTTTTGGTTTGGAAACTAGACTCACAGAGGCATCTTGTGTCCAAAATTCATTGACATCAAACCAAGCTTTTCTAATTTTTGAAGTTTTGATCTGCTCTCTGTAATTTTCAGAATTTTGTGACAGATTTGACAAATCTTGTAAATAATGGTTCAAATGATCTTTCCATGATCTAAGGCTTAAACCATGTTTCAATATGATTAGTTAAACTTAAATCCAGGGGTTAAATGATCCAAATCAATGAAAAGTTCATAGCTTACTCTTGTTCACATTCATGTATTCATATACATTCATCCATGTAGATTGATACTTATAATTAGAATTCATTTTGTATCAAGATTAAAGTTCATTAAACAATAATCGTGAGTTCTTTGTGACCATGTTGGTACTACATCATTCCTATATGGACAATACATTGGCTCATAGTTGAGACTTGTATATCTATAAAAATGATGCACTTCCAACTAATTAGAAGGAATTCATAGTTATGTCAATTCTTCCATACTTGATAAATTTAAGCTAGAAGTTTAAGGATGTTATTTATAATTTCATATTATATCTTATATATCATGTGGACTAACCTCTTTTTTGTAGCGCTATCGAGGTATGATTTCTTAAACCCCTCTCCAGTTTATTGTATTTCTTGATTTTACTTTTTGACTCCATGCGCGACACCTTAGACTAGGTCTTGTCTTATGTGTATATATGCGTTAGAGACCTTTTCTTAGGCTTTAAATTTTGTGTATGCACTGCACATTTCTATACTCGTGGCTGGATCCTGGGTTAGTTCTCTTGTTCCCTATCACATGTCATATCGCTTGCTAATTGGATTATGTAGTTTTGAATGATATATTTATCATTAGCAATCTTACACCCTTTGGACATGCTTTTGTAATATATATATCTATATCTATGTATTAGTCGAGGGCACATTTAGATTAAAAATTCATTAAAAGGATGCTGAGTAGAGGCATGTCGCGAGATAGGATGAGAAGGGGTGTTTTAGTCCGCCATGCTCCTTCCCTTCTCATCCCATAATTCCCGGACCTAGAAAACTCTGGTTTCCAAAAAGATCAGTTTGCTTTTAAATGGTTTCTTAATTTTTTCTTTTAAAAATTAAGTGGCGACTCGTGTTTTGTATTTTGAATTGGAAAAGATTTTGAAAAAACATACGCTTTTCAAAAAGTAATAGTAATTTTATAAAAACCCTTAGAAACAAAGAATGGTTCAAAAGCTTACTTGGGTTATTAGTCTCCACTACAGTCTCTCAAGACACCTAAGCTGTGCTTACTAATCCATTTTAGTTGTGTACAAGGTTGTCACAATGTGCTCAAATTGTTTGAAGATTAAAAATCATAAAATATACTATAACTAAGATAGTAAAGAAACTACCATAATGCATCACATACTAATAACATACAGAAAATAGCACTAATGCATCATAACTAACTATATTAACTAAGAGGGAAATGCAAGAACCATCTTGTTATCTTTTAAAAAATATTAAAATTTTTAAAATTTTTTGCAATTTCACTTTACTGAGCTACATGTTGCTAAATAAGTATATTGACATTAAAGCACAACAAAAAAGATATGAGGCATGCAATGACTCATTCCCCCAAACTAAAACTAAACATTGTCATCAATATTTTAAACTAAGCACATGGACATGTAAAGTAAAGCGAGTGAAGGAAGGATGTTACCTCGAGGCGTTAATATCCAGATTTCATATTTTCTTTTATTTCTTTGTTAAGTTACTTGCAAAATCATTAGTAGCAACAAGGAAAAATAGATAATGGCATACAATTACCCAGTAAATAAATTCGGTTAATCAATATATTTATCATAAAGTAATAATCAAAATTTTTTAGGATCTTCCCAATGAAATAATTTAACAGTGAGACGAATGTGGGAATCCTCATAAAAATGCAACTCCCCCCAACTAATGTCAGGCTTCAAGTTAGAGGAGATGATGCAAATCCTATGGCTTCCAAATTTTTTGTGGACAGTTATAAGAGGTATACCACACTTTTTAGGAATTACACTCACAAAATAATCATTGGTGTTGGTATTTTCTATAACAACCTCTATTTTAATACTAAATGCAAGAGGAGGCCATGGTTTAATTAAAGGGGCAAGGTCTATGGAATGTTCTAATTTAGTGTCATTACCCTCCTCTTGTTCTAGAATAGATCTATGGAAATTTGATTATAGGAATTTAATCTCTGTTCTATGCACATGATTTTAAACTGGACTTGGATAAAGCTATATATTTGGGTCTTTATATCATTATCACTCAAGAAGGTCAAGCAGTCTAGAAGATTACTAGCTTCTTGTTGAAGTTTTAAGATCATCTAATGTGGGCTCAAATGTTTCTAAGTCCTCTCTCAAAGAATTTTGAAAAATAAATTTTTTTGCAGTGCATGTGCTAGAATTCTTATCATCTTCCACAACATATTCTATTTGTTCAATAGTGGGGTACACATGACTTTCAAGCTCGGGATAAGAGCTTTGATTGATAGTGAGGATAGGTGATGGGAAACTTGGTGACACCACCTCTTCGGCCGAAAGAGGTGAGGGTTCATGAATATCACATGAATCTAAATCGGATTTAGATTTTTCAATTACATACTCCCTAGGGTCACTATCAAAAGTAGGGGTAGAGTCAACATGGGACTCCTCATTTCCTAATTGCGTGCAATCACCTAAACTCACATTATCTTCAACAACCTCATTCTCATTCTTGTAACTCTCTTCACTGTATATGTCATCTATTGAGGTGCTCTGGACAAAGAGATTGTGTAACTTTATCTAGGCAGTGAGTGAGTTGATGTTTGGGGCTGTATATTGAGGAGAAAATGGTTCTACAACTTCAGGCTCAATGGTTTGGTTTTGGAGTTCTTGATGGGTTATCACTTTCTTGAGTGAGTTGCTAACCTTATTCGGTATAAACCCGTCATTGTCCTCTAATTCCATTCTATTATTAGTGTCTTAAAATTTGGGTTGTATTGTTGAAGAACTAGTGTAGTTTTCTGTAGGTTGGCTATCAAATGCTTGTTGATATCTAGTTTCTAATTTATTAATTGCACTATCTAGCCTTTTCATTTCACTAAGCAGCAATTTTAACATATCATTGTCCTTAACTTGGTTATTCTCCTCATTATAACTATACGAAGTTTCGCCCCATTGTGGTTGGTAATAGTTTCCATCCCATTGTGTTTGTGGACAAGACTCGCCAAAGGGAAAGTCTTGGTGCGTTTGGTAATCGTGGGAACTATTACTATATCCTACATCATTATTTTGATTATATCCCCATTGCGATTGATAGAACTCTCAATGTGGAGGTTCTTGATACGTTTGAGAACACGGGGGACTAATACTATTGTTTCACCATTGTGGCAGTTGGTAGCACTCGGGTTGATAATGCACGCCATATGTGGGTGCTTGCCAACTTGAGGGATAACTATTTTGATTTTCAAGTGTGTACCTATTCGTGGTATTTGTGTTGTATAGAGGGTAATATGGATATGACATATTTACCCAAAATTTTTAAAACAATAGAAATTTTGTTTATATTATCATTATTTTTTTCTTGTGAGAGAAAAATTCCGAAGTTTTTTTTTTTTGAACAGTAAGAAAAATTGGAAATAACTTAGGAAAATCCTAATCTAGTTGCCTTCCCCGGTAACGGCGCCAAAAACTTGAACGACTAAAAAGTTGTGCACTCTTGTGCAACACCCAAGTGTAGGTGATCGTGCAAGTAATACTGGATAAGTCCAGGTCGATCCCACAGGAAAGGAATAGGAAGAATATATACTAAGTTACAACCTAAAGAAAAAGAAAAGATGAATTGTAGGAGTGACAGTTCTAACGAATCTTAATTAATTAAATTAAACTAAATAATAAACTAAAGCATAAAGAAACATAATTAATTAAACAGATAAATTAAAGGTGTTGGAAATAGTGAATCCACATTGATCCTAACTATCTACTATGCATACTCATTAATATTCTATGGAGTTCATTCCTTTTCAGCTTTCCGTATTTTTCTAAATATATAGAATCAATAACCCTTACATGATCGGGACTACATCATCATAATTGATTTTAAATACTTTAAAGATGGTTAAAAACAATGGTTATTTCTTGCACTTTAAATGGTGTTAGCATTCAAAGTGGTTTTCAAAAGTCATTAAAGAAAATAGCCTTAAGACTTTAAGTTCTAAAAACTGTTGTGACAAACTGAACTTACTGGAACAATTTGATGACAGATTTCTGAAATAGAAAGTCATGGAATACTTAAAAGAATCATCTCAGTAATTAACAGTTTCGATCGATTGAAGCGCTCTCAACCGATCTAACTGCATCATCCTTCAATCGATCGAAATGTCTTCGATCGCTTGACTGTTCTCTGGTTCGATCGCTCGAATTAACTTCGATTGATCGATCGAGCCCAGGGTTTCTAAAGATTGCATGTCAGAGGCTGGGAATCAATGTTCCATCACATATTCCCAACATCTAAACTACTGAAACATAATAAAACTAATGCAGAGATAGTAAAACTAAGCAATTATAACAACTGGATTAATAAACAATCAAATAAATAAAAGGAAATGAAAAACCTGGAAATAATCTGAAATAAACTTGAATCTTCAATAATCTTCAGTATAATAATGGAAAAGGGAAAGAATAAATGAATATAACCTAATCTATTCCTAATCTAACCCTAAAACTACCCTAAAACAGCTATTTTTCGTATTCTGGAGTGTCCTCCCTTCGTCTAGTATCAAAACGACTTATTTATAGGGTTCTTGCAGATTGTACGCAACTTTTGGTAGAAAATAAAGTTCAACCAATCGAACTTAGTTCGATCGATCGAAGTCTCAATCGATTGAACTCTCTTCAAGGGCTTGAACTTCTCTGATTTTGACAGCTCTGCGCACCGATGGGAGAATGCCCATATCTCTTCACTCGGACCGCATACTTATGATCAAAGTTTATCGCATGTCATAGATACTGTATCACCACAAGTCATAGACACATATGTCTGTCTACCGCGTACACCAGTTATCAAGTTTCACCGCATGTCATGGACACTTTCATCTGTCCACCGCGTACTTATAATCAACCAGTATACGTTCCCGTTCTCTTCCCAAAACATATCAAACCTACTTAACGTTTGTACTGCTAACGATTACCTGACAGTCCCAATGTGGCTTGACTACTCTGATTAAAATGAACGAATATCGAATTCAAATATAAACCACATATTATCCAACGTCATCACATTAATCCATTATTCTTAATCATATTTATCTTTGTTGTCACATTATCCCCCGATCAACCCAAAGTCGTATAATAGAAGTCCAAATCGAGAATTGAACATCCGAACCTCTTACATAATAAACAAAAAAACCAAACCATGTTCTGCAAAGTTCGATCGATTGAAACCATTTCGATCGATTGAGGAAAAGTAATGTTCGAGAGATCGAAGTCGTTTTGATCGATTAAACCTTCGATTGATTGAACTCAGTTCAATTGCTCGAGAGTCATCTTCTCCAGCAGATTCGTAAAACAGCAAATATAAACATCTTACGGACGTGTTTACTACATCTAAACATCACCAAAAGCTCATAAACATTATATTAAATAAACCAAGTGAGTAAAAACTCACTTAGGGTGTGTTTGGCTTGAGCTTTGAGCTCTCTCTCTCTCTAATGGCATCTCCTCTCTTCGTCTCTGTCTCCTTCTTCTCTCTCTGTCTCATTTTCTTCTTCTTCTCTATCTCTTTCTCTCTGATTGTGTGTATATATATGTGTATATATGTATATATGTATGGATGTGTAAATATATAACAAGTATCAACCCTCTCTCTCAAACTCTCAAGTTCGGAAACCCTCACACACACATGAGCACAAGGTATATAATAGAGGGGATGGGGGTGCGGGTGGCTGTGTTTGTTTGAAACCTGGTATTTTGATGATTACATGTTCGATCGATCGAATTAAGTTTGATCGCTCAAGAGCTGATCGATCAAGTTTGATCGATTGAAAAGGGTTTTGATCAATTGAAGTGGGGACTACGTCATAAATTCATGTCGGTAGGGTTTTGATCGATTGAACAGGGTTCGATCGCTTAAACTTTGAAATGCTCGATCGCTCGAGAGAACTTCGATCGATTGAAGATAGAATTTTAACTATGATCAAGGAAAAATATAGAAACTCTGTGTATTAAATAATTATTTCAAATACAGGGTATTACAGAGTGGGTGTGTCCAAAGTATTACCCAGAAAGAAAACAATCAATAAAAAACAACCATGGTATGGTAACGTACAACCCATTAATAAACTTGAAGAACCCAAATACTCAACCCATTTTAGGAAACACCAACCCATAAAATTTGAATTCAGACAACCACATGTGCCTTGCCATTGCCTTGACCAAATTATAGCAAGATTAAGATGAAGAAACCCAGCCGCATCAAAATTTTGAAATTGATTTTTTTTCCTCGGCAAAATTAAGCATTTTATTAGCAAGAGCTAAAGCAAGTAAACAAAATAGGAGTATAAGACGACATTTGTGTGTATATATTATGTAACACGACATTGCTATTTTCTTTTGTTGATGAACATGAACCACAATTTAAAGAGTCTATTTGGGAATGTTTAAAATATGATCAAGTATATTCCTAATTTTACATTTTACTGGTTTAATGACTAATTGCAAGTTTACGTGTTGTTTAAACTTGCATGTCAGGATTACTCCTACCAATCTATCAAAATATTATTTATTTATTGGGTGTAAGAATTTGTAACAAGTACAACGAGTTGCACACACATCGCGTGTGCCTCCACTGCTAGTTTTTTTTTAATAAGAACAAAACTTGACACTTAGTTTCAAAAGGAAACCGACAACTAAAGAGACCACCACGTGTGATATGGTGGTTACAATTTTGAATCCTCAATCTTCTTTTCAAGTCAACACATATTCACTAAAAAAATGAAATTAACGAACTGCCACATCCAAGCAACGGCCTCTCACATTCAAATCAAGAAACCAAAAATGCAGAAGAGAGAGAAGTTGTGTCACGCCCCGGAGCAACAAAAATAGAGAAAAATAAATTTTCTTTTTGGATCCATAGGGAATGACAAGTGAAAGTCACTAATTATCCACACCACACGGTACTAGTCCAACTAAAACAACTGAATATATAAAAACAACTCTATTCAATTACAACATCAGAGTGGTCCTCAGGATCACAACAGGTCCGGAGACAACATATGCCCAAGTACCCGTTAAACTAAAACAAAACAGAGTTCAACAGAAATATAGAACTGAATATAAATCTTCAGGCTTCAATTGGTGTAAGGGTCGTCCTCAGCATAATAACCTTCTCCGGCATAACTGTCGTTAGTCGGGCCACCCTCTGCATAATCCCACTCTGGGTAGTAGTCATCACCGTAGGTTCCATCGCCTGCATTGTTAAGGATAGGGTAGTCTGGACGGGGAATGTCCAGGCAATAAAGGTCGTCAGCTTACTGAAAGGTGATTGAGAACTAACTAACACAATCATAGAAATAACGCAATTACCAATCATGAATGGTATATAGCAGTGATATTAGTAATATCTTTTCCTCTTTTATTCTGATACATCATTAACCGATTCTTATCGTCTACCAATACTAAGACTGATTGTACCAATCCCGACTGACTATACCAAACTGATTATATCATCACGGCATACTAGTGTTCTTGTTCATCGCTTTTAAGAATTCTTGCTATTCACCGCTTTTACGAACTCTTGCGAACACTAATCATCGTTCTCATATAACGCCTCATCTATGGACGTACCATGTATTCTTGTTCACCGCTTTTAAGAGCGCTTGCGAATACTGTTGTCATACCCCAACCCGCTTCATGTGGATTAGAACACGTGTAACAATGCTACAAAAGTCCACGTACATTATTTTGCAAGAAAACATTCAAATTACTAAGAATCGCATGTGTTTAGCAACATTAAACAACTCTATTGTTACAAAACAGCCTCTAAGGGTAAAATGGTAATTCATAAGGTATAGTAAATTTTATACCAAAATATAGGTCTTTGAGTCCCAGTTCCAACGCAAAAAACGGTGCGTGAATCCGAGTTTTCTAGAGTGAGTTATGCCCGTTTCCGTAAAAGCCGTTGGTGCTGAATCTAGACCAGCCGATCGATCCGCCCAAAACCGGATCGATCCGGATCTAGCAAATTGTCATCTCTGGCTCCTCCAGAAGCTCCGGATTGATCCGCTCAAAGCCCGGATCGATCCGGTTCCTGCAGAACCCATTTTTGACAGAATATTACTGCTAAACCAGATCAAACACATCCAAAACTTCATCAAACCTCATGAAACCTTAAGAAATCATTTCAAAACCATTTATAAATACAGTTAAACATTTCCAACCACAAATCCAAGTTATTTCAAACATTCAAAACACTATCATGATCTCATATGGATCAAAACAAGTGATTACAACCAAAATTCTTTCAAGAACAACCATATACATGAAACTTTCCGGAAAGGATTCCAAAATCATTCAAACCATATAGTTACAAAAAGGTACTTATACAAAAGAGTTGCGATGCATATCCGGACTTGCCGGAAAGGTTCATTTCCAATCCATTTCACACATATTCATAGTTGAAACTTAAGGATACATATATAGAATTTACAAACAACCTTCAAGTCCTCCAACTTCTTACCCATTACTAACTACTAACATAGAGGATTACACAAGTTCTACCAAATACACATTAAACACATAAGTTATAGAATCCCAACTAGTTCTCAAACTCTCCAACTCTATAACCACGAGTCGAGGCTTCAAGTCACAAGTTAAGGATACTATCCCACAAGTTGAACTATATTACAAGTTAAAAACATATTTACAAGACCCAAATCTCACCCCCAATCCCGAGCACGTCACTTCCTCTCCGGGTATGGCTCCGTACCTGTGGTGGTTGTTATTTACCACAACAGAAATAGAAAATGATTTTCTTAAGCATTACGCTTAGTGAGAATTCTAAACATGGCTGAATGTTTACACATGTGCAATGCAACAATAAACACATAAATCATATCTTTGTAATCGCTGAGTCATCGGTTCAATGATTCATTCAGACCCGGGACCTCCCTTGGTCCCGTGGCCACTTCTATTCCTTGGACTTCCGTATTTCTCGGATTCTTCCTCTTCACCACCATTATTACTCCCAACTAATGAATCATTTTCCCAGTGCTCATTGAATACCACATAAACATATAAGCACTGATCTTGTCAAAATAGAGATATAAATTATACTTTACTTTTCTAAAGATTAACTACCGCGCTTTAATTTTTAAAACCTAAAATTAGCTAATTTAAGAAAAATAGATTTTGATTTGATTTTAATTAAAGTAATAACAATAGAAGTAAATCTAAATTATGAAAGCAATTAAGTAGTTGTTTTTATAATAAGTTTAAGGAACCTAGGATTGCAAATCCACCATTAGCTTCATAATAAGGGTATTTACGAATTACTTTAGCTTATTAAGTTGGATGATAATGTGGAATTGTAGCTACAAGCCCAATTCCTCCGTCAAGAAAATAACTATGGTTCAAGCACCAACATAATCCATCTTCGGTTAGCACGAATTATGCCACACTAAACTAGGGTTGTGGTATAATCCGTCTAATCTAGGCGTGGACGATTCGGATACTTGATAGCACAATTCAATTTAAGCACCATTACATGTAAATAATCTAAACAAGCACAGCAAGCATAGATCATTGAGCACACTACCATCAAAATAGATCTAAGACAAGAGTAAACTTTGAAAGTAACAATTTAATCAATAAAAGCACGATTTATTTATAAAAATCCTCGGAACATGTAACTGTCATCCATACATAATAAAACTAAAATAAAAACATAAAATACACCCTATTACTTGGCTAGGGTTTCATTGAAACCCTAAATTTTGAGTTTAGTTGGCCATAGAATTGATGAACGACAAGAGGTTGATGGAGGAGGTCATGGAAATCCTTGGTCTTCTTCTTCTTCTTCTTCTCCGTACTTTTCTCTCTTCAATGGCTTAAATTTTTGTTGTATATGGATGTATCTAATGTTGTGTAATGATGTGTAACCATAAAATTGATTTAGAATAGGATTTATATAGAGTTTGGAAGGATTTAGGAAGCTTTCCTAAGTCAAATCGTACTAAAACTACAATATTTACATTTCTGGACGTCATATGCACAAACCACCTTCGCTGGGCACTTTAATTTAACAAAATACGCGTTTTTGGTTTTTTCACAGGTCACTCGCACGGCCCGCTCGCGCGAGGTCCTTTTCGCTACACTGCGCGACTTTTGTAGAATTGCGATAACTTATCGCTCAGAACTCGGATTGACTCACCATTTGCGGCCACACGTCCATAATTCAAAGATCTACATTTTATATCTCTGGAGAAATTTCTCAAATCTGAAGTATTCCTTTTCAAAAATGTGATTTTTCGAGACTGCTACTTCATTCGGCTTTCACCGGAATCACCGTTTGAGCCCAGAATGACTTCCAAAGCCACTAATCATTGGATTTTTGTGCATTTTCAAGTTAAAACTCCAAATCCTACAAAATTTAGAATACTTATTAAAAAACAACTAATAACTACATGAATGGGCTAACAAAGCGTATATTTAAGACTTTAAACGGCAACTATTCGTCGCCGATCACACCCCCAAACCTACTCTTTGCTAGTCCTCGAGCAAAAAGAAAATAAAAATAAAACTACGAACAAAAATCTATTCCATTTTCGCATGGATCGCAATTGCATTTAGCTTATACAACAAGCCTTTTAAACCTCTAGGTGTCTCTAGTCGGACGAGTAAAGTCTCGTGAGGGTTCTCGTCAACTAGTCACCCACAACCATATTTATTAACTTATAAATTTAAAAAAGTTTTATTCAAACGAGAATCAAAACAATCAATACTCCTTATCATAGAACGATGATTTGAAATAGAATAACGAACATAAAGAAATATAATGAAACATCCACCTAAGTCATGAAAAACAATCCTAAGCACATGCATCGTATAAATCAATAGAGTTCCTTATACAATTGCACGTGTGTGATATGGTAGTCAAATGAACACGCGAATGTCATGTGCAGTGTATAGGTTTGTGTGCAAAACTATGATATAAAACTACGATTCGAACGATACATGACCTAAAACGTTTCAACATGACATCAACAAATGTTTAATTACATCTTCTTTTGTTTACCATTCTATAACAATCCAAGTTACATAACAAGAAGTATCGAATTTATATTGCAAAAATGTCGATAATCATCGTTTATTTAAGCACAAGTATCGAAAATATTTTGAAAAATTTAGTGTAATAATACTAATGTGAGTGCATACCCCCAAACCTAAACCTTTCATTGCCCCCAATGAAACAATAAAATGAAAGAAAGGAAAGTACGTAAGGAAGGAACGACGATACCTCGATCTCGGCACTCACAAACAGGTGAACACAAAGGAATATGTCAATAAAATTCAATGTTACCTGTTACTTCTTAATAAAAGACGAACAAAGAAAATAATAAAAGCAACTAAAAGAACTATAACTACACTAAACGAAATTAAATAAACTATAAGAATTAACAACACTATGAAGAGAACACGAAAATAAACTATAAAAGGAAAGAAAAGATAATCAGAACTTATGAAAATAACAAACGACTCGATCTAAAAGGACCTAAGAAACAAAAACAGAAGAGTAAAAACTACTGACCAGGGCTGGGAGGAGGATAGAAGAAAACAAAAGAAGAAAATCTAGAAATGGTGGGGGGGGGGGGGGGGGGGGGGTCGCGCGAGCGCGAATCCCTCCGCGAGACAAATTTTTTTTTTCAGGCTCGCGCGAACGAGGAAGCCTCGCGCCAGCGAGCTGAGGCGCGACATGAACCTAAGGGGTCATAAAAAAAAAGTTAGAAAAAAAAACTAAGGCACATTCTCGCGCGAGCGAGCCGCTCGCGCGAGTATGGTATTTTCTCTTGTTTCACCTATTTTATGTATATAAATTAAAAATAACTTTACTCCAACCCCCAAACCTATCCAGAAACTCAAAAATAGACCAAACGACCTAAAAATAGTCAAAAATCATTAAGACAAACGAATTAAAGCTTGGGTTGCCTCCCAAGAAGCGCTATCTTTTACGTCTTCAGCTAGACCATTCTAGCTCAAGATTCAAGGAGGTCGTAACTCGAACTGTGACCCTCTTAAGATATCAGGGAGAGCCCGGTGATAAGCAGAAATAACGTCGCTTTGAATTAATTCGACCGACGGTTCTCCCGGATTATGTTCAAATCAATTTCTTACCTTTCGAGTAAATTTATCATTCGGGTCTTGGTTGTTAGGATTCATCCACGCATTACTTACTATATTATTCTCCTTACCCATGTGTAGTGCATTAGTAGGTTCAATTTTTCGTATAACCACGCTACCCTCTATACATAGATAATCATCGTCTTTGGGAGGTTGATCGACAGCGTTAAACACATTTAATTTTAAATTCAAATTCCCGAATGACACTTTCATCACCCTCGTTCGACAATTGACATGCGCATTAGCAGTGGCTAAGAATGGATGACCAAGAATAACAGGAGTGTGCTTCCTAGTATCTAGGACAGGTTCGGTATCAAGGACTATAAAACCAACAGGATAAAAACATTGATCAACTTTAACTAAGACGTTCTCGATGATTTCTCTAGGTACTTTGACGGAACAATCCGCTAATTGAATAGTAGCGGTCGTAGGCTTAAGTTCACCTAGTCCTAGTTGTTTATAGACATGATAAGGTAAGAGATTAACACTCGCACCTAAGTAAAGGAGAGCCCTATGGATAACAATGTCACCTATGACACATGAAATAGTTGGCGTACTAGGATCCTTATACTTTGGAGGAACGTGTTGGAATATTGAGCTAACTTTTTCTGTGAGAAAGACCTTTTTTGGAGTATGACTACGTAATTTACATTTTTGAGTGCATAGGTCTTTAAGACATTTAGCATAAGCGGGAATTTGTTTAATAGCATCGAGAAATGGAATATTGATTTTAACTTGTTTAAATACCTCGAGTATATCCTCAACCTTTGACCCTTTCTTTGGAAAATTTGATGGTTCATCAACGTTTGGTGGAAAGGGCAATTTCGGTATATGATTAGTCAGGGTCGTTTCTTTTTCCTTCTTATTTTGGCTCACGTCCTTACCCTTCTTTGTATTAGAGTTGATGTCCATATCTATCACATTCTCATTCGGAATTTCTATCACCTCTTCATCTCGTGTAGTTAACCTAGTTGAGATGGCCTTTACTTGCTCATTCGACCCCTTAACCTCGTATAGTCCCTTAGGGTTTTGAATTGTTTGACTAGGAAACATCCCCTCGTTTCTACGACTCACTACAGTAGCTAGTTGTCCCATTTGGGATTCAAGCTTCGCAATGGAATGTGTGTGTGAGTGCACTATTTGTGCTTGTGCCTGCACTTGTGTTTCGATTTCATTAAGGGACGCCAACACCTTTTCCTCAAAAACATTACCCCTTGAAGGGTTCGGATTAGGAGGTGGTTGTTGGTATTGATTAGGTTGAAACTGGGGTCGATATGCATTAGGAAAATTAGTCGCCTCATTAGGATTATTATTATTATTTTTCCACGAGAAGTTAGGATGGTTTCTCCAGGGCGCGTCCGGATTATTAGTAGTCGAATTATAATTATTTTGTGGGTCTTGTTGAATAGAATTAATGTGTTGCTCCACAAATTCCGGAAATTGAGATGCAGAAGGACATGCAAAGATATTATGAGACAGTTCAGAACATAATTCACATACTTTTGAAGAAGGTGGAGTAGACCTATTTCCCATCCTCATAAGTTGGTCAAGTTTTCTATTTAATTCTTGAAATTCAATTGAATGACTTAACTCGAACTTTACCTCTCGCTTAGGTTGAAGGTATCCCTCAGAATGTACCGATACAGCCTGATGCATCGAATTCTCGCTCAAAGTTTCAAATATTTTTCAGGCCTCATCGGCGCTTTTGTGTAGGAAAGTACCCGCATAAACGGCATCGACGGTATTACGAACAGAGGGACTAAGTCCCTCGTAAAAGACCTGTACCAACTGCTACTTAGGAACCTGCTGATGTGGGCAGGAACGTAATAATTCTTTAAATTTCTCTCATGTGTCATAAAAGTGTTTCCCCATCTTGCATCACAAAATTAGTTATAGATTTTCTTATTTGATTTGTTCTTGTGATTGGGAAAAACTTTTGTAAAAATGTTGTATGTAATGCTTTCCATGTTTTTATAGTGTTTGGCTCCAAAGATTGGAGCCAATACTTAGCTTTGTCCTTTAAAGAGAATGGGAAGAGACGCAATTTTAATTCATCATCAGTGAAATTTTGAATTTTTAACGTAGAACAAATATCTTGAAAATCTCCTAAGTGTTGATAAGGGTCTTCATTAATGCGGCCATGGAAAGAAGGAAGTAGCAGGATGGTAGATGACTTTATCTCAAAGTGAGATGTCGTCGCCTCAGGTAATTCGATACCTGCTTGAGGCGTGTAAGTCGTAGGAATAAAATAATCTTTAAGCGGAGGAGGTGGCGGTATATTAGGGTTATTATTGTTATTTCCATTGTTTTGATTATTTCCAATGTCGGCCATTGGAATAGGTTCTATGTTAATAAAGCGTGGTTTCTTTAGGTTTTTAAGGGTACTACGTATTTCGGACTCAAACAACGACGATGGTTTCGGAGTTAATTCGGCGTCTATGTTTAACCTAGTTCTAGAAGTTATGTTTAAATACTTGTTAATTCTTAATGTACGTTCAAGTTCAAGATCGCAAGGTTTTAATTCCGGTTTAATTGAGCGTGTACCAAACATAAACTTACAAGAAAATTAACTAAAAACAAAAACTGACTCAAATAAAAAAAAAACAAATAGCAATCACGCAAATAAGATAACAAGCACTCAACTACTGTGATGCATGTAAATTATCTTGTAATGCAATGACCACGTCAATTCCTAGCGCCCTGGGTGTCCTAGCTAATGCAGTGCAATTAACCCAAAACTAATGCAAATAGTGCGTCACAGCGCCCTGACTTACAGTGGTTTAAAGCGAGTTTCACAAGAAGCAATTTACTTGAAAAATTTTTTTTATTGATTTGTGTAAGCTCCTTTGATGTGATTAGCTAATCCATTCGGAAACGTTAGAATTTTGACGACTCGAGAAACTACAAAATAAAATAAAAGTTAGTAACTCAAAATAAACGAAAAAATAAGAAAAAGAAAATCTAATCTAATATTTACGAATTAACTCAACTAAGATTCTAAAACTAAAGGTAGTAATGCAATCCCCGGCAACGGCGCCAAAAATTGATCTTGTCAAAATCAAGATATAAATTATACTTTACTTTTCTAAAGATTTGCAGTGTGGAAGTAAAGGACGAACCCACAGAGATTGATTAACTACCGCGCTTTAATTTTTAAAACCTAAATTTAGCTAATTTAAGAAAAACAGATTTTGATTTGATTTTAATTAAAGTAATAACAATAGAAGTAAATCTAAATTATGAAAGTAATTAAATAGTTATTTTTATAATAAGTTTAAGGAACCTAGGATTGTAAATCCACCACTAGCTTCATAATAAGGGTATTTACGAATAACTTTAGCTTATTAAGTTGGATGATAATGTGGAATTGTAGCTACAAGCCCAATTCCTCCGTCAAGAAAATAACTATGGTTCAAGCACCAACATAATCCATCTTCGGTTAGCACGAATTATCCCACACTAAACTAGGGTTGTGGTATAATCCGTCTAATCTAGGCATAGACTATTCGGATACTTGATAGCACAATTCAATTTAAGCACCATTACATGTAAATAATCTAAACAAGCACAGCAAGCATAGATCATTGGGCACACTACCATCAAAATAGATTTAAGACAAGAGTAAACTTTGAAAGTAACGATTTAATTAATAAAAGCACGATTTATTTATAAAAATCCTCGGAACATGTAACTGTCATCCATACATAATAAAACTAAAATAAAAACATAAAATACACCCTATTACTTGGCTAGGGTTTCATTGAAACCCTAGATCTTGAGTTTCGTTGGCCATAGAATTGATGAACGACAAGAGGTTGATGGAGGAGGCCATGGAAATCCTTGGTCTTCTTCTTCTTCTCCTTGCTTTTCTCTCTTCAATGGCTGAAATTTTTGTTGTATATGGATGTATCTAATGTTTTGTAATGATGTGTAACCACAAAATTGATTTAGAATAGGATTTATATAGAGTTTGGAAGGATTTAGGAAGCTTTTCTAAGTCAAATCGTACTAAAACTACTATATTTACGTTTCTGGACGTCATATTCACAAACCACCTTCGTTGGGCACTTTAATTTAACAAAATACGCGTTTTTGGTTTTTTCACAGGTTGCTCGCGCGGCCCGCTCGCGCAAGGTCCTTTTCGCTGTACTGCGCGACTTTCGTAGAATTGCGATAACGTTTTGCTCGGAACTCGGATTGACTCGCCGTTTGCGGCCACGCGTCCGTAACTCGAAGATCTACATTTTATAGCTCTGTAGAAATTTCTAAAATCTGAAGTATTCCTTTCCAAAAATGCGATTTTTCGAGACTGCTACTGCATTCAACTTTCACCGGAATCACCGTTTGAGCCCAGAATGACTTCCAAAGCCACTAATCATTGGATTTTTGTGCATTTTCAAGTTAGAACTCCAAATCCTACAAAATTTAGAATACTTATTAAAAAAACAACTAATAACTACATGAAATGGGCTAACAAAGCGTATATTTAGGACTTTAAACGGCAACTATTTGTCGCCAATCAAGCACATAACCATGTAGGCACATATAATCTTCATAAAGCTAACATGCAATTCACAATTTAGTAACTACATGCTTTCTAAACATGAATAATCAACACAATAAGATCATTCTCTACATCTCTACATCATTGATGCCTTGAACATAGTTCAACACAACCATTCTTTAGGCTAGAAAACTCACCTTAGCAAGATCTACCCAAATTCAAGCTAGAAATGAAGAATTCCTTCACAAATCTTGCTCAATTCTTACCCAAAGTAAATCCTACATGGTTTTGGTTCAACAAATATCATTTATCAAGAACGGTTATTGAAAAAACATTGCCGAAAATGAAAACAAATTACGTGCATGTGATCCTCTTACCTCCACGAGTCCAAAAGTGGTCTCGGATCGTAAGTCCGGCGAACGGCGGCGACGGTACAGCGAAAAACGTCATTGGTGACGGTTCCATCTTCTCTCTCGGTGAGCTCTCCTCTTCTTTTGTTTTAATTTCAGTGATTAATGAGACAAGTCTCATGTTTTGACACACACACTCATGCACAAGCATGAGGTGTCAATGCCTCATTTTAGCCATTTTTTGTTTACATCCCCGGAATTTCTTAAGTTCTCATTATGAAATCACCCAACATTCCATTAACTACCCAATTATCCAATAAGGATTTGTCTAAGTTCCGCATGCGTCCCAACGTGGGACCCATATATTTTGTGAAGTTGCTATCGCACCTATCAATTATAAATTCTTTTCATTTATACCCTTATATGGATATCCAAACTAATATAAGTTGCTAACACATGTATCATCATATAATATAAAAGCGTTTAAGCAAATATTCAAGTAATCACATAAATGCATCTAATCACGTAAAATGCAAATTTTATTTAGGCCCTTCACTGGGTCCCACTACCAAACTTGTCCTTCCTCACTGGGGACTTTTCCATTTGGTGTTCTTTTCTGAACACCTTTTCCACCGACGAGTCCAAGCCTCCCCTTAATCCATTTTATACACTAATTATATTAATTAATGCATATTACCATAGTTATTAACCCGTTCTCCAGGTACGGATGTTACATTTCTCCCTCCCTAAAAGGGAGTTTGGTCCCCAAACTTACTCTTACCTCAAGAATCGAATAAGTGCGGGTCCTTTGATCGAATCTCATCCTCTCGCTCCCAAGTAGCCTCCTCGACTGAATGGCTTCGCCATTGAACCATAACAAGTGGAATCACCTTGGTTCTCAACACTTGATCTTTTCTATCAAGAATTTGCTCTGGATGCTCCACATAAGTTAAATCTTCCCGAATCTCTAATGGTTCCGGTACGATGACATATTTCGAATCCGGCACATATCGTCGAAGCATTGACACGTGGAACACATTATGAACGTTCGCTAACTCTTGTGGTAATTCCAACCGATAAGCTAACGGTCCCACCCGATTAAGAATCAAATACGGCCTAACATATCTCGGACTGAGCTTACCTTGCTTACTAAAACGTGCTATGCCTTTTGAAGGCGATACTTTCAAAAACACATAGTCACCCACCTCAAACTCTAACGGTCTTCTACCCGTATCCGCATAACTTGTATAACGACTCTGAGCCATTTGTAACCACTGTTTAATCAATCAAATCTTATCAGTAGTGATTTGAACTATCTCCGGCCCCAAAAGTTGTTTTTCACCAACTTCTGTCCAACAAACTGGCGATCTACACTTTCTTCCATACAATATCTCGTAAGGCGCCATTCCAATGCTGGTTTGGAAACTGTTATTGTAAGAGAACTCGATTAAAGGCAAATGGGTCTCCTAATCGGCCTTGAAATCCATAACACATACCCTCAACATATCTTCCAAAATCTGAATCACCCTCACGGATTGACCATCAGTCTGGGGATGAAACGCAGTACTGAAATGTAAAGATGTTCCCATAGCCCTTTCCAAACTCTCCCAAAATCTTGACACAAATCGAGTATCACGGTCCGATACTATCGAAACCGGTGCTCCATGAAGCCGTATAATCTCTCTGATATAAATCTCTGCAAGTTTTGATGGATCTTTGGTCTTGATAGGTAAGAAATGGGCTGACTTAGTCAACCGGTCGACAATAACCCAAATGCTATCATTCAACTTCGTAGATTTTGGAAATCCCGATACAAAATCCATCGTAATATGTTCCCATTTCCACTCCGGTATCTTCAACGGGTGTAGTTCTCCCCCGGGTAGTTGATGTTCCAGTTTTACCTTTTGGCAAGTCATACATTTAGACACAAATTCTGAGACTTCTCGTTTCATACCACTCCACCAATAAATTTCTCACAAATCTCGGTACATTTTGGTACTTCCCGGGTGTACTGAATACCTGGTATTGTGAGCTTCCTCCATAACTTTATCTCTTAGATTGCCAACTTTAGATACACATAAACGATTTAAATACTTTAAGACACCATCATGGAAACTAAATTATTGCCTTTTACCTTCAGGTAATTCATCCACAATCCTCTTGAAATCTGGATCTAGTAGTTGATTTGACTTTATCTCACCAACAAGACTTGGCTGTGCCATAATTGCAGCCATTAACCCACCTTCAATTCTGGGAACCACTTAAGTTTTAGTGTTCAAATTCTTTCACCAGTTTTCCTTGTCCCGTCAAGGCATAAGCTAAGTTTTCCGACGACTTTCGGCAATTGCATCGGCCACTACATTAGCCCTTCTCGGGTGATATTGAATCTTCAAGTCATAGTTTTTCATTAATTCCAACCACCTTCGTTGTCGCATTTTAAGATCTCTCTGAGTGAACAGATATTTCAAACTTTTGTGATCGGTGAAGATTTTACAAGTTTCCCCATATAGATAATGTCTCCAAATTTTCAGGGCGAAGATTACCGCTGCTAATTCTAAATCGTGAGTTGGATAGTTCTTTTCATGAGACCTCAACTGTCGTGAAGCATAGGCTATTACCTTGTCATCTTGTGTTAGCACACATCCCAAGCCTTGGTGCGAAGCATCGCTATAAATTCTGAAATTCCCAGTACCTGTTGGAATTGTAAGTATTGGTGCCGTAGTCAACTTTTTCTTCAATGCTACAAAACAATCTTCACATTCTTTTTTCCATTCAAATGGTATGTCTTTTCTTATCAACCTTGTCATTGGAGTCGCAATTCTAGAGAAATCTTTGACAAACCTTCTGTAGTATCCGGCCAACCCTAAGAAACTTCGAATCTCAGACACATTAGTTGGCCTTGACCAATTCATAACGGCTTCAATCTTCTGTGGGTCAACAGAAATACCCTTTTTAGAAATCATGTGCCCTAGAAAAGTGACACTTATCAACTAAAACTCGCTCTTTTTCAATTTCCCAAATAACAGTTTCTCTCAAAGTCGCTGTAAGACTAGTCTCAAATGTTGTTCATGCTCCTCTAAATTCTTCGAGTAAATAAGAATGTCATCAATGAATATTATCACGAATTCATCCAAGTACGACTTGAACACACGGTTTATTAAATCCATGAAGGCGGCAGGCGCATTAGTAACCCCAAACGGCATCACTAGAAATTCATAGTGCCCGTAGCGAGTCCTAAAGGCAGTCTTCTCTACATCCTTTGCTTTAACTTTCAATTGGTGGTATCCCGATCTCAAGTCTACCTTCGAAAATACCTGAGCCCCTTGAAGTTGATCGAATAAGTCATCAATGCGTGGCAACGGGTATTTGTTCTTGATGGTTACCTTGTTGATCTCCTAGTAGTCAATACACATCCGCATTGTACCGTCCTTCTTTTTCACAAATAATACAGGTGCACCCCACGGGGATACACTAGGTCGGATAAAACCCTTGTCTAGCAACTCTTGCAACTGTATCTTCAACTCTTTCAACTCAACCGGTGCCATTCGATATGGTGCTCGCGAAATTGGTTGAGTTCCCGACATAACATCGATACCAAACTCAATTTCTCGATCAATTAACACACTGGGTAATTCTTCTAGAAACACATACGAAAATTCTCTAACTATCAGAATATCCTCAAGTTTTAAACCATTACCCCTAGTATCCAGAATACTACACAAGAACCCTCGATAACCTTTCTTCAACAAACGACATGCTTCAATAGCCGACACTATATACGGTGGTGACACAATATCCTTGCCTTGGAAATAGAACGTATCTTGATTCAGAATACGGAATATGACCCCTTTGTTATTACAATCAATATTTGCATAGTTTGACGCTAACCAATCCATACCCAATATAACATCAAAGTGCTGAACGATTAACGGTACTGAATCGACTGTTAAACTTTTACCACCTACTCACAGTTTCTAAACACCCCTGATCTAATCAATGGAACCCCCAATGGTATTGCAACAGATAAATCGTAATCTAGAAACTCTAATGGCTTATCTAGATACTTAGCAAAGTGATGTGATACGAACGAGTGTGTGGATCCCGAATCTATAAGTACATTTGCTAGGTGTGAGAAAATGGGAACCATATCTGAAACAACAGTATCGGCAGAAGCGGTCTCTCCAGGCCTGAGCTGATATGATCTTGCCTCCCGCTGCTCTCTCCTCGGAGGTTGTTGAGTAGTCCTCGGTGTAATGGCACTAGCTGTATATGAACCAGAACCAGAAGCTCCCTGACGCTTGGTTGGACAATCCTTAGCTTGATGTCCCAATTCCTTACAAGTGAAGCATCGACCCCTCAGATCTATATTCTGATTTGGACAGTTCCTGGCGATGTGTCCCGGTTATCGGCAAATATTGCAAATGATTGGATTTGGAAGTTGATTGCATCGGCCCCAATGAAATTTCTGACAAGTCCGACACCTTGGTTTATTTTCACCGGAACCACTACCAATACTAGCTGATGATCCTCTTGAACTCTGCCTTTTTGCACTCCCTTGACCACTGAACTGACTTGATCCCGGTCGTTTACTTTGTTGACTCGGTGGTGGTGGCAAGTTTGAAGTATACCCAAGGTCTCTCTCAGCAATAGAGGCTATATCCAGTGCCTTAGCATAGGTCTCTGGCCGGAATACAGTCACTCGCCCTCGGATATCTCCCCGGAGTCCCGCTACAAACTTTCTTGCCTTTACTTTCTCGGTTGTTACGATATCCCCGGCAAACCTTGCCAAACTTGTAAATTGTGTTGAATATTCACGCACTGACTTTCCCCCTTGCACTAACTCCATGAATTCTTGAGCCTTCTGATCCCCAAACGATTCTGAAAAATATTACTCATTAAAAATTTCAAGGAATTGATCCCAAGTAGTCGGTTGACCCGGACCTAGCTTAGTACGCCACCAATATTGCGCTTCGTCCTTCAATGTATCGACTGCAAACAACACCTTTTGTTCCTCTGTACAGGATAATACCCTGCAGATTTTCTCCATATCTGAGATCCAAAAATTTGCCTTCATCGGATCGGCTTCCCCGCGGAATATGGTCAGCTTTTGTTTGTGGAATTTTGAAATGGTAACAATATCTTCCCTTGGATTTGGATTCGGTTGTACCGGTCTCTCTTTGACCACATGAGTTTCTGCTACTCGTACCAACCCTTCGATTGCTCTTTTAACTCGTTCCATTCGGTGTGAGGTGTCACCTCTAGACATAATGCCTGGCACCCACATATAGTACACACATGCACGTTACATTTAAGCAATACATGACATGCTAATCGACATTTAAAAGCATGGTAAGTAAACGTGTATGCATGTTTATGCAACTACGTGTTGTCGTGTGCACACTACGCGTCGTATACATCTCTCGTCCCCAAAGGCTCTAGCCTATTGCTCTGATACCAAAACCTGTCACACCCCAACCCGCCTTGTGCGGATTAGGAAATGTGTAACAATGCTACAAGAGTCCATGTACATTATTTTGCAAGGAAACATTCGAATTACTAAGAATCGTATGTGTTTAGCAATATTAAACAACTCTATTGTTACAAAACAGCCCCCAAGGGTAAAATGGTAATTAATAAGGTATAGTAAATTTTATACCAAAAATATAGGTCTTTGAGTCCCGATTCCAACGCAAAAAACGGTGCGCGAATCCGAGTTTTCTAGAGTGAGTTATGCCCGTTTCCGTAAAAGCCGTTGGTGCTGAATCTAGACCAGCCGATCGATCCGCCCAAAACCGGAACGATCCGGATCTAGCAAATTGTCATCTCTGGCTCCTCCAGAAGCTCCGGATTGATCCGCTCAAGGCCCGGATCGATCCGGTTCCTGCAGAACCCATTTTTGACAGAATATTACTGCTAAACCAGATCAAACACATCCAAAACTTCATCAAACGTCATGAAACCTTAAGAAATCATTTCAAAACCATTTATAAATACAGTTAAACATTTCCAACCACAAATCCAAGTTATTTCAAACATTCAAAACACTATCATGATCTCATATGGATCAAAACAAGTGATTACAACCAAAATTCTTTCAAGAACAACCATATACATGAAACTTTCCGGAAAGGATTCCAAAACCATTCAAACCATATAGTTACAAAAAGGTACTTACACAAAAGAGTTGCGACGCATATCCGGACTTGCTGGAAAGGTTCATTTCGAATCCATCTCACACATATTCATAGTTGAAACTTAAGGATACATATATAGAATTTACAAACAACCTTCAAATCCTCCAACTTCTTACCCATTACTAACTACTAACATAGAGGATTACACAAGTTCTCCCAAATATATATTAAACACATAAGTTATAAAATCCCAACTAGTTCTCAAACTCTCCAACTCTACAATCACAAGTCGAGGCTTCAAACCACAAGTTAAGGATACTATCCCACAAGTTGAACTATATTACAAGTTATAAACATATTTACAAGACCCAAATCTCTCCCCCAATCCCGAGCACGTCACTTCCTCTCCGGGTATGGCTCCGTACCTGCGGTGGTTGTTATTTACCACAACAGAAACAGAAAACGATTTTCTTAAGCATTACAGTTAGTGAGAATTCTAAACATGGCTGAATGTTTAAACATGTGCAATGCAACAATAAACACATAAATCATATCTTTGTAATCGCCGAGTCACCGGTTCAATGATTCATTCAGACCCGGGACCTCCCTTGGTCCCGTGGCCACTTCTATTCCTTGGACTTCCGTATTTCTCGGATTCTTCCTCTTCACCACCCTTATTACTCCTAACTAATGAATCATTTTCTCAGTGCTCATTGAATACCACATAAACATATAAGCACATAACCATGTAGGCACATATAATCTTCATAAAGCTAACATGCAATTCACAATTTAGTAACTACATGCTTTCTAAACATGAATAATCAACACAATAAGATCATTCTCTACATCTCTACATCATTGATGCCTTGAAAATAGTTCAACACAACCATTCTTTAGGCTAGAAAACTCACCTTAGCAAGATCTACCCAAATTCAAGCTAGAAATGAAGAATTCCTTCACAAATCTTGCTCAATTCTTACCCAAAGTAAATCCTACATGGTCTTGGTTCAACAAATATCATTTATCAAGAACGGTTTGTCACGACCCATCCCACTACGCGTGGAATTAGGACACGTGGCACGCCACCAAGGCTCATCCAAACAGTAATATAATTATACGCAGCGGAAAGAATTTCTTTAAAACAACCCTGGTAGTTTAAAACTTAGGAAACATTTCCCTCAGAGTGGACGAATCCATTGAAAATTGGAGTTGGAAAGAATTTTGTTCAATTGAAAGTGTTCACAAGAATCTATTTGAAAATGCAGAGGTTCAGTCGACTGTAATAGGGTCCAGTCGACTGCTCAGTCGACGGTGTCAAGCAGAACCATAAATACAGCATATTGCAAAGGGGACCAGTCGACTGATCTGGGGACCCAGTCGACTGCTTTTCAATTAATAGAAGCAGTAGTCAAAAATCTATAGTCTTCAGTCGGCTGCTCAACGGGTTCAGTCGACTGCTTCTCTGATATTCACTTACAGTGTCTCAAATACACGAGATCCAGTCGACTGATCAGGGAGTCCAGTCGACTGCTCCTCTGCTGGCAGCCCTGTGTTGAAAATTTACAACTCATGCTCCTCAAAACGAACAACAAACACAACCACAACTGATTTCCAACATATTAAAACATAATTACAGACGTTCAATTACAAGATTACCATACTATAGAACTAATCTATGGTTCTATTACAACATATTACCAATCCTTACACAAGTTTAGGATTTAAAACAAAAACATATACAAGTGTTATCCCCGGCGTTCATCGGCCTCACTCATCACGCTTCTTCTTGCCCTTTTTCTTTTCACCTGCAATGAAGTACATCTCCAGTGCTCAGCTATATGCTGAGCGTACAATTCTAAACAAATGCATATGGGCAATTCATGTTTTAAATATCTAATTCACATAATTTAGTCTCCAGGGAGAGAGATACGCATTCACCCAGTATATCGGCAAGTCTTAAATCTTAAACCGCGATGCCAATGGTTAGCCAAGAATCACTCAACCATTGCATCCATCTGCTCTGGTTGGCCACTTCCCACACCAAGCAAGTAGTCGTCACTACTGTAAACTCTCAAACATCGAGAGGCGTGCACCGGCGTAAAATTATATCAAACTCCCCTTTGACCCACATAGACATTTAGCATACTCACATAATCATGTCACCGTGCTTTTCTATACGTACTCGCTAAATTTAACGGGCCTAATTTAACACATAAGTTTGCCCGGATCACAAATCATACAAAATATCTAAAACATCCCAAATTGTCTATATTACATAGGTTCGGAATTCATACCTCGAGCTATAGCTCTCAAACTTCAGGAGAAGTACAAGAAGACCAAATAAACGTCAGATCTCCGATCTTAAACGATTCCTACAAGTATAAACATGTTTTTCCCAGATTCTTAAAATTAACTTTTCAGAAAAACTTTGCCAAACGTGGCCTAAGTAGTATCAAAACGTAGGTCTTACCTCCACGACTTCGAATCTAGAATCTGGAGGAAATCTGACAGACGAACGGTCGCCGTTTGTCGTCGCAAAGCCCGTGGCAACCAAATCTCCCTTCTCTCTCCTCTCTCTAGATATTTGTGGGTTTGGATGAGATTTCAATCTCATCCTCATCTATATATATATAGGCAACTTTCAGGGAATTAAGTTTACCTCCCCACAAGTTTCTCAAAACTTCTAATTAAATCCTGAAACGTCGCACACATCCATTTTAGGCCTTTACGAGTGAAAATTAGAATTTTCAAAAGTTTTTGACTAAGTCTCGTTTGGGTCCAAAATAACGTCCGAAAACTATATTCAGTGAAATCTCTACACAACCTACCTTTTTAGTTAACGTGGCACTCACGTTCTCACCACAGTATTCAAAAATGATATAACCATATCAAAATTACCAGAAATTATACTACACAGGTAAATTACTATTCATAAAATACCAGATATTTCAAATAACATTTAATCACATAAATGTCATATAAATCTTACGAATGCCTCAATGGATATCGAATCACCGTGTCCGCACTTGACACCCTTCGTTGACCAAGGTCAACCAATTCCTCAATTATTAATCAACATTAATAATTCTCATAATTCAAATATGCATTTTTAAAATGAATGCATTTTCCGGGACGGGTGTGACAACTCTCCCCTCCAAAAAGGAAGTTTGTCCCCAAACTTATACCTCAAGAGTCGAAAAGGTGCGGATACTCGTTCCTCATTTCTTCCTCGTTCTCCCACGTAGCTTCCTCGACCGTATGACTATGCCATAATACTTTCACCATTGGAATTGTCTTTGTTCTCAACACTCGCTCTTTTCTGTCCAAGATCCTTACCGGATGCTCCACATAAGTCAAGTCTTCTTGGATTTGCAATGGTTCCGGTACGATGATCTTACTCGTATCCGTCATACACCGTCTCAACATCGACACATGAAACACGTTGTGCACAAACGTTAACTCAGATGATAAGGCTAGTCGGTAAGCCACTGGTCCTACTTTCTCTAGGATCTCAAATGGTCCTACGAATCTTGGGTTAAGTTTTCCTCGCTTCCCAAATCGGACAATGCCTTTTGAAGGCGATACTCGTAAGTATACAAAGTCTCCTACTTCAAATGTCATCGGTCGTCGCTTAGAGTCCGCATAACTCTTATAACGACTCTGAGCCACCTTAAGTCGCTCCTGGATTAATTTCACCTTCTCAGTAGTCAACTGTATTATCTCAGGTCCTATCAATCTTCTTTCCCCAACCTCGGTCCAACAAACCGGTGAACGACACTTACGTCCATACAAAGCTTCATACGGTGCCATGCCGATACTTGACTGAAAACCGTTATTGTAAGCAAATTCGATTAATGGTAAGTGTTTCTCCCAATCACTCCCAAAATCTAGGACACACAATCTCAACATATCCTCTAAGGTCTGAATCGTCCGTTCTGACTGTCCGTCGGTCTGAGGATGAAATGCGGTACTGAAACTCAACTTCGTACCCATAGCTTCTTGCAAACTTCCCCAAAATCTTGATGTAAAACTACTATCACGATCCGATATAATCACTGCTGGAACCCCGTGTAGTCTTACAATCTCTTTCACATACAACTCTGCTAACTTGGACGGCTTAGTCGTCTTAATCGGAAGAAAATGAGCTGATTTCGTCAATCTGTCAACTATAACCCAAATCTTGTCGTTCTTGTTAGGTGATCGTGGAAATCCAGATACAAAATCCATCGTGATCTCATCCCATTTCCACTCTGATACAGGTAACGACTGTGGTAATCCTGCAGGTACTTGTCTTTCTGCCTTGACCTGTTGACATGCCGAGCACTCTGAGACATATTGGGCAACCTCTCGTTTCATGCCTTTCCACCAAAAATTCTCTCGCAAGTTCCGGTACATCTTATTACTTCCAGGATGAACTGAATATTTGGTACTATGTGCTTCCTCTAGGATTCGTTCCTTCAAGTCTTTCACATTTGGCACACACAGACGACTCCCAAGCATCAATACTTGTTGTTCTAAGGTGAATCCGGGTCGTTTCCCCGAAGGTATCTTATCTCTCATTTTGCACAAGTAAGAGTCGTTGAACTGTTCTGCCTTGATCTCATCAATAATACTTAGGTGAGCGATAATTGCCATCATTAAGCCACCATTCGTCTCTGGAATCACATCTAATTCCAATCGTTCCATTTCTTTGACCAATTCCTTTTGCTTGGTTAGCTCGTCGGCTAAGTTCCTTGTCGTCTTCTGGCTTAACGCATCGGCTACTACATTAGCCTTTCCCGGATGATACTCAATCGAAAGATCGTAATCTTTCATCAACTCTAACCATCTTCTCTGTCTCATGTTCAAGTCTCGTTGAGTAAAAATGTATTTCAAACTCTTGTGGTCCGTGAAGATCTCACACTTCTCACCGTACAAGTAATGTCTCCAAATCTTTAAAGCATAGATTACCGCGGCCAATTCAAGGTCATGAGTCGGATAGTTAACCTCATGTGTCTTCAACTGTCTAGAAGCATAAGCAACCACTTTACCACCTTGCATCAATACGCATCCTAACCCTTTATGCGACGCATCACTATAGATCACAAATCCTTCAGTTCCAGATGGTATTGTCAGAATAGGTGCTCTCGTCAGTCGTGACTTCAATTCTTGAAAACTGTCCTCGCATTCCTGACTCCATTCAAATGTAACTCCCTTCCTCATCAACCTTGTCATAGGCAATGAAATCTTCGAGAAATGCTCAATAAAACGGCGGTAATATCCCGCTAATCCCAAGAAACTTCGAATTTCGGATACAGAAGTCGGTCGTTGCCAATTTGATACAGCTTCTACTTTGTGAGGATCAACTGATACTCCATTCTTGTCAATCACGTGACCAAGAAAAGTAATGCTAGGTAACCAAAATTCACATTTCTTGAATTTCCCAAATAACTGCTTCTCTCGTAATCTCTGAAGTATCAACCTCAAGTGGTTCTCGTGTTCTATCTCACTAGGTGAATAGATAAGGATATCGTCAATGAATACAATCACAAAGTCGTCCAAATAATCTTTGAATACTCGATTCATAAGGTCCATGAACGCAGCTGGTGCATTAGTAACTCCAAATGGCATAACTAAGAACTCATAGTGTCCATAACGCGTTCTGAAAGCTGTTTTCTCGACATCTTCGGCCTTCACTTTTAACTGATGATAACCCGATCTTAGGTCTATCTTGGAGAATACTTGTGCCCCACGAAGTTGATCAAATAAATCATCAATTCTGGGTAGTGGATACTTGTTCTTGATTGTCAACTTGTTCAATTCCCAATAATCCACACACATTCTCATTGAACCATCCTTCTTCTTTACAAACAACACTGGAGCTCCCCACGGCGAAATACTTGGTCGGATGAAACCTTTGTCAAGTAACTCTTGCAATTGAACTTTCAGTTCCTTCAATTCTACTGGTGCCATTCTATACGGTGCTTTGGATACCGGCCTTGAGTCTGGTATAACCTCAATAGTGAACTCGACCTCTCTCTCAATAAGAACATCTGGATATTCTCGTACTATCGGAATATCTTCTACTTTTAATTCGGTCGCTGAGACATCAGTCACTGAACATAGGAATCCTTGACATCCCTTTTTCAATAATTTTCCTGCTCGGATAGCTAAAACCAAGTACGGCGGAGGTGTAACCCCACTCCCTTGAAAACAAAAGTTCCCATATACTGGTGATCGAAAATTAACTTCTTTCCGCTCACAATCTATCGTAGCTTGGTTAAGGGCTAACCAATCCATCCCCAATATCACATCGAAATGATTCACCACAATCGGTATAAGGTCTACGGTCATCAACTTCTCGCCTAATTTGATTTCACAGTTCTTATATACTAGTAGACGTCATTATCGATTTACTAAGTGGTACAGCAATAGACAATTCATATCCTAACGGTGCCGATTTAACATTCAGATTCTCAACAAAGACATGTGATACAAATGAATGTGTAGATCCTGAGTCAACAAGTATGCGTGCTAAGTGTGAACATACAAGCACCATACCTGAGACCACTGTCTCTGAAGCAGTCATATCTCCTGAGGTCATCTGATAAGCTCTTCCTTGACGTTGTTCAGTCCTTTGTCCCCCATCGTTAGTCTGTCTAGGCTTCGACCCACTAGAAGCCATAGAACTAGCTCCTTGTTGAGGACGCTTCCTCGGGCATTCCTTGGATTGATGTCCAAACATCCCACAATCGTAGCACTTGCCCCTCATATCAGGTGTAGCACTTGCACTGTTCATCCCTTGGGTTTTGTTCTGGAAATTTGTCATAAAACATCGACCGGTGTGTGGCCGATTACACAATGGACACAACGGTATGTTACTTGCCGGCTTCCTGAACCCACTGAAACTAGAGTTAGAGCCTCTTGCAAACGGCCTCTTGAAAGGTCCACCATAGTTCCGGTCATTACCCTCGTGGTTTCTCTTTCCTTGTTGGCTTTGCTGATTTTGCCTCGAACTCTCCATTCCACTTTCGGCTACAAGTGCCGTTTGTTGTACTGCTGCTACAGTTGAATGTTCATAGGTTTCAACCCTCAAGCGGATATTATCCCTCAACCCATCTTCATATTTCCTTGCTCTATCTTCTTCTGTCAACACAGACCCTTTTCCAAACCTCAACAAAGCGTTATACCTTGAAGTGTATTCCGTCACAGTCATATCTCCTTGTCGGAGATTATCAAACTCTCTCTTCTTCGCATTAAGAGCAGCCCTTGGAAAGAATTGGCGATTAAACTCTGCTTTGAATCCCTCCCAAGTTATTGGTGCTCTTTGGTCTAGGACGTTCACCCACCAGTTCTGGGCTTCACCCTTAAGCACATCACTGGCATTCTCAATTTTCTCCTTATCGGTCATCGGAATCGATCGGAAAATTCTCTCCATATCCATGATCCAATGTTCTGCGAGCGTTGGGTCGGGTGTCCCATGAAATTCCATCGGTTTCTTCCGGGCAAACTGTTCTGATATTGACCTCATACCCCTATTTTCAGGCGCATGTACTACAACTATCGGTTCTGGCTCCAATGGAGGTGTTGGAGGTAATCTGTCCGCTATATTTCGTATCATCTCTCCCATGTTCTCCATCATCTCTGCCATTTCATTCATACGTCGAGTATGTGGCGATAGTTCTCGCTCTTCGTCACTCATGATTTCAATCCTGTAGTTCTCAATGCATAAACACTATGCATGTACAACAATAACAATAGTATGTATGTAAAACAACATCCATATGCATCAAACATCTCTAAGATGCATGAATGCAATTGAAAACATGTGGCAATCCACTCAACACTCCACTCGTCGTCGAACGTTCCCAAAGTTTTGTTACCTCAAGCTCTGATACCAATAAATGTCACGACCCATCCCACTACGCGTGGAATTAGGACACGTGGCACGCCACCAAGGCTCATCCAAACAGTAATCTAATTATACGCAGCGGAAAGAATTTCTTTAAAACAACCCTGGTAGTTTAAAACTTAGGAAACATTTCCCTCAGAGTGGACGAATCCATTGAAAATTGGAGTTGGAAAGAATTTTGTTCAATTGAAAGTGTTCACAAGAATCTATTGGAAAATGCAGAGGTTTAGTCGACTGTACAGTCGACTGTAATAGGGTCCAGTCGACTGCTCAGTCGACGGTGTCAAGCAGAACCATAAATACAGCATATTGCAAAGGGGACCAGTCGACTGATCTGGGGACCCAGTCGACTGCTTTTCAATTAATAGAAGCAGTAGTCAAAAATCTACAGTCTTCAGTCGGCTGCTCAACGGGTTCAGTCGACTGTTTCTCTGATATTTACTTATAGTGTCTCAAATACACGAGATCCAGTCGACTGATCAGGGAGTCCAGTCGACTGCTCCTCTGCTGGCAGCCCTGTGTTGAAAATTTACAACTCATGCTCCTCAAAACCAACAACAAACACAACCACAACTGATTTCCAACATATTAAAACATAATTACAGACGTTCAATTACAAGATTACCATACTATAGAACTAATCTATGGTTCTATTACAACATATTACCAATCCTTACACAAGTTTAGGATTTAAAACAAAAACATATACAAGTGTTATCCCCGGCGTTCATCGGCCTCACTCATCACGCTTCTTCTTGCCCTTTTTCTTTTCACCTGCAATGGAGTACATCTCCACTGCTCAGCTATATGCTGAGCGTACAATTCTAAACAAATGCATATGGGCAATTCATGTTTTAAATATCTAATTCACATAATTTAGTCTCCGGGGAGAGAGATACGCATTCACCCAGTATATCGGCAAGTCTTAAATCTTAAACCGCGATGCCAATGGTTAGCCAAGAATCACTCAACCATTGCATCCATCTGCTCTGGTTGGCCACTTCCCACACCAAGCAAGTAGTCGTCACTACTGTAAACTCTCAAACATCGAGAGGCGTGCACCGGCGTAAAATTATATCAAACTCCCCTTTGACCCACATAGACATTTAGCATACTCACATAATCATGTCACCGTGCTTTTCTATACGTACTCGCTAAATTTAACGGGCCTAATTTAACACATAAGTTTGCCCGGATCACAAATCATACAAAATATCTAAAACATCCCAAATTGTCTATATTACATAGGTTCGGAATTCATACCTCGAGCTATAGCTCTCAAACTTCAGGAGAAGTACAAGAAGACCAAATAAACGTCAGATCTCCGATCTTAAACGATTCCTACAAGTATAAACATGTTTTTCCCAGATTCTTAAAATTAACTTTTCAGAAAAACTTTGCCAAACGTGGCCTAAGTAGTATCAAAACGTAGGTCTTACCTCCACGACTTCGAATCTAGAATCTGGAGGAAATCTGACAGACGAACGGTCGCCGTTTGTTGTCGCAAAGCCCGTGGCAACCAAATCTCCCTTCTCTCTCCTCTCTCTAGATATTTGTGGGTTTGGATGAGATTTCAATCTCATCCTCATCTATATATATAGACAACTTTCAGGGAATTAAGTTTACCTCCCCACAAGTTTCTCAAAACTTCTAATTAAATCCTGAAACGTCGCACACATTCATTTTAGGCCTTTACGAGTGAAAATTAGAATTTTCAAAAGTTTTTGACTAAGTCTCGTTTGGGTCCAAAATAACGTCCGAAAACTATATTCAGTGAAATCTCTACACAACCTACCTTTTTAGTTAACGTGGCACTCACGTTCTCACCACAGTATTCAAAAATGATATAACCATATCAAAATTACCAGAAATTATACTACACAGGTAAATTACTATTCATAAAATACCAGATATTTCAAATAACATTTAATCACATAAATGTCATATAAATCTTACGAATGCCTCAATGGATATCGAATCACCGTGTCCTCACTTGACACCCTTCGTTGACCAAGGTCAACCAATTCCTCAATTATTAATCAACATTAATAATTCTCATAATTCAAATATGCATTTTTAAAATGAATGCATTTTCCGGGACGGGTGTGACACGGTTACCAAAAAAACGTTGCCAAAAATGAAAACAAATTACGTGCATGTGATCCTCTTACCTCCACGAGTCCAAAAGTGGTCTCGGATCGTAAATCCGGCGAACAGCGGCGACGGTACGACGAAAAACATCGTCGGTGACGGTTCCATCTTCTCTCTCGGTGAGCTCTCCTCTTCTTTTGTTTTAATTTCAGTGATTAATGAGACAAGTATCATGTTTTGACACACACACTCATGCACAAGCATGAGGTGTCAATGCCTCACTTTATCCATTTTTCGTTTACATCCCCGGAATTTCTTAAGTTCTCATTATGAAATCCCCCAACATTCCATTAACTACCCAATTATCCAATGAGGATTTGTCTACGTTCCACATGGGTCCCAACGTGGGCCCCATATATTTTGTGAAGTTGCTATCGCACCTATCAATTATAAATTCTTTTCATTTATACCCTTATATGGATATCCAAACTAATATAAGTTGCTAACACATGTATCATCATATAATATAAAAACGTTTAAGAAAATATTCAAGTAATCACATAAATGCATCTAATCACGTAAAATGCAAATTTTATTCAGGCCCTTCACTGGGTCCCACTTCCAAACCTGTCCCTCCTCACTGGGGACTTTTTCATTTGGTGTCCTTTTCTGAACACCTTTTCCATGGGCGAGTCCAAGCCTCCCCTTAATCCATTTTATACACTAATTATATTAATTAATGCATATTACCATAGTAATTAACCCGTTCTCCGGGTACGGATGTTACAACTGTACACCCATAGCTCCTAAGATAACTACTAGTTCATGGACACACCAATACTCTTGTTCACCGCTTTTAAGAACTCTTACTGTTCACCACTTTTAAGAACTCTTGCGAGTATCATCCGTTTATAATCAATATGTATTTGCACTCTTCTTCAATGCTTGCGAGTACAATACATAATGCTCACATCCCACGTAGATGTGTTCACGACCAACACCTGACACTGACATACTTGCATCGTATCCCGCTGACTCAGTCACCAGGTTACCTAATGTTACCCACCGTTATACCTCATCCTTATCGCGTTATCGCATCGCATAACTACTAACGTTCCAAACCCTACTACGTTTCTCACCACATTATCTCAATCTTACTATCCTATCTCATACCTCCGTAATCCATAATATTGCATAATAAGAACATGGAATATCAATTGAACAGTTACGCATTATGAATTATAAACTAAAAGGAAACATCCTTGTTCTACTAGGGTTCGATCGATTGAAGTATTATCGATCGATTGAAGTATTATCGATCGATTGAAGAAAGTGTCGTTTGATTGATTAAAGCATTCTCGATCGATTGAAGTGATGATACCCTCGATCGATTGAGATTCAGTGTGTTCGATCGATTGAATTCAGTTCGATCGCTTGAACTGAGTCTTCTACAGATTCTGGCAGTGAACGTCCATAATCTGTTAGGGCGTGTTTGGGTCCTTTTTAAACATACAGAACTCGTAAAACATTATAACTAAGCTACCGAGTGAGTTGGAACTCACTAAAAAGATCGAAAGGGCGCGTTTGGCAAGTTTGAACTCCGAAGCTTTAATGGCGACCTCTCTCTCTCTCTCCTCTGCCTTGTCTCTGTCTCTCTCTATCTCCTTCTCTTTTCCTCTTCTTCTCCTTCTTCTTCTGCTCCTCTCTCTCTTCTTGACAGTGCATATATATATATATGAGTATATCTATATGTATATATGGGTGTATGTATATAGATAACTACAAGCACACACACACACACTCTCTCTCTAAACTCTCTCTGGTTTCAACAACCCAAAACTTACGAGCACAACACATATATATATAGAAGAGATGGGGTGCAGGTGACTGTCTTTGCATGAAACCTAGAAATTTCATGATTATAGGTTTGATCGATCGAAAGTAGTTTGATCGCTCGAGAGCAGATCGGTCAAGTTTGATCGATTGAAGTGGGGACCACGTATTAAATCTATGTCGGTAGAATTTCGATCGATTGAACAATGTTCGATCGCTTGAGATTTAGAATGCTCCATCACTCGAAAGAGCTTCGATCGATTAAAAGTGAAATTTCAAATATGATAAAAGGAAATATAGAATCTCTGTGCATAAATAATTATTGAAAATACAGGGTATTATAAGTTAAGAACCAAAAATTGTTAAAATTGTAACACTGTTGGATTCCCATATATATATATATATATATGAGAGTTTATATCTGCAATGCAACAGATCATGGATAAAGAACAATAGAAAGCCAGCAAAAGAATGAAGGAAGCCACGATTGCAAGGTGAATTTCTCAGATTCATTTGGACCTGAAAAATGATACGTTACGTATGCGAGTATGTTTTTGTATAGGCGGATAATGTGAAAATTAAATTTATTTGGTGTTGAAAATTCGAAATGAAGTAGCTATGTAAAAACACATTAAATAGTGGCAGGAATAAACTGCTATGTACGTATAACATGTTTGCTTGAGTTTCTCGCTTATTGTTAACCCTCCCTCTAACACCTATCCCTCTATATACGTTACACAGACAAACACAAATATGCATGCGCCCTGTTCTACAAAGATGAATCAATTTATTTATTTTGCATTTGCACAAAACTCCAAAAACAACAAAAACATGAATGTCAAATCATTTTCCAATTTCTAAAAACATGTATACATAAAAGTGTAATGTTGTGGTTCCAACATTTTGAAACAAAATTTGGTTCCCAAAATGTGATAGCGGTCATGGTATCACGGTACACTGCATTACATGACATTTGATATACCAAAGTTGGGAACTGTAACAACGTTTAGGAGCAGATCTCGAAAATCAATGCAGGGGGCTTGATAGAGCCTAGTGTACGGGGCTTTAAAACTCAGACCGGACCGGCTGGTTGAACCAGAAACTTGGGGAAAAAAAATCCGGCCTATTTTTATAAAACCAGAAAAACCGACGATTGAACCGGTAAAACCGGTAATTGAACTGGAAACCCGAAAAATTTTAAATTTTTAATTCTATTTTTTTTTTCCATATTATTGAATTTTGAATTATTATTAATATAACTAAATAATTATGACATCACGGTTCAATTTTGGTAGACCCAAAAGTTGAACCAGTGACCCATGACTCAGTCATTTTTACGATTCGAAGAATGGTCCGGTTTTCAAAACATTAGATGATATAAGCTAATGATATAAAAAGGCTAGTGCTAATGCCAAAACAGAAAGTGTTAATGCCAAAGCAGAAAGTGTCACTAAAAGCTTTAGCAGCAGTTACCTAAGTATCGCTAAAACTTTTAATGACACTTTCTGCTTTGGCATTAGCATCACTCTCATCACAAAAAACATAAGAGGGAGGGGCTTTTATATAATTAGTACAAAAATATAAAAGAGAGAGAGAGAGAGGGTTTAATATAATAAATTTATAATGTCGGGGGGCTTTTAGAATTTTTTGGAGCACATAACTAAAAAAAAAATTAATTCTAAGATAAATATGATATTTTTCAAAACCTAAGGGCTTGTGCCCGCTTGTCCCTTGAGCAGTCCGTCCCCGACAATACTCACTATTTTAGCAGGCCAAATTTACTATTTTTGTATTATTTTTTTTAATGAAACTTTGGTCACACGCTGTGTGTGAGCAATATATGATATGGTTTAATGATTAGTAATAACCATGTGGCCTTTGCAAAAGAAAAAAACCAGAATAACCATGTGGTGTAACGATTGTAAATAGCTTATTATTTTTTATTGACATATTTTTCGTTTAATGAAGGATGAATGATATGTGTTGTGTAAATTTATATATTTTTTTCCTTGAATGAATAAGGGTAATTTTGTTTTCTCAAAATTATATTTCATAGACTAACAACATTTTTTTTTAATGAGTAATGCTTGGTATACACAAATTTGTATACACTTTTACACACAATTGTTTTAAATGTATGTACCCTGTGCTATATAAGTGATACACAGAAAAGTGTGAAAATTTCAAATAGCACAAGCCTCAAGGTACATACATTTAAAACATTTGTGTGCAAAAGTGTGTACAAAATTATGTACACCTAGCATTACTCATTTTTAATTGGTTCGCGTGTGCCCGGCGGCTAACAGTATGAAAGGTAGAAAAGTAGGCTAATGCTAGAGACACAAAAAGGTCACAAATAGATGCTTACAAAAAAATGTGACATCCTATGTGACACTCAAGTACATTTCATGGGTTGAGTTCACTGTGAAAGGTCCTACTGTAACATGAGATATCACTTCATTTTGCGAGCATCTCTTCATTTTGTGTCCCAAACATTGCGGAGGAAAGTAATACCCAAAAAGAGATTATTTAGGCTTAGTTTGGCCCTCACGTGGCTTTTTAAAAGTAGCTTATGAAATTTATTATTAAGTTGTTTGATAATTTTGTACAAGTGACACATTACTCTTCAAAAAAAATCATGAAACCAAAAAGCAACCTTGAGCTTTTAAAAGCTCCATTTTAGAGCTTTTAAAAGCTTACTTCAAAAAAACTTTAAGTTCAATTTTTATAAAACTCATAAATTAATTATCAAATGAATTAACATGGAATTGTGCTTCAAAAAATAAGAAGCACTAAAATGGGGCCAAACTAAGCCTTAGAAAAAAAAAAAAAAAAAGTTTCGACTTTTTGTAAGCACAGAAAGAAATAAAGCAGTATACAAGTGAAATAGGCCAGGTGGGAGGACGTGCACCACTCAAGCCGGACCAAATATCTCTTCCGCCAATGGTATATCTCCCTACGATATCCATTTCTCCAACCAAACCTATTTCCTTATAGTTACGGAGAAATGTGTTGCTAAAAAACAACCAAATATATAGTATATATATATAATTCTAGAAAATAATATTAATAATGATATACTCACTTCTTCAATCACACCTCCAATCACATTCGCTATATCTTGTCCTTTTTTAGTGGATTTTATGTAAAATTCATGTGAAATCCACCAAAATTAAGTACAATCAAAGGTCAGGATGCGCTGAATGTGATTGGGGTAACGTATGAGATTGTGGTGTATCTTTACTCAAGTAATATTCATTCAGTTGCAACAGCCTCTTCTTAACTATTGGAGCATTCACATTCAAATTCACTTGGTTATCATCGATTGAATCTCGCTCTCTCTCTCTCTCTCTCTCTCTCTCTCTCTAGCTGTAGGTGCTAACTCTTTTTGCTCTCCATCTTTCATTCAGGTTCGTCGTTTGCTTAACAAAGATTTCGGTCCTATCTTTCCAGTTTCCTCTATGAATATGAATTTTATTCTGCTCATATACATATAGCCGTATATTCACCATATTGTGTGTTCTTTTTCTTATTGTATATCTTCTGCTCTGCAACTCAATCCGATACTTAAAAAGTTGTTTGTCAAACAATTTGGAGTTTTCGCATTTCCGCCTATTATTATCCCACATAGTGCTTTGCTTTTCGAATTGCTGAACTCCGTGAAATCTTATTCCTTTGTTGATTAGTTACGGTTTATAAGTTATTGTTGAATACTCACGCTCCAATTTATTTAAATTCATTTCCGATGATAGCTCTCTCTCTCTCTCTCTCTCTCTCTCTCTCTCTAGCCACATGTGATTTCACTTGAAAAGTAGAATTGTGCCATCTTTCTACCCACCGAAGAAAATGGAGAAATAAATTGGCCTTCCCCTTAAAAAAAAAAAAAAAGAAAAGAAACTAGACGACACGCCCCCACATTGCCGAGATTGGCTGCCCAATTCCAATACATACATGCACTACATATATTGTGGGAGCAATGCATCTGTCCTTTCATTTCTGGCTCAAGTTCATCATAGTTTCAATTACATAGATCCTAACCTGGATAGAGCAACAACATTGTCCCTCTGCAATAATAGGATGTGCACTTTGTTGATTGACATTCAGCAGCTCCCTAGAATAATATAAATATTGACTTCTTTCCAGATTTTTCCAAGTGCCATCTTACAATTAAATATGCCGTGCACAGTAATCTTTTTTAGCTCATTTTCTGCAATCATCCATGCGCAGTAAATGGAGCTTTGACAATCTAAAGCAGAAAGCAAAAAAACTTTCAAGCTAGGCATCATAGCTTGAGTTAATAATGCACGAGGTGTTTGATTTGTGGTTGCTATACTTTCCATTGGCGGTGTTCGGTTGTTATTATTATTATTATTTTTCACTATCTTTAACCTTTCATTAGTTGTTCAACAAATAAAAAGGGAAGTGGTAATCTACTGCTATACCCTGATTAATTGTCACATGTCAATCTTGCATGTTTACTCATTCGTTGGCTCTGATATTCCGGGTCGATATTACATTTATGTACTGACTTAGGCTCACCTTTGTGTTAGCTGCTTGACCGGGATCCTTTTTGTTCACCAATGTAGTAATCTTACTAACAATCTCCTTGATACAAGTACTCACAACTTTTCAGTGATTCACTCATTGCTGTATTTAATTTCCAGAAGCCTAGCAATCTTTGGGAGTCACTACAGACACCTATATAGCTGTTGTTTTGCTGCCTGAAGACCATACAAGATTTATGGCATGGTTGTGGTTCAGCATCTTTGCTAGACTTGTGTGATGCTGTTGCATATACGCCAGAGGAAGCCATATAATGGCCACTGCTGCAGTTATTGGACTTAGCGCGGGAAAGAGGCTGTTGAGATCATCCTTCTTCAATAATGATCTAACAGAAAGGCTGTCCTGCGGCAATGATCACGGAGTAATGCACTACCAGTTTGCTTCAATGAAGAATGTCATCACTGCAAAGAAATCAAATAATAGCCCTAGTTTCATATCCCATAGGGAAACACAGCCCATCAAGGCTCTTAAAGAACATGTGGACACTGCCTCTGACTCGTCGACTGTAGAAGCATGGTTTCAGAGGTCCAACCACTTGGAGGAAAGCTCGGATCCCGACTTTCCAGTTGAAGCTCTCCTACTACTCCAGAAGTGCATATTGGAAAAGCAATGGAGTCTTACAGCTGATACAGTGAAAACTGATACACCAAGGGGGAAAACACGAAAGACGATGCAGGTTGCATGCTCAGGTATATCTGCTAGGCAGCGGAGAATAGATACTAGAAAGAAAAATATGAGCCAAAACTGTTCCATGATGCATTTTAGTACAAGTCGGCTGCCAAGATCTGTTATCAGTCCAGAGCTGCTTCAGAATCGTTTGAAAGGTTATGTGAAGGGTGTAATCAGTGACGATTTGCTCACCCATGCTGAAGTTGTGCAATTATCTAAAATAACTAAAATTGGCCTCTACATTGAAGAACAGAGATTGAGGTAACCAAATATTCCTCAATTTCTACTCATTACTACCTTGCTGACAATTGCACCTTTTCTCCCCCTATGGTACCAGATACTTGCCACAACATAAGTGAACTAAAGGGCACATAATTTCCTCACTGCTTTCCTGATTTTTCTTTATGCTGGAAGGTTTAGAATTTGATCTTTGATTTTGATCATTCCTTTTTGTGTTATCATCTGATTGGCAGTAGTTGCATTTCCAACACATGAAGTTGTACTGTAAGCAAGAACTTTCTTGTGAGGCAGGGAGGTAGGAAGATGTTGGATCATTTTTTTTTTCTCCTGAACTGGTTAGCAATAAGCCCTTCAATTTTTCCTAGAATTTTTTTTTCCCCCGAACTGGTTAGCAATAAGCCCTTCAATTTTTTCCTAGAATTTGGCCCTTGCAGAAGGAGATGGAATAGTGAGGATGGCGCAACGTATTTCTCATCTCGAAAAAAATAAATAAATAAATAAAAATTAATTTCCTTGGTCTATTTTATGTCTTACGCTTCCTAGAATTTCCATCAGATAAACATATGTTGATCTTATTGTAAGTAATAAATTCTGCTCAATGGAATTTCAGACTGAAGGAAAGACTTGGATGCGAGCCTTCAGAGGAGCAACTTGGGACTTCATTGAGGATATCTCGTGCAGAATTACAGTCAAAACTGATCGAGTGCTCTTTGGCAAGAGAAAAGTTGGCAATGAGTAACGTCCGTCTTGTCATGTCCATTGCCCAAAGATATGATAACATGGGTGCTGATATGTCTGACCTTATTCAGGTGACTTCTTCTTTGACTTACAGTTTCAAATGCCAATATCTTGCATTGTAAACTGCTGTCATATTTTATTCCTCGTGCAGGGTGGTCTGATTGGACTTCTCAGAGGGATTGAGAAATTTGATTCTTCAAAGGGGTTCAAAATTTCAACTTATGTTTATTGGTGGATTCGTCAGGTGAGGTTAATGTTTCCCTTCTAATGCAAACAGTTGAGCACATGGTGAAATGGTCAATGTCGTCAATTACAAAAATATATGAATTCTCATGATCATTTAGTTGGAATGATTAGCTTTATGTTTCTAGTAAAGTTGTAGTTTGCGACTGAAGGAAATAGTCGAAAATCATAGTAGAAGTAGGTCGGTGACAAACCGAAGAGCCTAAAGAATAGCTATCCAAATGCTCACTAAATGATACCATTTGGGATCTTTAAGGTGTGATTACCGAGGCAACAAAGCAGACCCACCCATATCATGCACTTTAAAGGATTTTTTATTTGGGACCCTCTGGTGGATGACATTTTTTAGATTGTTAATGAGTGATGGATTGGGGGTGTAATCTTCTGGTTTATACCATAGATTCTGGTATGGGTAGACTTATCTTTGGCCTTTTTGCACAAAGTGGCTGCTCTTGGACCCTACCCTATGTCTCTCACTTGTTAGCCCGAGCTTTTAGCATCGCAGTACAGTCATCTCACTGCAAAGTGAATGATAAAATTTGGCTGCATCATTTATTTACGTCCAATAATCAGTTGATTCACTGAGACAAAGTCACTATATTATAACCTAGCCTATCAAAGTTGAGGGTTAAGAACAAATAGATACTACCTTCGGAGTTCCTAAGATATAAAATCTCAAGAGTAGACGTTTTGTGGGAGGAAAAAAAGAAAAAGAAAAAGGAAAGATAACCATTCGCACTTCATTCTTACTTTCAATAACCCCAGCCATTGTGAATCACTTTCTGATTTTAAAAGAAAAGACAAGAGACAAATTATCGTATGAGTAATAAGGACGCTCAATCCACATCTTCTCCTTTTGTGTAAAATGTTTGGCTCTTGATAACCTTATCATTAACTCTATGAAGCTACTCTCTGACATCATCTTGCTTTTGTCATGCACGAACTTCTCAAATTATCAGATTTTCTTAGTACATTTTTCCTCTCTGATCCTTGAGTTTGTAAGTTCTAAGAAACATTGATGTCAAGAAACTCTATCTCATGGAATTTAGGGATGAGAGGAATTTATTGCATCATTTTCATGTTTCTAGTGGAAGTCATATAGCAGTTCTTTGGCCCTCACGGGCCTCACCATTTTTTTTAAGTAAATGTGGCTGGACATATCTTGCCTTAAAGTAACATTTTATTATTATTATTTTTTTTTCATTCATCAGTCGTTAATTCTGAAAATTAAGCCTTATGGATGATTGTGTCTGTGTGTAAAACTTAGGAAACTTCTTGTGTGAAACCTAAACGGTTTGCTACTTGTCTATCATCCCAGGGTGTTTCAAGGGCACTAGTTGAGAATTCAAGAACATTAAGATTGCCCACCCATTTGCACGAAAGGTTGAGTTTAATCCGAAATGCAAAGACCAGGCTAGAAGAGAAAGGAATAGCTCCATCAATAGATGTAAGTAATCACTTTATTGTGTAATCTAAGTGATAGCAACGTCATACCCTGTGTATCATCTTCACTTGGAGAAATATGAGATAAACATATTTCCTTTTAACTGTGTTTCATACTCTTTGCGTTGTTATTGCCACTTTCACAGCCATTCATAATGTTTACTGCGTATTTTCTTTCAGAGAATTGCCGAGTGCCTGAATATGTCCCAAAAGAAAGTTAGGAATGCTACAGAGGTGCTTAATATTCTATAGTATGATTTTTTTTATTTTTTATTTTTATTTCATTGTATTATGCCTTTTGCGATTTCCATGTTTGATGTCAAAGATCTTTGTTACAGGCAATGAACAAAGTCTTTTCTCTTGATAGGGAAGCATTTCCCTCTCTAAATGGTCTTCCAGGAGAAACACTTCATAGTGTAAGTGCAATATGTCGACTCATTTCTCTCTCCATTTTAGGTGCTTTGCAAAAAAAAAAAAAAAATTTACTATCATTGCATTCCCTAACCCTACCTTCTTATTATTAACCCCCTGTTTTCGCCTCTCCAGTACATTGCAGATAATCACCTTGCAAACATCCCGTGGCATGGAGTAGACGAGTGGGCACTCAAGGTAGTAATAATAACAGAATGAGAAGTTTGAAGCTAAAATGTGAAAATATTTAGTGGAACATTAAGCAGTAAAATAATATACATCTTTCACCAATGAACCATTGGCTTGCTGTAGGCAATGTTGTGTACATCAAAAAATAATTCCGTTATTCTCTTTTTAAAAGTTAAAACTGATACAATCTCAATTATTATACTTGTTGCATGTGACATATAGTTTTGGTTTGTATAAGGTTTTTCTTTAGATAAGAACTGTAGTTTTCTGTATTGACCGAACATAAGAGGTTTTCACTGTGGCTGCCTTGTGTCCTCGGTCAAGAAGACTTGCGGCAGCTCTAAGTTGTTGTATCCAGGGGAGTAAACCAGACATTTTGGTATTTAAATTAGGAAGAAAAATTGAAAGAATAGTTCAAATCATACTTATATAACAAAACTTACCTAAGTAAAGTTTCTAATTAGATTGATTTTGGTTTAGGGGGTCAGAAAGCATAGATGTGTCAATCTATTTATGATTGAACCTGTTCTTGGTTTGTCACTTCGTCGTCGATTTGTGGGATACCTTCCCCATATCCCTTTCATTATGGACAGGTCCGTGACTATATACTTGAGGCATGCACAAGTATATGCATAAATGTATTGTATACCAGTAACCCAGAAACACTTTTTTCGAACTTACGTTTGCACGCACCACAAACCAATTGGATTTCGTGCTTTTCAATTTTTTTATTGTCTGTGATTCCTTCTTTACCTAGACTTTGGTGCTCTCTCATTGAGGTCATGAAAGAAAAATTAACCCAGTAGTTATTCATTTGCAGGATGAAGTAAACAAGCTCATTACTTCGACACTAAGGGAACGCGAGAGAGATATTATACGTCTTTACTATGGTCTGGACAACGAATGTCTTACTTGGGAGGAGATTAGTAGAAGGTTGGGACTTAATACTACCGCGTATCTCTTTCTAAGTAGGCATTATTAGACAGTATGTGATACCCATAAAATGGCCAAGTTGCATTTGGATATATTCACCTACCTTAGAAATGCTTGGAGTTGATTTCGTCATGCATTCCTTAGAAAACAAGGACCACATAATTCACATTCAGTATGAACAGATTTAATTACCACATTTGGAATTAGGTAACAAAGAGCGCAGATTCTCACTAATAGGATAACTACTACTTGCCCAAAGGCACAAATTCAGGATTCCGTAGTTGGGAGACAGCTGCAAGTGCTCTAACAGTGGAAAAGTTCATGGATATGAAAGGGAAACACCCTTTTTTTTTTTTTTTTTATCAATCTGCCCTAGAAGTCTTAACTGGTTCAAAGTTGCTTATCGAACACCTATGCGGGGAGGCTTACACGTTTGATCATGACATCTTGTTGCAATATCGAGCGAGACGCAATGACTCGAAGAATGGGTTCACATAAGTTTCAAAATATATGGTAATTTTAGAACCAATAAGAACAAAAAAAGTTGATCCATTAAATAGACAAAATAAACCATCAACCACATATAATAGTACGTAGTTCATCACTATAGATATTAGTAAACGAGACTATTACGCAAATACATCATAAGCTAAAAGACACAGTTTTTGAATACTTTTCCTTGTTCTTATAACAGTTTCTCCAACAACATTATTATTTTTCGTATTATTTCACTTTCATTCTCATTATTACTTCTCTCAGCTACCCTTGTACAAAATACAATTCAAGTGTAAGCAAAATATAATAAAATAAAATTCTTAAATATAAAATGTTAAGTATTGAAGACTAAAGACAACTTAAACGTGATTTGCATATGTTTCATTTATTTCTTAAAATAACTCAATATATTAAAAATATCAAATATGGACATTATATCATTCTTCTTTGATGTGTCTTAATTTAGCTCAATTTTTTTCTTTGAAATTATATCAGAAAGGGTCTATAGTTCGTTTTGCCATAACAAAGGCGAGACGAAATCATTTCACGTAATGTCACGTCATACCCCAATGCGTCTTGCGCAATGTCACCCAAGACTGGCATATTGGGCGAGACGTGAGACAACTCACAATTTGTAAGGAGGCCTATGATACCAAAGTACTCTGCAAGACATGTCTGTCGAGGCTGATACTTTGAACCATGAGTCTGAAGAATTCAGTTGAAATCTATTCCTCTTGTTGACACACGTCGCTACGACCGATGTTGTTATATGCTGAAAATAAGATAACCAAATCAAGATCGAGTCTATGAGAATATTGCAGTTTGCAGTTTAGAAGCTGTATCCATCAATGCATTTGAACTTTTGCATTGGTAATATTTTTACTTATCTTTTATTTTATTTTTTGGGTTTGTTTCCTGATTTACTCATAGAATGCGTCTTTTACATCATTCCTTTTCATTCTTTATCACCAATATCAATAATGTATTGTTGATCGACTCTATGATCCTTCAGGATAGGCTTGTCCAGGGAAAGAGTTAGGCAAGTTGGACTTGTTGCACTCGAGAAACTAAAACATGCTGCAAGGAAAAGAAGACTGGAGGCCATGCTAGTGAAACATTGATCTAATTATCTTTGTTTTTTACGGTATAGATTTCTTGTATATAAAGAAAGGAATGTTGCATCTCCAATTAAATTTTCCGGTCAGGGATAAAAAATCTCCATAGTCGTGTAAAGTGTGTTTCCCTGACTTCCATCAGAGAGTTAAACACACTGATTAAGAGCTTCTGAGGCGGAGCGAAAATTTTCTTTGTACTGTATATTTACAGAAGGAATCTCTAGATTTCAAATCAAATTTTATCTATAGAATTAGGAACCTGGTTTTCTATATGTTGCTCTTCCATTGAACTTTTTTTTGAGTATTCGTTTTTGGCTTGGGCAGTCCTGTTAAGCACTTCATTCTTCCTCGTAGGTGAATTTTGGCCACTCAAGAATGAATGTGTGAACACTCCTATTCGTTCTTTTTTAAGCACTTCTACATTGTCCTTATTCGTTTTCTTGCATCATAAATTATATATCACTCATTTGGTTAGTAATCACTGTGAGAACTTCAAATTACCTTTCAGATCACTTTTGGAGAATAATGAATCGCGGATATCTATTCTGTGATTCCAGAGAGCATAGGTTCTTTATTTACTCAGTCATAACAAGTCGTTAAGAGGGTCATGCAGAATGTGATTTATTCCTTTGATTTCCTTTGCAGTTGCAGTGACTCTTGGGATTCACAATGGTGTACTCTTGGACTATGGCTTAGATATACTATCCGTAGGGTTGAAAAAAGTTTAACGTAAAGTTCAGATTTGCTCTGATAACAATAGTTTAAAACTTGTAGTAATATATTGAAGGCATCAAGCATATGTTGAGCAGCTTATCTGTGTGTCACTGGCATGGAGAAATATATTGTCACCCACCCGAAAATGCAAAACTGGATATACCTTTGAGTAGGCCTGGCAATTGGGTGGGTTGGGCGGTCTGTAGGTGAGTGGGGCTTAGTTGGGTATGGGCTGATAATGGGTTCAAAATAGTTGGGCTGCTAATGGGTTGGGCATGCCCATTTAAACCCATTTAACCATCATCAAACTCACTATCTGTTTCTCTTGGAATAATTTTTCAGTGTCAGGTTAGAGAGAACAATCGTTTCTCTCTTTGTTATGTTAAACAGAATAATGAAAAAGGTTAAATTACAACTTAGCCCTTCGTTCTAACCCATACAAAACCAAATAAATGAAAGAAAGTAAAACTAAATATCCAACACTCCCCCTCAAGGTGGTGCAAAGATATATCTCATACCTAGCTTACTAAGAATGAAATAAAACGTCCTACTAGCATGACCCTTAGTGAGAATATCAGCTAACTGATCCCCGGACTTCACAAATGGAGTACAAATCTTCCCACTACTAAGTTTCTCCTTAATAAAATGACGATCAATCTCCACATGCTTAGTCCTGTCATGCTGAATAGGATTATGAACAATACTGATAGTTGCCTTGCTATCACAATATAGCTTCATAGAGTCTTCAGGATTAAAGTCAAGATCTGATAGAATAATCTGAATCCACAACAGCTCACACACCCCTTGAGCCATAGATCTAAATTCGGCCTCGACACTGGATCTAACCACAACAGACTGTTTCTTGCTTTGCTAAGTTACCAAGTTTCCTCCCACAAAGGAACAATACCTGATTGTTGACCTCCTATCAGTAACTGACCCTGCCCAATCGGCATCAGTATAGCCTTCAACTTGAGTGTGGCCATGCTTAGCAAAGAATAGACCTTTCCTTGGTGCTGACTTGAGATACCTTAAAATTCGAAAAACAACATCAAGGTGAGTCTGTCTCGGAGAGTGCATAAACTGACTTACAACACTCACTACAAAAGCAATGTCAGGTCTGGTGTAAGAAAGATAAATCAGCTTTCCCACCAATCTCTGATATCTCCCCTTCTCAACTGGCTCTCCACTTGGATCATCACTAAGTTTCTGATTAGGATCCATTGGAGTGTCAACTGCCCTACTCCCAAGCATCCCTGCTTCACTCAACAAGTCTAAAACATACTGTCTCTGGGATATAAAGATTCCATCTTTGGATCTTGCCACTTCAATTCCCAAAAAATATTTCAAGCTTCCCAAATCTTTAATCTCAAACTCTTTTTCCAAATAGGTCTTCAATTTTCTCTAGATTGTCCCCAGTGAGGACAATATCATCAACATATACAATCAGTGATGTCACCTTCCCACTAAGGGAATGTTTAGTACAGAGGGTGTGATCACCTTGGCTTTGCTTGAATCCATATCTCAACATGGCCTGTGAAAATTAATCAAACCAAGCTCTAGGCGATTGCTTGAGCCCATACAATGCCTTTTATAGGCGACAGACCTTTCCTCTTATTTTGGGATCCTCAAATCCTTGAGGAACGTCGATGTAAACTTCTTCCTCCAAGTCACCATGCAAGAAGGCATTTTTAACATCAAATTGGTGCAACGGCCAGTCTAAGTTTGTAGCTAGAGACAATAATACTCTGATAGAGTTTATCTTGGCCACAAGAGCAAATGTCTCTTGATAATCTACTCTGTACGTCTGAGTAAATCCCTTAGCTACTAGTCGGGCTTTATATCTCTCAATTGTTCCATCAACTTTGTACTTAACTGTGAACACCTATTTGCAACCTACTGTCTTCTTCCCACGAGGTAATTCCACTAATTCCCAAGTACCGTTTTTGGAGAGAGCTTTTATCTTTTCAACCATGGCAGACGTCCATTTGGAATCGGATAATGCCTCCTGGACACAATTAAGAACAGAAATTGTAATACCCGTACCCAGAAAATAGAATTAATACTTATTTTTCAAGCATTAATTGGTATAATTAATTGCATGTGATATTTGGGTAAGTTCCAGTTATCCCGATGTGATAAGTGCTTTGATAAGGGCACAGTTGGACAGATGTGAGATAGGACCACGGGAGGTCTAGAGTAGAGAAATTGCATTTAGTTGCATTTATGTGATTAAATGAATAATTGTGTAATTGTTTTGAATATTTATTGCTAGTTATGACCTTTTATGGTACCAGTTTGGGTACTTTAGTGAGAGCAAATAGGAATATGGTTTATAATTAGTAGGCTAATTAGCAACTTCATAAAATATTTGGGGCCACTTTTGGGACCCATACGTGACATAGACATTGTGTGAGTTCTTTAGATAGTGTATGAGAGGAGGTATAACACGTAAGATGGTTAGTGCCAAGTGGAGCAACAAGTGAGGTGCGATGGAAAAGTAAGAGTGAGGGTTTGGTAAAATACTAATAATAATATAAATAGCCAATGATGGGACTTGGAGAGTGTATGGCTCGAGTGAAAACCGGAGTAGCCCCAAATAAGAGAGAGAGAGAGAGAGAGAGAGAGAGAGAGAGAGAGAGAGGGAGAAAGCAGTAGAGGGTTGGCTATTGGTTGGAGACTAGTGTATAGAAGGGAACTATTCTGTAAGGCCAAAGGAGAGGTAGGGGAGGGTTGAGTAGTGGCTGAGAGTTGTGTTTTTTGGGGATTTTTTAGAAGGTGATGAATGTCTTAAGTGCTTAGAATCGCAGCTTAAGACTGGGTTAAAGCTTAAACTCTAGGTTGAGCTCGGGTTGTTGGATGTATTGAATGAGATGGGTATTTATACTGAGTTTGTAAGGTTCTTGGTACAGCTGGAGGTAGCTGAGTTGGTGTCTTCGGAGTGATTCATTTGTTTGAGGTGGTTAGGGTCATTAAATTGGGATGTGGACAAGGCGGTGTATTGTCGTATTGTCCTCTGATGGTGAACTAATGCCATTGGTTGGTCAAAGAGAGACAAAGGGTGAGAAATACTATTGGTGCAGAAGATGCAGCGAGGGGGGAACCGAGGTTCTCTTATTGGTTCTAAGGTTTAAGCGGGGGAAAACATCGAGGCTTTTCTATTGGTTCGGCAACACGTATTGTCACTTGGAGCGACGACTCAATAATGCGTAGTGATGGTTTTATAGGTGCAAAATGTTAAGTATTGAGGTTCTTCGAGATCATGCTATTGGTTTGCAGAATGCTCAGCGAGGTTGGAGTGACTGGGTAGGGTGGAAGTCAAAGGTTTCAGCTGGTTTTTTGGATATGGGCCTCTCTAATTAGTTGTGAGGCTGGAGAGGCAGGGCACGTGATTGATGGTCACGTGTCTCTCTTTCTCTTTGGGACCAACCCTAGCTTTGCATGTGAGACGTTCAAATAGGGAGGTGCCTCTGGTTCCAGCCACCGAGCCATGAGCACTCGAGTTCCCTGTGGACATGGTCACCCTTAGTACTGCATCATGACCAAGGGTGGAAAATCCACGTGTAAGTGTGTGCTTGCGTGTAGTGCAGTGTTTGTGGGGAGTGTGGAGAAGAGATCTGTGGTAAGCTATGCTTGAGAGCGGGTGGTGGCTGCAAGCGATGGTCGATTCTATAGCGATGGTAAATTTCGTGGTGAGTAGTCATTCGATGCCATGGCCAATCGATGGCACGAATGGTCATTCCAAGTGATAGCAAGCTTTGACTAGTGATCGATGGATCGAACAATGTCCACATGCCAAATGAACGGTGGTATAGCAAGTGGAGAGGGCTATAAGTGGAATGGGCCCACTTTATTTTCCTTCGCTTTGCTTGGGATGGGCTTAATCATAGTGGGCCTCGAGTGACTACTCTTGGTGGGCTTCATAGTGAGCTGTTTGAGGCTGCCCTTTTCCAGTCGTGAAGTTTCTAGTAGGCTCTGCGGAGGTGGGCCCTATTTTGTGGACATTCTGAAGTGGTTCTTCCCAGTGGTTACTATGAAGTGGGCTTCAGAATAGTTACTCTGAGTGAGTTCATTGATGGGGTAGACATGCGGGTTGGGTATCTTTGGTTATAGCGGGGCCCAATACTTGGTGATAGTATTGAATACATGTGGAGTCGTTGGTAACATGTGTTGGTCAAACTACGTGACTTGTTATCCATTACCTACATTAGCCCCCCTTTCCGCATGCTAGGCGTGAAGCGGCTAGGATGCAGGCATGATCTTGGGGTTTGGCTTTTCTGATGACAAATGGACATTTCTTCTTTATTGGTGGTTTTGCTGACGATTGATGGACTTCTCAATTTTTGCAGGTAGTATTGATATCACTTTGCTTATCGCGAATCTGGTCGATAACTTGGTCCAGCGGATATTGTTGTTACCTTGGTATCCGTTGTGCATCGTCCTTTGATAGTTGCTATAAAAGGGGGCTTTGGAGGAGTCGTGCATCTAATCCTTCTATACACATTCTTTCCTACTCTTTTGGTGAAAGTGCTAGACATGACCCAGGTTCCACTTTGTGTTGCAGAGAGTTCCTTATCTGGATTATTACCATGGGAGGCCAGAATGCTATGGCGATGGCGTGGGGTTAAAACTTCTTGGAACCTTTGCCATGCCTTGCACCAAGTTTCTACGTGGAGTGCGGCTTCTAGTTTTGCTTAGCGCATTCCAGGGATGTTTTCTATCAGTGTAAAAATGGGAAGAGATCTTTTCTAGCAGTGCACATGCCTTATTAGGCGGTGCATGTTCTATTCGGGTGCTATGCTTCTTTGTGTTGCTTAGGACGAGTGACTGCTTTACACTTCTCTTCCTGTATTTTAGGGATGAAGACTGCGATCTTGGGATGAGTTGGTGATAACTGATGTTTCTGTCCCTTTGCATCACGAGCTCTCCTTTCGCGAAAGTACTGAGCTACTACAGCCTGTGATTTTTGCTATTTGGAGACATTGGGCGGATGCAAAGTAACTGTACAAGTTCTCGTTGTAAGGTCTTGATTTAAACAATCATTGATAGTGACACAGCGATCTTGACTTTGTTCCTCGTTCCGAATCTGATTGTCGTAAAATCATGTGTGTCTCTTTTAATGTATGTGTTGGGTCTGTACAGAACACACATGTTTATCCTTGTTGTGTATTGGTGTATGTATTTGGTCTATAATTTTAAATGTATCGTAATGAGAATCGAACTTTGCTCTCGTCTTTGTGGACTTGATTTGGTGATTCTGACATTTATTGTTGTTGTTTTTATCATTTCCCTTGTTGTGGAGGGCTATTGGGAATGGTGGTCAAATTTTATATTCGTATAGCCTTGGTGAGATGAAGTGGTAAAGAGCATGATGCTTGGTCACCTTTCAAGGAGAGAGTGCAATACTTAGGCTGCCCATGTTGGGGAGTGTGCCCCTTGGAGAGACGGAGGTATATCCCGTGGAGAGATGGGGAGTGTGCCCCTAGGGGAGAAGTTTCTTAGTTGAGAGGCAAGAAAGATACTGTACTTTAGATCCAAATGTTGGGGAGTGTGCCCCTAGGAGAGGTGTGTGTGCTTTTGCTTTGATTGAAATGTTTGTACTTGTCTGTGTAATAGTGATGAGGATTTGTATTGTGTTTGTTTCTCGAGAGTTTATGTCATGATGGAGGCCAGTCTGCCGGTTCAGTGGCTGCTTCATCATTTGGAAGACATGTGGCAGAAGTATTTTGTTTTTAAGATTGTATTTCATAGGAAGAGTCTTGCTGTTCGTTGCAAGGAGATTTTGTAAGAGATTGAGAAATGTAAGGATTGCTCTGTTATGGCGTGGAAGACTCTTGAGGTAGGAACGTAGTCATATAGGTATCTTCGAGGTTCATGAGAGGGACTTAGTAGGTTTGGGGAGGGAAATGTAGGTTGTTCAACGAGAACTTGCGGAGGTTGTTGCCAAAGAGCTTCATCTTCGTCCTTTTGTAAATGAGAATGGGCTTCATGAAGACTATGAGCTGGACACCGGTCTTGTTTGAACGGAGGGTTTAACTCTTCCCCCCCTCCCCCTTTTTTTTTTATGTAAAGTGGGGAGTGGACCCTTTGTGGTTCAGTATCCTACCTTTTTGTCGCCATGTGGTTAGTACAGTATGGTACATGTAGCCTTTTGTCTGTATAGAGAATCGTTGTCTTTATATACCTTTGCCCTTCTATTTATTGTGTTGTTGTGTGTATCTTTGAGCCCTCATCTTTATTGCCTTCGTCGTGCTTGGTTTTGTTTGATTGTGGTGTGTTTGATTTGTTTGTGGAGATGTTTGGTGCTGGGTCTTCTGGTGGTTCTTCATGGGGTTTACCACTGCTGGAGTCGTTTGGGGATGTAGAGAATGGTTGGAGGGGCGTGAAGATGGATCAGAAGTTTTATGACATTTTAGAGCAAGTTTATCACCGCTATCCTGAAACTTTCGTTCGTTTTGGTCGAATTGGTGCCAGATCCCAATCTGATTTGCTTAGGCGTCTTTGCCAGATTTTACGGCGTTTGTGTAAGACTACGTTAGAGGAGGCGGATAACGATTTCTTTGCTGAGTTGTTAGAGCAGGTGCGGAATCTGGTACAGGTTAGATTGTCAGTCCACTGGTTGTATTCCCATGTGGAGGAGGTGGAGCGCAGATTTGACCTATTTAAATCGATGCTGGTATGGCGAGCTACTTTCAATGCTTACTTGGAGTTGGAGAATTCTGTCACAGAGTGTGCACGGACTATGGCACGCTACAATAGTATAGTGAACGGTGGTCAGCGGGTTGGCTCCCTAGATCCGAACACGGTGGGGTTTATAGAAATGTATAAAGCGGAGAACAGGCGCTTTTTGGAGTTGAAACAAGAGTATGCGGATGCTAATATTCGTTTTGAAGCTGCTAGAGCCGAGGTATCTGCTGTTGAACAACAAATTAGTGAACTGGGTTTGCATATTAACTATAAGTTGGATACTGGTTTGTTTGGGTAGCTGGCTCTTGAGTCTGTGTGTGGTTTTTTTTTTTTTTTTTTGTAGCCACCGTTGGTGTGGCTGTATCTTGTGTGTGTATATATATATATATATGTGTATTTTTGTTTAAACATGTATTTGGAACTTGGTGTTGTACTGGTGAATTTGTAGCGAATGATCCATTGTTCTCGTTATTTGTTCGTTGTGTTTTTTATTTATTTATATATAATGAAAATATGGTGTGTTTTGTGTATCAATAATGCACTGCAAGTCTGCAAGGCTAAAAAAGAAAGAAGAAGAAAGATAGAGAAAAAAAAAAAAAGAAAAAAAGAAGAAGAAAGTTTCTCATTATTTTGAAATTGTGGGTATGGTATAGAATGTAGCAGATAAGCGTTGGGCCAGATAAATATCAGGCCTAATATTTGAGCAGGTGCAAGCCAAAATCTGTTGAATTTTTTTTGTTGTTGTACTCTACTGAATTGAGTAGTCTTATCAGATAATATATAAATGTGTGCAGATCTTGTGAATCTTTAAAATGGGGTGAGTCACGAGAAATCTGAAAATTTTCTAGCATGGAGTACATGCTTGTTAGGATATGTTGAGATTCTGAGATTCTCTGTATATGGTGTTAAGTTAAAATCCAAAGTGGAAGTGAGAAGACAAGACTTATGACTATGCTTGTACCATAAAAATGTATAGATTAGATAAAAGTGGGGAAAGAGGACAAATCATAAGTCTAAAGCAAGGACATGTTAAATCTTTATGTGATATTTTTATGAATGTGCATTGGGGTTTGATGGGGTCTCGTTTGGTATCTAGAACAAAAGACTTGGTGTTGAAGTGGTGAGAGAGAGAAAAGGGTAGTGACGACAAGACTCGGCGACAAGGGATAGCGACAGTTTTGGAATTGGTGCTGTCGATTGGTATAGAGGCAGCTCCAAGGCTTTAGCAGGAATATGCTTGCTCTATTGTAGTCAATCAAAATTATATATATATATATATATATATTTTATGGTGATGGGTTTTTGGGTGTTGTTGGCTGGGATGTCAATAGGGGTGGGGACCTGGGGTTAGCGATGGGGGTACCATCGGATGGGGGGTCGGTGTGGCGATGATAGGCGAGAGTGGGGTCCACGGGTTGGAGATGGCTAACTCAGCGAGGGTTAGGGTGTGTCGATGGCGGGTATCAGGGGTGAGTTTGGTGACAAGAGGGTTTGGGCGATGAGGTCTTGTCAACGAACCTCTTGGTGTTGGCGATGGATCTTGGTGGTGGTGGCGATGGATCTGTTGTCACCATGAAACCGTCAGTTGGTGGTTGGTGATGATTCGGGGCGAGTGGTTTGATTGGCATTGTCGACCAAGCAGGTGCGTCGATTGTGGTTGTTGGTGGGATTGGGTTGGGTGGTGGTGATGGAATGAAGTGTGGTGTCGATAGTTCCTGTTAGTGTGGGTAACGAATGGGACGGTGGTAGTCATCGACAAGGGTTGTCAATTGGGGAGGAATTGAGTATTGACCATGGGTTTTGATCTGTTGATTTGGGTTTGTATGGGATTAGGTCTGGTGGATTAGTGGGCTGGTAGCGCTGATTTGGGATTTACGAGTCTGAGGCGATGGCCAGGGTGGGAGTATACTATCGGTAAGGATGATGGGCCCGACGGTAGCGATGGGAGTGCCGTTGATTGGGGGTAGCGACGTCGATGAGGTGGGGTTTGGTAATGGGTGGGGGGATGCGTCGATTTGGGGTTGTCTGTGGAGAGTGTGGGTGCCGGTAGTCTTGGCAACGAGAGGGGATGATGGTGTGGGACCGCTGGAGTAGTAGTGATGGTGGGGTGTGTCGATGGTGCTAGCAATGGTGTGGAAGCTTGGCTTGGCGATGACAGGGGTGGGGCTTCCATCGGATGGGTGGGAGAGTAGGAACTTGATGATGATATGTGATGATTGTAGGGCTCAGCGACGGGCTATGCAAGGGATGGTGCCTCTTTCTTTTTCTGTGACGACGAGACGAGACGTGAAATGGGTGGGCTCGGTAGTAGCGATGACAGTGATGAGGATATGGTGCCATCGATTGAGGGTGTGTTGATGTGAGGTAGTTTGGTAGCGACAAGTATTGTCGATGGTGGTGGTGGGGTGGGTCTGACTTTGTGTCGATGATGGGTTTGTCGTCACCATAAACCGTCGGTTGGTGGTGATGGCACATATGTGTCTGTCGATGGGATTAGTAGGTGGTGACGAGTAACGACGGTGTGTGTTGCCGAGGGTTAGCGATGGATCCTTTTTGGGTCATCGAATGGGGTTTCGGTATCAGAGCTTAGTAGTGATGGGGGAAGGTGGCGATGGCATGAAGGGTGGGTCCCATTAGGTTGGGCAATGAATTCGATTAGGTAGTCGATGAAGCTTGTCAATTGGAGAGGGGGCTCGGCCATTGTTAAACGATGGTGAAAGTTTGGGCAACGACTTTTAGTGTGGTGACGGTTCATGAGTGTTGATGGTGGGGTTTTCGTTGATGGTTATGTTGGCGATGAGTCGTGTAGGTCCTCTAGTTGACGATATCAAAGTCTCGACGATGTTTTTTTTTTTTTTTTTTTTTTATATTTACGGCTTGTGGCGATGGTTGAGGGTGGGGGGCTTCGACGAGATGCGTCGATGGTGGTGGCGACGGGTAAAGACGGTAGGCAGCGATGGTGATAAAGAGAGTATGGGTCCCACCCTCTCGTCGATTTCCTTTATAGCGATGGTGTCTGGTGGAGTTAGTGGTGTCAAGTGGTAGGCTCAAGGTTAGCGACAACGCTAGTGACAATGCTAGCGACGGTATTTATTTATTTATTTATTATTATTATATAATTTTTTTGGGTCGACGGTTTGGGCAATTGGGGTTATCGACAATCTCAATTTTATGTGTAAAAAAAGAGGTATGAAGGGGATGCTGTTGATGGTGATGGGTGCCCATTTGTTGTCGATGGTCTCTGGACGTATTTTTTGTTTTTGCTAAACAACGGATTACTCCAGGTTATGACCTTTGGCCCGATTGGGCTACCGACAAAAGGGACAGAAAAGCTTTGTTGGTGGTTCTTTACTTGTTATTCTTTTTTTTAAGTACAAAAAAAGTCATCAATAATCAATCAATCAGTAGTACAGTAGTACTGTAGATGTGATAGCATCACGTGGCTTTAAGGCCGCAATTTGGTGGGGCTCCACGCACCGTCAGTCTAAGCAATGTGCTTGGTGTGTCATGTGGAGAATATAGTGTACTTTGGATGAGTTAGGTTATTACCCAAAGGATACATATTTATGTATATATATATTTGATGCATGTTTGGAAAAAAAAAACTTTATAGTGGTGCACGGGTAGCTTGAGTGAGGAGATATTTGGAAATACGTCTTTTCCTTGTGCTTGTCCATAGTAAGTATCTTGACCCCCTTCCCCTTATTTCTTTTTTAATACATGAGAAGGATAGTAAAGCAATTTTTTGAAGTTTGTTGTATGTGGTGATAACGAATAAGAGTTATAGGAGTAAGTTTTTGTACTTATCTGTAGTTGCTATTGGTTAATGATGTGCAGGTGGAATCGTTGATACGAGTTTTCGGTGAAATTTTCGGTGTAGTGATTGGGAAGACTCCTATCCTCATTTGGCGATTCGGTATTCACACTCTTACGCAGCTTTGCAATGACAAACGTGTTGGTGGTGTGTGAAGTGAGGGCACTGTAGTCGTGTGCTTCTTCGGTGATCCTCGGTATGTATTGTTATATATGTTCATTTTTTTTGTGTGGGTGTATTTACATTGATATTTGTGGCTGTAAAACGTAGGTGTTATGGCTCCCCGTCCTGGTAAACCGTTGAAGGGCAATTCGCAGTCTGGTAAACCATTGAAGGGCAACTCGCAGAGTGTTCCTCCAGTTCCTCCTTTATCTCGCTGGTTGAGGGCGCCATTCCTTGGTGCCGTAGATGAGGTTTAGGTTCAGGTTGAATATGTTGTTGCTGATTTGGGTATGGCTTCTCCTTTACCTGCCTTGGTTTCTGATGCTGATCTGGTTGATTCTACCAAGGTGATGTGATTTCAAGTTGAACGTGGGATTGTCCTTATTCGAATTGGAAGTTTGCAAACAGGCTTTTTCTGAAGGAGGATTGGTAGGAATGGACGGATGCCATTATTTGAGAGTTTGAGGGGCCGCTTAGGCAAGCTCAAATTTATGAATCAGTTATGTGCTGCCATGATCTTGCTAATGTATCTTAGGTGGAGTCGGATATGGTGACGTTGATGTCTCGGTGGTGCACTTCTACTCATACGTTTGTCGCTGCTTGGGGTGAATTTACGCCTACCTTAGAGGATGTTTCATTCTTATTGAAGCTTGGCATTTTGGGGGATATTAATCTAATGACCTATGAGTTAGATGCGGAGGAGCAACATATTGTGAAAGTTCTTGAGGAGGGGCTTCAATATTGTCAGAGATCTTCAGTATTTGATGCTAATATGGGTGCTCGTATTCCTGGACCGGCGAAGGGGAATAGTAAGAAAGCTTCTTTCCAAGCGTTTATGCGGTATTTTTGGGAGGACTGCCAGCCTGAGAGGTTTGTCCCGGAGGGTGCTACTCGTGATATTGAGGTTGGTTTGATGAATGGCTATAGATATGCTGCCTATTTGGCGTGTTGGCTTTCTCGGTGTATTTTTGAGGGATCTCCTGAGCATGGGCCGAGCTTTCGTTGGTTTAGGGTAGCTGCTATTTTATCTAGAGGGAAAGTTGTTCCCCTAGCTGGCCTCTTTTTGGGTTCATTATATTCACGGCTTGACATTGCAGTGTTGGATAAGTCTCGTTCGTTTGGTAGGTATGATGTTGCCACATTTGTGTCTATTCTATTTCTGCAGACTTTCATTTATGAGCGTTATCTCCGTGGGTTGGCGATTCCGAATCATCATCGTACGACACCAGAGTATAGAGTATATCGATGGATTAATTATGGGCCACCTGAGCATTCTTTGTCATCGATGATAGATGATGTGGATTCATTTGATTGGCGCCCTTATAGTCAGACAGGCCCGGGCTATCGAGCAGGGGTTTCTCCATGGAGCGAGACTGCTGGTAGTCAAGTTTCAACTGCTGATTTTAGTGGAGTATCTGTTACTGTGGCTGCTGCCGTGGCCATGCTGGCCTGCCTTTATCTTCCGGCAGTTTGGGAGGTGGGTGGTAGTGTAATGGCGTATCGTCCTGATCGGGTTAGGCGGCAGTTGGGTTTGGATCAAAGTACTCCCTTGGCATGCATTGGTCTGTCTCCCGATAGTTTTGCTCTGTGCTGTGCTGGTTTCAGCGATGGGTATCTACGATTTTGGTGTGATATGGTGTTATCGCCACTGGGGAGGCGAGGACAGTGTTTTCCTGATTATGACACTTTCTGGCGGAGTTCTTTGTTAGCTTTTCGCTCATATTGTGAGGGTTCTCCTTCTGCCATGGTCATTGGGAAAATTCGCTGTGGAGATGTATCTCTTCGTGCACCTACTTCCAGGCGTGTCAATGATTGGGGTTTGTCGTGTTTCGGGGCGAAGGACATTTCATGGACCACAACTTCGGAGGGCTGGATTGGTGGGGTGTACACGGATCCTTTTGGTACGTCTGTTCAGAAAGCTTTAAAGAAAAAAGTGAATTATGTTGTAGAAAAGGAAGCTTTGGCCGAGGTAAAAAAAATTAAATTATGTCGTCGTTTGTTTTTTTGTCCTATTATATTGTGAAGTGTATAAAGTTTTTTTTTTGCTAGGTGATAGTGTCATCAGCATCTAGTTCAAAAAGGAAGCGGTTGCGTAGAGGTGGGGAGGCCCTTTGGTTACGTAGAGGTGGGGGGTCCAAAGGGCCTATCAGTGCTGGTGATGCTGGTATTGCTAGTGGGGGTGGGGGGGACTTCAGCAGGTCTGGCTATTCCTTGCGATGACTTGGGTGACATAGAGTTTATTGGTGGTACTCAGGTGGATCTGTTGATGGAGGAGGTGGTTTGTTCCTCAGATGGCTTATTTCAAGAGAAAGAATCTATTTTTATGTATGACTCTAGGGGCGATGAAGCTAAGGAGGCGGAGGAGGAGGCAGAGGATGGCATTGACGGCGTTAAGTACTATGGTGAGGATGAGGATGTAGTGGGTGGCGGTGGACAACCTTCTGTCTCGGCTTCTTCGTCTCCTCAGTTATCTGCCCTTGTTTTGAGGTCTGATTCAGCTTCTGGTTCTGTGATGGCGTCGGCGCCTACTAGTTTTGTTGTTTATGGACCGTCTACATCGACCTCTCTTATTTGTCCATTCGAGCGGCAAGGATTGTTGGCACGGGGTCTCTCTGCTGCAGTCGTGCCTACTATGTGTGTGTCTCATGAGTCTGCTCTATCCTCATCCTTTACTGCTTTTCGTCATGTGACTAGTTCAATTGCGCCTGCTAGTGCTCTGACTCCTAGTATTAATGTTTAGATTGGTGTTTCCGATGGTGGCATTGTCGGCTCTCAATTTGGTATGTAGCTTGTTCCGAGTGTCATTATGGGTGAGAGCTCTTCCAGAGTTAAGCTTATATCTCCGCCTGCTTTTGCCCCGAGGGCTTCCGTGTCAGGTCCTTCTCTTTCGAAAGCTTTGATAGTGGACATCACCGTTGTTTCGGTCTCGGTGCCTTTGACGATGGCGGTCCGAGTTGGTGGTGTTGGTGATGTAGCATATGATATTATGTGGCATGGCGTTAGTATTGGAATTATTAGGTTTAAATTTATTTTAAACACGCAGCGGAAAGATTGAGTTAATAAAACTTATTTGGTAGCCCAGGATCTACTACTCGTCAATTCCATAGATGCGTACAAGAGGGGACAAGAGTTATACCTTAGTGTCTTGAACCCAATTCTGATTTTCTTATTCCTTGGTGATGCAGCAGCCTCCACTAGGTTGTCTTCACCCTTATGTCTCATACGGATGCTTCCCGGAGAGACTAGAGATGGTAGGATCTCTAATAGAAAGGAAGGAGAAGGTTTGGTGCTCTAAAACAGTTTCTGCAGCTTCTGACGTTAAAAAACGATGAACTCATTTTCCAGAACGCAGCTGCCCTATTTATAGATTCCCAGAACCGACCTAACATTCAATCGATCGAAGGACTTCGATTGATCGAACATTCGATCGATCGAACCTGTCATGACTTCAATCGATCGAACTAGCTTCAATCGATCGAACCTGTCATGATAGCTTCCTCAAGTGTCTTTCCAAGTATCCTGGCAGAGCTAAGAGTGGAACCTCCTAGGTTCTTTATTGTTAGCTCAGATCAGTTGATCAATTCCCATGACTAAACTCTTTAATCAGCAAATTAATCGACTGATTAGTTAACGTTTACTCCACTACAAAACGATAACTGAACTCCAACGCAAAAGAACATATCCGAAGCGATAACTAGACTTGTAGACTAATGTCCCTCTACCGTCAGCATTCGTAATCATATTCAGGTAGTCAGATAAACGGTCACTATCAACCTGAATCATGATTACTTCTTGAATTCCTTGAGTCCCATTCACCTTTCATGATTACCAAACATGTTGATAACTCTTATCAACAAGACTGCAGTACTCAGTAATTGACTAGGTGACATTCTCAAGGGAATGCTTACTCTGAATCAGAGGGTAGATTCTATCTTGACAATATATGTTCACAACCCTATGAGCATGACACACCCAAGATACCCAGGTGTTGATCTTTTATAGACCTCACTGATTGGTAAGTCAAAGCAACCATATCCACAGTCTGTGTTCATAATTGTCTCAAGATTGAGAACACGTACCTTATACAAGTTATGAGTTCCTATTGACTATTTGACAGTCTTGAGTGTCAGAACTCAGGTCCGTCAATGCACTGTAAGCACTAGCACATTAACTAAGAGTTACACTCTAGTGATTGAGATTCATCACTCCATCTAATGGTAGTCAATCATGCTACAGTGTATACCTGATGAGATATCCAGTCTCATCATCCACTGTGACAAGCTTTAAGTATCAAAGGATGGTAATTCATATCTCACTTGTATGTATCTCATACACACACGAATTACCTACTATGATACTTAAGGATTGGAAATCATCTCATGAAAGAAACATACATAATGAAATTTAAAACTGATATCCATATATTAAAATGCTAATGTCATACATAAAGTAATGGTTTGAGGGCATAAACCCAACAGTTAGTTGTTCCGTTGATGATGCAGCCGTGTTGGAGATGGTTTATAGGCGGTATCCTGAGACATTTGGGTCGATGCTTAATAAGGATGCCGTTCCTCGTTTCAAATCTTTCTTTTTTGGTGTTCTGTCGTCGGTCATGCGGTCTTTGTGTGCTCTTCGTTTAGGCGACTTGAATATGTTGGCCTTTGATGGTATTTATAAGGAGATCAAATCACTTGGGGACTTTTGTGGTTCAAACGTAAGGTGGTTGGAGCAACACCTTCTTTTGGTTAGATCGTGCGTATTTGTTCGGAGTGCTCAGGTGATAGTAGCACTGTGTGATAGGAAGCTCGCAGAGTTGGAAGGAGAAGAGTTGCGGTGTGTTGATAGCATACAGGCGATAGAGGCGGGGATGTTGTCTTTGAGGGCCAGGCTGATAGCCCATCAATCGCAAGCGGAGGCCATTGAGTTGTCGAAGGTTGAGTTTAGTGGTAAGAGAGAGAGAGTGCTTAAACTTTGTGAGGATGAGCAGTTGCGGTCCGCGGCGTTTCTTGACTTGGCTCCCGAAGGTTTTGTGATTGGTGATCTATTTTCTGACGAGGAGATGAACTTTTTTCATCGATAGTTGCTGATGAGGTTCCTTGTTTGTTTGTTTGTTTTTGTTTTTGTTTTTGTTTTTTTTTTACTATTATTATTATATATCTTTTTTTTATATGTATATATATGGATTGTGACCATGGTGCTCGTAATGGTGCATGTAATGGGTGATGGTGATGACACGTTGTAACGAATAGTATATATATGTATATATATAATTTTTTGTGTAGTCATTGGCGATGGGTTTGGCATGATTGTCAATGGTGGGTGGGAGTACCAACAACATTTTTAGGCGATGGGTGGGTCTTGGCGATGGCATGGAGATGGCGATGGCGATGGCGATGGCCTTGGAGATGGGTCCGTGTGGGCCCCGAATTGGTGATATCAGCAGTGGTGTAGGTGTGGATCAAAGATGGTGAGAAATAAAAATAAAATAAATAAATAAAAAATTGTGGAACTATGTATTGTTAAACTTGTTATCTACAACTGCAAGTAATTGACATTAGACCAAGCTTGAAGTAGAAAGCCCTCGTGATAGACATGAGCTTTGAAATTTAAAAATTGTGTGATCACTAGTCAACTAAGAAGCGATATGTGATGATTTAGTTTGGAAATTCTTTGGAAGTGAAGTGCATTTAAAAAAAAATCTTTTTCTCAGTGGGATATGTACTAGTAGACCTGTGATATGTACGATAATAAAGAAAGTAAACCCGTGATGTGCATAAACAAGTTATAGACACGTGTTTATGTAAAACGGATAGTGGTGTAGAAATGTGACATTTGTCTATATGATGTAGGACATGATATAAAAGAAGGACTGGTCTTTATAGTAAACCATAGATAAACCAGAGATAGAGGGTTAAACTATGGCTCCTTCTTCACGAGCGTCCAACTTAGGGCCGAGTCATCCACGTTTACCGACCAGATTTGGGAATTCGCCAGGGGGTTGGCGGGGTGTTCCTGTGCGGGAAGAGCTTATTCCTTATCTAGAGAGGGTATATGAGAGTTACCCACAGACTTTTACAGGGTTAGCACTTATGGATCAACAAGAACGATTGCTGGCCTATGAAATGTTAAGTAAAGTAATTTTAGAGTTGTCTAGGCCTAACCTAGGTGCTGCCACTTATGACTATATGCAAAATGTGAGGGGAAGTATTCATGACATGAGCACGCAGGGACTGCGACTATTGTGGTTGACTGAGCATCTAGATATGGTGGTCTTACTGGGACAATTTGTGGAGGCAAGGCGGAGGAGGCAATTTGAAGAAAGACAGCTTGCTGTGGCTAGTGAGGCCTATCGGAGAGCTCGAATGGAGTTAGTAACGATATCAGGACAATGGAGGAGGTCAGGAGCACCTTGTACAGTACAACAGGAGGCTCGAGCGTTGCGACTCCAAGTGGCAGTAGATCATGGTACAGAGGAATGCAGGATGTATGAGGAGAGATTGGCGAGGGCGAGAATCGTAGAGCAGCGTTCCAGAGCTGGGATCACTACTGATGAGGTTGATAACGAAACATTGGTGATTGGAGGCTTGTTTGCAGAATGAAAGAATGTTCTGGTGGTGGGCTACAATCTTCTTCTTCTTTTTTTCTTCGGTGATCACGGTCTGTAGAACTATTATTATCCCTTTCGTGTACAAGTTTGGTGGACAGATAATAATAATAATGTGAAGAATTTTTTTTAAAAAGAGAGTTGTCCATAAATGATGCAGTACATATGCGAGGGAAACGACTTTTCTTAGGGAAAGCAGAACAGAAGACTGGAAAGAAGGGATAAAAACAACTGCAAGAAGAAAGGAAAGGGTGACATCGCTTGACATGGGCTCTTGAATCTTTCTCCATCGTTGGCCAATAGTATCCAAGGTCCAAAAGATGTCGATACAATCTTGTACCTCCTTGGTGTTTGAATTCATGTGCCTCGCTTAAGACTTAATGGATTTCTCCTCTGGCTAGGCACCGTAATGGCTCTCCATTAAAGCTGCGTAGAAATAGCATGTCCTCGCGGATGAAGAATTTCGGAGCTTGCTTCTTTATGATTGATGCATCACCCATATCGATAGGGAGTGAACCCTTTTTCAAGCAGTCGACGTATGGGCGTCTCCAATCTGCGATTTGGGTAGTAAAGTTGCATTCTTCCCTATTCGGGGCTTCTTGGCACCTCGAACATGCTCGTTGGAATATCGAAGCTTCTTTGGACATTTCTGGCCAGTAGTATCCTTTTCTTTGTACTAGTCGGTACAAATTGTTGTCCTTTTCTTCGCAAAAATGGAGATAGATCTAGTGGAGGTGGAGCTTGCCCTCTTCCTCCCCCACACATCGTGCCAGGACCCCTGTTGGTGCACGGAAGTAAAGGTTGTTTTCGAGGAGAGTGAAATTTCTTAAGTCGGATATTGCCAATTTTCCTTCGTGGTTCCGTAGTTGGGTGACGATGGAGGCCCTCCAATCATTAGTTTCTTCGAGGGGTAGCAGCTCCAATACTGTGCATGGGAGAGTTCCCTTGATATTCTCGATGTGTGTGGAACCTTCAGGCACATCTATTTTGTAGGCCAGAGTTGCTAAGGCATCTGGAAAATGATTGTCTGATCGCGGCGTGTGCTCCACTCGGACTATTTCAAATTTGTCCAGCAATCTTTGCACTATGGTTCTGTACTCTGCTAACGTCGATTCTCAAATAGCAAATTCTCCCGAGGTTTGTTTGATAACCAGATTGGAGTCTCCCTTTATGCATAGCTAGGTGACTCCTATCTTGGTGGCTGCAAGAAGCCCTAAGACCAGTGCCTCATACTCTGATTCATTGTTGGAGCATTTGAAGTCGAGCTTGTAAGACAAGTGGAGTTTAGAGCCGTCTATTTGGGATGTCAAATTAATCCCTGCTCCCCCTCTGAGTGTCGTGGAAGAGCTGTCGAAGCTGAGAGCCCATTCACCTAGATCTTCGATAGACATTGCATACTCCAACTCCTCTCCTGGGAGTGCCTCTGAAGGTGGTTCGAAGTCACCACTTGGGAATTGAGCCAGGAGGTCAGCCAGTGCTTGGCTCTTAATTGCCCTGGGGGTTATACAGGTGATGTCGAATTCGGCCAGAAGTATGAGCCATCTTGCCATTCATCCAGAGAGGGCAGGCTTCGATAGGAGATATCGAAGTGGATCACACCTTGTTACTAAGTGTACTACATGGCTGATGAAGTAGTGCCTAAATTTCTGAGCTGCGAAGGTGAGCGCAAGGCAATGTCTCACCTCGGCGTCTTGGATCACTCGACTGATGTAGTAAACTGGTTTTTCTTGTCCTTCCACTTCCTGAGCAAGCAATGTTCCTATTGATTTGTGCATTTATGTGAGGTAGAGGAGGAGTGGTTTATCTTGTACTGGTGCCACCATAGTGGCCAGTGCTGCAAGTGTCTTTTTGACGGCGTCGAAGGACTCCTGGTGAATTTGTTCCCATATGAACTTGGCATTTCCTTTTAGTAGATCTCCCAAAGGGTAAGAGATTTCTGCTAATGCTGGAATGAATCTGCGGAGATAGGACACCCTTTCCATGAATTATTTCAGCTACTTTTGGGTGGTTGGTGCAGGCATGTCCATGACTGATTTGGCCTTTGTTGGGTCCTGGTCGATGCCATGGCGGTGGACTACGAACCCCATGAATTTACCTGCTGTGACTCCAAAGACGCATTTGAGTGGGTTGATTTGGAGCTTGAATTTTCTACACCGTTCAAAAACGGCACACAACACAGAGGTTGTTTTTGTGGCCTTCTCCTTGCTTGGATTTTACTACAATATCATCCATGTAGTCTTCTATGTTATGGTGGAGCATGTCATGGAAGATGGTCGTCATTGCCCTTTGGTAAGTAGCGCCTGTATTTTTCAATCCGAAGGGCATGACGGTGTAGTAAAAGTTGCCGAAGGGGGTCCGGAAGGCTGTCTTTTCGGCATCCTCTGGGTCCTTCTTTATTTGATTATAGCCGCTGAATCCATCCATGAAGGAAAAATCTTGATGTCCAGATGTGGCATCGATTAGAGTATCGACATTAGGAAGAGGGAACTCATCTTTTAGACATGCTTTGTTGAGATCTTTGAAGTCGACGCACACCCTGATTTGACCATTCTCTTTTTTACGGGCACCACATTTTCCAACCACGTCGGGTGCTTGATGGGCTTAATAAACCCGACTTGATGGAGCTTCTCTACTTCGACCTTGATCTGGAGTTCAAGTTCATGACGGAAAACTCAGGGAGCTTGTTTTACCGGTCGATGTTCTGGATCGATGTTAAGCTTATGAGTTACAAGAGACGTGTCCAACCTCGGCATCTAATCATAAGTCCAAGCAAACACATCAATGTACTCTCGAAGAAGAGAAATCAGTGCCATTCGTTCTTCTGGAGTCGTCATTTTGGAGATGAAAAGTGGTACGAGATTCTTCTCCTTCTAGTGCAAGGTTGACTTCCTCAACTTTTGGTCCCGCGGTGCGTGGTCCATCTTGGAGTGTTTCTGGGGATAGCTTGAGTTCGGTGGATTCTTAATCTTCAATGACATTGCACGTGGGGGGTTCAGGGCCACATGGAAAAATTTCTGACCCCGACCCCTCACACCGTCATAAATAGCGATACACAAAGCGTCCATCGGGGAGTTTGATTCGAATACACTCGGGAGAGGTATCACGGCGGCAACGTCTGGTGTCTCTTCTCAGGGAGAAAACCTCTTTTTGAGCATCTTTCCATTTCAGAACGGTAAGGCCGTGTGGTGATGCAAGCAGTGTGGCTTCTTCTTCGGAGTCAAGGCTATCGAAGAAATCTGCTTCTACCATATGGGCCTCATGAATGCCGAATGGTCGCAAGGTGCCGACGACAATGAATACCTTCTTTTTCTTGCTTGTGTTAACCTTCCCTTTCATACACTGATGGTAGGTGGAGGGTATGATACCGAACTTGTGCATCCATTTGTGTCTTACGAGGAGGTGATAGTATGTGTCAGCGTCGATCACATGGAATCTGGCCGGTGCTCAGAACTTTCCGAGGTGAAGTGATGTGGTGACGAACCCGATGGTCTATCAGATGTCATTGTCGAAGCCTGCAATATCGATGGCTTACGGGACAAGCTTTTCTTTGGGAATACCAGTGGCTTTGAAGGTAGCTAGTGGCATGATGTTGAGAGAGGACCCTCCATCGAGGAGGGCCCTTTTGAATTCTACCTCGTGGACTGTTGCCGCCACATACAATGGACAATTATGTGGCTGTGGGACCTGTATGTCTGTATCTGTGAAAGTGATCATCGAATCTGCTTCTTGGGCGGCACATCGTACAGACCCTAGAGGCCACGCATGCTTGCTAGTAGGTTTCTGTGACCCGTAGTATGGCTTTGCTGGCTTCGAGTCGTGCCACCTCGCAGAATCCGACTTGGTCAAAGAAACATCTGAATTTGGTGAGGTTCTTAACTTTTGATGCGATGAACTCCTCGGTACTGGTTGTGGATGGACTTTTGACCGTCGGATGTATTTCTTTTCTTTTCTCCTCCTCCTTGATGAGCTCGATGAGAGGGGGAGCTATTTCTACTAGTGCAAGCGCCTTTTCCTTGATAAACTGAATAAAAGAGGTTTTGGTGTGGGGAATCATGTGGAAAGAGACCATGTTAACAACCCCTTCGTTGTTCCTTTGAGGTTGGTGGGGTACTTCTTCGACGGTATCTGGCTGAGTGGTCATTACCAGTTCTCCATTTGTAATCTTCCTATAGAAGATGCCATGGAGGGCCCCAACAATCCTTGGTCACATGCTTCACTATCTGATGATAGGAGCAGTAGTTGTACTTAGCTATGTCGGCCTCGGTGGAAGGCCTGGCTGGTGGACGAAGGATGATTACGTCATCCCTTATCCACTTCTTGAGCACGGCCAAAACTTCTCTCATGCTGCAAGGGAAAGGAGTTGGCACCTATGTCTCATCTCTTTTGCGCTTATTATCGTTGTATTCCTTATCCTGTCCACTTTTTCGCTCTTTGGTCACAGCGGCGATTGGATACCGTCGTGGGGCTGGAGGACAAGAATCTCTGCTTGTCCTTGACGACGACACTGTCACGTCCTTAGCTAAGTTGCGTGTTGCAACCATTAGGTCCAAAAATGTTGGGAAAGAATGGTTGATGAGGTGGATTCTATAAACTCGGAGCATAGCATGAATGCAAAGTTGGACTAAGCTTTCTTCCGTTGTGTTGTCATGACATTCCATAGCCCGATCACGGAATCTGTCCATGTACTTGACTAGGTTCTCGATGTCACCTTAGGCTTCTCTAGATAAGGAGACGGTAGTCACTCTCTCGGTCACGCTAAAAAACTTAGCATGGAACATGGAAGCTAGTTAGACCCAAGACGTAACGGAACCTGGTTCCAAGTTGGTGTACCAGGTGTATGCTCAGTCAGTTAAAGACTTAGAGAACTCTCAAAGATGGAGATTTTCATCCTCACAAAAAGTTCCAAGGCTATTGAGAAACCTGGCCACGTGTTCCTTTGAGTTTTCTCATCTTCCATCGTATCGTGCAAAGTGCACGTTGCCATACCCTTCTGGGTAGGAGATGCTGGCCAACTTAAGGGGATAAGGAGGATGAGTGTCGAGTGGGAGGAAAGGTGACGGAGTCATCATCGCCTTTTCTCTTAGGAGTGATTCGACTTCTGCCAAGGTGACGAAAGTCATGGGTGGTTGCCTTTCCATTTTTGTGGCGATAGTAGGTGTTGATTCCTTTGCTGGCGTGTGGTGCTGATCGTTGACATCGGATATGTTAACCGATGTCCTGATGATGTTATCCAGCCCAAAGGTGCCGTTCGGGGCAGGTGATGGTCCTTTCTGAGCGATGGCTGCCAAAGTCTCAATAATGAGGCGATTCTGTTCCTCATGCTTTTGGAGATGCTTTTGTTGTCCCTCCATCTATTCAAGCCATCACAGAATATCGAGTTCGACATCTGCAGCGACGGATCCATGCGAATCATGAGTTTGAGACTGAGCAGGCTCCTCCCTACTAGGTTAATGCTTAGTAGGTTGGCATTTGACCCGGTAGGTTGGGCTTTGGACTTTTTGGGGCATCCAACTCTACTCTTAGGGGGTTGTTGCTCTCGCTCGCTAACCATGTTTTTGAGTATACCTCCCACTGTGGTCGCCAAAATGTGTGAGTTCTTTAGATAGTGTATGAGAGGAGGTATAACACGTAAGATGGTTAGTGCCAAGCGGAGCAACAAGTGAGGTGTGATGGAAAAGTAAGAGTGAGGGTTTGGTAAAATAATAATAATAATATAAATAGCCAATGATGGGACTTGGAGAGTGTATGGGTCGAGTGAGAATCGGAGTAGCCCCAAATAAGAGAGAGAGAGAGAGAAAGCAGTAGAGGGTTGGCTATTGGTTGGAGACTAGTGTATGGAAGGGAACTATTCTGTAAGACCAAAGAAAAGGTAGGGGAAGGTTGAGTAGTGGCTGAGCGTTGTGTTTTTTGGGGATTTTTGAGAAGGTGATGAATGTCTTAAGTGCTTAGAATCGTAGCTTAAGACTGGGTTAAAGCTTAAACTCTAGGTTGAGCTCGGGTTGTTGGATGTATTGAATGAGATGGGTATTTATACAGAGTTTGTGAGGTTCTTGGTACAGCTGGAGGTAGCTGAGTTGGTGTCTTCGGAGTGGTTCGTTTGTTTGAGGTGGTTAGGGTCATTAAATTGGGATGTGGACAAGGCGGTGTATTGTCGTATTGTCCTCTGATGGTGAACTAATGTCATTGGTTGGACAAAGGGAGACAAAGGGTGAGAAATACTATTGGTGCAGAAGATGCAGCGAGGGGGGAACCGAGGTTCTCTTATTGGTTCTAAGGTTTAAGTGGGGGGAAACATCGAGGCTTTTCTATTGGTTCGGCAACACGTATTGTCACTTGGAGCGACGACTCAATATTGTGTAGCGATGATTTTATTGGTGCAGAAGGTTAAGCATTGAGGTTCTTTGAGATCATGCTATTGGTTTGCAGAATGCTCAGCGAGGTTGGAGTGACTGGGCAGGGTGAAAGTCAAAGGTTTCAGCTGGTTTTTTGGATATGGGCCTCTCTAATTGGTTTTGAGGCTGGAGAGGCAGGGCACGTGATTGATGGTCACGTGTCTCTCTTTCTCTTTGGGACCAACCCTAGCTTTGCATGTGAGGCATTCAGATAGGGAGGTGCCTCTGGTTCCAGCCACCGAGCCATGAGCTCTCGAGTTCCCTGTGGACATGGCCACCCTTAGTACTGCTTCATGACCAAGGGTGGAGAATCCACGTGTAAGTGTGTGCTTGCGTGTAGTGCAGTGTTTGTGGGGAGTGTGGAGAAGAGATCCGTGGTAAGCTATGCTTGAGAGCGGGTGGTGGCTACAAGCGATGGTCGATTCTATAGCAATGGTAAATTTCATGGTGAGTGGTCATTCGATGCCATGGCCAATCAATGACACGAATGGTCATTCCAAGTGATAGCAAGCTTTGACCAGTGATCGATGGATTATCATTACTATTGAATATACCAGCCCAGCTCGAAATGTGTACAATCACATGGCCACAGCACCCCAGCCCCACTCGAAAGGTGTATACTATCCACTAGCCCCGCTCGAAATGGAATAGTATATTAGTGCACTAACTACATGACTATCTTAGTCTGGGCCATCACATGACCATAGCACCCCCAGCCCCGCTCAAAAGGTGTATACCATCCACCAGCCCAGCTCGAAATGAAAGAGTATATTAGTGCGCTAATTGTAGGACTATCTTAGTCCCAACCATCTCAACATACCACAGTTGTGTTTGTTTTTTTTTTTTTTTGTAAAACAACTTAAGGCCTTGACCTTATCAAACGATTATTCACATGAATTCAATATTATGCATCCATTGGACTATAGTATCTGCATAGATAATATGTGTTATGTACATGCAAAGACCTCATCTACTACTTGTCACTATGGCCAAACCACTTCGGTGCTTGGTTCACACCTACTCGTGTCCACACTACCAGTGTCGCCTGCACTTACAATAACACACGGGGAAGTATACAAAATGACAAGAATAATAACTATTTCAAAAATACGACAAATAGCAGGGACTATACTCAACCAGTACCATTTCACAATTTGACCGCTCACCCCAGAGCATCATACCAGGTTCTTATTAGTAACATAGCAGGAGCCACCTCCTCACTTGTCTCTTACTGTACTATATATGGACTGCATATATATAGATACACAAAGCTATGTGTGTATCACATACACACCACCTTTATTGACTAACCAAAATACTTTACATATATTTATATAAAAACCCCCATTAAATTTAATAAGCTCGACTTCAACTCTATAAAATTTAATAATAAACTAAAATAAATAAAATGAGATATATGGGTATTATGATATCCCCACCTTTTAGAAATTTCGTCTCCGAAATTAAAATGTAAATCATTTAGTAAATATTTGAAACAATTTTAAAAAAAATAATAATAATAAAACAAATCTAGTACTAAATAAATACATTCACTGACTCTCCCAGGCAATGTGGAACTATTTATCGTACCTATTTGTATCACCAACCTTGTTCATCACACCCCTCAGTCCCACACCCTGGCTGGGGACAGGCTCTGATACCATTTTGTCACACCCCGATCCTGTATAAATAAAATAAAATATCCTCATAATTCTTAACCAAACTAGCTCCCAAAATTACATGAGCAGTCTCTCATCTTTATTACTTTTCTTTCCTTTCTCTCCTCGTCTCTAGGCTACAACCCCCCCCCCCCCCCCCCCCCCCCCCCCCCTGTGTGTATATTTCTATTGATATATATTGGAAAGAGAGACTGCCTTTCCTCCCTCACTTGGTGACCAAATATCTATATCATAGTTATCTCCTCCCATGTAATACACAGACAAACAATTAACTTGGCCCCAAGGTCTTCTAGACTATTCTTCACACACAACCATGTATATACAATTGATCCGAATGTGGGCCATTCTTTGCCAATGCCTCTCATTCTTATCTTTCCCTCCTACCTCCTGCTACGTGTATTTGTAATAGTTGTCCATATTTACATGAATATTGATCTAGGAATTAGAAGATAAACATCCTCTTATTGGGTCTGTAATGGGTAGTATAAGCATTATTATTACTATTAAATGATATCCATTTGGTTTACTATAATGGACCAATGTGTCTAACAATCACCTAATTGAATTAAGCCTTATGTCCCAATCAATTGGGGTCAGCTATATGAACTCTTTAAGGGTATTAATATGTCAGTTGTTAACATATGACCTACTAAAACGTACCAATTAATGTTACACATGGGTCCCACAAGTGATGTGGATATTACGAAAGTCGCTTAAAAATATGGATTATCACAGTTTAACATGTCCAAAATGATGAAATTGCCATGTTGACATGTTGAGTTGCTTATATGCTTATTTGGATCAAAGGGTCTTAAGTGATAATCACCATTATTTAGCCCATATTTAAGGGACGTCATTCCTCAGAGAAAAGGGGATAAATTCCTCAAAGAAAAGGGGACGATGGCGACGACCATAGCGAATTGTCTTCGATCACACGAGAGTGTGTGATATCGCTTTTAAAGTGATGATAAAGTGAGAAAGGCCCAGAATCAAGGGTTCAATACGATGGTGATTGATTACTTAACACGCCGGCGACCATTTATTATTGTGAATGCTTAATTGGTATTTATGATACATTAAATACTCCAATTGCATGATTAGTATTACACTCACTGAGCGAAAGCTTAGTCGATTTTGTCGCTAATGACCACGCATGTTCGGACGAACATCACAATGAGAAGCGTTGAACTGTGGGGATTCTGGGATAGCCTGAGATTAATGGTTAATTTTTAATATGTTCATATGTAAATGAGTTTAGATGAGTAGTTATGTTCCTAGTGTTTGGAGTTTTGGAGATAAATGTATGTTTTGGTTTTATATTAAATCCTTGTAAAATGAATTATGGAGTTGTAGTCATCTTTAAATGGTTGAATGTGCTTGAATATGTATTAGGGGCATGTTCTTGAAGTTTAGAAAGTATTTTCAAGGGTTTTGGTGATGTTCTGGTATTTCAATTCTTGTTTAACAGGGTGAATGGTGCTGTAATAGGGTGGTCTCTGTCCAAGTACCATTCGATGATTTTAAAACTTTATATTTGTTTTATTGTTTAGTTGGTAGCTATGAAATAGGGAATCCGCAGGTATATTTTCAGCCTAACAGCTTTTACAGAAACATCATAACTCTTTTTAGAAAATTCGGATTCATGCGCCTTTTTTTTTGCGTTGGATCCGAGACTTGCAGGGCTATCTTTGATATAAAATTTGGGCACATTTTCTTAATGAAAATTTTACCCTTGTGCTGGTTTAAGCTAATGAATTCTTTTTATTATGTTTAACTCTTGTTTTATTGCTATTAAGGGGTGTTTTGTTATTGGTAATCCTCTGTTGCACGTGTCCTAACCCGCTGGGGCAGGTTGGGGTGTGACAAAAATAGAGAAAATACTAGAAACAAAGGCTTTGTACGATGAAGATAACCGAGAATAAGATACAAAATCAGAAAGAAGGTAAGGATGTTTAGAACGTATCCTAGTACCTTTTCGAAGTGCAATAGGAATGTCTAAATCATTACTAGAATCAGGAACAAGAGAGGAAGGAATACCTGGATCATCATCACTAGAAGAGATTGGCTAAAGTGAAGGAAAGGGAACAACTTCTAAATCTTCTGCCCCAAACCTCCTTCTCTCCTTCTTTCTAGAGTATGTCAACCACTCTTTACCTCTCTCTTCAATCTGAACTCCTGTCTGAACTCCTCATTCCTCTCTATTTCCTACCTCACTTTCTCTTGGCTCATCCCTCCTTTCCTCATTATTACCAATTAATGCTTCCTCCTTATTCGTTACCTCACTCTCTCTTAATACTTCACCTCCTTCCTTATTTTCCCTTGCTATTGTGTCTGTAAATGGAACAATAGTTGCAATAAGCATCTCTTCCTCACTACTCCATTTCTCCCACTGAAGAGATGACTGTGGAGACTGTTGCAATGAAAAGTATAAGGAAGTTTCATGGAAGGTGACATCCATGGATATGAACCATTTACGAGAAGGTGGATGGTAACACTTATACCCTTTTTGGGTAGGAGAGTAACCAACAAAGACACACTTAAGAGCACGAGGATCAAAAAAATTTTTAGAAGGGGAATGATCGTGAACAAAGCAAACACAACCAAATACTTTAGTGGGAATAACAAACAAGGAAGCTGGATTAAGAAGAACCTCAATTGGAGACTTTTTGTTAAGAACACGAGTGGGTAAACGATTAATCAAATAAGCAGTTAACACTACTTCCCCCAGTAACTCTTAGGAACTTGAGTATAAAACATCATAGACCTAGCAGTTTCTAATAAATGACGATTCTTCCGCTTAGCAACTCCATTTTGTTGGGAAGTATTTATGCAGGAAGTCTGATGAATCATGCCAAGTTCAGTAAAAAAAAATTCTGAAGACCACTATATATATTTCCCCCCCCCCCCCCCCCCCCCCCCCCCCTTTTGTCAGAACGGACAAATTTGACAATAGTACTAAATTGAGCACATATCATTTTATGAAAAAATTAAAAATAGAATACACATCACTTTTCTCTTTCATTAAATACACCCAAGTAGTACATGAAAAATCATCAATAAAAGTAGCAAACTACTTATAGCCATTCAAGGAAGGAAGATGGGAAGGGCCCCCAAACATTATAATGAATCAATTGGAAAGGAATAAAACTTTTATTGTAACTTGAATTAAAAGTGACACGGTGGTGCTTGCCAAGTTCACATGCTTCACAATAATTTTCTGAAACATTTTTATTATCTAATAAAGATGGAAATAAAAAATAAATAAAATGAAAAGAAAGATGTCCTAGTCTTTGATTCCACAACCACACCTCTTGGGGTAGAGTCTCCCTCAACGAATGATTAGCACTCCTAGGCATACTGTCTCCTTCAACATCACCAGGTAGCAAAAAAGAGAGACCATTCTTTTCCTCACCACTGCCAATCGTCTTCTTTGTGGAGAGATCCTGAAAGACACTATGAGTGGGAAAGAAGGTCACACAACAATTAAGATCATGAGTAATATGGCTAATATAAAGTAGATTAGTAGAAAAATTGGGAACATGTAGAACTGAGGACAATGACAGTGAATTTGAAGCATGAACAATACCTTTACCAGAGATAGGAGAGGGATTACCATCTGCTATTGTAACTTTATCCCTACCTAAACATGGAGAATAAGTAGAAAAGGATGTAGAGAGAACAATCATATGATGGGAGACACCAGAGTCAATGATCTATGGTCGTTGAGATGTAGCATTGAAAGTACTAGTAGAGTTAGTAACATTACCTGCGTGAGCACAAGAAGTAGAGGAGTTGGTAGGTGTGACCAGTTGTGCCATACTGCGTCTCAAGGTCTCAAGATCAGCACTATTAATCCCTCCAGTAGTAAGGGATGGAGAAGGTAAGAAAATAGATAACTCCTCTGAATGATGTGAATCTGTCCCAGTGGTGAAATGAGCCCGTGAACCACCTCCTCTGCCTCCAAGACGACCTCCCCCTCTCCCTCTAGACGAGGTTGGACGACCATGAAGTTTCCAACATGTAGCACAAAAATGTCCAGATTTATTATAATAATCACACCATTTATCTCTAATTTCGGTACCTTCTGAAAGATGTTCCTTACGAGAATTAACCCCTGGACCTTTCCCCATCGCTGACTAGAAGAGATTAAAGCAGACCTATCGGGTAAAAGATTTGGAAGCATGGATGATCGTCTACTTTTCTCATTTTGAACATGGGCAAATGCCTCTCGAAGGGATGGCAATGGCTCCATCCCGAGTACACAACTTTGAACCAGATCAAATTCAGAGTTGAGACCAGCAAAGAACTTGAAGATTCTTTCACTCTCAATATATTCCTTAAAGCTAGAAGCATCAGTGGAGGTGACCAGACAATAATTTTTTAAATGATCAAGAAGAGTCCACATAGTACGCAAATATGTAAAAAAACTGAAGAACAGATCGATCACCTTGAACTTCGGCATCAATACGTCTTCGAAGTTCATAAACCTCGGCCACATTTCCTTTCCTAGCATATGTCTGAGTGAGGGTTTCCCAAATGTCAAGTGCAGTCTCCATCTCCAAGAAGAACGCTGCAATACTAGGCTCCATTGAATGAACAAGCCAACTCATAACAAGAAAATTCTCAACTTCTCATTTACCATAGGTGGGATCATCACCACTAGGTGCCTTGATTGTGCCATCAATGTAGCCGAACTTTGCTCTACTCTGGAGCTAGAATGTGGCTGACTGAGACCACGATCTATAATTCTCGCCAAATAATTCTGTGCTAATTTTAGACCCAGGGTTCTCGGTAATGAAGGAATGCTTCTCACTACCTATAGGAGAACCCTTCACACCTAATTTCTCACTAGCGTCACTGTCCTTAGACATCTTTTAAGAATAACAATTGCTTACAGAATGAACAAACAAGGAAATGAAGGCACGCTAGTCGTTACAAGGACCGGGCTGGTGCAAAAAACTGTTTAATGACTATTCATGGGTCCAGAAACGGACCAAATCTGCGAGGAAGAGAAGCTGCGATCAGATTAGCTGAGTATGGAATAACCCAGGGCTAGGTTAAGAAAAAAATTGAAAGTAAAGGTTGAGAGATGACTGATCAGTCTAGTGAGACAGGAGTTTGAGTATCAATGGTGGTTTAGATAGATGATATAGCCACGATGGGTAGTCGCGAACTCAAGGGTTCCTGTTAGGGTTGCGACTGACCTTGGGTAGACAGCAGGGCTGTCGGTTTGGCTGGGAGACTGGTTAGAGCTCGGCGCCAGTGGTAATGAGTGATGATGGTGGCGGCACAGGTGGTGGTGGTGATAGTAATGTGAATCCCTACCTAGGGTGGCTCTGATACCATGTTGGAATAATTTTTCAGTAACAGGTTAGAGAGAACAATCGTTTCTCTCTTTGTTATATTAGACAGAAAGAAAGAAAGAAGTTAAATTACAACTTAGCCCTTCTAATTATGTACTTACCCATACAAAACCACATAAATGAAAGAAAGTAAAACTAAATATCCAACAGTTTCACCATCAATTTCCCTCTCTAGCTTTACATATATATATATATACACGCACGCAGAGTTGTATATATATACATACACACATGCATAATTAGATTTATATACATACATATACTTCTATATATACACACATATTTACCTTATATACATACATACATACAAAGAGATTTAGATTTATACATACATATATACATAATACACACATACTTATACATATGCACATATATACACTCAAGTTTAGTGGACAAAACTTAGTAAAACCTAACTTTAGTGTACGCTTAAGTTAGTCATACAGCACACACTGTGCCGTGAGAGCCAAACACCTCCCAAATGGCACACACAAAGTCGTGTCATACCCAAAAGGCACACCTTGTGTCGTGCCACTCCCAAACGGGACAGTGTGTGCCATTTGGACCTTTATTTTTATTTTATTTATTTTTATTTTTTATTTTTGGTTGGGTGTTTTGTTTGATGCAAAGCATTCATACGATGACACACTATGCCACCTAGATCAACATGGCACAGTGTGTCATGTGATGCTCACTTGGCCTTCTCAGTGTCGTTTGGATGTCAACACCATTGTTAGTGATTTTGTGCAGTACACTAAACTTACCAAAAGCTTTCCTTAAGTTTAATGTATGTATTGTGGATGCTCTAACAAGTTCAATGAAAAGGAAAACATATCCCTTCATAATGCTAGGATTCTCGAATTTATAGTCCGTCCTACTCTCACATATGATGAGAACCAAATTTGAAATTCAAATTTATGAACCAAAACTGATAATTTTCTTAGAGCATCTCCAATAATGAATTTGCATTTGCGAGATAAAATTTGTATTTTGGTTATTTAAATAGTGTTTCTAATTATTCAAATAGTTATTTTCACCAAGTCGAATCCAACAATAGTAGTCCAATGAGTAATCATTTAGTATTTAAGTTACTTTTCCTAAAAAAAACTAAAATTAAAAATTCTTAGAAGTTATTTGTGCCAAAAATATATGGCTAATAGTATGTAGACACGTGGAGGCATGTAAGGCTTAGCTTGTATGGCAATGGAGTAACAATGGTTCGACACATGGAAGAGTTCGGTACAAGACAGAAGGCGCGAGCAGTTACAACAAGTTGGGATGTTTGAATTTGAAGAATAACTGCCAGCACACGTAGAGAAACAAGATAAGGCAGTTAGAAGACACTCCAATTCAAATGGAGCGGTTACCTCGAAGATCTTTAAATAGAAGATGAAGTGAAGAAGGGACGAACACACAGTAATCCATACAAACACCCATTACAATCCACTTATGTATTTTACTTTCCCTTGCAATAGGAATAGGAAACACTTTGAAGTACCATTCGAGGTTGGGATTTGTTCTTTACTTTATCTTCAATAAAGTAGTTATTTCCTTGTTCAATTTCCTATTCCTGTTTTAAAAAAGAGTAATTGTATGCTTCCCAAATTTCTATCTCAAAAGTTCTTCTCAAATGATGTAGCAGTGTGGTCAAATAAATAACTTTCAATTACAATTTAACTGATCCCACTGTATTACATCTGGCCCCACTGTCACATCATTTGAGAAATTGTGATAGAAATGTGAGAAGCATAGCATTACTCTTTAGATGTTCTCACTGTATTAGATCTAGCCCCACTGTCACATCATTGAAGAAAGTACTTTTGGGATAGAAATGTGAGAAGCATAGCATTACACTTTAAATAATTTAGTCCATCGTAACTTAATTTGTTAGTTTAGTTTAGTTACTGATTCAATTCCACTTCATACTCTATTCTATCTCACACCATAAAAGTCTTTGGTTTTAAGACATTCGAATTGTTATAATTAGCCTAATTACGCGCATTTGGTTTTAATAATCACATTGACAAATATATATTGCTTGCACACAAATTACACAAATAGGCAAAAGAATTACTCCCTCCGTCCCATTTTATGTGTCCATCTTTTCTTTTTGGGATATCCCAAAATTGTTGTCCACTTTCCTAATTAGTTTGTAAATTTTACTTAGTTTCTCGAACTACCTTTCCTTACAATCAACACAAAAAAAAAAAAAAAAAAATTTGCAATAATTATTGATAATTATAAAAAGCAAGTGTAAAGAGTAATGCTAGATGCACTCCTAAATGCACAACTAAATGCATAACTCTGCTTAAAAATGTTGGACCTCGTGCTAAAAATGGTATACACAAGAAATGGGGTGTGCAGGGTGTGCAAGCTTTTCAGCACGAGGTCCAACATTTTTAAGCTGGGTTGTGCATTTAGTTGTGCATTTAAGAGTGCATCTAGCATTACTCAAGTGTAAATTCTTTTTATCTACTTAAATAATTAGATTCCCTAATATAGCCGCATAAAATAGGACTACAAATGTGTTGTGCTGCGGCAAAATGTATGAATAATGCTGGAGCGTGGAAGTTTGTGTGGAACAATCACAAGATCTGAAATCTCGTACTTTGGACTGTAACACGCTTTGCATTAAATATCTGAGATTGGTGGGGGGACCCATACATACATATTAGTACATACCCATCAATTGCAAATTTGGGAAAATCGACAGAAGTGAGGCCACGTGTTGCCGGCAAATTCGGCTGGTCTGGACTCTAGACACCAATCTATCTACGGTCAGAGTAGCAACTGGCAACACAACACAAGAAGGAGGATTTTGGTTGAAGAAAGGCAGGCAAAGAAAAACCTAGTTGCCATATCTATTCTCTGCAAGTTCTTCATAGCAGCTAGTATTAGTAAAAATTATATTTTGTATATGGGAATTCGATTAGATTAGATTAGATTAGTTTAGATTTTAGGGCTGTTGAGATCTGCTTTGGCAATGGTGGCAGTGGTATTGCCATTAGAAAGGGCTCTTCTACCCCTACCACTACACTCTTCTCAAGCTGCCGCTTCCGCTTCTTCCCTCCTCAGTTTACACTCACAACAAGGCCATAATAGCCATAATAGGCATCCTAAAAAAAAGTTGTTCTTCTTTGGCCCCTCACTTTCTCATCAACTTAACCCCCTTCCACTTCCACTTCCACTTCCACTTCATCCCTTCCACTCCCATGATGTTCCCCATCCTCCCCTACATCATCAGGTATGTACCCCCTTCCCTTATTTATTCCTTTTCTCTCTTCTCCTTGATTTTTCTTTTTCTGTTTTCTTTTTCGAACTAAAAAGAAACCTTATTCTTTTTCGTTGAAAAATCTCTGATATTTTCTCCCCATCTTTCAGAGAAAAAGTAGACATAATAAATTGTTATTGTTACTCGTTAATATTCCTTTTTTTTTTTTTTAAAAGGGGGGGGTGTGTGTGTGTGTTATAAAAATATGGTAGCTGGTAAGGGCAGGTGCATTTTTTAGTTTGGGCACCTCTTTTTAAGTTAAAAAATCAAATTTTTATCTTTTACTATAATTAGTAAGGGCACCTCACTTATTGTACTATATATATATATATATATATATGGGTAAATTGCAAATTACACTCCAATAGTTTAAGGGTTGTGACAGTTTGGTCCATATAGTTTCAATTTTGGCAATTTACTCTCTTTCCAGTCCTCAAATTGTGCAAAATCCACCCAATTACAAAATAAGCAAGGGTACAATGGGAATATCACATTATTTCTGGCTCAAAATGACCCCATAATCTATCCTATGATTTTTTCACGGAAGTTTTGTATTATAAGCTTAATTTTTTTATTTATTTTTATCAATTTCACTTTGATATTAGTGTACAAGTGCGTGTCCAGCTTTAAGTGTATCAGATTATTTAAAAGATTACAAGATATTATCATGTGGTTTAAAAGATTATAAGATATTATCAGATTATTATAAATTTTAAGTATATCAGATTGTTTAAAAGATTATAAGTTATTTATGGGATAGTGATGGTAACAGTGGTGGCGATCCACGGTTGTGGTGGAGACGCGATGGCAATAGTGGTGGTGGTGGTGGCAACGACGGCGATGGTGATGGTAATCGACGACGATGGTGGTGCTGGCCGGCGATCATCGCCGATGGTGATGGCGATGGCGATGGCGATCTTTGTCTCTCTCTCTTTCTTTCTCTCTATACACGTTTTCCTTAAAAAAAAAAAAAAAAAAAAAAAAACCTAACTATACACGTGGCATGTGCATGTCCATATGCGTTCCTTTTGAATGCAGAATGTCGGATAGTGCATGTGCGCGTGCTAACAATACACAAAAGACTCTTTTGGTCAACTAAATTTCGTTGGGCATTTCATTAAACTAGTTCACGGGTTAGCCCAATCACGTAAAAAGTATCTAATGTGGCACCTAATCCTAATTAACCCAAAAAAAAAAAAAAGAAAAAAAAAAAAGAGGAGGACTAAAACTTATAATAAGCTGAAGAAGGAAGAAATTAAGAAAGAAACAAAATAGGAATAAATAAATAAATACAAAATTACACTGATTTACGAAACTAGTGGAGTGTAATTTGTAATTTACCCATATATAGTGTACAATAAGTGAGGTGCCCTTACTAATTACAATAAAAGATAAAAATTTGATTTTTTAACTTAAAAAGAGGTGCCCAAACTAAAAAATGCACCTGCCCTTACCAGCTACCTAAAAATATGGGCCAGTAAAGAAGAGAAATTAGTAATTGATACGTTGATAAAACAATAGAGTATTTGTTTTTCATTTTGGAAGAAGGGTAATAAAAAAAAAAAACGGTTATTATTGTGATCTACTGTAGAGATCGTTCAAAGTGAAGAGCAGCAAGAGCTTTGAGCAATGGGATTCCTTGACTGCAAAGTTTTCGGGGGGTGCAAGCATTCCATTTCTGCTACTGCAACTGCCTCAGATCATACTCAATACCCGTAATCTTCTCTCTGGGAATAATTCCGCACTTCTTGCTGTTCCATGGCTGGTAATTCAATTTCAACCACTCGCTCCGTTCCTTTGCTTTTCTGGAGTATTTCGATTTTAATTTCGACTATATGGATAAACATATTTATTTGTATGTATGTATGTACGTACGTATATGCGTGTGTGTCTTTCCGAACCCCCCTAATTATACTAATATATACTAAATGAAAATAATGAATTTGATAACGGTAGGGGATGTTGACCGGATTGCTTGGCAATCTTTCGCTGCTCTCTTACTTTGCAAAGAAGAAAGAAACAGAGGCGATGGTGGTGCAGACATTAGGAGTGATATCAATATATGTTGTGATCGCTCAGCTTGCTATGGCTCAGGCAATGCCTCTCCCTCTTTTCACTCTCACTTCTCTGGTCGTGGCTTCTGGTCTCCTTTTGAATTTTATGAATTACTTGGGTTTGCTAAATGCTGGTATCTGGCTTTTTTGGGAAGATTTCATCACTGTCGGTGGCCTCTCTGTGCTTCCACAAGTAATGTCTAACCCCCCCTCTCTCTCTCTCTCTCTCTCTCTCTCTCTCACACACACACACACACACACACACACACACACACACACACACAAATTGAGAGTCCAGCACACACACCTCTGACATTCCGTATTTGTGTGCCTATACATAGGTTATGTGGTCGACATTTGTGCCATACATTCCTAGCAGTATTTTGCCTGGGACAGTAGCTTTCATCGTTGCAGTGGTCGCTGTTGTTATGGTAAGCTTGATATTCTACCTGTGATATTAAAGTTTTGGTTCATATTGATGCTGATATAGTTAGCACGCACACCCCCCTCCAAAAAAAAACCAACCAAAGAATAAGGAAGCCAATGATGCATGAATTGCAGATATAGTTAGTTGTCTGGAAACAATCCTCACCCCCCCCTCCCCCCCCCCCCCCCCAAAAAAAAAAAAAAAAAAAAAAAAAAAAAAAAAAACCAAAGTATGAGGACGCCAATGATGCATGAATTGCAGATATATTAATACTTCCGTAGAATTCTCTTCCTGAGGTAGAGGAAAAGAAAAACAATTCAAACAATCCATAGCTAGAATTGTGTATGCTTGTTATTTCCTTGAGTTCTCAGCAATGAATTATGATTTTTTTTGGCAACGATCTGATGATGTATATGAAGGACTCACAAAGGTTGAAGATCCACAAGACCTTGATGGTTGTGGACAAATACTGAGATTTTTCATACGGTTTGTTGACTCATTGGCTTGTTCATTTTTAGTGAATTCAATTTAAGAACTCCCTAATGTAGGACAACTTTGACAAACGTAGAATAAACCTGGTAAGGATAATTTTTTAGTGGATCTTTACTATAGAAAGATAGTAAGATTGTATTTTTTGAAAGGCAGTAGAAAGGAATAAGACTTGAGATGGAAAGAAAATGAAATTGACAGTCTTGGGGATGAGTAGGAGATATTGGCTTGATTCTCAAGTGGTAATTGTTGAGTTTCATTAGTTATAAATGTTTTATTTATTTTATGATTAGTATAGGGACTTGTGTGTAATTACTCGTTCTCTTGTTATTATAAATAAAGAGGTCTCACAGTTGTGAGATTAAGCCTTCAATAATATTGTGTAATGATATTCAACATGGTATCAGAGCCTCCCTAAATTAGGGTTCTGTCACCACCACCATCCGCCTACCATCCACCGCCACCGCCACCCTAACCTTAACCCTAACCCTAGCCGACCCAACGAGAATTTCATCGCAAAGTTACTGTTCATCGCGAAGTTACTGTTCATCGCAGCACTATTCATTGCAGCACTGTTCATCGCAGCACTATTCATCGGGTTACTGTTCATCGCAGCACTGTTCATCGAGTTACTGTTCACCGCAGCACTGTTCACGCAGCACTATTCACACCTAGCCGCAATAATTTTTTGAGAACATTATTTGCTCCTAGTTTGTTCGTCTTCGATCCGTAAGCGGATCTATGTTGTTTAATTAGATCGGATCATCTTAGGCTTCCCTTGACCACCATCCCTTGATCATCTGCATCCTTCATCATGTCAAAAGATGATGTGATATCCGAGAAATCTATTGCCGCCTCTTCAGGTTCTTCTATGGGTAACGAAAGACAATCGTACGTTACTGAGAATCCGGGTTCCAAAATCACCACTGCGTTGTTCAATGGTGCTAATTACCTCTCATGGTCCCAGTCGGCAACTTTATGGCTCCGTAGTAGATATAAATTCGGTTATGTGGATGGTTCAGTCAAGGCCCCTACTCGTGATGATCCGACATATCTCAAGTGGGAAGGTGATAATTCTCTTGTTATGAGTTGGCTAGTTCATTCTATGGAACCCGAACTTGCAGATCCATTCTTATCTATGGGCACGGCCAAAGATATTTGGGATACTTTAGCTGAAACATATTCCCGTCAAGGGAATGTTGCCCAAGTGTATGAACTTCGAAGAGCAATTCAGGACGAAGTTCAAGGGGATCGCACTACTCTCCAGTATTTCACCGCTCTAGGCTCTCTTTGGAAGCGACTTGATCATTTAATCACATTTCATCCCTCTAATCCAACTGATGCTACGGGTTTTCAGAAATACATTGAAGGGGAAAGAATCTTCAAGTTTCTAGCCGGTCTTAGGCCCGAGTTTGATCCAGTTCGTGGCCGTATTTTGGGTATTGTTCCCCTTCAATCTCTTCGAGAAGCTTTTTCTATTGTGTAAGATGAAGAAAGTCGCCGCTCTGTTATGTTGCCCTCTTCATCGACAGATAGGTCAGCCTTGGTATCCTCTAATCAACGGGGCGGCAAGGCCTTTACTCCTCCGAGAGAACCCCAGTATATAGGACGTGACACCAACAATAATAGACCTTGGTGTGATCATTGCAATCGTCTCGGACACACTCGCGAGACATGCTGGAAGCTTCATGGGCGTCCTTCCTTTCCCAGGGGACGTGGTGGTGGCCGTCATGGTGGTCGTGGTCCTCCACGAGCTCATTTGACTACTGACTTGTCTCCGTCTGAGGAGAAAGATATTCTTGCCTCAGCTCATCCATCGTCTTCTCCAGCAGTGGGAAACATCAGTAGTGTCGATATCGAAACACTCCGCCGTATTATGACTCAGTTGAACACTCCATCTGCCTCTACTTCCTTTGCCCAGTCAGGTATTTTTGCTAAGTTTTCACATGCCTTACATGCTGATTCTAGTCAACCATGGATTATTGACTCCGGAGCTTCCGATCACATGACCGGTCTTTCCTCTGTATTCTCTTCTTATACCCCAAGTTCTGGTAAAGAGAAAGTTAAAACTGCAGATGGTTCTCTTTCATCCATCTCTGGTAAAGGTGTCATTAAAATTTCTAATTCATTACCTTTATCTTCAGTACTTCATGTTCCTAATTTCTCTACTATTCTTTTATCCATTGCTAGGATTACTCATGATCTTAACTGTAGTATTACCTTCTTCCCATCTCATTGTGTCTTTCAGGATCTCTCCACGAAGAAGGTGATTGGCAGTGGTAGAGAGGAGAATGGCCTATATTTTCTGCTGCCAGAGGCAGCCACACAGGGAAACTTACCACAAGCAGCTCATCATATACAGAGAGAGACTATTCCTAGGGAAGCTTGGATATGGCATCAGAGATTAGGCCACCCTTCGTTTTATTTACTTCGTTTTTTATTTCCTTCTCTTGTCAGTAATAAAAGTGTTTCCAACATTTCTTGTGAGGCTTGTGAGTTGGGAAAACATCATCGTGCAACTTATAATTCTAGTTTTAATAAAAGTATTGTTCCATTTGCTATTATTCACACTGATGTTTGGGGTCCTTCTCCTATTATCACTCTAAATGGCTATAAGTGGTTTGTTACCTTTATTGATGACTGTACTCGCACTACTTGGGTTTATTTGATGAAGGATAAGAATGATGTTTTTTCCATCTTTAAATCCTTTCACAAAATGATATGCACACAGTTGTCAAGGTTGTTCGGTCTGACAAAGGGGGGGAATACATCTTTGGTGGTCTCACTCACTATTTTTCTGAACATGGAATGATCCATCAAACTTCTTGCACTAACACCCCTCAGCAAAATGGTGTTGCAGAGAGAAAAAACCGTCATTTGTTAGAATCAGCCAGGTCTATACTCTTCTCTATGCATCTTCCCAAGTCTTACTGGGGGGAAGCAGTCTTAACTGCATCCTATCTTATCAACCGTCTTCCTTCTCGTGTCCTTGGTAAGAAATCTCCAATTGAGCTTCTTACTAAGTCATCCTCCATTTTTCCCATTCCTCCTAAAGTGTTTGGTTGTGTGTGTTTTGTCCACAATCATTCTCCTTCTCGTCGGAAGTTAGATCCTCGTTCTATCAAATGTGTCTTTGTTGGTTATTCTCCAACTCAGAAAGGGTACAAGTGTTATCATCCTCCTACTCGTCGGTGGTATGTATCTATGGATGTCACTTTTGATGAAACACTTTCCTACTTTCAGTCCTCTCTTTCTGCTCTTCAGGGGGAGATAGACCAACAAGCAGAGCAGCCTACTTTCATTGTTCCCTTTCCTATATCTAGCGAGGAAGAGGGAGGAAAAAAAGGAAAAAGAGAGAATGAGGGAGAAAAGAGTGAGCAGGAAAAAGGTGAGGAAGAGGGAGAAAAAGGAGAGAAAAAAGGAGAGGAAGAGAGAGAAGGTAAGGAATTGTTAACGTATACCAAGGATAAGAGGAGACAAATTTTTGGGGCAGCAGAAAAAAGGCACATCTCTCCAATCCCGCTTCAATCGCCTTCTAGTGAAGATGATTCAGGTATTTCCTCTCCTTCTATTGCCAATTCTCCAATACCTGTTCTTGTTGATCCATCTGATGATGATGATTTAAACATGCCTATTGCCCTGCGAAAGGGAACTAGAGCATGTACTAAACATCCTCTTTCAAATTTTGTTTCATACTCCCATCTGTCTCCATCATATAGGGCATTTGTGTCCCAAATCGATTCTGTGTCTATCCCTAACCATGTTCAGGAAGCTTTGTCTAATCCTAATTGGAAGAATGCCATGGTTGAAGAGATGAAAGCTCTTCACAAAAATGGGACGTGGAAATTAGCAGAGTTACCTCGAGGTAAAAAGACGGTAGGATGCAAGTGGGTATTCACCGTGAAACATAATGCGGATGGGACTTTTGAGAGATACAAAGCCAGGCTTGTTGCTAAGGGCTTTACTCAGACATATGGGGTTGATTACCAAGAGACATTTGCCCCGGTTGCAAAAACGAACTCCATCAGGATCCTTCTGTCGCTAGCAGCAAATCTGGAATGGCCCTTGCATCAGTTTGATGTCAAGAATGCATTTCTACATGGTGACTTGGAAGAAGAAGTGTATATGGATATTCCTCCCGGGTTTGAGGACAGTAAGACACAAGGTAAGGTATGTCGCCTCCAGAAATCCTTATATGGCCTCAAGCAATCTCCTAGAGCCTGGTTCGATAGATTTTCTCAAGCTATGATACGATATGGTTTCAGACAAAGCCAAGGCGATCATACTCTCTTTATCAAGCATTCATCACAAAGGAAATTGATTGCTTTGATAGTCTATGTAGACGATATAGTTCTCACAGGCGATGACTTAGTTGAAATGGAACAGTTGAAGACCTATCTTGCCAAGGAGTTTGAAATTAAGGATCTAGGAGATTTGAAATATTTTCTTGGAATAGAAGTGGCACGCTATAAGGAAGGGCTGTTTATATCCCAACGTAAGTATGTCCTGGATCTCCTAAAGGAGACAGGTTTGCTTGGTTGTAAAGCAGTTGATACTCCCATGGATCCAAATATGAAGCTCAGTGATGATCCCAGTGGAGAACCGGTTGAAAAGGGAAGATACCAGAGACTAGTGGGCAAACTTATCTATTTGGCTCATACCAGACCGGATATCGCTTTCGCTGTTAGTGTGGTAAGTCAATTTATGCATGCTCCTAGACAACTCCATCTTGATGCTGTGTTTAGAATTATGAGATATCTTAAGTCAGCCCCAGGGAAAGGGCTGTTCTTTGCCAAGAATGGTCATACACTTGTTGAAGCCTACACCGACGCTGATTGGGCAGGTTCAGTGATGGATAGGAGATCAACTACGGGGTATTGCACATTTGTGGGAGGTAATTTGGTCACATGGAGAAGCAAGAAGCAAGCAGTGGTAGCAAGATCCAGTGCAGATGCCGAGTTTAGAGCTATGGCACAAGGAGTATGTGAATTATTATGGATTCAAATAGTTTTGACTGATCTGGGGTTTGGGCCAAAGGACTCTATGAAACTGTACTGTGATAGTAAATCAGCCATTAGCATTGCTCATAATCCGGTCCAACATGATAGGACAAAACACGTGGAGATTGACAGACATTTTATAAAGGAGAAGTTAAATTGTGGAAGCATTTGTACTCCATTTGTCAAGTCTGGGGAGCAGCTAGCAGACGTTCTTACCAAGAGTCTAGCAAGTCGTTCGTTTCACTTTATCCTTAGCAAGCTGGGAATGAGAGATATCTTCGCACCAGCTTGAGGGGGAGCGTTGAGTTTCATTAGTTATAAATGTTTTATTTATTTTATGATTAGTATAGGGACTTGTGTGTAATTACTTGTTCTCTTGTTATTATAAATAAAGAGGTCTCACAGTTGTGAGATTAAGCCTTCAATAATATTGTGTAATGATATTCAACAGTAATGTACAGAAAATTTTCAGATGTAGTTGTCAAAGAGCTTTTTAATGAATGAGCTAAAGGTTTTTGGTGTTAAAACAAAGGTCAAAGGGTAGGCTAATGGGTTAAAGTTGATTAGGGCTTGCTAGAGGGAGGTTTTAGGATTAAAATAGGGTTTGTTCTGCGGCTATGTTTAGTAACTCGTGAAAAGTTCTTGATACACGAATGCAATGTCAAAATTGCAAAAACTCAACTCTTTGCAATGGAATACATACATAAATAGTCATATGATGTAGGGTATACCTAATTCAACTAGGATTACAACTTTACAAGTTACAAAGAGGTAATTTAGAAACTTCAACTATTAGAAACAATAGAGTGTAACAAAGAAATAGATTGTATTGATACGAATCAGATAGGTTACATGAAGGGCTTATAAATAGCAATATAAAGAAAGGAAATAACTAAAATGCCACTAGGATGACATCACACATGACCTAAGCCCTAATATACTAAATGACTAATTTATCCTCTAACATAAACTATTCCATGTAGAAACAATTAGAGCAAAACTAAGAAGACCAATATAGTCTTCTCTCTTTTATTATATGTCAACAACAAACTATTACAATAATACCATTAGGTAGAATAACAAAAGAAATAAGAAAATAACATAACATAAAAAAATAAACTAACACTCCCCTTTAAGCTGGTACAAAAATGTCTCTTAAACCCAGCTTGCTAAGAGCGAAATGAAATGGCCTGCTTCCAACTCCTTTTGTGAAAATATCTGCAAGTTGATCCCCGGTCTTCACAAATGGAGTACAAATCACACCACTATTAATATGTTCCTTCATAAATTGCATGTCAACCTCCACATGTTTAGTCCTATCATGCTGCACTGGATTATGAGCGATGTTGATTGCGTTTTTATTATCACAATATAGCCTCATAGACTCACGGTGATCAAGTTTCAACTCAGTTAAACAATAACCTGATCCAAAGTAGTTTACGAACTCCTTAAGCCATAGCTCTGAACTCAGCCTCTGCACTGGATCTAGCAACCACATTCTGCTTCTTACTCCTCCAAGTGACAAGGTTGCCACCCACAAAAGTACAATAGCCTAATGTGGACCTTCTGTCAGTTACAGAGCTAGCCCAGTCTGCATCTGTATACGCTTCCGCTCTAAGGTGGTCATGTCTAGCAAAAAACAAGTCCTTACTCAGAGTGGACTTCAAGTAGCTCAAAATCCTGAATATGGCATCTATATAAGTTTCACGAGGAGCATGCATGAACTGGCTAACAACACTGACATAAAATGTAATGTCTGAACGGGTGTGTGAAAGATAGATGAGTCTTCCCACAAGCCTCTGATATCTTCCTTTATCTGCCTCTGCTCCAATACTATCATCACTAAGTTTCTGATTAGAATCAATTGGAGTATCACATGCTCGGCTTCCAAGCATTACAGTCTCCTCCAACAGATCAAGTACATACTTTCTCCGAGAAATAAAAATTCCATGTCTAGATCTAGCAACTTCAATTCCCAAAAAATACTTATGAGCTCCTAAATCTTTTATTTCAAACTCAAATACCCATTTAACTTTTTCATCTCTTCCATATCATCTCCAGTTAGAACAATATCGTCCACATACACTATCAAGGGAGTCACTTTACCCAGCGATGAATGTTTAATGAACAATATATGGTCAGCTTGACTTGACTTTGTTTGAAACCATACCTGATCATCGCATGTGTAAACCTCTCAAACCATGCCCGTGGAGATTGTTTCAGGCCATATAATGACTTTCTGAGTCGGCATACATTCCCTTCAGTCTTAGTGTCCTCAAAACTAGGAGGAATATCCATGCACACTTCTTTATCAAGATCACCGTGAAGAAAGGCATTCTTCACATCAAATTGGTGAAGAGGCCATACAAAGTTGGCTGTCAATGACAGTAGAATCCTCACAGAATTCATCTTGGCAATTGGAGCAAAAGTCTCCTAAAAATCATCAATCCCATATATCTGTGTGAAGCCTTTGGCAACAAGTTTGGCTTTGTACCTCTCAACAGAACCATCTGCTCTATGCTTCACAGCATACACCCACTTGCTTCCCACAGTCCTTTTGCCCATAGGTAAACTCATCAATTCCCAAGTACCGTTCTTACGAAAAGCTTTCATCTCGTCGAACATTGCAGGTTTCCATTTGGGGTCAGCAAGAGCATCCTCGACATGGTTAGGAATAAACACAGAAGGAATTTTTGAACGAAAAACTCTATATGTAGGAAACAAGTGAGAATAAGACACAAAATTGGAAATAGGATATTGGGTACAAGCCCTAACACCTTTACGTACTGCAATAGGGATATCAAGATCAGAATCAAACTCAATAGGCACAAGTGTATACGAAATATCAAGAACAGAATCAAGATTACCTTGGTCCTCAACACGAGAAGGAGATGTCAATGGAAGAGTAGAGGGAGCGGTTTCTTTACACTTGGATTTACTCCATATACCTTTTGAATAAAGCAACAACTCCTTCCCTTTTCTAGTTGGAGTATGATTACCTTCATTTTCTTTCTCATTTTCAACTTCATTCTCCCCCTCATTACTCTTTCTCCTCTCATTATCAAGTCAATCTCCCCCTCATTTTCAACTTCATTACTTCTTCTCTCATTATCAACTACAATCTTCCCCTCATTTTCTCCCTCATTACTTCCTCTCCTTTGTATAACTAGAACAGGGAGAGTTACTTCTTCCTCATACCACTGCTCCACCTGAAGAGGTGACTCCAAACTAGATGAAAACTGAAAGTAAGACTGCGACTCATGGAAAGTGACATCCATGGAGACAAACCATTTTATAGAGGGAGGATGATAGCAGCGGTAACCTTTATGGGTAGGAGAATATCCCACAAAGACACATTTGATAGATCGGGGGTCTAACTTTCCCCGACAAGGAGAGTGGTTGTGGACAAAACAAACACAACCAAAGATACGAGGAGTAATAGAGAACAGGGGAGATGTATTAGAAAAAACTTCAATGGGTGCCCTTTTGTTCAAAACACGAGTAGGGAGACGGTTAATGAGATAAGTAGCGGTTAACACAACTTCACCCCAATAGGATTTATGTGTATTAACCGTAAAAATCAAGGAGCGAGCAATATCAAGCAAATGACAATTCTTGCGCTTCGCCACCCCATTTTGTTGAGGGGTGTCGGTGTAAGATGTTGATGAATAATCCCATTTGAACAGAAGTACTTGGCCAAACCCAAGTCTATGTACTGAACCTCTTGATCAGAAACTTTTAGACTAATACCTAACTATGTACACACCATTTTATGAAAAGCTTTAAAGATGGAGAATACTTCCCTTTTTTCTTTCATCATATACAACCAAGTTGTACGGGAGTAATCATCAACAAAAATGACAACCATCTATGACATTTCAAAGATAAAACACGAGAAGGAACCATGCATCAGAATGAACTAAAGTAAATGGAACTGAACGTTTATTAATACTTTGTCACAACTCAAATCCACTAAGTATGGCACCAGGGTACGTGACATGCCATCGAGGCCTGACGTATGTTAATAACGTTCAAAAACGGGTTTTTAAACTCTCATTTAAACCACATTTGCAAGTGATTAGCCCCAAGGGTATAATAGGAATTTGAAATTTTGAGTTAGATTTTATACCAAAAGATAGCTGTTTGAGTCTAGGTTCTAACGTTGAAACGGTGCATGATTTCAAAATTCCAGAAAAAGTTATGTCCGTTTCCGTAAAAGCCGTTGCTTTGAACCAAATAAAATAGTGTGTATTTCGATCGATCGAAACAGTTTCTATCCACAATTCTAGCCATGAGCATCTAAGCAATCAAAAACATGTTTGAATAGCAAAAGCACTTTCCAAAACCTTTCATACATGAACATAAGCGTCTTATACATCAAGTCCTACACATGGTCTCTTAACACAACATCATTTACAAGTCCTTTAGTTCCAAACTACTACAACTACGCCATATATATACAATATGCACATTAAACACTTGCTCTCCTCTTTCTTCCACTATTTCTCTTTCTCCTTCTCTTTTCTTTCACCTGAAATGGTTATACAATAACCATATGAGCTGAAGCTCAGTGATAATATGTTCTTTGACATAAATTTGTGTATATCATTTAACCACGTGATATGCAATTCAATGTAACATAATGAATCACAACCAAGTAAGTATTTATCTCCAAAGCTTCTTGTTCTTCTCACTATCCCGTGCCCGTAATGGCACCCTTTATCCTTGTTCCGAGCTATCCAATACCTTATACAAGGCGTATTGAACACTCAAGCCTTAGAAGGCTTTTCTACACTCCCTTTTGGAGCTTTCTCTTTGTAGTGATAGAACAATTGCTTCTTCAACCACATAATCACATAAACATGTTTCCAACAACATCATCCCTTCTATCTCTTGCACATGTAGTCAATCATGATATACACGCATGTTCATAATTCATGAATTGAAAGTAAATCATTTATATGCCACAATTTCATTACTTGAAAAGTTTCCTCAAAGATAGAGGTTACTCACCGTGCTCTAGATATAGAATTGATAAGATATAATGCTCACTTTCAAACTCCTACAAGTCAAATAAGATATCATAGCATATCATTATGAATTCTTCTAATTAATCCATCAAAACTCTATGGAAATGAAATTAAATCACATAGAAAGAATCCTCTTACCCTTAGCTTCTCAAGTCTAGCTTCAATTTGAGATAGAAATCTCCCTAGCACTCTTTCCCCTTTTGGTTTCCTTCCTTTCTCTCTTGTTTTTCCCTTTCCTCTTTGCACCTACTTGCTTGTGTAGAGACAAGCACCTCAAAAAGTTGTACATCTTATTTAACTAGTTATTCTTCCATTTCTCTCTCTTGTCCACTTGAATACACACGGACTTAGCCAAATATAGCCCAACACCTCCTACTTGACCACCTACTAGGCCACCTACTAGCTTAGGTAATATAAGTTGTACCTTGATTAGGCTAATTAATCATCATTAAGCTACTTAATCTCAATTAGACTAATTAATCTTGATTAGGAAAATTCTACCAAATTCTAGAGATCAAGTCTTCGAAATTACACTTTCGCCTACTATATTTCTTACTAATTACACAATAGCTCCTCTAGTTCTGGTGAATTGCTAATTCACCTACTAGTTAGGAAAATGTATTCTTTTTACTCCTATCATTTATGTTGTTGTCTAGCAATTCAACATTTAACATCAAATATGTATCCAATGCAAGGCATAAAATAATTCCATGTCTTTCAAAATATGGAAATTCCAAATAGATTGCCATGTGTAACACATAACATGAGTTTATCAACTCTTAATTTCCTTCCATCACTTGATAATAAGATTAAGTACGCAAATCGCATAAAGATTCATGTCATTACCATATAATGCACATTAAAATGTCATAATCACATGTCAAAATGTTGGGATATTACATACTTGGAGCAAAAGAAGCTCTATGATGTTTACTAAGTTCACATGTTTCGCATAGAAAGTCAGAAACATGTTTATTTAAGACTAATGGAAACTAGAAAACAACCAAAGGAGATTGAATGTCAATCAGAACAGCAGATGGGTAAGAAATTTGGGCAGTGGCTGTCGACTAGGGCTTAGAATAGCATGGGGGCTGCGGCTGGGCGAGGGTGGGCTGGGTAGGGCTGGTGGAGGCTGCGGCTGGTCTAGGTTGCCATCAGGGAGGCTGCGGCTGGTTGGGTTTGGGGTCTAAGAGGCTGCGGCTGGTTGGGTTTGGTGTCTATGAAGGTGGCGCAGGGAGTGGTGGTGGTTGGATGGCTGGTGGTGGTGTTTCTCTCTAAGAGAGGCTCTGATACCATATAGACACAATTAAGGCAAAACTAAGAAGGCCAATACAATCTCTCTCTTTTATTATATGTCAATAACAAACTATTACAATAATACCCTTAGGTAGATTAAGAAAAGAAATAAGAAAATAACATAACATAAAAAATAAACTCTTAACATTACAGACCAACTAGGACTCCAAAGTAACATATGGTAATTTGACCTAAATGTAACCCATGGAGCATTACACAACCCATCTAAAGAAAAAAAAAAAAATTTATCAAAATACCCTGGACTTCTATATCTAGCAGATACCAGTATCATATTAGTGAAAATGAACCTGAATTAAGATTTAAGACTCAATTCGCTAACAGACTTGACGAGTCATAGTGAAAAAAAATTGTCCATGTGAACTTTTCGACTTGTTTCTTTTCTTGTTAAGCACCTCACTCTGTTGGATAAAATGGATGGAAAAGAGGAAAAGAAAAATAGCAGATCTGTGTTATTTCAGTTGAACTTCGGTGATTCTATATTTAAGTTTTGTATGTTGAGTCACCAATCTCCAAAAGCTTAAGTTGTTAAAGAATGGGCCCAACAATGTCTATCAAGCTTCAACAATTATGAGTCAATATAAATTGGCTGAAGGAGTCCCTCTAACAATGCTTAGGAGAACTGGAATTATCAAAATGGGCAGTCCTGAGCCAAATCCTGTTTTCCGAAAACAAACAAAAGTTAAGAAGGCGAAAATCAAAAAAGGATAGGTGCAGAGACTCAATGGAAGCTATTCTAACAAATGGAGTTGACTGCCTTGCGTTTGCGTTGGTAGAGGTGAAATCAAAGTAGGCAATACAGTAGCTGGAAGACATGGAAATAAAGGTATCATTTCAAAAAATTTGCCTAGACAAGATATGCCCTATTTGCAAGACGGAAGACCTATTGATATGGTCTTCAACCCATTAGGAGTATGTCACCACCACGAGGTATAGTTTGCCTCTTCCAAGAACTGCAATGAGATCCTTTACTATTCAAGGGAATGCAATTCAAAAAACAATTTGGCTTGAAACAGTCTCCTAAGGAGCCTTGCTGCTGTTGAATTTTCAGTGATTTTGTAATCCCTTATGCAATGACTATTTACTGCATGCAAGGAATCATCTTCACAAGTTTTCACTTGCTCTTGTGCCAAATTTTAAGGTGCCAAGAATGAAGATTGATCCTGACTTGGTGATTTACTGCATGCAAGGAATCATCTTCACGAGTTTTCACTCGCTCTTGTGCCAAATTTTAAGGTGCCAAGAATGAAGATTTATCATAACTTGGTGAAATCTATGCTACATGGACTCGGATGTGCATAAAGGGTGCGGGTGTGTGTCTGGGTGTCGGACCTCTCTAAACTCCAAATCGTAGGATACAGGGACTCAACTGTCCAAATGTTGGATACGAATATGCAGCTACGTCCTAAACATATAGAACGTATTATATTTCATATGATATTGGAATATGTGATGTTATATTTCTTTATGTTCTAATACTAGAATTTAATTAAGTGGTCTCTCTCTCTCTCTCTCTCTCTCTCTCTCTCTCTCTCTCTCTCTCTCTTCATATGAAATGCTTGAAGCTCTTCTTTGCTATGTATTTTTGAGGTTAGTCATAATTTTTAAACATCGTTTGTGGAGGATTTAAGTGTCTGATTTGGAGTATAGGTATCGGACACATTTTTTGCGCCATAATGTCGAATCCGATGACAAGGGTACCTTGGGGGCAATATAAGAATCGGTGTAACATAGGATGAAACCCTTAGATTACCATTGACAAATGGCAGTGGTGATAAGACAAAATAATTGTAAATTATTGATGAATTTGTTTTGTTTATTTGCTCATGAATGCTTCCATGGCTTGAAGATTAAAATATCCTCATTTATTGCTGCAGCATTGCCATTTGGTTTAAATTTTATGCGTTGATGCCTCTCTCTCTCTCTCTCTCTCTCTCTCTCTCTCTCTCTCTCTCTCTCTCTCTCTCTCTCTCTCTCTCTCTCTCTCTCCGTGTGTGTGTGTGTGTGTGTCTTTCTCATCTGCTTTAAACACTTGGTTAGAGTAAGAATACAGATTTTCCTCTTCTATAATCCTGCAGCTGCTAACACTTTGCAGGCACGAATTGGCAAACTTTCAGAGAAGGGCATCAAATTTATTGGAGCAGTATCAGGATGGACAGCCACACTTCTCTTCATGTGGATGCCAGTTGCACAAATGGTATTGCTGTACTCCGATTGCAATATGTGAAACTTCAAATTTTCTTTAATACAAATTTTCTTACAGATTTGTGGTTTCTATTCAGTGGACAAACTTCCTGAATCCTGATAACATTAAAGGATTATCAGCTTTCTCAATGTTGCTTGCCATGATTGGGAATGGACTTATGATACCACGTGCACTCTTTATTCGGGACCTTATGTGGTATGCATTTTCTCCCCATCCAATCCTTCCAACCTTTCTCTCACATGCACTCTTTATTCGGGACCTTATGTGGTATGCATTTTCTCCCCATTCAATCCTTCCAACCTTTCTCTCTAATATGACTACATGTGGATCTAGTTTAATGTGCCATATAGAAGATGAAGTTAAATGCTACCTTTTATTGTAAAATTTGAGACATTTTTTCCTTTTGATTTCAAATAAACCATAATAACAATAAAAATACAGCAAATATAATATATAACATTTCTTCTTCTACCCTATCAGAATTTTCTCGCACACAAGGTCCATACACCCTCACATGTGTACTGTGTTTTCTATAATTACTATATATATATCAGAACAAGAACTGCGAAAGGTTCTTTTCGTGCCTTACTGGATCTCTTGTAATTTATAGTTTTCAAATTCCTCTGCCTTTGACTGTTTGACATATGAATTTCTTAGTGTGGATTTGAATCATGTCTTTTTGCTATAAATTTAAGCGATCTGGTATGCATAAAAATAGACATTCCACTAATGGAGTGGCAATAATTATCTCCCATCTTATGGACCCATTACTATGTTTCGTCATGAAATAACCAAGTCCAATAGAAAATATAATTGAGGAAAACAAGATTAATAAGAACCAGGGCCCCATCTCTCTCTGTCTCTCCATAGTTTTATTATAAATTGTGACCAACAGAACCGTGATAAGTCCATAAAACAATCTTATTTTTCTGGCCCAACTGGAGGTAAACATTAAAAACTTAGCTTCTTCAATGTATATGAAAATTTAATCGTGTTCTACTGGTCTTAACATGATTATGATTGAATCCTTGGTCTAGAAAAATTTATGTTGAAGGTGGATGGAATCTATTCAAGTAAAATTGGGGGCCCATAATCCATTTTGCCCCAAGAATTGTAGTTAGATAGGTGTTTGGGTAGTTTCAAAGTGAAAGCAGCTCTTATTCCCTTTTATAGCAATTTTGTCGCAATTTTTGAAAGCTGGTAAGGACCAGCTTTTGGGTCAGAACGGAAATTCGTGCATTGACTATTCCAGCAAACAATCCCATTTGCCCCTGAACAAAATGGCTAATTACATGCTTTGCCATTGCTCTGATGCTAGTGGACAAACTGTTTGGGAAAACTGAATTTTCTCTTTCAATACTGATTAGCAATCCATGTGACCATGTGTATGGAATTTTATGTAATTATTCTCAAATTTTCCATGTGTATTACATATCAATACAAAAATTATTTATTTAATATTTTTTCTTAAATTGCTATTTAGTTAATTAAATTTTATTTATAATTAATAATATAGATTAACAAAAAAAACGAACTCTGCATGCACAAAGGCAAAATTGCTTTTGGACATTCAAAATAACTTTTGCATATATGTAACCAAACACTTATATAATATATTCTGCCACCATATCCACTTTTACAATACATTATCCAAACACCACAAAGCTCCATAATCTATTCTGATAAAGCAATTGCAAAGCTAGCGCAATCACAAAAGCTTAAGCTGCCCCAAACAAGCTCTTAGAAAGCAAGATATACTAGGAACGACGAAAGGGTATGGGAAAAGTTAGAAAAAGGGCATTTAGCATTGTTGGTCCCTCCTAAGCAAAGGTTTTTGCAGGGTTTGAACTAATTACAACCGCATTTTTCGCATTATTGGTTAAGGTGGCTATTCTCAACATAAGCATGCTTGATAATCCAAGCTTTAACCATTGAACCTGTAAATAGTAGCTTTTCGTGCTTTTAGGAATTTAAGGAATGATTATTCCCAACTCACAAATTAAGATGTGTATTCTGGTAGTCAAGGAGAAAATGCAACCACTTGAGATGTAAGAGGGATCGATCAAAGACTGTTTTAAACAAATGTGAAGTTGTTGCTAACAATAAGTGAAAGACTGAAGTGGGAAAGTCGTATGCTTCTGCAGCAAATTATCTATCTGGTGGATTCACGGGCAAATGGAGCATTATGAAAACATACTTGTGATCATTTTGACATAAAGTCCATGTTATGAATACACAAATTACGCAGAAGGGCATATACTTTATGGGTAAATTATCTATCTGGTGGATTCGCAAGGACCATCTCTAGTTGCGATCATTTTGACCTGTACTTAGACTCCGTTTGGCTCGTGGATTTCGTGAGGGAAAAGAAAATATAACAAAGAGGAAAACACTTTTCTTTGTTTGGTTAATAAGGAAAACAACGAGGAAATAGGAAGAAAAAGAACATCTTGTGGAAAACAAATTAAAAAATTTAAATTGTGACCCCTTTTCCTTCCTCTTCCTCGAACTCTGTAGGATTTGTATTTTTTTTAAATTCCGTATGTTATTTATGAATGGAGTATAACATAAGGGAAACACTAGGGAAAAGGAATTTCCCTAGTCATTTTCCTTTCCTTTTCCTTTTCCTTCTCAAAGTCCGTAAATCAAACAGAGCTTTAAAAGTTCATGATCCTATTTAATACACAAATTCAACATATGGAAAGGACTCTGTTTATATCGAAAATATGGAACTTACTCCCAAATACCTTGTGCTGTATGGGCATGCAACATCTCAACCTCAGGGGAGCTCCAGGGTCATCTTGGGTGTCCTGTTGGAACTAGTGATTACAAGTAGTGGTACCCTAAGGCTTTGTTTGGTTCATGGATTAGGTGAGGGAAAAGAGAGGGGAAAGAAAAAATGGATGGAAAACTAGTTCCTTTTACCTTACGGATGGGACTAGTTTTCCATCTTGTTTTCCTTTTCTCTCTCTTTTCCCTCATGAAATCCATGAGCCAAACAAAGCCTAAAAGTGGAGGAAATATTCTCTTATAATTATTACATGAATGGCACTGATGTAAGATTTAGGCTTAGAGAAGCCGTCAAATTAATAGGTCCCAACACGTCGACTGCATGCCCTAGTATAACCTTTCCCGCAGGACTTCCACAATAGATCCAGTGCGCTTCCTTTGATGCTACTACCACTACTGGAACTTGCTAGCTTGTTTCGGTTACCTATTGAATTTCTATTTATTTATAGCAAGATGAGTGGAATTGCAGGACAAAATTCACAACTAAGGCTTAGTTTGGCCCCCACGTGGCTTTGTAAAAGGAGCTTATGAAATTTATTACTAAGTTGTTTGATAATTTAATACAAGTGACACGCTACTCTTCAAAAAGACATCATGAAACCAAAAAGCAACCTTGAGTTTTTAAAAACTTCATTCTATAGCTTTTAAAAGCTCCCTCCCACCCCCAAAAGCCCTAAGTTCAATTTTTGTAAAGCTCATAAACTAGTTACCAATGAATTAATACCACGACGAATGCACCGCATATGATTCAACGATCATTCTCATTCTTTCTCTTCGTCTTCTTCCTCTCTCTTTCTCTTCCTCTCTATTTCTTTATTCTCTTTTCTCTCCCTCTTTCTCTTTCTCTTCTTCTTATCTTCCCTTGGTGGCTAGGGTTGAGATAGTAGGGGTGAATGTATTGTTGGGAGAACTAATATAGGGTTAACAAGACATAATCCCGTTTTTATTTTTACCCCTTCATAAAAATACATCATATGACCCTAAAATGCATTGCAAAGTACTAAAATGAGTTACCCATTGGGTACCCATGACCCAGGTACTTAATTCTTATGTTAAATACATTGTTTAGAATATTTACGGGCCCTGTAAACACTGCTAAATTATAAACACATCAATTCTTTAAAATTTAAACTTACACAAATTTATCCCATCACTTAAGTTTATAAAAATATTCACATCGTAATTTGTACTAAAAAAATTAATACACATAGATATATAACCATAAACATAAATACCGATAGCTAATTTATCACATATAAAAATTCGGGTGGCCACATTAACATATAAAAATAAATATTTATATCTTGAAAATTACGGGGTGTTACAGGAGTAAATCCACAGTGAATCAACATAAGGCTTTCTTCAACCCACATAACACATAATCACATAATCATCTCAACATGGCAATCCTTGCAAAATTAGGCATAATAACTTCCAATTTATACTATCATGCTTAACCAACACAATTCAACATACTATCATCATAATCAACATGATACATCATAATTGTAACACCAAACACAATTATACATTCAGCTCATGGATTAGAGTCACTCACCTCTAGGATTTAACTCCTAGAAGAATTAAGAGCCTAGTGAGGTCCAAGTATAAATCCTATACAATATATTCAAGTTATAAGCTAAACCCCCAAATTGGGCCGTGGAAAAACTATCTCAGAAATCAATAAGATTAGTACTAACGCTATAGACTCACCTCCAGTAGTCCGAATATGTAGCATGTTTCGAGATTGAACGTCGTTTAGTGCATCAATCGACGTCGTGAACGTCGACGAACTTTCCGTCGAATCCTCTCATTTTGAAATTGTGCTTTAAAAAAGGAGAAGCACCAAAATGGGGGCCAAACCTAGCCTAAGTCCTTTGAAAAAAGTAAGTCTTGGTTACATTCGTAGAATATATGATTTGGTTTAACCAAAAAAAAAAAATAGAATATATGATTTGGAAGAAGGAAATGGAAATTGAAAACCAAAACTCATGATACAGAAAAGTCTTTAACCACAGAAGTCCATGTTGGATAAAAGAGAATATGGTTTGAATAGGAAACTTAGAAAGCCATATGAACATGTGTGGAGCAGATAATCATAAACCCAAAACATGTTAGAGAGAATTGTTAACTTAGTATTCTTTTCCAATATGTAGGTTTAACAAATGAACTGCCCAGCAAAAAAAAAAAAAAAAATGGTTTAACAAATGAAACTACAATCATTACAATCCATTAATCTTACATTGCAAACATATGGTCAAGTTGTTGAACATCTTTAGCTTGTGCATTTACACGAGTTTATATTCGTAAGAACATAAATTACTAATATCTCCTTTTGGAAAGTAGCAGACTAGCAGGTATAACCAAAACCTGTTGATAGTTTGTAAATAGACTTGCGGTGTGTTGGAATGACATCTCGGGAATGCATTCTCACCTATTATAGAGTTGGGTGTTGATGGAACCCAAATATAAAGTGAGCAAATAACTCTTAACTCTATAAGGTTTTAATCCCCATCTCTACTCCTCTGTGTATAAAAGATGTATCCATATAGGTACATTTAGTATTTTTAAAAAAAATTTCAAAGTGATTTTTGTGACAAATGGAGCATTACTCAACAAAACGTTCTAATCTGATTAGTTGTACTGCTACCCATCAAAAAGAGATCGATTTTTCATTTAGTTGTATTGCTGACGACTTGGTAGATTTAGATGAGTGATTGGTTCAAAATTGGTGATTGCAGGTTCACTGGTTCAACCTGGGCATCTGTTTTCTATGGGTGGGGGAACCTTATATGCTTGTACTGGTAAGCTAGTTTAGTTAACGAACTGCCAATTTGTCAAAGGTTATTTGAGCATCAATCTTATCTTGTTAATTGGATTCAGGTTCAACAGTATTAGCAGTGAATTCTTCTTAGCGGCAACAGCTGGCTTGTGCATCTGGATAGGTTGACCATCTATCCATGCTTTCCATTCCCTTAATACTTGACTTTAACATACGTGTACGGATACGAAGCACAGACCTGCTACAAGGCTCACATTTCTGTGTGTAACACTTGTAGAGCACCGACACATGCTTGAACGCTTCTCGACAAGATTCAGGAGCCACAAAATCTTTGTCCTACTTTTTATATAAACTTTTTGATTGGAAACGTATGACACGCGATGAACCCCACCTTTGACACTTGGTGCAATAGAGAAGATTTTGAAAACCACAACAGAAGATGAAAGTAGTTATGGCCTCTTAATGATAAGAATTCTAAGGATTTTTTAAAATCATTATTGTGGAATTTGGAACTAGGAACATATAGGTTTGTAAAAGTGCGATAGAGCTATTAAAAATTGAGGACACTTGAAGAGTAACGAAATCAAAATAGGATATTGGAAATTAGAAATAATGAGGACTCTTGGAAATACTGACAATTAGACATCTTAGTAGTACTTTAGACGACATCATTTTCTTATCAAACTTGGTGAAAGATATAATAAATAAGCACTTATCATGTTGTTGTGTCTGTATATTGTTTTCTAGGATTTGTCGCGTCTCCGTATTGTATAGTATCCACATCCCGTTTCCGTATCTATAGTTGTACTTCTCAGCTAATTTACATCTTTGTATTTATTATGTATATGTACACGTCTATATTTATCCTCTTGCATCTGTTTTAATGTGAATTTCAGATTTTTCTAAATATGCATTTTGGCTGGTGGAATTACAGAAAGCAAAACAGTATGATGTTTGTTTTCTTCTTATGTAACAGGTATTGCTCTTTGGAGAGACCACAAAGTTAATGACTATAGCTCACCACTAGTATCTTTAAAGGAGTTGGTGTTTGGACCACAATTTTCCTAAATAGTGGTTTGATGCTGCACCCAACATTCGCCTATGGCAATTTAACTAATGTAGAAGCACGTGTTTCTCACTGGCAACATTGAGCCTGCAACGAAAGAGTTGTTATCAAATCTACCACAAATTTCCGTTTTAGTAGATTATGGAAGCATTATAGTGCATTTCTCCCGTGTATATCAATGGAACCCATGCATATTGAAGTTGGGATGCATTTGTATCCATTACATGAGATAGCACTGTTTTGAAATATAACATCTGAAATCGATTAATTCTGATTTGAGGAGGTTTTCTTATCTCTCCTTTAAACTAAAGATGGGCAGTACTCTCAAGTCTCCGTAAGAGGATGCTATTATTTTCTTTTCTAGGCCAGATGTTCTTCGTGTTAGAATGATAGTCTGCTGAGATGCGAGCAAGTATTGAATGCAACGGTAATACTATGTCACTAGATACAACGTAGTAATATAATAGTTAAGGATTATTGGCTGGAAAGTATCACATTGGCATACCATGTGGCAAGGTACATAAAAATATCTCCTCCAACTGGCCCATTTGGTATTAATACACATCCCAAAACCATTTCTAGGGTAATACATAGACTTCGTGTCCAGAAGTAATGGACACAAACTAAAACATGATACCCTCACCTCTTAGCAACAAGCAAACAGAATCCTACTTACAGTAGATTGATTCCCAAGCTTGCTGAACATGGGCATCTTCTTCTTGCCTGTTAGATTATGTAAACTACCCGTATCCATGAAAACCTAAACAATTAGTAAGTTTATGTGCAAGTGTAATACCCGCGAAATTTCTGTAATAATAAAATGGACCTCGTATCTTTATTCGTACTAAAATTCCAGTATTTTAAGTCCTTAATTCTAGAACCCGATTACGTATACATATTTATTTAATTTCTTAGACTGTAAATTTCAATCTCGGACTGACTTGCACGACAATCTGTAAAATCTGTATCAAATTGGACTGCATTGCACGTGGAACCTAGCGACGGCTAAGCTATACATAAATAGGAAGTAGGAATCTAACTTAAATGGTATGTGTACTAACCTAGCTTACATTTACCTAATGGATAGAAACATTACCTAAATAACACCCATGAACCGCCGGATCCTTCCCCCCCCCCCCCCCCCACCCACACACACACACCCCACCGCCGGCCATTCCACCTTCCTAGGAATCCCATTCACATCACTCTCTCAATCACTCCTCTCAATCCATCTCCATTTCCATCAAGCAAGATTTGCAAATCTGCTTGTACACATATGCATATGTGTATGTATGTAATGCTGTGTTTATATATATGAGAGTTGAGAGTTGAGAGGGAGTAACCGAGAGTTTGAGAGAGAGAGCTCGCCGGAGGATCAAGAGAGAAAGAAACCGAGACCCACAGGTCCCCCTCTGGCCCATTTCTGTATCATATGCACCCTCACACACCCCTGTGCACAAACTAAATGGAGCCTAAGCCCTCTGTTGAACCCGAAACAGCCATAAAAGCTCCTCACCGGAGCTTGAAATTTCAAACATCACTAGGGCCCCTAAAAATTATACCAAACGAACCCTTAGATCCCCTATAGACCCCCTTTAACCCAGTTTCAAGTTTGGTATGCCCTAAGTAGGCCATGCAGACTATTATTCTCCATAAACCCGAAAAGGATAATGCATTGGTGGGAACCCAAAACGAATGAACTGGGTTCTAGGCTACTAGTATGTTGTAGAGGGAGGAAAACCGGTCCTTTTCCCGTTGGTTTCATCAATTTCCATTGAGAGATGAGAGAGATATGAGGCCTGGAAGTTCTCCGGCGAAAATGGGCGTGCCGGCGCCAAGCCTGGCTCGCCGGAGAAGACGCGACCCGTTTAGGGTTCGGGTTATATCATTTACCCAATGGGTCGGGTCTTGGGTCATGGATATGGGTTAGTTTGTTAGTTTAAATGGTTATAGGTTCGGGTTAAATTAATTAAAATGGGTTAGGGTCGGATCTTTTAAGTTGGATCAAGTGGTTAGTATAAATGGGCGACCTGTGGATACGGGTTCGGATATGGGTTAACCCGCGAGTTTAGATTAATATCTAATTAATTATTTTATATTCTAAATTATTCTGTTAATCAGGCTTAGCACATTAATGATCCGGGATTAGCAATAATTTACATTTTATTAATTTTTTAATCTAGATTAATAGATTTATGATTTGTTTTAGATTTATTAATGTTTAATTATTCTGTTAATCCTAATTAAGGTTGTATTAACCTGTTTTATATTATTAAGTATTCTGTTAATCATAATTAGTGTATTAATAATCTGTTTTTATATTGCTAATTATTCTGTTTAACTCAATTAGTATTTTAACAATATGCTTTAGTAATAATTAGTATATATTAATCAAGATTAGTGTATAAATATATTATTCATAATATATTTTGCATTAATAAATAAATATAAAGAATTATAAATGGTTTTTAAATTGTTTTAAAAATCTAAAAATAGTTTCAATAATACTATAAATTATATTTTAATAAATTGTAATATTATTTTAATAATATTCTTATATTATGAAATTATGAATTATTATTATTATATGATATACTTATTATTTATGGGTTTAAATAAATAATAAGTAAATGTTTTAAATTAAAATAATTAAGTGATAAATACCTAATGACCATTTTAAAATCTAGGAAAATTATATAAACTTTTCCTAAGGACTAATGCCTTTATATCATAAATTATTAAGTATAAAACCCAACTTTAGTATTTTTAATAATTATTAATTACTTATAAAGTATCCGTTTGGTTGTATTTTAATTATTAAAAATACCAAACGAGCCCCGAAAATTATGGGAAAAATACTACTAGCCTAATTTAAGGTCTAGTATTTAATAAAAATATTTATAAGGGTCATATGCCTCCCTAAACTATATTTTATAATTATGGGACCCCGCAGTCTATTATTAGAAGTTTAAACTTCAGAAATTCATAATAAATAAACCGTAGCTCAGTAAAATACGCGGTCAGTTCCTAGAGTCTTAGAATAATGTCTAGAATATCTCCTTAAAGTTTGGTGACCTTTTGACACGGTCAAAAATACAGCTTATCTTTAGGGCCCAAACTGGTATAGAAAACCTAGCCTTTTATACGACGGACTCCGATTTGAGTCTAGTCAATGGCGTTGGACTCAGAATGATGTTTAGATCATCATGTTGAGATTTAGGAACCCACCCGGCACAATTACCATTATGCCCCTGATTTTAGTAAGCTTCTAAATCAACGTTCTATGTAATTTTATACTTTGTAGGAACCGCTACGCTTACTGTTACGCACTCGCATCGAGGTGAGTCATCCTAACTCACTTGGTATATTATAGAATTATTCTTTGATCATATATGTATGCCCAGTGCGTCCTGTGTGGACGATACTGATAAATATTAGTATTATAAATGTTGAGATTATTTCTTACATAATGAACGCATGTTAGTTAACTATACTCTATGCTTAGTTAATAATCGCTGATATTCTTGTTTATCATGATTTTTGTTTCTATAGTCACATGAACATTCATATGAACATGGTCGAGTCTTGATGTCAATGTTGATGTCTGCATGGTTAGTCACGGGGACTAACCCAGTCATATCATTACACACATTGAGTGGACCGCAGTGGTCTGAATGGTACAGTCAAGTAAATGGGAACAACAATGAAACTGCTATAGGACCCTGTTAGGCGACGATAGCCAGAGTTTCCATTGAAATCATTGAAGTATGCATGAATTGATGGTTGATACGCTATAGGGCCCTGCTAGGCGACGATAGCAATGTATCCACCAGAATACAATAGTTACCTTTCAAATGCTATAGGGCCCTGCTAGGCGACGATAGCGCTGTAACTATTCTATTCTACCGGCAAGATCACGAGGACCTAAGAGTCCAATGATTACACTCTTTTTAAAACCAAAACTGCTATAGGGCCCTGCTAGGCGACGATAGCAACGTAATCATTCTACTCCGAGCTAACGGCATTACACTGGTAATGTAACAAGTCACATGAGTCGGTCGTGGCATCCGTGGTTGAGTTAAAGTCGAATATATCGATAATGCATTGTGTCGTCATTCTACCATGTCATATGCTTATTTAATGTTGATTCAAGATATCGTTATACTTGTATATCCTTAAATGTATTAGGAGTGATCGGTTAAGACGATCTCACTTAGCTTCAAAAGCTAACGGCTCCTTCCCTACCCTGGACATTTCACGTCTAGGTTATAATGAGGAGAACTATCAAGGTAACAATGAAAATGCATATCACTATCCTCAGGATGGGAACTATCAGGAAGGTGATCTTGAGGCAGACTATCAGGAAGAGTTCGATAACGAGGGTTACAGGTTTGCCAGTTAGAAGGAGGACCCTGGCCTATTTCCTCATCGAGACTTCCCTTATGTTTTAACTATCTTTTGGTTGATGTAATAATTTAAGTGGCGTAAATCGCCCAAATTTATCTTTTGTGGTTTTCATTTGGAACTTCTGTATTAGTCTAAGTGGCAAAACACTCTAAATTCCCCCATGAATACCATTAGATGCTTTTGCAAATTTCTTATTCTGATATATATATTTTGTTAGTATGTTGCACGGACAGGTCAGTTTTATGTAACTCGTAATTCCCTACGGGTCCAGAAAGGAAATTTTAAATTTTTCCTATTTTTGACTACTCTGGGGCGTGACAGTAAGTGCCTGTTTAAGTAGTTCTTACTCCCTTTTCTGGCCATTGGGGTCCCAAACATCATCCCAGTTAAAATGAAAATCTACAACTATGTCAAAAAGCCCAATCGTTCATTTGACATGGAAAACCTCTAATTTCCATGTACTTCCATATAACCGGGGGCATACACATCAAAGCCCAATCTCAAATCTGAGCAAATGAAGCGTAAATGAGTGGCATAACCATGTTGATCAATATACTTGACCTCTCCAACATAAAAAAAAAAAATAATAAAAAATAAAAATCTGATGTAAAGAGGAAATTCTATTTCTCCATCAAAAGAGGACCACAACTCCACGGAAGACTTCACCTTGATTGTGCAAAGTTGTAATTACATAATAGCCTCGCCCTTCTTTTCTTTTGTTGAGCAAGACGGGAAACAGCCTCGCCTCTACTTGCAAGTTCAACTAAATTAAGCCAAAGGGAAAAAATTAAGTTGCTCCTGTAAAGAATGCTTTGGGTTTAGCATTTTGAAAAGCACATTACACCACCACATGGGGGTAGCCCACATGGTAAGGCTTGTTAGATCCTACCAAGAGGTCTAGTGTTTGAGACCCTCCACGACATTTCGGGTGGTGGGGGCTAAATGGTGGCCCACCACCAATGACCAAAAAAAAACGGAAGCGCATTACAACTTTTTAGTTTATTCTACACCCAAAGTTTCCAGGAAGGAATGGAGATAACAGTGCTTTTGAAATAGTACCCAAATTTGAAAATGCAAGGGCAAACAACAATTTCATTTACGAACGAATTAACTTGTAGATAAAAACTCAAAACGTCAGAAACAGAGGCAAAGGCTGAAGAGTGAACAACCAACCCATTCCATCCATCTAAACCAAAAACATTTGAAAGCATCATGATGACAATGAGAAAATGGTTCGTAGTTGGTACATACAAAAAGTAGCAACACAAAGACAGCAGACTAAGCAGAGATTGGAGATATGGAAAGACTTCCTATCTCATAGTACTAGTTAATATATATATATAAAAAAAAAAAAAGGGGTAAGCAAGCAGAAGGGCTAAACGCGGGCATCCCAGAGGCATTCAGGGCGAACCTTGGCTACTTTCAAAAGTCGCTCCACCTCTTTGGGAGGGTTCAAACCCAGAGTGTTGGCACGCTCCCACCGACCAAGTCTTGTCATCCCAACGCATGGTCCGTATGCCATGTTCATGTCGAACTGCCTCAGTACCTCTTCATTTGCATCGTAATCCTCTGTACACCCACAAATTGCACCCCCAAAACAAGATTAAAACACTTAATAGTTTCATCCCCTTTTTATTTTTTTTTATTTTGAGCCATACCATTCAACTCACAAAAAACACAGATCGATTTCTAATAATCCAAGCTCAACCAGTAGCTTAAATGCACACCCGAAATCACAGAATGCAGCCTATTTGGGTTCCTGAAACATTATTTTTAGTACAACAAATTGAATAGTTTATAAATTTTTTAGCACTAATAATTCAGCATTTAAATACTGGTACCTAATTTTCAGTTTTATCAAACAGACCTAAGTTATTGATCGACACCAATGAACTTAATTCCTGGCAAGGAAAGGATATGAAGTTCAAAAACCCTAGACTTACAGCGATATATCCAAAGCAGATAAACTACATTTTAGATTTGGTGATAAGACACATGGAAATAGCTAGACAGAAAAATTAACCCCCCAATAAACATATATATATATATATATAGAGAGAGAGAGAGAGAGAGAGAGAGAGAGAGACCATTGAGATCGAGAGAACCACGAGAATCGAGGGCTGCAGATTGCGCGATGTCAGAGTCTAAAGTCGCAGACGATTTCGTATTCGAAGAAGAAGAAGAAGAAGAAACCCTCCCCTTGGAATGATTTGTGATGTCACCGGCCTTCTTCCTCTGCCTGTAAAAACCCTTCATATCGCCACTCCCTCCCCCTCTAGTTGTTGATGCCATTCTTCTCTCTCTCTCTCTCTCTCTTTTCAAATTTTGAATTCGATTTGTCTACAAGACTACAAGACGAGATTATTACTAATGAATAGTAGATTTTACTCCTCCCAAAATTCTCACATTTGGCTCACACTCATTTTCTTTTAATAATTAATGTAGTGGAGTCAATATTAAATAAAAATAAATTAGTAGTATAAAGTATTGCACCCTACTACATTAGCCAATATAATAGGTTGGTGAATAAAGGGTGAGCAAAATAAAAGTGCACTCATTACTAATTGGTGCTCCTGTTCATATATACTATTAGGCCTCGTTTGGCAAACCAGATAAAACTAGGGATGGTAATGGGGCGGATTTTCCTGATTCTCCGCCACGCTCCGCTCCTAATAGGTAAGGTATAGGGTGGCAAATTTGGGGTAGGGCAGGTATGGGGGGAAATTTTAAAACCCAAGTCATGTTCGGTTCGGGTCGGGGTCGAGGGTGGGAGAAAATTTCCCGAACTCGCCCCGATTAGGTAGCTATTTACATAAAGGGTAAATTATGTACACACTCCATCAACTATGATCCTTTTTCACTAACACCCTCTCAACTATTTTTTTGAACAAACTGACCCCTTCATGTATTTGAGGGGCCATATTAACTGACTATAGTTACTGAATTTGAGAAGTTACCTAATTGACATTTTATGTTCAGTCACTCATCCCTACCCTTACCATCTCTCTCTCTCACACACACACACACACACACACACACACACTCTCTCTCTCTCTCTCTCTCTCTCTCTCTCTCTCTCTCTCTCTCTCTCTCTCTCTCACACACACACACACACACACACAAACATCCTCACACCACCGTTGTCCACCACCATCAACACCACGCCGCTACCATTGCCTCCTACTCCGGCGACCAACACCGAAACACACAGAACCCTCACCATCCCCATGTCTCCCTCTGTATATATAAATACATACACACACACACACATATATATAGTAACATCGTCACCCAAATGCCCAACGCCACACTGCCGCCGTGTACCACTCCGGCGACTTCCCTCACATCCACTAACACCCTAATCCCCCATATCTACTATTGATTTCACAATCTCCATCTTCTTTCTCTCTCTCTCTCTTTCGACCCCATTGAAACTCTAATATCCACAACCACGTGGCCACAACACAGCCATCATCATCAACCACCACATCGTCGTCGCCATCATCGATGGCAAATGAGGCCACCACTAGCACAACCGCAACACCACCACTCGCTGCAGCCACCATCACTCGTCGCCGCCACCACAGCACCACCGAAATATACAGAGCCATGCAGAGAGAGAGATAGAGAAATATGTATATATACACACATTTTTAGAAAGAGTGTGTCATGGGGTTCTTACAACCAACCACTTTGTCTCTCTCACCTCGAACACTTGCGTCTCCGAAAAAACCCAATTTGAATCAACTTTTAAACCATAATGGGTCTTTTGTTGAGAAACCCAATTGCATCATTTCACAAACCCTAATGTGTCTTCTCTTAAGAGACCCAATTGGAGTAAATTTTACAAACCCTAAATGTGTCATCTGTTGAGAAATCCAATTAAGAGAGAGAGAGAGAAAGAGAAAAAGAGTGTGTGTGTGTGTGTGTGTGTGTGTGTGTGTGCGCGCGCGCGCAAGGGGTCCAAGGGGCAAAAAAGTCAAGTCACCAAATTATGGCATCACGTAATGGCCATCAGTGGGTCCAGTGTTAAGTGTTTGACTGCTAATATAACAAAAGGGGTATAAGTGTCAAACATGTATACATAAGGGGGTCAGTTTGTTAAAAAAAATAGTTGAGGGTGTGTTAGTGAAAAAGGGTCATAGTTGAGGGGGTGTTTACATAATTTACCCTTATATAAATATACTTTACTATTATGGTATTACCTAAAATATATGAGGTATAGATACTTAAGTTTAGATTATTCAGCTTCTCAATCAAAGCTAACATCATTTTAGAGAGAGAGGAGAGAGAGAAGAAGAAGAAGAAGAAGAAGAAGAAGAAGAAAAAGAAGAAATGGCAAGTTCCACCAAATCCAAATCGGTGGGATTCCGATTCCAACCTATGAAGACCTACGAATCAGTGTTTCAGACGACAATGACCTACGACGCGGCATCTCGGGGAAGAGAAGATCTGTGTGTGTGTGTATATATAGATTGTGTACATATATATATATATATAGAGAGAGAGAGATTTGAGTGTATATATGTAACACCCGTACACGGAAAAGAAAGTTAATGTGGTATTAGCACGTGTTAATTAAAGATAATTAATGCATAAGATGGTTTAGGGTGGGGTTATGAACCCACAGGTGAAAAGGTGTTCAAATACGAACACAGATGAAAGTCCTATAATGGGTAGGACTGGTATAAAAGTGGGGCCCAAGGAGGGCCTAATTAATATAATTTGCAATTAGATACTATTATATGTTGATATGCATATTTGTTTAAATGCTTAAAGATTATATTATGTCTTATGATAGGTAAATAGGACCAGTTTGGTATAACACCCACATTTGTGTTATTGCTTTTGCATTACATTGTCATGCATGATAATGTGATGTGGCGTGTCTTAGGACACATATTTGGGTGAGTTTTGACTCACGAGTTGATTTGGGTGTCTGTATTAGAGAACCCTCTGAAACTGTGGTGATTGAGGATTTGTTGTTGTGACGTCTCTCCGAGTATGAGACAGTCACTGTGGAATACTTTAAATGTTTATCTGAAAATAAATGTTTACCTGTGTATTTCAATATCTGTATTATTTTCTGTTTTAGAATTTATTTCTATTGTTAGTTTTAGTATCCTGGTGAGAACGAATTAACACGCTATGAATTTGGTAGGCTAATTAGCAACTTCGGAAACGTCATGTAGAAATTCGTGTTTTAGTGACCAAACGAAACTTAGTCGAAAACTTTTATAATTTTGAGGTTTCACTTATAAAGCTGTGAATAAGCTATGTAGAAAGTTTTAGAGACTGATTAGGAGTTTTGAAAACTCGTGGGGAGGTAAACGTAATTCCCGAGAGTTTTGCCTATATATAGATAGAGATGAACTTAGATTTTTTCATAACTTCTAACCTAAATTCCAAAAAGGGGGCTAGAGGGAGATTTTGGAGCTTAGAGCTTTGCGACGCCAAATGACGACCTTCCGTCAGTTTGTTTTCTCCCATATTTCATATTCGAGCTCCTCGAGGTAAGAGCTTCGTTTTGATATATGTTAGGGCCTGTTTGGCTAAGTTTTCGGAAAAGATATTTTCTAGAATTTTTCATAAAAGCTGATAAATGGAATTTTGATTCATAGGAATTGTACTAGACGGACTTCTGCACGTTCTTTGTGCACGGGTTTTCTTTGAATCGAAGTTTAAGAGCGTAAATCGGAGGTGAGTGATTCAACTATGTTTTTGGAATAGTTTCTTGATATGTATTCATGTTATGTTTGAATAGCATGTATTAATACTTAGAGATATCTTGTGTAGTTCATATTGGGCATTTATATTGATAAGTAGGCCCAATAGCACGATGAAATGTTTTGATTACCGCGAGCATGGTGATATGTATTTGAGCATGTTAAGTTGCTTATTTGGGTCAGAAGGAGCACGTGGTCACCGTGCCATTTTGTGGAGCCGATATAGGCATTAAGGTCGCGCGATTGAAGAGAAGAATCGTGGGTATATCCCTTTCGCGTGGACTTATTGGCGAGGAGTCGCGGATTGGGAGTATGGACGGGCACGTGAGTCTCCGGCGAGTAGTATGAATTGTAGAGATGTGAATGCGGACATGTTTATCATTCATGTGCATCTGTTGTTTTATTCACTAAGCATTAGCTTAAACAAATCGAAATATGTGTGGTTATTCAAATAACCATTGCAGGTGTAAATGCTGGCAAGGAATCGCAGAAGTGAGCACGAGGGTTGGGGGTTCGCTTGGGAGGCAACTTGAATGTTAACCTTGTAGTTTTGGGACAATAGGATGTTGTAATAAGAATTCTTATCGTTTTAACTTATGTTTAATTTCGTATGATAGAATGGATTTTAAACCGTTGTAATAGTTAGTGACATGTTGTAACCCTGCTTAGAAATGTTTTAATACAGCTAGGATTACTTTGATTTGAGTTTGGATTGAGTGGTTGATCATTGGTGAAGGGTAGGAAGCTTTTAAAACTTGAAATTCTGCAGATTGGGCTGCTGCTAGGGGAGTAGTCGACTGGTCTAGTGTTCAGTCGACTGAACCCCTGTGCCTGCTAGCTACTGCTTCTTATTATGGCAAAAGCAGTCGACTGGGCCATGCCTCAGTCGACTAGACCTCTGTAAGTTAATGTGTTTATTTTGATTCTGCCTGATTCAGTCGACTGAAGGCTGGAGGTGGAGGCCCAGTCGACTGACCCTAGTCTCAGTCGACTGGAATTGCTATTAAACCCTTTTGAAAACTCTCTGCCTTCTTCAGTCGACTGAGCAGTCGACTGAGGGTCCCGACCCAGTCGACTAAACCTCTGATTTTAAAATGTGTTTTGTTTTTCCGCTGCGTGTGTTCTTCAAACAAATCTTTTGGGAACGTTAATGAATTGGTTTAGCCTCGGTGGCGTGCCACGGGCTCCGGTTTCGCTATTGTGGGACCGGGCTGTGACATTTGGGTACCAATGTGAGGGCGTATTTGAATATTGCTAGTAATTGGTAGATTTAATAGCAACCTCATATTTTATGTGGGACCATGTTTGAAACCCACGCGGGATATAGATTAAATCCATTTAAAAAATGTGGGTAGCTAACATAACTAACTTGGGGGTTTCATAATAAAGCTCAAAGAATTCGGGGGATGTTAATAGAAATAGGGAGAAGAGGTGTCAACACATATGCATGTTAGCATATGTGTCTCCTAAATGACAATCACAGTTGAGAATTGGGAGAAAAGAGAACCAAAAGCTCTCAACGAAGACGACGGAACTTCTCTACGACGTTTCTTGTCGTTCCTTCATCGTCTAATGATCGTTTTGCGAACCAAGACCATTTTTGGACTCGTGGAGGTAAGAGGATCACATGCATGTCCTTTATTTTCATTTTCAGTAACGTTTTTTCAGCGACCATGCTTGATAGGTGATGTTTGTTGTATCAAAACTATGTAGGATTTTCACCGGTTAGAAATTGGGCTGGAATTTGGAAAGAATTAGGGTTTTCTAGGCTTAATTTGCTAGTAAATCAAAGAGACGAGTGTTCTAATCCCAAAATTGGTTGTTTAGATATGTAATGTGATCATTGTTGTCAATAGTTGCTTAATGCATGCTTATATGCTTACACGATGAATTTGGGAGTAAAGCATGTCAATTATGTGTAAATTGCCATGTTATATGCTTGGTTGCTTATATGCGTATGTGGATCAAAGGAAAGCCAAGTACCGAACAGGAGAATGAGAGGAAATGATCTGCACAACGGGCTGGGCGTGGGAGTTGTGTATATGTGTAGATATGTCCATATGCTTAGTGTTCGCTCTCGGGGTATGTATGATTCAAGTGCAAATCAATCGTAACAAGTAATACTCGGGTAGGTACGAGGTCGATTTCCACGGGGACTAGACCAGAAGATTATAGTTCCAAGACACGAATACACTACTACTGTAACCAATAAGAAAGAAAAGGTGATTGTTTTGAGGTTAACTAACTCTAAATCTAAAGCTAATCATGCAAGTATAACTAAGGTAAAACAGTAACTAATTAAGTTAACTAATTAGACGACAAGTACAATTTAACTATAACTAGCAAGCTAGAATAACGAGTTGTTTAACGACAAAGGAAAAAGGGCTAGGGGTCATGCTCCCAACCTTGGATCACAAAACAAAGGTAAGTATTAGGGATTTGGAGGAAACTTCTCAAGTGAACAAAGTTCCTTGGGGGCCAACAATCAAACATGTGGGTTGTCAACCCCACTATGAAAGATGAAAGCTTGAGGGAACTAAGGGCAAATGTTGGATTGGTAATATAGATTCAATAACCTCCATTGCGTGACAATGGGGGTAAAGAAACAAACATATTACAAACCCAACACTCTTCAATCACTCAAGAAGATCCAAAACCGTTAGACTATCAAGAAACACAAGGATCCATAGGTGGGTTCATGACCCCTAACCTAGAAAACTAGCTACACATGGTTTTAACTATGAAAACATTAATAGAAACATTAAATGAGTAGGAAGATATCACCATTAATGCAATCAATAACTTCAAGACAGAGAAAGTCCAATAAAAAGCTTCAATAAATGCTCCAAAAGAAGAGTCCAAGCTTGCAAGTTGAAGAATCTCTCACAATCTTGGTTACAAGCCCTATATCTAACTAATCTATGAACAAAATCACAAGGAATCCTAAAGAAATACAAGAGAGATGAAAGAGTGAATTTAAGCTGCTATATAAACTAGGTCAAGCCCCCAAAAACGAGTTATAATGGGGTATTTATACAAAATCCTCGAAGTGGCAAACTTGTAAAACAAAGAGTGCAGAAACAGGGTCATTCGACCGGTCGAGCGGGGCCATTCGACCGGTCGAATGCCCCTCCGCCAGAATGTTATAAAAGCACACAAGAAGTGGACCGGTCGAATGGGGCAAGTCGACCGGTCGAATACCCCTCTGCCTTGAATCTTCAATGCTTCACAACAAGTTTGCACACTGATCACTAAAATTGCCAAAACTCCTCGCTCCGGCCTCCGATTGAGGTGAAATTTGCGGCCACGCGAAGAAGACTCGCAGAGCTTACTTTACCAAGTTACGATCAATCTCCAAACATGTGGTCTTGGAGTCCAAAAACGAGAGAGAACTGGCCGCAATAGACGAGATCTTCAACCGAGGCTTTGCCTCCCGACTCAGATTGTCAACAAGACCTGCAAAACACTACAATAACCCGTGTAAAAGATGTAAACAGTAGAAATGAGGGTTATGCAAGAAGAGTGAGTAAATAATGTACTTAGAAGCTCCAGGAGTGGAATTTTTGCGCAATAACAAATCCAAACTCAAGCAAAATATGTGATAAATCACTTAGATTGGTTTGATTATAAATGTAGATTTTGAGTAATAGTGTGTTTGAACAACTCATGTCTTGAAAACTTTGTATTATGTAAGGTTCAATTTGGTGTTAGTTAGGTCTTGTGGTGTGGGTTGCACTTGCAAATCCCATGTTGTGTATATTAGTAAAAGACTTGGAAAAATTAGGTACTTTTGGTGTAAATTAAACATAGTTCCTTTGGTTTGTAAGATAATGTGTATTTTGGTAAGAATATGGATTTTGATGTAGACTTGTGATCCATGTGAGGAATTGGTGTGTTTTAATTGTTAGATCACCCTTGAAGATGTTGTGTAAATGTTTAAGAACACTTCGGAATGTTTTTGAAATGATCTTTGAGGTTCCATGAAGTTTGGTTAAGTTTGGAAAAGATTTGAACATGTAAACTTGATGTTTTTAGCAGTAGGAATCTGTTCTACAGAAGCTGGATCGATCCGGCCTTTGCCGTGGATCAATTTGGGCATTTGGGAGGACATTCTACTGAAAATTCTAATTCGAATCGATCCGATCTTAAAGGGCGGATCAATCCGCCCCTGTTTTACTCAACCGTTGGCTTTTACAGAAACAAGCATAACTCTTTCTAGAAAATTTGAATTCGCGCACCTTTTTTGCGTTAGAACTGAACTCAAAGATCTATCTTTTGGTATAAAAATTGGCTATATTTTATTTATTATCATTTTCCCTTGGGCTATTTTGTGTCAAGATATTTCATTTATGGTGTCTAAATCATGTATTTCTTATAATTATAGGAAGATTTGATGTGTGGGCTTTGTTACACGTGTCCTAATTCGTCCAAGGCGGGTTGGGGTGTAACAGTATATATATAGATATAGAATCTGTGTGTGTGTGTGTGTATATATATAGATCTGCATGTGTGTGTATATGTATGGATATAGATCTAGATCAGTATGTATATGTGTGTATACATATTGTTTCTGCGTGTGTGGCTATATAGATTTAGATGTGATTTTTTTTTATTTGGCTCAAAAATCTATTGTGGAAATTATAAGACCTTTTTTTTCTCTCTAAGCTCTCTCTCCATCTCCCCCTTTCTCTCTCTAGTTCTTGGTTCTTTCTTCTTCTACTGGGTTTTTTTTTTTCATTTTTTTTGATAGAAACACTCTGTTTTCAAAGTTAAATTTTTGATAGGAACACCCAAAAAAAAATTTTCAAAGCTAAAAATACAACATCTAAAATTTTCTTCTCATTTCCTTAGAAAAAAAAAATAATTTGCTCATCATTGCACTCCATAGAAATTTTATCGGGGCGAGGCGGGGACGGGTTTCCCATTACGGGGCAGGGTCGGGGTTCGGACACACATCCCCTTGGGGCAGGGTGGGGTCAGGGGAAGGATTCATACAACCGAGTCGGGGGAAGGGGACCCCGTCCCATACCGCCCCGTTGCCATCCCTAGATAAAAACTGTCGGATTGGACAGGATAAGGACTAGATTAGTAAACCTATTAGACAAGCTGTTATGTTGCATGTCCTGTGTTTGGAACGTGCTGGGTAAAACTGTCGAATAAGTTGTTTATATCCTTATCACGTGTTTGGTACTGTCTGGATTAAAGTTCTGGATATTTTTTTTTTAGAACCAATTTGTTATTTTTATCACAAAAAATTTCAAATATAGATTAACAAATATTCTTCCAAACATATGTTTACACATCTAAAGAAAAAATGAAGATCAACCAAAAATAAAACTCAAACAACCCAATTATCTGTAAGAACCCAGGTCGATATCGTACTCCAGTCACTGCCAGAGTCTTTTAAGCAATTCCGCCTCAATTATAACATGAATAAATTTAAATATACTTTGGCGGAGCTGCTTAAAGAACTCCAGGCAGCTGAGGGTCTCAACAAAGAGTCAGGGAGTGCTCTTGTGTTTGAGAAAGGATCTGCTTCAAAGTTGTGGCAAGAAGAAAATGAAAAAAGCTCAAAAGAAGGACGCAGGTCCTCTGCCAATCCAAAGGTCAAGAGGACAACCGGGAAAGCCTAAAGGCAAATGTTTTGTTTGCAAGCAACCAGGACACTGGAAGAAGCAATGTCTAGTTTATCCCGCTAAATAGAACAATCAAGGTAAATCTTATTTACTAGTTGTTGATCGTGTTTAGCGGTCTGATCTACCGGCACCTGGTGTGTAGATACGGGAGCCACTGATCATGTATGTAATTCTTTGCAAGGGTTCCACGGAACCAGGGAGCTCAGTGATGGAGAGATTTATCTATATATGAGAAATGCTACCAGAGTAGCAGCAGTTGCCGTAGAAAATCTACATCTTAGTTTTGGTAGAGATAGGATTTTAATTTTAAGAAATTGCCTTTTTGTACCTTCTATTAGAAGTTGTAGACACCCTATTTTGTCGGCTATCAGATTTAGGAGACCCATAGCTTGGTGGTTCACGATGATCGAAAAAGACTCAAAAAGGGACTCTTGGAAGTTAGTTCTATCTCTCAAAATGCTTAGAATGACCAAAATACCCCTAAAAGCCCAAACACTCCCAGATTTGAATCAAAAGTTCTAAAAATATACTACGTCATAAGAAAACCAATTAAATAAGTTTCAAAGCAAAATCGGATAAAATCGTCAGCTCCCAGAGACCCCTGGAAGTCCCGGAAGTTCCTAGAAAGTCCTTGTTGATCGGTTTGACCCAAGTTTGACTAGGTTTGACCAGGGTTTGATCGAAATTATTCAAATTCTCCAGAAAGTTATGAGATCATACTAGATCATGTGAAAAGTATTAAAATGAGTTTTAAAAGAAAATCGGACAAAAACGTCAGCTCCTGGGAGCTCCCAAACGTTCCAAGAACTTTCTGGAGATCCCAAGTTTGACCGATTTGAACTAAAAGTTGAGTTTGAAATTGGAGCATCGTGTCATTTTTCAAATATTTTTTTATGGGTACTAGAGGTTAATAGCTTTCCAACAGTATCTCGCACATAAATTCTGGATTCAAAATGAATTTATTATGATTCTCGAAGGTGAAAAGGACGATCAAATCGGCTTTTGTCGCAAATACCGAAAAACTTTTCAAAGTGACCTGACTCCGAACTATTTTTTATGGAATTTAGACTCCATTACCTTTCAACGGTATATCACAAGCTTAATTTGAAGTTCGTACGCATTTTCTGTGAATTTCGGACGAAATGGGGCCTTTTCGTGAATACAGAACCTCTGGGGCCTAAACGTAAATTTTTGGGCATCTGAGGAGCAGTGCCACGGCATCACTGGGCCACTGCCGCGGCGGCACATGGCCAGTGCCACGACGGCACTCAACCCCCGCAGAACCCATTTTTGTAATTTATTTTGGGGGTCCAAATTGAATAATTAAAGACCAAAATAATGTAGTTTTATGTTCACAGATGTTTGGGAGCACTTTCTAAATCCCAAAACCACCCTAAATTGGCCTATATAAACCCCTGTTTGCTCTTCATTTTGGAGGGGGGCCAAGTGCAAAGTTTGAGAAAGTTGTAGAGAGAAAGAGAGATAGAGATAGGTATAGAAAAGAGAAAGGGAGCTTCTCCCACTGATTTTCCACAAGAAATTGAGTTCTAATCTTGTTTCCTTCCATTACTTCTCTTATACTTCACATTCAAATCCTCCCCAACCACCATTCTTGAGCAATCTTAAGTTAGAAAGCTACTTCCATATCCAAATGTCAATATCTATGAGTGAAATACCAAGCCACAAGTCCAAAATCACATTGATTATCATCTATTGATGTTATTATTTGCTTGTTTATATATATGTTCATCTCTCCTTACCTCATTTCTTTTTTATTTTTCTTTGATTACTTACTAGTTCATCATCATCTAAATGATGACATGGTGTTTGAGGAGAGTGAATCCTTATGGATAGTAGCTCTTGACCTCAAAAACATATTTGATAGATGATGATTCCTACTTCAATACTTCCAAAGTATTCTTGAAGTTATGCTCAAATGAAAACAAATCTCTCCAACAATCTTGGAAGTTCTTGACTTGGGTTTGATGTTGATATTCCAAGAGGTTATAATCTCCATTTGATGTTGAAAACATGCTTTCAAAACCCCTCTAAAACCCCCAATGTTTGGACTCCAAGAAATAAATCTTGTTTTCTCAAGAAATCTTCAAAACAGTGAATGATCTGAGTTCAAAGATTTCTCTAGAACTCAATACTCAATGTATGGATTCAAGACCACTTGAAAAGTCTTCCTAACTCATTAGAGAACACCCATGATTTTTGGTTTGGTTTGTAGACACATGGAAGGGTTCCATTTTGACCCAAACATTCCTTCCAGACATTCTGTTTTTGCTGTCACAGCAGCTTGGTTGACTTTCAACTTGTTTTTCAGAAAACTTTTCCAAAATGGGTGGTCCCAACTCATTTTTCCCTTGAACTTTGGTGTCTTAGGGAACTTTCTGTATAATACGGGCCTCTAAATGTTTTGTTTTCATTTTCTACAATTTTTCACATTCAGTCGAAAATACGGACTCTGTTTTCTGAGTAACCTCTATTGTTTATATGATTTCTCTCAATCTGTAATAGTTATTGAAGATTGGCTTTTTGATATATGTTCTAGACACAATAAGGATGATCTCCATAAAAAGGCATTAACTAAAAACATTTCTAACCATACTTTTGCATTTTTACAAGATCAACTCACTGTTCTGTTCACTATTCACAGCAAGCATACTTTTACTTTCATCCTTTGATTTGATGCTTATATGTACTTCAAATTGGTTTATATCTTAGGAAGTGGTCCATAATATATTTTTACATATTCCATGATGATTTTCTCCATGAATTCATCCATATTTTAGACTTCTAAGTCACTTTAGAAAGTCCATGTACACAAACACACTATAACCTTTGCACATTCTAAGACCATGCATTGCATCCATGCAAGATTTGGGATTTTTGTGACTCCTAATCTAAGAAGATTATAAGGAATGAATTTGATCACACGTTCATGCTTCCCCTCGATCTAATATTCCTTTCTCATCCATCCCAGGGATTGAGAGGTCTTCTTTCCTCAAAGATTAACATGCATCATTCTAGCTTGCTAAGCATATTTTAATTTATTTGATTATTCGTTTCAAGAACAATTCATGTCCACTTTAGATTAGGAAAACTTGATTACTTGATATGTGATTAGACGATATTTCCTAAGTTTGTTTGTGTGATCTTTCACTTTTGCATTGTGTGATATTTGACTTAGATCTTATGAATGATATCTTATCTTTTGATCTTCCATTTCAAGATTCTTATGTGATGTAATATACTATCATAGTATTAATTGTCGAATCATACATAGTATAAGATGATTATTTGGATGCTAATTGATGCCCATCGAGAGACGAGGCGAGTTGAGGGTGTTTTAGTCGTGACAAATGCTCCTTCCTCTCTCGTACCAAAACCCCGAGCTAAGTTCTTTGGTTATGAAGGGCTGGTACCCTTTATCCGTTTGGGTGAGTCAAAATTAGGTTTCTTGGTTCCTTAAAGACCAAGTGGCAACTCTGTATCTGTTTTCAACAGACCTTCTTTTTCTTTCTTTGATCCAAATCAATTTCAAACAAACTGAAAGAGTGGACAACCGATTCCGCGTGTCCACGGAAGGAATTTAGTTTCAGTTTCTAGTTTAGTAAATAATGGATATTTAGTTCATTTTAATAAAATAGTAGTTATTAAAGAAAATAAATGTTTTATTTGTTCTGGTCAATTGGTGGATGACCTTTATATTATAAATCATGCCTCCCTTACACTGCAACTAAATGAATTGAATAACATAAATAGTTGTCATTTAAGAGAAAAGAACTTTCAAAGATAAACTAAACGCATATTTGGCACTTATGCCTTGGTCATAATAATCTAAAAAGGATTCAAAGGCTAGTTCAAAATAGGCCATTAGGCACATTGGAAGTGGAGGCACTTCCAGTCTGTGAATCTTGCTTGGAAGGTAAAATGACCAAGAGTCCGTTCTCCACCAAGGGCTATAGAGCAAAAGAGCCGTTGGAACTAGTTCACTCTGATTTGTGTGGTCCTATGACTGTCCAAGCAAGTGGGGGCTTTGAGTACTTTGTCACTTTTATCGATGATTACTCAAAGTATGGGTACATTTATTTGAAGCGGTGTAAGTCTGAATGCTTTGAGAAATTCAAAGACTTCAAGGCTGAAATGGAGAAGCGTCTAGGTAAATGTATCAAGACACTACGATCTGATCGTGGTGGAGGGTACCTCTTGGGAGAGTTTAGGGAATACTTATTGGAGCAAGGGATTACATCCTAATTGTCTGCACCCCGTATGCCTCAGCAGAACGGTGTAGCAGAAAGAAGGAACATGACTCTCATGGACATGGTAAGATCTATGATGAGTTATTCAGAATTACCAGTTTCTTTTTGGGGACACGCATTAGAGACAGCTGCATACATTCTAAACTTGGTACCATCCAAGTCAGTACCTACTACTCCCACATAATTGTGGACTGGGCGAAAGCCTAGTCTGCGGCATATTCGAATCTGGGGTAGTTAAGTACAGGTGCTGAAAGGAAACGCAAAAAAGTTGAAATCGAGAACGGAAGTATGTTTCTTTGTTGGGTATCCAAGAGTAACTAAAGGTGGTCAATTTTATAGTCCTAAGAACCAGAAGGTTATTGATAGCACCAATGCCACACTCTTAGAATAGGACTATGTTATGGACCATAAGCCCAGAAGCCGTATTGTTCTAGAGAAAATGAGAGGTGAGACACCGACACATATTTCTTCGATACCATCGGTACGAGTAAAAACATCACAAGAAAGAGTTATTGATATTCCATTACTGTAGACACCCCATTTTTTTCCAACCCAATCATTTCAAAAATAAAGTGCTCGTTTACACGAGCCTATCGCTTTTCGAATCATCCCAATCTAACCTCAAATGGAAAAAATATTGCAAGTCATAGCTATTGGGTCAAATGGTCAAAATTCTACATGTACCCTACCACACATGATTATTTTCACTCTAATTGGAGTGATAGTCTCGGTGGGATGGACTGTGATAACACAAACAAAGAAAAAGAAAGGAAAAAAAAACAAGCAAGAAAACAAGCAAGAAAAAAAAAACAGCTAGCAAAAAAAAAAAACAGCAATCAAACAAAAAATAAAAAATAAGCATAGTCCCTCCTATTCTAAGTGGGGAGTGCTTTAAACAAAAAAAATGAGAGAAGAAGATGCTCTCTTTGCCTATAAATACTGGCTATCGCAGATCCATTAAGGGGAGGAGGAACGAAGAAGAAATAAAAAGAGGCTCCCTCTATGTATCTCCCTCATACTCCATATCTTCCTCACCATCCTCTCCATCTCCCCTCACTTCATCATTAAATACAAAAAAACCCCTACAAAAAAAAGGAGTTTACATTTTTTTCACCACCATACTACCCTTTCTAACCGTCACCATCAAGGTCACCACTACAATCACTACTCTCCACCTAGCTATCATATAATCACGACTCTCATCAACATACCTCACAGCCATTGTACCATCACCGTCATCAAACTGCCTCAAATCACCGTCCAACATCCCAGTCACTTACCATCAATATTCTAGCAGATTTCTCAAGTTGCTCTAATAACTCAGGTTATTATTATTATTATTATTATTATTATTATTATTATTATTGTTTGTACATATCATCTTTATTCCTGGTTGATAATAAAAAAAAATAATATACATCCACGTCATACTTGGAATTACTTGGTTTCCAATATAAAAATAATGTCCGACTCTGGATTACATGGTTCCCAATACGGAAATCTCACGTGGTTTCTAATACGGAGAGCCATGTTCTACTGGGGATGACGTGGTGGCTAATACGGGGACCTATGTTCTACTGGGGACTACGCGGTTTTCTAATATGGAAATCCATGTCTAAATAATAAAAATTACTTTTCAGTCATTAGGGCGCCGTCCCTATCTTCCGGTATAAAATCAAGAAAGAAAAAAGAAAAAAGAGAAGACAAAAATAAAAATACAAAAAGTGGACTTTATCAAAATAAAGCTCCAATGGCACCTTTACTTGGAATCTGCAAATAATATAGGTAAGACAGGTAAGTCTTCTCACTCTTAATGAGCACCGACCCTTACTCCGGTATAAAAATAAAAATACAAAAAATCAATTTTTAGTTATATGGGCACCAACCCTTACTTCCGGTATAAAATAAAATAAAAATAATAATTTTCTTTTCTTTCTTTTGGGCACCGACCCCCACTTCCCGTACACTTTTTCAATCCTTACTTCCAGTATTGGACTAAAAGGACTAAAAAGACTAATAATAATAATAATAATAATAAAAATACAAAAAATCATTGCTCAGTTATTATAGCACCGACCCTTACTTCTGGTACACTTTTTCAATCACTTGGGCACAGATCCTTACTTTCGGTATTGGATTAAAAGGACTGAACAAATAAAAATAAAAATAAATAAATAAATAAAAAATAGAAAAGTACAAAAAAAAAATGCATCATTCTCCAATCACTTGCATTGTCTAATTTCAATCGCAATCACTTTCCAAAGGTTAAAATCTAGGACTATACCACGTGGGTTAAAGTTCTTAGTTACACCAACTTTTTCTCAAATTACTATATCACACATGCACGGTCAAACGGGACCATTCTTCTTTCTCTAAAAAAAATCATGCATACACTCACACACACAAATCAGAACTACGTTTGGCCTGATTCCCGTCTTGGGATACATAAGCAACTCTCAAAGAGTGCGGCCATACCCATCACCATTTTCACTTCTATTCACTTTCTAAAAAAAAAAACTTTTTTTCTTTTTCAAAAGAAATACCCCATTTTAATAAAATCACTAAAATTGGCAACCGTGTTTGCACGGATGTTCGAGGGTGCCTAATACCTTCCCTCGACATAATTGAGTCCCCGAACCCATCTCAAAGATCTCTGGTTTTTGCATGGCTATTAAGAATCATACTTTTAAAAGGGCCCACTTTTCTCAAAACTTTTTTTTTAAAAGTCAAAGATGAATTACTTTAATTGTCTTTGCAGGGGTCCTAACACCACAAATGTTAGGTGGCAACTCTGAACTTTTTCAAGCAGGCCGTACCATACTCTTTTCACCCTTTTCAATAAAAATCAAGTCTCAATTCACCCACTCTCAGGAAACCGGGCCCACACTGATAGCCTAGCGCTCCGAAAACACGGGCGCGACAACTGGCAACTTTGCTGGGGATAGCACTTAAAGCCATCACTTTAGTGATTTTCATTACAATGGGGCATTTTCTTTTGTACTAACATTTTTTTGTTTTCACCTTTTCTTTGTAAATTTATATTCTTTTGCACAGGTGTTCGCAATTCAGGCTAAAATAAAACTGCAAGGCCAATGCCAATATTGCAAAGGCCAATGCAAAGATCTTTAACTATCACGCACACTACACACTAGCATGCAAGCATAACATAACCCTTCCTTACGAGGAATCCTTTAAGATTAGATAGGAGGATTAGTAAGTGGCATGGCCGTTACGGTAGTACCGCCGGTACCAGCACCGAAAGTTCCCCCGCTCGAGCCACCAACTTGAGAAAGTTCTTCGGCGCTGGAGATTTGAAGGTTTGGGGACCATGCCTGATTTAAGTTTGCATTAGACATCAGCCTCTCCACATGCTCTCACTCTCTACACATGCATCAATGTTGATACATCACTTTCTCCACATGCTCTCACTCTCTATGTGTGCATCAATATCGATACGTCACTCTCTGCACTTGCTCTTACTCTCTCCACATGCTCTCTCTCTCTCTCTCTCTCTCTCTCTCTCTCTCCCTCTTTCTTTTTTTCTTTCCTACCTGCTCCCTCTCTTCGTCACTCTCATGGACACACACATACACACACACACACACTCTCTTTCTCTCTCTCTCTCTCTCTCTCTCTCTCTCTCTCTCTCTCTCTCTCTCTCTCTCTCTTTCTTTCCCACATGTTCCCTCTCTTTTTGTCTTTCTCACTGACACACTCTCTCTCTGTCACTCTCATGGACACCCCCCTCTCTCTCTCTCGTTACTCTCTCTCTCGTTTTCTCACCTGCTCTCTCTCTCTCTCTCTCTCTCTCAACGCCCCCCTCCCTTTCTCTCTTTCTATCACTCTCAATGACCTCTCTCTTCCCCTCATTTAAAAAACCCCCCATATCCCCCTCTTTCTCTATCTTTCTTACACATTCTCCCTCTCTCTTTGACGAACCTCTCTTTGTTTCACTCTCCTCCTCTCTTTCTTCTTCTTCTCCTCCTTCCATCCCTCTGTAGAAACCCATCCCTCTTCTTGGGAAAACCAGAACAAAAAAAAGAAAAAGAAAAAAAAAACTGATCCTAATAAGAGGAAGCTGAAACATGCCCTGTATAGGAGCTTTCCATAGAGATCAAGTAGAGGAACAGAGAATCATAACAAAAAATGGGTATAAAGAGAGTTATGGACCCACCATATCATTGTTGTGGTGTATGTATATATAATAGAAGACAATGCCGAACTGATTGTCCCTTGGCTCCTTACTTTTGGTACGCAGGAAGTAACAAGAATTATGGGGCAATTCACAGATTTTTTGGATACAGGAACTTTTTACTCCTTATTCAAAATGTATCCGAGGCAGATCACCAACAAACTATCAACTCCCTTGTATATGAAGCCACAGCTAGACTTCAGGAGTCCATCTTGGGATATGTTTCTTATATCTTTCTCCTTGAACAACAAGTTCGAGAACTAAAGGAACAGGTTTCACAACTTCAAGCTCAATCAAAAGAAGAATCACCAAAATAATCCAAAGAGCCTGATCTGGATCCTTGGCTCAAGTATGCCATGGAAGATCTAGATTGCAACATAGAAATTCTTCAAAAATACTCCAATCTCATTTCTCTCATCATAACTGCTCCAATCTCTTCTGAAATCTCTAGCCCTACCTATATTCTTCCTGTCACTCAAATCTGTACAACAACTTCTCATTCTCGTTGGTCTGATCTAGTCCAGCACTCGCAATCTAGCAACAACCACCAAAAGTCTCCAGGTCCGTTGGATCTCTATACTTCCAACACGAGCTCTCCAATCTCTAGTCCTACCCACACCCCCTCTGCTACTCCAAATTGCTCCCACTGGTCTGATCTAGTCCAATACTTGCAATCTGGTAAGTCCCAAATTCCCTTGAATCACACAGAAAAATTAGGAGTCCCAAAATATCCAAATCTCCCTCTAAATCTTCAAGCGAGTTCGTCAAAAGCACCTACTCCATCCACTGATCCTTACTCTTTCTTCACTATCAATAACTTAGCTCGAAGCTCCTTCTTGGATTTAACTGACAAAATGGAAAATCAACATGCCTTCAAAGAAAAAAAAAGAAAATTCACGAGGTGGCCGGTATGAGCCTTAGAACTAAGGCTCTTTTTGTTTGTTTAAAAAAAAATTAAATAAATAAAAAAATAAATAAATAAATAAATAATTGGAATGAACATCACGGTCCGTATTCAAGATAGTCCTTGTACGTCGAGTGTGCATGGGATTGGGCCCACATGTCTTACTACGTGTGTCCCTCCACCAGCTTAATGTAGTTCAGACCTTTGGGTACTGTTGTACAGGGTAACTGGGAAGGGAAGCATCCCAGGACGGTATTGTCCTCAGAAGTAAGTCCTGAAGAATATTCACCCAGGGTTCTGTGGAACGGACTGTAGGATCTATATGGTTGCTGAAAAGCACGTAGTATGTCGTTAGCATTTGACCTCTGAAAGGAAGCCTCACGTTGGCAGAATTCTGCTCCCACTCAGCAAAATCTAAATGTACATTTGTATCATTGTAACTTTTCATTTTTTTTATTTCTTAAAAAAAAATTCCTCTTTCGCACTATCTTCGCTTCTTATGCAATGTACCATCACATTGGGCAATCAGTTCAAGAATCAGCTGTGGAAATACTATCACTACACCATATGGCCCGATTTGTAACGGGAATATCCGTTACAAAAACTATTTGCAACGGATATACCCGTTACAATTTTGGCGTTGCAAATTTGTAACGGATTTTTGTAACGGATATATCCGTTACTAATTAGTAACAGATATTTGTAACGGATATACTCGTTACAAATTAGCTTAGTAACGGATAAATATACAACTTTTTGATTTTTTTTTTTAAATAATAGTAACGGTTTGTAACGAATTAGTTTCGGTTATATCCATTACAAATTTCCAAAATGCATATTAGTAACGGAGTTTGTAACGGATATTCCTGTTACAAATTTTAATTACAAATAAAAAATTATTTATTTAAAATGTTTCCCAATATTTTCCCACCTAATTAACAAACATTATAATCCATATGAAAGACAAAAAAATAAATGAATACATAACAATAAGCTTGATCCATAATACATAATTTATACCAAACACAACAAACATAATCCATAATACATAATCCATACCAAACACAATAAACATAATCCATAATACATAATACATAATCCATACCACACAAAACAAACATAATCCATAATTCATACTAATCATAACAAATAAAGAGTTCATCAGACCAAACTTAAACTAACTATAACAAGCCATGTATGAAATTTAAAGAGTTATAGGAAATAAGATAATCGAAGTCAAACATGCTTTAACCTATTCTCAAGCCAAATCACATATCCACCTTGAACAAAGCCTCCCAAAGTATTGAAGGCACCTTGAGGAGGGTCGAACAAACGAGCATTGGGATCAATCACTTCCTCGATATGAACTTTCTTTTGGTCAATACCAATGGTTTTGAAGTGACACGTTTTAGCACTAGCATCCGTCACAACATACCCCTTTGCTAATTTTTTCCCAAATTTATCAAGTAAGATAACCGAGGGTTTGTCAGTGGGAGTAGGCATAAAATGAAGAGAATTTCAATTTTTCAACGCGGCAAAAACGTTATTCAAGTTTTGACCTAAATGAATAGGGCGATTAACTGAATTGGATGCAAGATCACTTGAAGGAGTAGTCACCATTGAAGGGGTACTTACATTTGAAAATTTGGTAATAAAAGACATCATTATACCCTCAAAATTGTTAAGTCTTGAGATGACTTCATCCTTAAATGATTTGTCTTCTTCATTTGTCTTATCTTTTTGTTCAATTATTGACCTTGCCACCCCAAGTTGACTTAGTTGCTTCTTAGAGACATGAGAACCCACCGTACGAACCCCCCCTCCCTTGAGTTCCTTCCCAAATACTTCTACTAATTCATCATTGTCAAGATCTTCACACATGTCATTACATCCCGAGTCAGACAAGCTTTGGCTTTTTTTTCTATTTCCAGCAACTATAACTTCATCCTACAATATATAAAAGTGAAACTTGTAATGTTAAAATAAAATAATTATGCTAAACTTTAAACCTACAAACAATCAAATATATTACTCACATATTTACTCTTAGCACTCTCCAACACAGTCTCATCTCTACGCTCATGTGCTGCCAACCATTTATCTACGCAACGAATTTTTTTTCCAGGATTTTCTTGTTCCTAGACATTGAAATTTAATGAGTTAGTTAAAAAAATTGTTAAAACACAAAATGTGTAAAAAAAATGATACAAACCATTAAGAACTGTTTTTGAGCATAGGAATACCGCCCAAGAGTATGGGGAGTCTCCTGTTGTTTTCGATTGTTACAATTTGTAACATTTTGCTCCTTTTTTGGATCACTCTCATTTTCTACAAATTTTCTCCAAATATGTGGATCAATACTGGTCGGCCCAACTTCTTCATTCAGAAGGGGCAACAAATTATTTTTGTGAGATCTAAACTTTTGGGGCCACGACTTCTCCGCCAATGGTCGAGCCACATCTGGTGGAACCTCTAGTTCAAACTCATCTTAGTAATGGAATAAGATAGTTATGTTACAAGTAAATAATTAAAGCAAAACAACTAATTGAATAGAGAGCATATAAACAAAAGTTTACCATCAACGCATTCCAAACATCATCTTTGAAGTTCTTTGGCACAGTTCAAAAATCTTTGTAGCTAATTGGAAGGTAGCTTCTCACAAAATCCCCCGTATGACTACTCCATACCTTTGCATATTCACCCACAATAGACCCGTCAGCTTGAATTATGACTTTCATTTTCTCCTTGGGGCCCTTTGGGGCTTTGCTTGCTGATGACTCAGATGCAGGCGGGGCTGAAGAAGATGACTAAGATAAACTCGGGTTTGAATTACCTGCATTTTTTGACATTATACCGAATGCCTATCATTTGAAATTAAGGTGTTAGTTCACAAGCAATATTAAATTAATAATAACAATATTAAATGACATAGCAATAATTAACGGACCACAAGGACATTTTTACAATAAAGGTAGCAATTATATTCCAAAATTAGCAACAAATAATTGACCATAAGGAAATTTTTACAATAAAGATAGCAATTACAATCTTAATATAGTAGCATTTAATGCAAGAGCCAAAAGTTAGGCAGAGTCATGCTACTTCAATAGGTTTTCCGAATGAGGTTGGTCTTTAAGAGTAGATTGGAAGACCGTTGGTATCTCTAACTCGTCTACTCACTTGGTCAATCTCTTTGGTGAATGTATAACGACCCACCAATTGGGATTTTGAACGTCTTTTGAATAGAAGACTTGACTCGCCTCAGAAGCAAGAATAACAGGCTCGTCTAGCTTGCTACTGACACTCTTTAACTTGTCAAAATTTACTAGAACCAAGTTAGAGTCCGGACAGTGCTTACAACCATTGGTCTTGTCCTCCACCCTCACCCAGTCGCAATAAAACACTACCTCTTTAAATATTATATAGTCTAACTCAGTTATAAGCTTGATAACCCCATACCACATAGTCCAAGCATCCTTGAGCCTTTTATCACTTTTTCCCCTAAATTGAGTACATGCCTTCATGCAAACACCGCTATCTTGCGTGACAATAGTGTTATCGTGATACCTAGGAGAAAATATAAAACCATTAACGCAGTACTTTTTGTATATTTTAACCATGTGGGAAGACCCTTGAACTAAACGCCACAAAATAGCCTTTGTCTCCGTCTCTCCAGAAGATACCAACTGTGAAAAGGAAACAAAGGACAATAAGAATCTAACTAAGGATGGACCATATTTCAGAATGTTTATTAATGAAAAGAATACCTTTTCAAATAACCAAAGGATGAAAGAAGTTTGTAACTCTACTTCTGTCTTTGTAATCCCCTTTCCTTTACCACAAGAAGTGGATTCCAAAAGCGCTTTATACTCACTGAAATTTGTAGATACAAGTTTGGATATTAGTTGTTATAGGTGGAATTCAATAAATATGTTCGAAGAACTCGAACCTGTAGTATTCCGCAAGTCCGTCAACGTTATGTCGAAATAGTACCCATCGACTTATTTGTTGAAATTGATTAGGTTCCAACCTTAGGGTACTACCGTCGAGCAAAGGCCCTTCATCAGAGAACTCACCATTTTCCTCTAAAAAGGCTTCATGAGTACGTTTGTGATTTTCATCCATTGGATTTGGCATGTATTCCATGCAATACCTAACAGATTCTCCAATAACATACGACTCTGTAATAAATCCTTCAATATACCTCTTATTGCTAGGTATGTCTTTAAATTCCTTCATTTGCCTATTTGTATATGTAAACATGTTAGTCAATAAAGTTGTTAAAACTCCTGAATATGTACAGAACTAGAATATAAGTAAAAGAGTATACCGTTCAAAAGGAAACATCCACCGAGGTCCGGTAGGTCCACAAATCAATGCTTCATCAGCTAGATGCACCATGAGATGGATACTGATATCAAAAAATGATGGTGGAAGGTGTTTTTCCAACATACACAATGCCTCGGTAACCATGTATTTGGCTCTTTGGATGTCCTTCCGAATTAAGACTTTTGAGCACAATAGGTTAAAGAATAAGGTTATCTGTTGGATAGCTCTGCGCAAATCTCGGTGTTTTGAAAAGGCATGTTGAAGCAATACGGGTAACAAATATTCTACAATAACATGAAAATCATGCGACTTCAATGAATGCAAACTGGGTGGGTTAACAGTGATAATGTTGCTCAGGTTAGATGAAAAACTAGTAGGCAGCTTCAAGTCTTTCAAGATTTGGCAAAATTCTCGCTTCTCATCTTTATCCAACTGAAATGATGCTTTTGGTTTTATCTGATTGGCTGTATGGTCATCTACTCTCATCCATTGGCCACCGTGTATGCCGATTGCCTTCATATCCAAACGTGCATTGAGTGAATCATTTGACTTGTTTTTATCATCTATGATTGTGAAAATTAGATGCTCTGTGACATTCTTCTCGGTGTGCATCACATCAAGAACATGACGAACTTGATGAGAGCTCCAGTATTCCAAATCAAATCAGATGGACCTTTTATACCATGCCTCTGTAGGTTCAACATTACCACCATCATCCTCATTGCACGTCTTCCTTTTCCTACCAGAAACTTTTAGGATCTTTCCAGGAACGTATTTAATCTGCCTCAACTTCTCTAAAAGTGCATCTCCATTTAACCGAGGACGAGGATGACTATGTTCAGATAACCTATACCCCAAACACCCACCACTCCTAAACGGGTGATCCTTGTTAAGGAAAATACGGTATTTTGGCTAAACTATTTTCTTGCTATGAGGTAGATGGATAGATTGAGTGTCATCTCCACAACTAGGACATGCTTTATAACCATGTGTTATACACCCAGATAAATTCCCATATGCGGGAAAATCATGAATACCCCACATTAGCATAGCTTTTAACATAAAATGTTGCATTTTGTACATGTCAAAAGCCGGCACTCCTTCTTCCCAAAGCTGCTTCAACTCCTTTACTAAAGGTTAAAGGAAAACATCAATGTCTTGACTCGGTGCCTTTGGCCCAGGAATTAGCAAAGACAACATTTGGAACTCTCGTTTTATACACAATGAAGGTGGGAGATTATAAGGCACCGTAATAACAGGCCAACAACTATAACTAGAGGACTGAATACCACGCGGATTAAACCCATCGGTTATAATTGCAAGCCAAACGTTATGCCTTTCTTCAGCAAATTTTGGCCATTTATCCTTAAACATTCTCCATTGTGGAGAATTAGATGGATGGTGTAGATAATCCCATGAAGAGGTCGATCGATCATGCCATGTCATTTCATGGGTAATCCATGGTATAGTATACAATCTCACAAGTCTTGGAATCAAAGTGAAATGTCTCAATACTTTCAAAGGTTCTTTGCAAACTCTTCCCCCCCCCCCCCCCCCCCCCTTCTTTGTTTTCACAGCATATCTTGGTTTTCCACATTGAGGACATTGCTCCTTTTCTTCATTACCATCCCAATATAGAACACAATTATCGACGCATGCATGAATAAAGTTTGCCTTCATCCCTAAGTTTTTTATCATACTCTTCATGTGCGGATACTTCTCTGGCAAAGTGTTGTCTTTCGGGAGCCACCTTTTCAAGATGGACAAAAAAGTGCCGTCACACTATTTCCTGACCAATCAAATTGCTTTTTAATGTTGTGCAGTTCTGCAATTGCAGAAAGAGTTGTCTCAGGGCCCTCACATGAAGGGTACAATTTCTCAATTGATAATCTTTTGTATTCATTGTATTTCTCATTACCTGCATATGGTTCTTCTGAAACTCCAGCCTGAACATTGCCATCATCTTCATGAGGTTCTTCGCGCATTCTGTAAGAAGCGTCAACAAGATCCTCCATTCCAAGCCCTCCAACCTCGATGTTTTCTTCTTCAATGTTTTCTATATGAACATCTTCTACTGGCGGATGATGTATCGAATTCTTATATGGCTTTTTACCATGCAAAGCCCATACAGAATATGACCTATCTATATCAGCCCTAATAAGATGGTTTCTGACATCTAATGGTTTACGTCGTGTCCCATTCCGATAATTTACACACGGGCAAGGTAATGTTGTAAAGTGTTCAACATTGTTTGCATTAGCAAATTCAAGAAACTCTTCAACTCCGTTCACATATACCGAGCTAACTCGATTTTTTTCATTCATCCACTCTTTGTTTATGGTTCGGGCCATTCTACGATACAACATTGAAAAGTGAAATAAAGTAATGGGAATGCTACTAGTGAACATAAAAGAGTTACTAAACATTTATTTTTAACATTCCCAAACATACCATAAGCCTAGCACACAAACACATACTCTCTCTCTCTCTCTCTCTCTCTCTCTCTCTCTCTCTCTCTCTATAACATAACATTTAGTTTTAATTTTAGATTAACAAAATGGATCAATATCAAGTTAGCCTTTGTTCATTGTATTGGAAGTCAAAGTTAAAAAGTGTGTAGTTAAATAACATTGAAAACTGAGAGAGTTTTATATAATTTGGTTCGCGGATTCATTGAAGGAAAAGAAAAGGGAACGGAAAACTAGCTCCCTTGTGTTTTCCTCTATCTATGCGTAAACAACATTGAAGTTAAATCCATGTGAAGACCAAATTTATTCAACTACGTTAAATGAAACATAAACTAGTATAAATATATATGTCTAAAGCAGAGAGGGTTTATATGTCTAATGCAGAGAGGGTTTATGCTCACTTAGAGCAAAGTCACTGAACGAAGGCAATTACTAAGGATGGACAACCTCTTGAAACAACAACCAACCAAATATTGAATTTTTGTCTCCAAGGTAATGGAAATTTCACTACATAGCTTATCACCTGCATAGGAACATTTAGAGTATATCAATTGTGAACCATTGTTCTTTAGCACACTACAACTCAGAAGACATGATAATAAGATAACAATTGGGATCACAAGCCTAATGCAATATACACATACATCTATTAAGAAAGACAAAACTAGTACTTTAGCAACAAAAAAAAACTTTTAGGAAGAATTATATAAAGACTTGAAGGAAGACAAGTCAAAAAAAAACTTTTAACAAGAAGGAAGGAAGAAGACTTGAAGCACTTCCACGGAGGCTTGGATCTTATCTATTGTTGTGTTATCCATTTACATGGAGAATTAATCTTCCATCTAGGGTGGTGATATCTCCTTAACCTTGTAGGTTTTGGATAAGTTATATTTATTTCAAGAAGCTTATCTTATGTAATTTGTTTGAGGGGGCAAAAGGCTTTTAACCCTTTGTTATATACCTTAGATGCACGAAACGGGAGCGTGAGTCTAAGTTATATACATAGGCTTTTCATATTTAGAAGCACGAAGGTTCCTGCTTCTAAGTTATATACATAGGCTTTTCATAATTGTGCTTTTAGTTTAGAAGTAAAGCATTAGTCATCGGTTATAAATTAAACCCACTCTGGAAAAAAAAAAAAAAGAGATAATATATGTATGTGTTGGCACTGCAGTGAAGGACAAAGCATCCCTTCTTTAATTAGATACTCTGTACATACACAGTTTCTAAATTGAAATCCCAAAAGATTTGGTATATTTTACTCTACCCCCAGGCCCCAACCTTACACAATCCATGTTTTGCACAAGATGAAAAGAACACAATGACATTGTTCTCAAAATGGAGCAGTTGATGTTCTATAGAGAGAGTGCTTTTTGGGTAGTTGAGTAGCTATAACTAAACATAACTGCACATAAGAAAGAAAGATTAAAAAAAAAAAGCTTAAAAGTGTGAATGTATGAGAAACAATATTCCAAAAGCTGAAGAAGGAAATTATTAAAGTGTAAGGGCTTGTTTAGATTGTTTTTTCTAATACACTACTTAAAATATACTTGTTCTAATACACCACTTAAAATATACCTACCATGCTTCGTGCCTCCGTTATGTATGACTTCTACATTTTTTTTGGGTCATTGATATCATAAAAGTCATTTTTAGTTGATTAAATGAGAAGTCAATGGCATTGAGTTGGGAGTGGAACTCACTTTAGAAGTCTTTATATATTCAATGGTAGCAAAATGATGATCATTCCATTTGATGAATTTAATTCTTTTCTGCCAACTAATAAGTATCCAAAACAAAACAGAGTAGGCATTAGATAGCACTAGTTAATAAGACAAAGAAACCAATTTGCAAAGATAACTATAAGTTGAAGTTATAGTATTTCCTTTAATACAAAATTTCGTAATGTAAAAGAATTAAAGAAGATTGAATAGTTAAAATTTTTAAAGCAAATTGTAAATAAGTTATGTATGTTGCTTGCTAAAAGCCCAAACTGAAATATAGAAACTCTAAGTGAAATAGAACTCCACTTAATAATTTATGTAATCTAATTTGTATGAGTTCAAGGTTATTACAAGACAAAACCAACACAGTAAGAAAAGGTTGAAAGTACAATAACAGAGTTATTTATGGAAAAAAGAAGACACTCAAGAGAGAGGATTTCATTTAGAGTAATGCTATGCTTTCCAAAGTTTGTATCACAAATGTGGTTCCCAACACATGTTGCAATGGGCCCACCTTCAATAATGGGGAATCACTTCAACATCTTCTAATGAAAATCAAGAGGGCCAATTACCACATATATTGGGATCCACATTTGGGAAGCACTACTCTTTTATAAAGTAGAAAGTGTGTAGGGGTGGCTGATCCAGATTGATATTAAACAAATATGATCAGTGTCCATAGATATGTTGTTCGTGAGTGAAGATTGTTGATATATACATTAAATATTGAATGAGTATATAAACATACCTCTTCCGTCCAGTGACTGTTCGTCTGCAATTTGGAGTAGAAAATAAGTTGATGTTGAATAAAGATTTGAAAATGGAAAAGCTAAGGAGTCAAACAAATTGTTAGTCATGTACCTTTGTGTGGTGCCAAGTCATATGCTTTCCATTACCAAAGAGTCTAGCTTTAGATCTTCAACCCCTGCACATAGCTTCTCTCTTCCATCTTCCCAGTACAGCTAATTCATAGCAAAATTCACCTTATAAAATCATATTCAATTTCTATTTCAATCTACTAAACACACATTTACACAGTATATACGTAAACATATATGTTCCTGTACATAATCTATAATATACACATATATACGGAGGTTTCCATATTTTTAAATGCTATAATCATTGTTTGACTCGTTGACAATTCAGTCCAGTTTGGGCTCTTGTGTTAACGTGTCATTTTTGCTAGGAGTCCCCGAGGGATTCCAAAGTCGCTTTCGCAATTGGGAATAGCCGTACCACCGTATCCGTTTCGTACCCATGTCACGTGTCCATGCTACATAGGTGAGCATCATGACATTGCAATAGTTGAAATACACTATTCATATGGAAATGGAACTTAATTAATACTATTGAGAGCAGCCCAAATAGTTATAAACAAAGAAATGTATATAAAAAAAAGGAAAAAGAAAAGAAAAACCAATTATAAGAATATTTAATTAAGTTCAGAGTATCCAAACCTTTAGAGCTTCCTATACACCACTCCACAAGGCTAACAGCTCAAACTAAGTATGGAAATGTAACTTAATTAAGACTATTGAGAGCATCCCAAATAGTTATAAACAAAGAAATGTATATAAAAAAGAAAAAAGAAAAGAAAAACCAATTATAAGAATATTTAATTAAGTTCAGAGTATCCAAACCTTTAGAGCTTCCTATACACCACTCCACAAAGCTAACAGCTCAAACTAAGTTATACAATCACTCTAGCCAATGATAGTGCTAAACCTTACCACTATAAGGGGGGGGGGGGGGGCGCTTTTATACTTGAAACAAACGATCTCTTGCTTCTTAACCCTTCCAAGTTCCATCACATAAATGACATTGACGATCTTCCGTCAACTAGTGTTGGATTCTAACAATTGATTGGATGACTCTACCATTCTAATCATTTTACCATCAGGGCCTCAACTGGATGAACCAATATTGAGTAAATCACTTCTAAATAAAACCAGAATTTCATCAAGTCACCAGCGACCTATTCAGCCAAACAACCAAATTGTTCACCTAAAACTTTTATCCACAGGAAATTTGCAGTGAGAAAATACAAATTAATTAAAAAAAAATAGCTCAATTATTACGGTTTTCACTTGCAGTCGCAGTCATCATCACCATTGTATGGATTAGATCAGTATGACTATTAAGCTTTTCCTCTTTTCTGTTTTTCCAAAGTTTCACAACTTCCTTTAATACAGGGACAGATAACCTTTTACCCCAATATCCAGTAAAACAGAGATGGATGGAAATCCCCAAATGAAGCCACAAAAATAGAATGCATTGGATTAACAAAAAAAAATAAGGTTACCAAATTAATTATCATATCCTAATTCCTGATCATACATACATACATACATTGGTACAACAATGAACCCTAATTTACAAAGAATAATAAATAAATTAAGAAAGAAGAGAAACAATGAACCTTAATTTACACACAAATTGAACCTAATTTCTCTTAGTTACACACAAAGAAGAAGAAGAAGAAAAAGAAGGAAGAAAGAAAGAAAGAAAGAAAGAAGAAGAAGAAGAAGAAGAAGAAGAAGAAGAAGAAGAAGAAGAAGAAGGAAGGAAGGAAGGAAGGAAGGAAGAAGGAAGAAGGAAGCTAGAAGAAGAAGAAAAAGGAAGGAAGGGTGTACTAGGAGATCGGAGGCAGCAATGGGCAGCGGCGGTCGGCGGCGGTGTCTCTGATTCCCTTTCTCATGTCTCTTTCACAAAAATGAAACCCCAGCTAAGAAGAAGAAGAAGAAGAAGAAGAAGAAGGAAGGAAGGATGGAAGGAAGGGTGTACCAGGAAGTCGGAGGTGGCAATGGGCAGCGGCGCTCGGCGGTGGAGTTGGGTGGGCGGCGGCTTCTCTTCTCCCTTTCTCGTGTCTCTTCTCCTTTCTCTTTCACAAAATGAAACCCCAGCTAAATGAACCCCCCCCCCCCCCCCCCCACTAGAGAGCCCGATAGTTTTGGGTTTGTCAAAATTCTTTTTATTATTATTTTTATTTTTATTAATTTTGTAACGGATATAAACGTTACAAATATTAATACACCCGTTATGAAATTTAAGTAGCCAAAATAATGGTAATTAGTAACGCTTTGTACAATTTTGTAATGTTTATATCCGTTATAGATTTGTAACGGGTATACCCGTTACAAATCAAAAATCCTACCTATTACAAATTTGCCCATATGGTGTAGTGTATCTCTTGTTAATAACATAAGTGCACTTTCTAAAATGAGGGTTCTAATCCCCATCACTTTCACGATCCACTTGTATTTGCTATCATTAATCTGAATCAGCTCAAAGGCTGACATGTGTCCCAAGTCAGAAAAGACATGCTTGATCATTTCTAATCCTTCATTCAGGCTTAATCTGAATACAATAGCAGCACATGCAAGCCAATACTGTGAACACTGACATTATCAAATCCAAGCAATACTAGTGCATTTGCAACTGTCCAAATCGTCTCATTGCCAAATCAATAGGCTGTTCTACTCTCTTAAATACACTCTTACTCTCTTTCAAATCAAAAAGCGAAAAGCAAAAAAAAAAGAGCAGAAAAAGTCAAAAAAGGAAAAGATGAGAGAGAGAGAGAGAGATTGTCAGCCACAAGAAAAGAAAGAAAAGAAAGAAAAAGAAAAGGAGAAGAGACGAAGAGAGAGAGAAAGTGTCGGTGGGGAAAGAAGGAAAAAAAGACCATAAATATTCTCTCTCCCTCCTTTCTTATTCCCTCATCCTCCTCAAACGCAGCTCTTTCCCCATCTCTGCATCTCTGTATTTCTCTCTCTCCTCTTGCTCACTCATCTTTCTCTCACTTCTTTCTCCTTATCATACTGATAGTCATTGTCTTTCACCATTGTGCCTTGCGATTACGACCAAGATCAGAAGTTTGACATTGTTTTAGGCATGTGGGTGCTCATAAAAAAGTTTGAAGAACAACATGGATTTGGACGAGATAATTATACTTTGTGAAGTGTGCATTCTTCTTTAGATGGATGTGTCGGCTGCAGCTTACTTCTTGCTCAAACGGCTTGATAACGAAGAAGCCCATAAAGACTAGGAAAAATGTTCTTAGAAACTCGGCCCGCCCCTATGATTTAGATCATTTGTTGGATGGGGGGCTTTACCAATGAACAATGGATTGATTAAATATAAGAGTTTTCTTCTTGTTCTCTTTTTTGCTCTTTTATGTATCAAAAAATATCATCAATAAAAAGATAATGTCAAGGATTATGTAAAATGGGCAGCCAATCATACGTGTTGTTTCCAGCCATCCAATCCATGCACTGTTACTGTTTCTATACCCTTTACCAACAGTTTGATTCTCTACCGATACACCCACGAGCCTTTGGTCACTCTCGCAAAAGGTCAATACTTCACCCACTACCCAGAATGTCACTCCTTACAATGCATCAAAATGTTACACAGGGGCAGTTTCTCCACTACTAAATATATGCATTGTCTGCTTTGTATAAGTACATACATTTCTTCTTCTTTTTTTCTTTTTTTTTTAAAAAAAGACACAAGTTAAAAAAAAATATGAAAAAATAGAAGAAAAAAGAAAAAGCTTTTTTCATCATTTTGCTTTAAAATCTCATGATTCATTGGATATGATTGTCTTTTAACTTGTTGAAGTCAAGTTGGACATCGCATTGGACTTTTGGACACAACACGCGAGAGAACATGCCAAAAAGGCTTCAAGTCCATAATCAATCATTACAGTGTCTGACACTGCTCATCATGTAACACCCGTACCCGGAGAACGGGTTAATTATTATGTTAATATGCATTAATTAGTATAATTAGTGTATAAACGGATTAAGGGGAGGCTTGGACTTGCCCATGTAAAAAGTGTTAAGAGAGGAACACTAGTTGGAAAAGTCCCCAGTGAGGTGGGACAGGTATTGAAATGGAACCCAGCGAAGGGTAAATTGGTAATTTGCATTTTAAATGACTAAATGCATTTTTACGTGATTAGTTTAAATGCTTTCATATTATATGATAATACATGTACTAGTAATGTGTATTAGTTTGGATACCCAAATAAGGGTATAATTGAAAAAGGTTCAAAATTAGTAGGTGCGATAACAATTTCACAAAAAATGTAGGACCCACGTTGGGACCCATACGGAACTTAGACAAACACTCATTAGATAATTGGGTAGTTAATGGAATGTTTGGGGGATTTCATAATAAGAACTTAAGAAAATCTGGGGAGGTAAACGAGAAATGAAGAAATTTGTGTGTTTGACAACACAACATGCAATGCATGTGTGTGTCAAGAGAGTTAACCTCTCATTTCTGCAGAAAATTAAAAAAAAAGAAAAGAGAAATCACCGAGAGAGAAGACGGACCGTCGCCGACGACAAAATCTTTCCGTTCCGTCGCCGCCGTTCGTCGGATTTACGATCCGAGACCACTTTCGGACTCGTGGAGGTGAGACGAACATTTCCATACCCTTAATTTATGTTTAATTCGATGGATTTTGGTATTTCATACTTAACGGTGAGACGTCGTCTATCGAATACTTGAAGGATTCATTGTGGTGTAGACCTCTAGCTTGAATTTGGGTAAAATCTGTGAATAAGGTGAGTTTTCTAGCCTAAAAATGATTGGGGTTTAAGGTGTTCAATGTTTGTATATATATTGTGTTGTTGAAGTTATGTTTAGAGGCTATGAGAGTTGTTAACTTATGAGTTACATGTCAATTATATGAAAAATTGTTATGCTTATGTGCTTATATGCCTATATGCTTATGTGGTAGTCAATGAGCACCAGGGAAATGGTTCATTGTTGGAAGTAATAAGGGTGGTGAAGAGGAAGAATCCGATAAATACAAAAGTCCAAGGAATAGAAGTGGCCACGGGATCAAGGGAGGTCTTCGGGTCTGAATGAACCATATAACCGGTGACTCGGCGACTACGATTGTAATTTTATGTGTTAATTATAGCATTGCACGTGTTAAACATTCAGTCATGTTAGAATGCTCATTAAGCAAATTGCTTAAGAAAACCGTTTTCCTATTTCTGTTGTGGTACATAACAACCACCGCAGGTACGGAGCAATACCCGGAGAGAAAGTGACGTGCTCGGGGAAAAGGGGAGAAGGGTTTTGGAACTTGTAGATACGTTTTAAACTTATATTACGGTGTAACTAGTGGCTTGAGGTCCTTGACTTGAGGCTTGAAGTCTTGACTTGTGGGTGGGAGAGATGGGAGAGATGGGGGAGATTTGAGCCTCATACTTGTGAATTTCTTTTGAACTTGTAAAATGATGTAAATTTATGGTTTCTTTTATGTTAATGTTCATACTTGGGTTGTTGGAAATGAATTTGGATCATAACTATGTATTTGGAAGTGAAAAATAGAACCTATGTATAATCTCTTTTGTTTTGCTCAAATGGTGCAAGTTAGTAATTAAGACCATCACGGCATGTTCGGATGTGTTGCAAGCGTCGTGGACAAGTTTGGTTGTGTAAATGGTGTTGGTTGTAGTTTGAGTTGATTCCCAATGAATCCCAAGTACTTTGGATGAGAATTGAGTTTCAAAGATGAAAAGTTTGTTTTGGATCAAAGGAAATGAGTTTATGATTGATTTGATCAAATTGTGAATGTGTTTGTGTGATCCAAGCTTGACTTAAGTTTAAAAGTGTTTAGAAATGTGTTGGAATTGATTTCCCAAAGTTTCATAATGTTTCCATGTGGTTTGGTTGTGTTTTGGAAGTTAAAACTTGTTTTGACAGCAAAAAAAAAATTTAGCAGCAGAATTGTGAAGGGATCGATCCACGATTTATGAAGGGATCGATCCGCCCTTTTAAGGGAACATTCTGCGAGAGACTCATATAAATGGATCAATCCGCGATTTATGAAGGGATCGATCTGCCTTGTAATTTTCACAGCATGTCTGCTTTTACGGAAACATGCATAACTTTTTCTAGAGAATTCAGATTTGCGCGCCGTTTGTTGCGTTGGAACCGGGACTCATAAATCTAACTTTTGGTTTAAAAACTTTACATACTTTATTAATAACCATTTTGCCCTTGGAGGCTGTTTTGGCACAATAGCGTTCTTTAAAGTGATTTTATTCACTTTTTCTTCTAGTTAGTGTATATTTTGGGTGCGGTTACTCTTGTTACACGTGTCCTAATCCACCGGGGGTGGGTTGGGGTGTGACAATTTTTGGTATCAAAGCAATAGTTAGAGCCTTTGGGGACGAGAGACTTATACGACGCTTAGTGTGCACACAACGACACGTAGTTGCATAAGCATGCATACATGTTTACTTAGCATGCTTTTAAATGTTGATTAGCATGTCATGTGTTTCTTAAAAGTAACGTGCATGTGTGTACTATATGTGGGTACCAAGCATTATGTCTGGAGGTGACACCTCAAATCGAATGGAACGGGTCGAAAGAGCTATTGAAGGGTTGGTACGGGTCGCTGAAACTCATGTGGTAGAGGAAAGACCGGGACAACCAAACCCAAATTCAAGAGAAGAGATTGTTACTATTTCAAAATTCCACAAACAAAAGCCGACCATATTTCGCGGGGAAGCCGATCCGATGAAGGCGAATTTTTGGATCTCAGATATGGAGAAAATCTTCAGGGTTCTACCATGTACAGAGGAACAAAAGGTGTTGTTTGTGGCCGATACATTGAAGGACGAAGCGCAATATTGGTGGCGTACTAAGTTGGGTCTGGGGCAACCGACAACGTGGGAACAATTCCTTGAGATATTCAATGAGCAATACTTTCCGGAATCGTTTGGGGATCAGAAGGGTCAAGAATTCATGGAGTTAGTGCAAGGGGGAAAGTCAGTGCGTGAATATTCAACACAATTTACAAGTTTGGCAAGGTTTGCCGGGGATATCGAAACAACCGAGAAAGTGAAGGCAAGAAAGTTTGTAGCGGGACTCCAGGGAGATATCCGAGGGCGAGTGACTGTATTCCGGCCAGAGACCTATTCTAAGGCACTGGATATAGCTTCTATTGCTGAGAAAGACCTTGGGTATACTTTAAACTTGACACCACCACCGAGTCAACAAAGTAAATGACCGGGATCAAGTCAGTTCAATGGTCAAGGGGGTGCAAAAAGGCAGAGTTCAGGAGGATCATTAGCTAGTATTGGAAGTGGTTCCAGTGAAAATAAACCAAGGTGTCAGACTTGTCAGAAATTTCATTGGCGCCGATGCAATCAACTTCCAAATCCAACCATTTGTAATATTGCCGACAATCGGGACACATTGTCAGGAACTGTCCGAATCAGAATTTAGATATGAGGGGTCGATGCTTCACTTGTAAGGAATTGGGACATCAAGATAAGGATTGTCAAACCAAACGTCAAGGAGCTTCTGGTTCCGGTTCATATACAGCTAGTGTCATTACACCAAGGACTACTCAACCTCTGAGGAGAGAGCAGCGAGAGGCAAGATCATTTCAACTCAGGCCGGGAGATACTGCTTCTGCCAACACTGTTGTCTCAGGTATGGTTCCCATTTGCTCACACCTAGCAAATGTACTTATAGATTCGGGATCCACACATTCTTTCGTATCACATCACTTTGCTAAACATCTAGATAAACCATTAGAGTTCCTAAATTATGATTTATCTGTCGCGATACTATTGGGGGCTCCGTTGGTTAGTTCGGGTATGTTTGAATGGTAAAGAGCTAACTGTTGATTTGGTACCGTTAGTTATCCAGCATTTCGATGTTATATTGGGTATGGATTGGTTAGCAGCTAATCATGCTAATATTGATTATAACACTAAAGGAGTAGCATTCCGTATTCCGAATCAAGATGAGTTTTATTTTCAAGGTAAGGGTGTTGTATCACCACCGTATATCGTGTCAGCTATTGAAGCTTGTCGTTTGTTAAAGAAGGGTTGTCGGGGGTTTCTGTGTAGTATTCTTGATACTAGAGGCCCCGATCTAAAACTTGAAGATATTCCAGTTGTTATAGAATTTTTGGATGTATTTCCAGAGGAGTTACCTAGTGTATTAATTGACCGAGAGATTGAATTTGGTATTGATGTTATGCCGGGAACCCAACTAATTTCACGAGCACCGTATCGAATGGCGCCAGTTGAGTTGAAGGAGTTAAAGATCCAATTGCAAGAATTGTTAGACAAGGGTTTTATTCGGCCAAGTGTGTCTCCGTGGGGTGCACCGGTATTATTTGTGAAGAAGAAGGATGGTACAATGCGAATGTGCATTGATTACCGGGAAATCAACAAAGTAACAATCAAGAACAAGTACCCGTTGCCACGTATTGACGATCTATTCAATCAACTTCAAGGGGCTGAGGTATTTTCAAAGATTGACTTATGATCTAGGTACCATCAACTGAAAGTTAAAGCTGAGGATGTAGAGAAGACAGCCTTTAGGACCCGCTACGGGCACTATGAATTTCTAGTGATGCCGTTTGGGGTTACTAATGCGCCTGCCGCCTTCATGGATTTGATGAACCGGGTATTCAAATCGTACTTGGATGAGTTCGTGATAGTATTTATTGATGACATCCTTATTTATTCCAAGAGTCCAGAGGATCATGAACAACACCTGAGGTTGGCTTTACAACGACTTCGGGAAAAACAATTATTTGGAAAGTTAAAGAAAAGTGAGTTTTGGTTGACAAGTATCACATTTTTAGGACACGTGATCTCTAAGGAAGGTATCTCAGTAGACCCGCAGAAGATTGAAGCCGTTATGAATTAGTCAAAGCCGACAAATGTATCAGAGATTCGAAGTTTCTTGCGATTAGCTGGATACTACAGAAGATTCGTCAAGGATTTTTCTAGAATTGCGACTTCGATGACAAGGTTAATGAGAAAAGATGTATCGTTCAAATGGAACAAGGAATGTGATGAATGTTTCCTAGCATTGAAAAAGAAGTTAACTACGGTACCGATACTTTCGATTCCAACAAGTACTGGGAAGTTCAGAATTTACAGTGATGCTTCTCACCAAGGCTTGGGATGTGTTTTGACACGGGATGACAAGGTGATAGCTTATGTTTCACGACAGTTGAAATCTCACGAGAAAAATTACCCGACACATGACTTGGAGTTAGCGGCGGTAATTTTTGCGCTAAAGATTTGGAGACATTATCTATACGGGGAAACTTGTGAAATCTTCACGGATCATAAAAGTCTGAAATACCTATTCACTCAGAGGGATCTTAATATGAGACAAAGAAGATGGTTGGAACTCATGAAAGATTATGATTTAAAAATTCAGTATCACCCGGGAAAAGCCAATGTAGTTGCCGATGTCTTGAGCCGAAAGTCATCGAAAAACTTAGCTTATGCCTTAACAACGCAAGAAGAGCTGGTGAAAGAATTTGAACAATTAGAACTTGAAGTAATTCCTAGAGTCAAGGGTGGTTTAATGGCTGCGATAGTGGCACACCCGAGTTTAATTGGTGAAATTAAGACTAATTTGTTGGGTTTGTGCCCTCAAACCATTACTTTCTGTATGAGACATTGACATTTTAATATATGGATATCAGCTTTACATTTTATTGTGTATGTTCTTTTCATGAGATGATTGTTAATCCTTAAGTATTATAGTAAGTAATTCGTGTGTGTATGAGATGCACACAAGTGAGATACGAATTACTATTCTTTAATACTTAGAATGTGTCACAGTGGATGATGAGACTGGATACCTCATCAAGTCTACACTGTAGCATAATTAACTACCATTGGATGGAGTGATTAATCTCAATCACTAGAGTGTAGCTCTTAGTTGATATGCTAGTGCTTATAGTGCATTGACGGACCTGAGTTTCCTATTGACGCTTAAGGCTGTCAAACAGTCAATAGGAACTCATAACTTGTATAAGGTACGTGTTCTCAATCTTGAGACGATTATGAACACAGACTGTGGATATGACTGCTTTGATTTACCAATCAGTGAGGTCTATAAAAGATCAACACCTGGGTATCTTGGGTATGTCATGTTCATAGGGTTGTGAACATGCATTGTCAAGATAGAATCTACCCTCTGTTTCAGACTAAGCATTCCCTTGAGAATGTCACCAAGTCGATTACTGAGTACTGCAGTCTGGTTGATAAGAGTTATCAACATGTTTGGTAATCATGAGAGGTGAATGGGACTCAAGGAATACAAGAAGTAATCATGATTCAGGTTGACAGTAACAGTTATCCGATTACCTGAATATGATTACGAATGCTGACGGTAGAGGGACATTAGTACACCATACAAGTCTAGTTATCGCTTCGGATATGTTCTTTTGCGTTGGAGTTCAGTTATCGTTTTATAGTGGAGTAAACTTTAACTGACCAGTTAGTTAGTTTGCTGATCAAAGAGTTTGGTCATGGTAATTAACAAACTGGTCTGAGCCAACAATAAAGAGCCTAGGAGGTCCCACTCTTAGCTCCGCCAGGATGCTTGGAAAGATGCTTGAGGATGATGTCCAGACAGGTTCGATCGATCGAAGATGTCTCGATCGATTGAAGTCTGAAGGTTCGATCGATCGAAGATGGTTCGATCGATCGAATGTTCGATCGATCGAAGGCACTTCGATCGCTCGAAGTCTAAGTCGGTTCTGGGAATCTATAAATAGGGCAGCTGCGTTCTGGAAAAGGTTGTTCGTCATTTTGAACGTCAGAAGCTGCAGAAACTGTTTTGGAGTCCCAAAACCTTCTCTATCCTCTCCATTAGGGTTCCCACCAACCCTAGTCTTTCTGGCAGGCATCCGCAGGAGTCATAAGGGTGAAGATCATCTAGTGGAGGCTGCTGGAAGTTGAAGATCAGAATTGGGTTCAAGACACTAAGGTATAACTCGTGTCCCTTCTTGTGCGTATCTGTAGAATTGACGAGTAGTAGATCCAGGCATGCCAATAAAGTTTCATAACTTGATTTTTCCGCTGCGCGTTTAAACTTTCCATTTAAACCTGTTTTTCCAACAATTGGTATCAGAGCCACGCTCGTTTGGATCTATAGATGCGTTTTTTGGAACACTATTTTGATTTGTATGTTGATTTTAGAACTATTTTTGAAACTGCATCGTCACAGATCTATTTCTGCAGTGTTATCGCAGCAGTATACAAATCTGTGATTGCATTGGATGCAAGATGGGTTCGATCGATCGAAGTAGTCTCGATCGATCGAACTCTCTGTACTCGAGCGATCGAACAGGTTTCGATCGATCGAAACCTTCTGGTGTTCGAGCGATCGAATAGAGTTCGATCGATCGAGACAGACTCTTTGTCAGGATCTTTGTTTCACAGTATTAAAGAGTTTTGAAATTAAAAACTTTAATTTTAAAATATTCTGTAAAATTTTCAAATCATTATGTGAAACAGAATGTTCAAGCGATTGAACAATGTTCAATCGATCGAAGGTTCGAGCGATCGAACGGGCTTCGATCGATCGAACTATGACAGAGAAGTTAGATGCTGTTTTGAGTTCTAATTCAGTATGTAAAGAGTTTATATACTGTGTGAATCAATTAAGGGTTCCAATAGTTATATTTTGTTATATATATGCGTGGATGTGTGTTCAACTAACCTTTTGCAGCAAAAGATTAGTCGCTATCTCCCATGGCGCCAAGAGCATTTAATTTTGTGTTTGAATGTTTTAGATTGGTGTGTTGTTTTAAGTTTGGTTTGGTTTTAAGGCATATGTAAAGGGCGCTGCGACTTCAATCCTACGAAAAGGAAAGTCGCACCGGTTTCCCTAGCCTTTTATTTTGTTGTTGCTATTTCTATTTCTAGATAAATTGTAAGCTTCAAAAGAGGCATAGGTTCAATGTAATAGAATTAGAATATCCATAAAGATGGAGCAAGGAGCCGTTGTCCATGAAGATGGAGCTGGAGGCGATCAAACCAAAAGCAGGTTCTATGAAGATAGAGCCATGGGAGATAGAGGCATCGTTTGGATGTCTTTTATTTCATTTTAGTTTTTTGTTTTATGTGCTTTGTTTGTGATTGGCGTATAATACATTGTTGCATGCACGCAAAACAAGTTTTCTAAAATAAAATTCAAAAACCGTTTTCAACACATTAGTAAACATTAGATGTTTATGGGAAGTGTGTAGAAACAGATTTTCTCAAAAAGCAAAATCCTTTTTTTTACTAAATCTAGTGGGAGAGGGTCTTATTAATTACACCCACGATCTTCCATTAACGGTTCACTGTAAGATGAGTGATGCATTCTGTGTCACCTCGCCAGGGGTGATCATTCCATACGGAGGATGCATTACTCATTGGTTACTAGATGTGAACTTCTTTTGATAAGGATCAATCAGACGTGTTAGAGGGTGACCACCATACGGAGGCGCTACTTGAGACGGTTGTGATTGGATCCTAGTTAATGGTACACACTAGCTAAGCTATGGATAAGGGATCCCACACGGGGCATTATTCAGAAACTTAGAGATCAAATAGGTTCGAAAGTCATAACTTGTTTTGCAAGAGTTGCATAGCGGATAAGTTATGATAAATTGAAAGATCGAACATTGACCACCACACGGAGGCTTTATTCTTTCGTTTCGATATTCCGGCGACTTTGTTTTAAAATAAGAGTTTTAAAAGGATTCTTTTATTTCAAACTGTCAAATTCTGATATCCATATTTATTTTGTTTTTGATTTTTCAGTAAATCATAATGTCTGGATCTGCATTTAGTCCACTTGCCACCATACTCACTCAAAACAAGTTAACTGGAAACAACTACACTGAATGGAAACGTAACCTTGACATCGTGTTAACTGCGGAGGATCACATATATGTCCTCACCACCCCATGCCCCGAAGAACCCGCTGCAAATGCTTCGGCTGCTGCTAGACGCGAGTTCGATAAATGGAAAAAGTCGAATGGGATGGCTCGTTGTTACATATTGGCTTCTATGGCTAATGTGTTACAACACCAATACCAGTCGAACAATTCCGCCAGTGACATTATCGAATCCCTGAAAAAGATGTTTGGGGAGCATGGCAGGCCTGCCAGACAGGTAGCTATGCAGAAGATAATGAGTGCTAAGATGTCGGAAGGGACTCCAGTCAAAGAACATGTTTTGAAAATGATTGGTTATTTAAACGAGCTGGAGACCCTAGGTGCCAACATCGATGCACAGACCCAAGTTGATATGATCCTCAATACACTGTCGCCATCATTCGCTCAATTTAAACTGAATTATAATATGAATAAAATGGATTTTTCAATGAGCGAATTGATGAGCTCTTTATTGGCAGCGGAAGGGGTGATCAAACCTGAGGGCAGCGTTTTAAACGTTGAGAAAAGCGCTTCCTCTTCCCGATCTGTGCCGAAAGGAAAGAAAGGGAAGAAGAAGGCTAGCACTGGAGGTTCAAGTGTTGGACCGGTCCCTAAGATTGCAAAATCTAAGGGAAAAGGTAAGGGCAAAGGGAAGGTGGGTGGCCAAGGCAAAGGAAAGTGTTTCCAATGCGGTGAGAAGGGCCACTGGAAGAGGAACTGTCCAGAATTCTTAGCTACAAGAGTTCAAGGTATGATTGAATCACATGTGATTGAAGTAAGTTTTATAACGGATACTTCAAACACTTGGTGCATTGATTCTGGTGCGACTAACCATATCTGTAATTCATTGCAGGGGTTCAGATCAACCAGGAAGTGCAGTGATGGGGAAATCGTACTTACTCTAGGTTCTAGCGCAACCGTTTCTGCGGTTGCTATAGGAGTCGTAGTTTTAGAATTTCTAGACAATAAAGTTTTGATTTTATCAGATGTACTTTACGTCCCTTCAATGAGACGTAATTTAATTTCAGTTTCTAATTTATCGAATAATGGTTATTCTTTTCATTTTGGAACTGAAGTTATGATTAAAAGAAATAGTTCTTTTATATGTTCTGGTGTTAAATCAAATGGTTTATATGTGATTACTCCCAATATTTCTAAAGATTCTTGTATGGAACTTAATAACTCAGTGGTAACTGTACCATCTAAAAGAAAGAGACCTTCCACTAATCCAACAAAGCTTTGGCATATGAGGCTTGGTCATATCAATCTAAATAGGATTGGCAGACTAGTCAAAGAAGGGGTCTTAGGCGATTTGGTTCTCGAACCAATAGAAGTCTGCGAGTCTTGTTTAGAGGGTAAGATGACCAAAAGGCCCTTTCCTGCAAAGGGCAATAGAACCAATGCATTGTTGGAATTAGTTCATACTGATGTGTGTGGACCAATAAATATTAGAGCAAGGGGTGGTTATGAGTATTTCATAACATTTACTGATGACCACTCTAGGTATGGATATGTGTACCTAATGCAGCACAAGTCTGAAGCCTTTGAAAAGTTCAAAGAGTTTAGGGCTGAAGTGGAGAAGCAATTGGGCACACATATCAAGGCCATTCGATCTGATCGAGGTGGCGAGTACCTCTCTAATGAATTTATTGATCACCTCGTACAGAATGGGATTCTGTCACAGTTGACTGCACCTGGCACGCCTCAGCAAAATGGTGTAGCGGAGAGAAGGAATCGGACTCTTTTAGACATGACTAGGTCAATGATGAGTTATTCTGAGTTACCTTTATTTCTTTGGGGTTATGCTTTGGAAACCGCTGCTTACATACTAAATCTAATACCAAGCAAATCTGTTCCCAGGACACCACGAGAGATGTGGATTGGGCGCAAGCCTTCTTTGCAACATCTCCGGATATGGGGATGTCCGGCACATGTGCTAAAAGGAAAGATGAGCAAGTTGGATTCTAGATCGGAAGTATGTTACTTCGTGGGGTATCCAAAGGGTACTTATGGATGGTATTTTTATGATCCAAGAGAACAGAAGGTGTTCGTCAGTACGAATGCTATTTTCTTGGAGGATGATTATATCATGAACCATAAACCTAAGGGAAGGATAGATCTTAGAGAGATAGAAGGAGAGCCCTCAGTCCAACCCGTAGTTAATAACGATGTAAATCAGGAAAACACCACTTCTTCACCTATTTCCGCACCAGTACCTCGTCGTAGTGGGAGGATTATCAGCCAGCCTGATAGATACATGTTCTTAGGAGAAGTTTTTGAAGCTGTCTCCATAGAATCTGAATCTGATCCTACCACATACGAAGAGGCAATGGCTGATGTTGATTCAGCTCATTGGGTTAAAGCTATGAAGGCTGAATTGGAATCTATGGATTCTAATCAGGTCTGGGATCTTGTAGAACTTCCAGCCAATATTAAACCCATTGGCTGTAAGTGGGTCTACAAGAGGAAAAGAGGATCTGATGGAAAGGTTGAGACCTTTAAGGCAAGGCTTGTTGCGAAAGGTTATACTCAGAGGGAGGGCATTGACTATGAGGAAACCTTCTCGCCGGTGGCCATGCTCAAGTCCATCAGAATACTCTTATCCGTTGCTGCATGCCTAGATTTTGAGATCTGGCAGATGGACGTCAAGACTGCATTCTTGAATGGCAATCTTGAGGAGGACATCTATATGCAACAACCAGAAGGGTTCATAGCTGGTCGGAAAGGTAACTTGGTATGCAAGTTGCAAAAGTCCATTTATGGGCTTAAGCAGGCATCCAGAAGTTGGAACATACGATTTGACCAAGCGGTCAAATTGTTTGGTTTCATACAGAATCTGGATGAACCTTGTGTATACAAGAAGAGTGAAGGGAAAGTGGTGGCTTTTCTTGTGCTTTACGTTGACGACATTCTACTCATTGGAAATGATGTAGCGGCATTGTCAACGGTCAAGGTTTGGCTAGCTAGTACTTTCGATATGAAGGATCTAGGAGAGGCGAGCTATATTCTTGGGATAAAGCTCTTTCGGGATCGCAAGCGAAAGATAATGGGATTATCTCAAGCTGGTTATATCGATAAGGTGCTAACTAGGTTTTCAATGGATAATTCGAAGAAAGGTTTGTTACCTTTCAGGCATGGTTTAGCGTTCTCCAAGGACCAGTGTCCAAAGACACAGGAGGAGAGGAATCGCATGACAGGAGTTCCCTATGCTTCTGCAGTGGGAAGTCTCATGTATGCGATGTTATGCACTAGACCAGATATCTGCTTTGCCGTTGGCATGGTTAGCAGATATCAGTCGAATCCGGGTCCAGAGCACTGGACAGCCGTTAAGCACATTCTTAAGTACTTGAGAAGAACTAAAGATTACATGCTTATGTACGGTGGTAGTGAGTTAATTCCAGTGGGATACACTGACTCGGACTTTATGTCAGATAAAGATTCGAGGAAGTCGACGTCCGGTCATCTCTTTACCTTGGGAGGTGGTGCTGTCAGTTGGAGGAGCATTAAGCAGAAATGCATTGCAGACTCAACTACAGAAGCTGAGTATGTGGCTGCTTGTGAAGCCGCAAAGGAAGCTGTTTGGCTCAAGAAGTTCCTTATGGAACTCGAGGTGGTACCAGCGTCGCTGTCGCCTATTACGCTTTATTGTGATAATAGTGGGGCAGTGGCTCAATCCAAGGAGCCAAGGAACCACGGAAAGGGAAAGCACGTAGAGCGGAAATATCATCTTATCCGAGATATTGTTCAACGTGGAGATGTGACTGTCACCAAGATTGCCACAGCTGACAATCTTGCTGATCCGTTTACAAAGGCCTTGCCACAGAAGGTCTTTGATCGTCATCTAGATAGTCTAGGTCTTAGATGTAGTTCTGAATGGTTATGAGTGCAAGTGGGAGTTTGTTGGGTTTGTGCCCTCAAACCATTACTTTCTGTATGAGACATTGACATTTTAATATATGGATATCAGCTTTACATTTTATTGTGTATGTTCTTTTCATGAGATGATTGTTAATCCTTAAGTATTATAGTAAGTAATTCGTGTGTGTATGAGATGCACACAAGTGAGATACGAATTACTATTCTTTAATACTTAGAATGTGTCACAGTGGATGATGAGACTGGATACCTCATCAAGTCTACACTGTAGCATAATTAACTACCATTGGATGGAGTGATTAATCTCAATCACTAGAGTGTAGCTCTTAGTTGATATGCTAGTGCTTATAGTGCATTGACGGACCTGAGTTTCCTATTGACGCTTAAGGCTGTCAAACAGTCAATAGGAACTCATAACTTGTATAAGGTACGTGTTCTCAATCTTGAGACGATTATGAACACAGACTGTGGATATGACTGCTTTGATTTACCAATCAGTGAGGTCTATAAAAGATCAACACCTGGGTATCTTGGGTATGTCATGTTCATAGGGTTGTGAACATGCATTGTCAAGATAGAATCTACCCTCTGTTTCAGAGTAAGCATTCCCTTGAGAATGTCACCAAGTCGATTACTGAGTACTGCAGTCTGGTTGATAAGAGTTATCAACATGTTTGGTAATCATGAGAGGTGAATGGGACTCAAGGAATACAAGAAGTAATCATGATTCAGGTTGACAGTAACAGTTATCCGATTACCTGAATATGATTACGAATGCTGACGGTAGAGGGACATTAGTACACCATACAAGTCTAGTTATCGCTTCGGATATGTTCTTTTGCGTTGGAGTTCAGTTATCGTTTTATAGTGGAGTAAACTTTAACTGACCAGTTAGTTAGTTTGCTGATCAAAGAGTTTGGTCATGGTAATTAACAAACTGGTCTGAGCCAACAATAAAGAGCCTAGGAGGTCCCACTCTTAGCTCCGCCAGGATGCTTGGAAAGATGCTTGAGGATGATGTCCAGACAGGTTCGATCGATCGAAGATGTCTCGATCGATTGAAGTCTGAAGGTTCGATCGATCGAAGATGGTTCGATCGATCGAATGTTCGATCGATCGAAGGCACTTCGATCGCTCGAAGTCTAAGTCGGTTCTGGGAATCTATAAATAGGGCAGCTGCGTTCTGGAAAAGGTTGTTCGTCATTTTGAACGTCAGAAGCTGCAGAAACTGTTTTGGAGTCCCAAAACCTTCTCTATCCTCTCCATTAGGGTTCCCACCAACCCTAGTCTTTCTGGCAGGCATCCGCAGGAGTCATAAGGGTGAAGATCATCTAGTGGAGGCTGCTGGAAGTTGAAGATCAGAATTGGGTTCAAGACACTAAGGTATAACTCGTGTCCCTTCTTGTGCGTATCTGTAGAATTGACGAGTAGTAGATCCAGGCATGCCAATAAAGTTTCATAACTTGATTTTTCCGCTGCGCGTTTAAACTTTCCATTTAAACCTATTTTTCCAACATAATCAACTTCTAGATCCAGAATTCAAGAAGATTGTGGATGAATTACCTGAGGGGAGAAGGCCAAAATTCAGTTTCCAAGATGGTGTTCTGAAATACATCAATCGATTATGTGTTCCTAAAGTTGGTGATTTGAGAAACAGAGTTATGGAAGAGGCTCACAATACCAGATATTCAGTACATCCGGGTAGTACCAAAATGTACAGAGACTTGCAAGAAATTTATTGGTGGAGTGGTATGAAGCGAGAAGTCGCAGAATTTGTATCTAAATGTATGACGTGTCAGAGGGTGAAACTGGAACATCAACGACCTGGAGGAGAGTTGCATCCTCTAGAGATACCAGAGTGGAAGTAGGAGCATATCACAATGGATTTTATTTTGGGATTTCCAAAGTCTCAGAAGTCAAATGATAGCATTTGGGTCATTGTCGATCGATTGAATAAGTCAGCCCATTTTCTACCTATCAAGACCAAAGATCCATCGAAACTTGCAGAAATTTATATCAGAGAGATTATACGGCTTCATGGAGCACCAGTGTCGATAGTGTCAAATCGTGACACTCGATTCGTGTCAAGGTTTTGGGAGAGTTTACAGAGGGCTATGGGGACAACTCTACATTTTAGTACTACATTCCATCCCCAGACTGATGGTCAGTCCGAGAGGGTGATCCAGATTTTAGAAGACATGTTGAGAGTATGTGTTATGGATTTTAAAGCTGATTGGGAAACTCATTTGCCATTGATAGAATTTTCTTATAACAATAGCTTTCAAACTAGCATTGGAATGGCACCTTATGAGGCACTGTATGGTAGAAAGTGTAGATCGCCGGTGTGTTGGACAGAAGTTGGAGAGAAACAACTTTTGGGACCAGAGATAGTGCAAATTACTACTGACAAGATCAGATTGATTAAACAGCGATTGTAAGCGGCTCAGAGTCGTTATAAAAGCTATGCGGATACGGGTAGAAGACCGTTGGAATTTGAGGTGGGTGATTATGTGTTTTTGAAAGTTTCACCTTCAAAAGGCATAGCACGTTTTGGTAAGCGAGGTAAGCTCATTCCGAGATATGTTAGACCGTATTTGATTCTTAATCGAGTTGGGCCGTTAGCTTATCGATTAGAGCTGCCACAAGAATTAGAGAATGTTCATAATGTGTTTCACGTGTCGATGCTTCGACGTTATGTGCCGGATTCGAAACATGTTATCATTCCGGAACCGTTAGAGATTCAAGAAGATTTAACTTACGTGGTACATCCAGTGCAAATTCTTGATAGAAAGTATCAAGTATTGAGGACCAAAGTGATTCCCTTGGTGATGGTTCAATGGCGAAGCCATTCAGTGGAAGAGGCTACTTGGGTGCGGGAGGATGAGATCCGAGCCAAGTACCCGCATCTATTCAATTCTTGAGGTAAGAGTAAGTTTGGGGACCAAACTCCCTTTTAGGGGGGGGGGAGAAATGTAACACCCGTACTCGGAGAACGGGTTAATTATTATGTTAATATGCATTAATTAGTATAATTAGTGTATAAACAGATTAAGGGGAGGCTTGGACTCGCCCATGTAAAAAGTGTTCAGAGAGGGACACTAGTTGGAAAAGTCCCCAGTGAGGTGGGACAGGTATTGAAATGGAACCCAGCGAAGGGTAAATTGGTAATTTGCATTTTAAATGATTAAATGCATTTTTACGTGATTAGTTTAAATGCTTTCATATTATATGATAATACATGTACTAGTAATGAGTATTAGTTTGGATACCCAAATAAGGGTATAATTGAAAAAGGTTCAATATTAGTAGGTGCGATAGCAATATCACAAAATATGTGGGACCCATGTTGGGACCCATACGGAACTTAGACAAACACTCATTAGATAATTGGGTAGTTAATGGAATGTTTGGGGGATTTCATAATAAGAACTTAAGAAAATCCGGGGAGGTAAACGAGAAATGAGGAAATTTGTGTGTTTGACAACACAACATGCAATGCATGTGTGTGTCAAGAGAGTTAACCTCACATTTCTGCAGAAAATTAAAAGAAAAGAAAAGAGAAATCACCGAGAGAGAAGACGGACCGTCGCCGACGTCGAAATCTTGCCGTTCCGTTGCCGCCGTTCGTCGGATTTACGATCCGAGACCACTTTCGGACTCGTGGAGGTGAGACGAACATTTCCATACCTGTAGACACCCCAATTTTGACCGACCGTCGAATTTAGGAGAGTGTCACCTCCATGTCCAATGATGATAAGGACCAAAAAAAAAATTCGAAGTATTCCAAGCTCTTCAGAAAGTTCTCCAAACGCGATAAAATTTCACAGAAAGAAGAAAATATCAGGTATTTAGGAGAATTCAGGTGTAAAACACCATTTTCGGAAAAGATCTTCAAGAATAAGTTTCTTTAAGAAAAAGGGAAGAAAGAAAAGACCTAAAAAGGAAAGTTCTACAGAAAAACGGCGCACGGCAGATTTCCGCGGCATTCAGTGAATGTCGAGCGGCACTCACGGAGTGCCGAACGGCATTCAGTGAGTGCTGGCCCGGCACTTACTGAGTGCCGCCGACATTTTCTGACTGCCGTTTTCTTTTAAAGTCCGTATTTTGTGGTACAATATGTATGTGTAGGCGGATAAAAACAAAAATATGATAAAGTAAGGTTGACGAGAATACGACAATCAATAATTTGCCGCGGCACTCACTGAGAGCCGCGCGGCAGTCACGGAATGCCACGACGGCAGTCGCGGAGTGCCGCGGCGGCACTCACGGACTGCCGTTGATTACTTTTGAATGCCGCCCTGGGCAGCAGTCTGTCTAATTTCAAAAAGTACGTATTGTACCACCAAATGGGATGATTACACCTGTCTTTTACTCCGAATTCACTGAAAATACTTGGTAATTTTTGTCTATAAAAGAGGGAGGATCTTCCTTAAGGAGGATGAGGGGAACCACAAGAAAAAATATTGGGGGATCTTGAGAGGAGTTTTAGGAGAACTTTTGAAAGAAGAACATTTGGGTAGAAGAGAGAACATTGGGAGGAGAGTTTAAAGAACAGCTTGGAAGACCTTCAAAATATAGAAGTTTGAGGATAGTTGGAGGTGATACTCTACTCTTGTTAGTTTTCTTTTATGGATTTAGAGCACTTTCTCTCTTAGTTTCCTTGATTTCATTTCCTCTTTTTGTTTATACTTTTCTCTTGAGATTCTTAGAGATCTTCAATATCTCTCTTGAAAGCTCTTGAGTTTGATCTTTTGAATCTCATGTAAGCTTATGCTTCACATGGGAGTCAAAGTTTGATCATCACTTCACTTTGTAAACAAATAGATGGATCCAAGTCCATATTCATGACTTGGATTCTCTAACTTGAAATTTCATGGGGTCTTCTCTATATCCTCTTGAAGTTCATGAGCTAGTTCTTTGATTCTCCTTCTCTTTTTCTTGTTTATGTTCTTCTCTTGAGACTCTTGGGGATCTTCCATATCTCACTTGAATCTCATGAGTTTGATCTTTTAGTCTCATGTAAGTTTATGATTCACATGAGATTTAAAGTTGATCATCATTTTAGCAAGAACAAGTAGATGAATCCAAACCCCTACCATGGTTTGGGTCCTCTAAGCTTGAGTTTTCATGGAGTCTCCTTATATTCCTTGAAAACTCATGAGTTTTAGTCATATCTTAATCTCCAATGACCATCAAATGGTAGGAGAAGTGGTTTGGTTTAAACCCAACTTCATGGTTCAATAATTGGGGTTAACAGATAAAAGTTGAACTTGACAAATAAAACAGTGAGTTCACAAACTGTTTTTGATCAAAGATTTTTGGTTCGAAATCTAACCGTTGGAATCAAGTGAAACCAACGGGAAAGTGTCTATAACTCAAAGTTCTACCACTGTAATTTTAGTTTTAAAGAGATTTCATGTTTAAAATGGTTTGGTCATGAGTTTTGTGAAGTAACAACAATCTGTCCAGAGTTTCAGCATAGTGACACTCTTTTGAAATAAGTAAACCAATGCTTTAATAAATTGTTTGTGACCCAAAATAATTTTTTCTAAGTAGATTAATGTGTTAGGAAGTCACCCTAAAAGGAACAAAGCATTTCTAATCTTTTTGCTATTTTTAAAAAATCAAACAATATCTCTGGACAGAGAGTTGTACATCTCTGAGTGATGTCTGGTGTTTGTCCTTTTCCCAGAGATCTAACCGTTGAAACTTTGATTTTCTTTTTGATTTGGAAACTAGACTCACAGAGGCATCTTGTGTCCAAAATTCACCGACATCAAACAATGGGAGGCATGCTTTTTCTTTTTTTAAAGTTCTGGTCTGCTCTCTGCAATTTTCAAAATTTTATGACACATTTGGCCAACTTTGTAAATAATGGCCCAAATGATTCTCCTATGACTTAGGGCTTAAACCATATCTTAATAACAATTAATTAGGCTTAAGTCCAGAGCCTAAGTGATCCAAATTAATGAATAAATCCATGTTTTATCCTTGTTCATATTCATTCGTGTACATTAACGCTTATAATTAGAACTAGTAATTGGATAAAGTTGGATTTCATGCTTGCTAGATCTAAGATAGAGAATTAGGATTGATTGTTTGATACCATATTATTATGTGAAACATGTGGACTAATCTTTGTTTTGTAGAGCATTTGAGGTACAATTTCTCATCTCCCTTCTAGTTTATTTCATTCCTTGATTTTATTGATTTTCAACCTCATGCGCGACACCTTAGAATTAGGAGCTTGCCTTATATGTATATGTGATTAGAGACTCTTTTTAGGATTTTCTTTTGTTTGTATGCATTGCACGTTTAATATCGCTGCTGGATTCCGGGTAAGTTCTCTTGTTCCCTAGTGCATATCATATTGCTTGCTACTTGAATTACGTGGCTTTTGAATGATATTTTATCAATTGCAACTTTACAACCTTTTAGACATGCTTTTGTAATGTATATTTATACATATGTATTAGTTGAGGGCACATTTAAATTAATAATTCGATTAAAAGGATGTTGAGTAGAGGCCTATCGCAAGGTAGGATGAGAGAGGGTGTTTTAGTCCGACGGGCTCCTTCCTCTCTCATTCCATAATCCCCGGACCTAGTTAATCTCTGGTTTCTAAAAGATCGGTTTGCTTTTAAATGATTTCTTAATTTTCCTTTTAAAAATTAAGTGACGACTCATTTGTTTTGAATTTGAAATTTTGGAAAAGAATTTTAAAAGAAAAGCTGTGGGTAGAGAGAAAATCCGCGATATCCACAATCTGGCGACTCTGCTGGGGATCGAACCCAGAATCTCTGGTTTCGCAGACCAGAATTTTTGATTTTGGGTTCACTTGAGGATTAAACTTGAAAATATCCTTTTAATCAAATTAATTAATCTTTGTATGCCTGCTGCATTTCACTTGCATGTCCAGCCAGTCGATTGCACGGAACTATGACCTTGGAGGCTCGGGGCAACCCGGTCGCTCAAGTCATCATGGGACTGTGTGATCACCCTTGATCTCGTACCATGATTTGGTATATGAAGCATCCTATCGGGTGTGTGTCAAGGGTCCCTTATTTGACCAAAGCCCAGCTTTTGCATAGTAGCTTCCATAGAACCTTTCAATCTTAGGAAATCAACTCTTGATTAGGATTATGTGCTAGGGAGTTTTGTATGCCCGGAAGGGATTACTTGAGATGATGACGATACTTGCTTGATGAAAGATGTATAATCTTTTAATCACCTTTTAGCAAATTCTCCTCATGTTCTGCGACATTTGGAGAACATGCCGAACCTTGATTATAAGATTATATCTCTTATATCATGTCTAGTTGGGCATCATTGACCTTGTATGTATCCAAATTCATGGAAAGTACGGTGATAATCCGGTCATGTGATCCCCCTACCCAAAGGTTTTTCTCAAGGTTTTCGATTACCTTTTCAAAAAATCTTTGGGTGATTCTATTTGCACCCACCTTATTTACTCACTACACCCATTTACTTTTCACATCCACAATTTCAATTAAAATTAAAACAACTTACTTTCTACACCCACCCTCTATTCCCAAAATAACCTTAATACACCCTCTTTTTATCTCCCATTTCATTTACTCTCTACACCCACCATTATCATCATTTCCCTTTCTAATTTGCAATCAAACCCTAAGCAAATACCCAAAAATTTACAGCAGTGATTGGCAACTTTCAAGAAGCCATGGTGGTGAAGGCTCCTCCAAATTTGCTCACGGTACACTTATATTTTCATAGATTAATCATGCTTTTTTTTTAATGTGTTTCGTATATGTGATGTAGCAATTTAAAAGCTTTGATTTCGTGATGTGCTGGTATTTTTCCCAAAAAATTTGCTCACGGTACACTTATTTTTCGTGATGTGCTTGTTATTAGAGACAAGGCTAATTTTTTTTGTTTGGGCGATTTCCGTTCGGACTACCAGGGCCGTACGTTTTGCATTTGTTCAATGCACTTCAGCCGAACAAATACAACGTGTTCCACTTATATTAACTGAACAAAGAAAGAACTAAAAAAAATAGAATGTTCATTTGGTTGATCTAATAGCTATAATAATAATATTATACAAGAGAAATACTTTTGTTCAACTTCTATGAAACAGTCCACTAACAAGGAAAGATCCACACTACTATGCCACCATCTTAAGTTATGATTCTCATATTTGATTCCCAAATTTGGTTTCTAAATGGCTTAATAGGTGTACTGTCTGATGTAATTGTGATCAGTGGTATCAAATGCTACTACATTATGCACAACTAACAAAGCATTTGGGAACCAAATTTGGAAAGTATGGCATCGTATGAACATTTTTTTTTTTGGATTATATGTTTATAAAGTACATTTTTTTGTGTACATATTGTTAGGATAACTTTGTTCATCAGTTTATATAAAACCCACCAATTTTTCACTTATAAAGTAAAAAAAAAAAGTGCTATACTATGGTTCACATATTTGTATCCCAAATAGGGTCCCCAAAACATATGGCAATGGACCCACTTGATTTTCTATTAAAGGATGTTGAAGTGGGTCCACTATTATTAAAGGTAGCTCATTACCACATGTGTCGGAACACATTTGGGATACAAATTTCGAAAGCATAACATTAATCATTTCTTTTTCTTTTTTTCTTTTTTTTGTTTTTGTTTTTTATTTTTATTTTTTTTTTTTTATTACAAGGGAGAGGGGGAAGGTTCGAATATAGAACCTGGATACACAGGAGGGCACTAAGTGCCAGTCCTTTGCTACTTGGGCTATGAATCCTTGTGTAACGTTACTCATTTCTTAGCCCTTTGCTAGCCCTTTATTGTAATTGTTATTTTTGTGTAGATATGAAGGCAAGCACATCTCGTGTTCGACCCACCGCCTCAAATAGAAGGTGTCGTGGCTGGTCTGCATCCACAGAGGATGAGATACCAGCTGAGGCGGATACCGAGTTAGATATACCAATTGAGGAGGCCGCAGATGAGGAGGTTCCTGCAGGACCGTTCCCAGGAGGCCCGGAGGATCCATCTGTCCTTACGAGTTTTAGGACACATATTGCAGCAGCCATATGGGAGCAACAGGTACATATTATGAAATGATAAAATTTTACTTTTCAATATTCACTATTGCTAAATATCTTTGACCAAAAACAAAACTATTACTAAGTGTTTGATGTTTAATATTGTAGTAAAGGGATCCACTAAAATGCATAAACCATGCGTCCAAAGTTGCGGAATGGGCATGGAGTCCTCAATCACCTCAAACAACTCAATTTACAAGACTAATTACACAGTCCGGTCTGTTGCCACTTGTGGGAGGTTCATACCGTTTCACGAACAAGATGTTGGTCTCGGTATTTGTTGAGAGGTGGCAGCCGGAGACGAACACATTTCACATGCCATTTGGAGAGATGACAATCACACTGGATGATGTTAGTGTCATACTTGGCATACCTGTTCTTGGTAGATCTATATCTGCACCGATGGGGACTAGATTGCAAGATTCTACTAGACTTCTTCAACGGGCATTGGGAGTGACAGCTACTGTGGCACATGATGTGTTGACTAGAGTCTGCGGCCAGTCTGTGAGTCTTGAGTGGCTCAGGGACACCTTTAGCAGGGTAACTGATGACCAGGGCATTCGTGCAGTGGAGTATGCAGCGAGGGCATATTTGTTGTATTTGCTAGGGTGCACGCTCTTCACTGACAAGAGTGGTACCCGAGTTTCTGTGTTGTACTTAGAAGCATTGCTTGACTTGGGTCAAGTACATACATATGCATGGGGTACTGCTGGGTTGGCATTTATGTACCGTCAATTAGGACTTGCTACACGTAGTAGTGTGAAGCAGATAGCAGGGTACATGACACTTTTAGAGGCATGGATATACGAGCATTTTCGACCATTTAGACCTTCACCAGACATATCATATAGAGTCGATCAGCCACGAGCACGACGATGGGCTGCACGTAGAGATTCTGGTGGTGCTATTGGCGTTTTACAGGCATTGCGGTAGCACTTGGATGTGTTAGGTGTTGAGGAGGTACCTTATTTTATATGGTTCATATATTTATACCATTGTCGTGTGTAAATATACTCTTATTTTTGTTTTAAAAAAATAGGTTTTGTGGGATCCATATAGTGGCATCAGGGAACAACATCCCTTCCACGAGGTTGCCTACTACACAGGTTGCATCAAGTGTATGGACATTGTCGAACCTTACCATCCGGACAGGATACTTCGCCAGTTTGGTAGAGTTCAGATGATCCCTCCTTCGCCATTGTCTCCCATACGAGCTGTGAGAGGATCGATTGCTGGCCAATATAGGGTTGTTTACCAGTACTTGGATCAAATGTGGGAGCGGTGGCAAAACCATCTGTTGAGAGATAGGAGTATTCCTGTGACACCTCATCAGTCGGATTGTATGAGAGACTACATGGACTGGTACAGACGCATCTCACATTTGACCATTCAGCACCCTGATCATAGAGCCACATATGGAGAGCAACAGACCAACATACCACATACAGACATTCACTTAGTAAGAGATACCATGACATCCATTTTAATATTCGAAATAACTCACACACTACACCATGTCAATTACTAATTGATTATGATTTCCAGCGTTTGGAGCGTGCAAGAAGGATTTATCAACCTATAATGGATATGGGTGAAGAGCATGGAGTGCAAGAGCCTTAGATGTTGTACAGAGCTATCATAGAGATATCACGTGTGCTTGAGGGAGATACACATGTTTATACTCGCAGGCGCACCTGACATTCTTGATGGGTGTTGATTTTGTTTAGTTGTAACTTCTAGACTTTTGTATGGGATCGAGGAGCATTTTGTACTTTTTGGATTGATGATGTTAGTTCCTTTTTGGTAGATTGTCTATGACTATTTTGAGGGATGATGTATTGCTATATCTCTACTATTTCAAATGATAATGGTCAAAAATTTCATGCTACAAGTACTTCAACCTTTATATTTTTAAATATCAATGTATGCATAAAATAGTCCCTATCGATCACAAAATTCAATCACTATCATTATCTAAGTTAATTATCTCTGTTGTCGCCACTTCAGGTCCAATAATTGCCTTAAACTCTTTAATACGAAGGGCATATGCCGTTTCCCATCCAGATGCGCATGGATGATGATGTAGATGCCAATTGGCTGCTATAGGTGGCACTGGATGTCCCGACACCAGAAATACCTAAAAAAACAATGAAAGATTAGAACAAATGTTTTAAATTGTTTTAAAAAACTAATAAGATTTTGTGTTCTTTTACCTCAACAAAATGATTGTTGTTGACAAAACCGATCGCAATTTCCCTACGAGACAGTGAAGGCAAGGCTACCGATCTTAGAGGACAGAATGTAAGGCACTGAACTGATGACAAATGGTATAAAACAACATTATAGCAAGATGCTATAAGATGTCCCATGTCTGGAATAGTCATCCATCGATCTAAAGGTGCACCCCCAGTAAAGAATGACAATGCATGTGCCAACTCTAAAATTCTTATGGGGCCATCATCATATAACTGGACATAGTGTTGACTGTGTGCGTTCAACTCACGAAGTAAATCCTTTCTAACTTGCAACCATCCATCTTCACCATAACCCAGTAAGTCAGCTATCGCCCTATATCCACAATTTCCATCTGCAACTACATCCTTGATATGTCGAATATATGGCCTAATTCCCTCTGGTAATGCGTCAACATAGGAACTTTGTGGTACTCCTCGTGTCCTTCGTACCTGAAAACATATTGATAAACAAATTAACATGAGTTAAGTAACAATTGATACTAAACACAAAGTTACAATTACCTTTTCCTTCGCTCGTCTCTTCTGAGTCGTTTGACTGCTAGTTAAAGGCGAGTGACTATCTTGCGCCGATGCAACCAACTCAAAACTAGATGGGAGACGACGTGTGGATGTATCAATCTTTGCCCTTGGCCTACCACGTGTCTTGGCTTTTACTTCCGGTTCTAAAAGAGAAGTACTCTGAGGATAAGCAATTTCACGTAACTTCTTTAGTACATGTAGTTGTGTACTAGTATCCAACTCTCTAAACCGCTTACCAATCAATTCTAACTCTGGCTCGCAAGTCAAATCCAAGGCAGGCTTACTACAAACATATGTGGGTGATATAGAAAGTTTCCTCCAATGGCTATCAACACTTTCAAGGGGTATAGGGCAAAAATTGCGTCTATACTCTGCAATTTCATGTGCACATGGCAATCCGTATGTGTGCCTAATAATGCACCCACATGCAATAGAGTCAATACCCACTGAATTGGTGCGATTTGACTGAGCAAGGATCAACTCAAGTGCAGTTTGAGATATAAAACCTCTTAACTGCTTGAATTCTACGTGTTTAAACTTGTGTTGCACAATAATTAAACTCTTTTCAAAAGATGCTTTGATGTCTGTATGCTGTAACTCAAGAAGGGAATGAATCTGAGTCCAGCATGACTCAAAACTGCCTTGGCTAGAACCTAGTTGCCTCTTTAGCTTTGCATGCGAACTTTTAGCCCTACAAAATAGTAAAAGGAAAACAATGACATTATAAATATAGTGCAACATAACATTGATATGTATGTAGTAGTAGATGTTATATACCTATTTGATGTTAGATTTCCGAAGTGCATACATTTGTCTGTCCATGCCGCTACAAATCTGTCTTTATATGGAGTCAGGCAACTTTCTATTATGTAAGTAATTGCTTGATGGTAGGTGCTAAACTCCTTCTGCAAGTTCTGAAGATGTTGCATGTACTCATACTCAGTGGAGCATAACACCAATATACCCCAACTCATTATGAACTTATCCCATTTTTCTTTACTCTCAAATAACTTCTTACACTTAGCCATAATATTCTGACTAATATGCCATCTACATAACAAGTGTTTAGAGGTAGGAAATACCTTATCAATGGCTATCATCAAAGCTAGCTCTCTATCAGTTACAATAACTCCAGGCATCTCATAACCATCCAACAAGGCACACAAGTGACTTAGTGCCCATATATAGTTCTCCTCACGCTCGTTCTCAAGATATGAAACAGCTACAGTGTAAGTAAGATCAGTGGATGTCACTCCTACGATTTCTAAAAGAGGAAGACGGTATCGGTTAGTCTTGTATGTACAGTCCATGATCAAAACCTTTGGAAATGTACGTAATAAATCAACAGTTGTTGGGTGTGTCCAGAATAAGTCCTTCACAATGTCTGTAGTCTCACACGCTCTGTGCCACTCTATATATCAATTCTCAGATAAATAACCCAATAACTGTTGCATTTGTGATCTACCAGCCTTTTCTACGACCCTATACCGCTGGCGTACATTGTAAATCGTCTTCATCGTGCTAACATTATGTTCATCCCTTTGTTTCAAAGTAGTCAATATCTCTTTCGGACGAACCAAGCTCTTCGACATGTCAATCAATAGTGAAGTCTCCTCATTGGATAACCTCCCAGCATAGGAATGACCCTCAAGATAATCTGCAGCAGGGTGATTGTGCACTCCACATTCTACTTTTAAGCACCAGTCATCATCATTTGCAAGTTTTTTCCCTTTCAAACTAAAAGGGCATCCACACTTTTTTGTGCCAGCCATCCTCCTTTTTTTGGGGTCACCATATGTTTCTTTTGGTGTGATTCTATAGTATCCACCACGCTCATAACCAAATGTGATTCTCGGTCTTCTTCCTCGAATGCCACCCATGTCGGATGTCTTGATTACGATAACAAGTCCATTTTTTTTGCCAATTTCACTTGTCCATTTAACCAGCTCATTCCGAGTCTTAAAAATCTACAAAAAGAAGAAAAGTCAATATCTGGTTGATAATATAACCCAATCATCTACGACAACAATAATAATTACCTTGAATGTAGTGAATTCATTAGTGTAATCTTTCACCCAATCCGATTCAATTTTGCTTTTTTTAGTGGGTGCATTGACCTACAAAAAATAGATGATAACTCTGTAAACCATTTGGTTGATAAGTGTGGAACAATCAGTACTTGTTCGATGGATATTGGTGGAACAATTGCCAAATGTTCTGTGGGATTAGGTGGAACAATTTGGATTTGTTCTATGGTATTCAGTGGAACATTTAAAATATGTTCGGTGGAATTCGGTGGAACAATGGAAATTTGTTCGATGGTATTTGATGGAACACTGAGATTTCTTTATTTCAAAAGTTCGAGCATTACCGATTTCATCAATGTCCAAGGTTCGAAATAATGTTTAAAAACACAAAAAACAAATATGAAAAAGAGTTACAAATCATACCTCTTGCTCTATATTTTCCTCCAAGGTAAATGAATGATGCTCCATGATGAATATATATGAATCAAACTAACTAAAATACTATCTAGGGTTTGTTGATATTGGTGGGTGTTTATAAAGCTTTTTTTTTTTAATAATTCTTTTGATATTGATTAGAGGTGGGTGTAAAGAGTATTTATCTTAAAGTCTATGTTAATAACTTGTCCTTTTTAGTCATTGTGTGAGGGGGTATGTTAGGAAGATGAAATATTCATTAAAAGGTGGGTGTAGTGAGTAAAAAAGGTGGGTGCGAATAGAATCACCCAAAATCTTTTCCTCTTTTCAATTAAAAATTCCCAAATTACCCTTGTTAAGGCATATTTCACTTGATCACCTTCAAAAGAAAAATTTGAAAATCCTTGAAAATTATTTTGGTAGAAGAATGTTCTCAAAAAGCACTCTCAAGGATTGTTTTCAAAGGCCTTTTTTTATTTTTTAACTACCCAAACAAAAAAAAATGCTTTTCAAATAGATTTTGAAAATTTTGAAATGACCAACCTCTGAGAAAGTAGTGGGGATCACAATGAAAGGAGAAATCAGCGCACTTGACATGGGTGAGGATCTTACGTGCTTATGTGCTTATGTGTTAGGATTAGGATTTTCTCTTCTTTTTTTTTTGACATATAGAGTAGGCACACACACACGTGCATTTCATCCGTGTGCCATATGTGCGGTGCATGCATTCAGTTGCATCAAACCATCGAAGCATGAACATGTTTGTCACATTAACCAATATCATTGCATACAAACCCACAACATCTTCCTTCCAATTAAGATCAAAATAATTCCTCGAAATTCCTTGCCTCTTGTAAATCGATTCTGCATGCGGACCTTTCCATGTCATGAATCTGTAGAAAGAGTGGAACAACCAGATCCCCTAGTGAGGACACTTCTAACCTCTTGGGTTCGTCTTCTTGATTTTAGGAGAACATGGACCATCATCTTGAGATTGATTCGCCAATGGCCTTAAGAGATTTGGAAGAGAAAGTGAACAAGCTGCAAGCCACTATTGAGCAACGAAACTTAAGGGTGAACCAATTGGAGAGGGTAACGTTTGAGCTCTATCAGTTACTCAAAAAGAAAGTGGGCTTGGATGAGGTAGTGATGAACAAATTGGAGAAGGAAATAATGGATTACCCGACCGAGCACCAAAATCAACATCCAAGTCCAACCAATCACCAAAGCGCATGTCCAAATCTAACCTATCCCCAAAGTCCATACCCAAACTCAACCATTCACCGAAGCCCATATCCATGCCCAATCCCAACGAACCAAAGAGTTATTCCAAGCCCACATCTCAACCCAAAAGGTAACTCAAGTTCAAAGTCGAATCCGAAATTAAGCCGAGCCGGCAGGTCAAAAATAATCACCAACCTGGGCATGACATTATCCATGGCCCTTGATCACCTCATCAAGAGTGGTCACCTTAATCCCCTGGACCCAAGGCCACCATCAAAACCCTTACCTCGCAAATATGACCTATCCTTGTACTGCACCTATCACCAGACTCAAGGCCACAATACCGATTCTTGCTCAAGACTCCGCCATGAGATCCAGGATCTCGTTGATCAAAAAATCATCACTCCTCCGCCAAATCCATATAGTGACCTTTTGCATAACGATCTTGACTTACAAGCTATCCAGTCTCTGACCTCTCAATACCAGCCATCACTAAGAACTCTCAAGGGGTTTGTTGCATCCATGAGTGCTCAACAACCAACTGGCCTTGGCCCAATCAACGAATGTGGAAAAGGTATTACTTGGTATGATTCAAATGAATACTCTCACGCTAAAAATTGGGCCATGGACGTGGGTAATATTTCTGCACACATACTGTTGGGGGAAGACGGACCCGGTGGTTCAAATGATGATAGTGAAGTGATTGTGTTTGGAACTCCTGCTGCTAAAGCAAATGTGGATGCTCTTGGAAATCTAATCAATTGAAAATCGTCTGTGACACTCTAGTTGAGACCAAGTCAAGTTTGGTAATCGAGTCATGTCAAGTAAGAGTCAAGTATCAAGTCCAGTCGAGTCTTTGAGTCAGTCGGTTGTCGAGTTTATTCTCCGAATCTTTCTTTTTATCGAGTCAAGTGATGTAATCCTTTTTCCCTACTAGTTGAATAAAATCTCATTCTGTTTGATTCAGTGTGCCAAGTTGTGAATGTATGGATCATTAAGCCAAAAAAAAATGAAAATCAAATCACTTTTTCAAATGAGCGTGAGAAATACTTTGTTAATAAATCTTTGCATTAAAAAGGATCCCCAAACGATCAAAGCAAGTTCTGTGCCAAATCGAAGGAGGACTAGAGAATTGATTAGCTTTACTTTAAGAATTTTAAGATGCTCTTGCTCAATCTTGAAAAGATGAACTTAGAACTTGAAGCTTGCTCACCATCCCCTTTTCTTAAATACCAAGCCTAAAAGATGGGCCCAACCAGTCTAAAACCATAAACTTGGTCCTTGATGGTAGCCAGACATTTTAAATGAACTTCTTCTTCCAAAAAAAAAAAAAGAAAAATAAAATGGAGCTCGCTAGGATGAAAATCCAAAAGGGCACCTAGGCAAAAGTTAGAGCACAAATAAGATGCGTGTTGATTTTAAAAAAAATCCTAATCCTAGCCAGTCAAAATCATGGGAAGGATAAGAGACGGTAAGGTAGAGAAAAGGCAAAGAAAAGAAAAGACAGAGAATAGATAAGATTGTGAATTCTTGAGCACTTCAAAGTAGATCGCTGGCATATGAACTATCTCAAGGCTTTATGTTGTTCTGAACAAAGAAAAGAAATTAAAGACGAAAAGTGAGACTTATCAACTTCGAGCTCAAATGCCAAGTGGGCCCAAAACAACGCAGAGGTATCTTTGAAGGGCGGATATTACTTTGTGAATATGATAGAGTCTAAATAAAACGTGATGAGAGTTGTAAAGATTAACTGGCTAGTGAAAAGGTTAATAAGTCAACCGTCAAAAAAAAAAAAGTAGTTCATCATGCTACACAAGGGCTACCACAAGTGATATGCACTCCCTAAACCTAAATGGCAACATGGCTCGAAAAGCCCACCAATTCTTGAAGCCTTATTCTTTCAAGACCTCCAGAATAGTTGAACTACGTTTTAACCTGATTCCCACTTGGGGATACGTAGGCAACCTATTCGGTTCGGTCATCACCCCATCATCTCATGCTATCTTTCATTCAGGCCTTGCCCGAACTACTTTGGACCTGATGGGGATAAGTAGGCAAACTTTCCAAGGCTCTCGGTCTATAACCATTCCTAAACCAAAAGCATCACCCTTTGCACCTTTGGTTTCCTTCCTTCAGACTAGGGGCAAACTTATGTTTGCCTGGAGCCATATATCTATTGCCAAACCAGGGGCAAACAAAGTTTGCCCATCAGCATTGGGTTTCCCGCTTTAGCCCACCATATTCATGATGATTACCTCTAGGTTGGGAGTAAATGGACTAAAGGCATCCTGTACCATCATGTTCTCAAAACTCTTGGATGAGTCTATTTGCCCTTAAGACTAGGGGCAAACTTTGTCTGCCAGAAAAAAAAACCTCTATGCCAATGGCAAGTTCTCAAGTAATTGAGTTTGTTTTGAAAGATTGAAATAGAGTGCCTTTCATTCTATAAGCTAAAGCATTAATTCGAAGCACATTCTAGATGGGCAAAGAATTTGCTAAATCAAAAAGGGGAAGTTTTCAAAGTTTAGATTTATCAGCAAAGCACTACCATTTGTAAGATGATGAATAAATGAAAGGTGAGATGATACATCATTCACATTGAAAGCACGTTGATTCATAATAGTAACAGAATCTGAGTCAGTCATCTTGTATAATTGGCCTTGTCAAGTCTGTTCTCCTTTGATGAGTCAATAAATGGTCTCTATTGTGTGGGTTTAATATGATGAATAAACGATTGACAAGTCTCCATGAGCATCCCAAGAGTGATACGAGCAGAGGTTTCGAACACTATCACAACATGATGTTCAAGTGAAGATATGAAAAGAGTCCAAGACTAGGGGCATAGGTGACTTTCCTCTTTTGACAGAATCGATGTGTTTCTTCTAAAGGTCCGCAAATGCAAAAAATCATTTTATCAACTCCGTTCAAATTCTTTGAGTCTCGTTTAGAAAGTAATTTGAATTAAGTCTGATCGACTCCTAATAAGTGGAATTCGAACTTGATTTGAGTCAAAATGACTCCGGATTTTGGTAAAATTGAACCTATTTGAGTCTGACTGACTCTTGATGTGGAAAGTGAAATAAATGGAGTCTGATTGATTTCTGATTTTGAAAATCTGAGTTGAATGGAGTCTGATTAACTCCTGATTTTGAAAAGTGGAATTTTTGTTGAGGCGATTTGACTCCAATTTCGAGATTTGAGATTCTTGTTGAGTCAAAATTGATTCTGATTAAGAAAATTTGAAATGTTAACCCCTGATTTTGAAATAAGAAATTCCTTGAGTCCGCATGACTCCATTTGTATGAAAAGTGAATTTTTGTTGAGTCCGTGTGACTCCGTGAATTTCATTGAGTAAGTGTCCTTACATAAGTCTCCTTACAAGGTTGAAATCATTTGAGTCTAATTGACTCTCGATTTTTTTTAATAAAATTTACGTAAGTCTCCTTACAAGGTTGTTGATCTCCACTTTTGCAATGTACGTCCCTGAGTGGCTTTTGACCATCATTTTTTGCAATGTAATGAGTGGCTATTGACCAATATCTTCTCTTCTCTAAGCATAAGTCCTCAATGGCAGCTTTCTGCAACTTTGCATTAGTCCTCAATGGCAGCTTAATTTGTGTTAGTCCTCAATGGCAACCTCGCATTCGCGTTGTTCCTCAATGATTCTTTGAGTCTCGTTCAAACTCCCGATTTTGAAAATTCAAACTTTTCTAAGTCAAATTGACTCTAATGTTGTAAATTGAAAAAAAAAATTGTGTAGTCGAAGTGACTCCGATTTTGAAATTTGAAATTCTCTTTGACAATTTGAATTCGTTCCAGTCAATTCGACTCCCAAATTTTGAAAATTTGAAAATTCTTTGAGTCTAATTGACTCCTGATATGGTTGCCCCACTTTTGGGAGTGTAACATATTTACACTCTCGGTTCTCGCAATATATTTGCGTTAGCCCTCGATTCTCGTAACATATTTGCGTTGATCCTTTGTTTGAGAATGTAACATATTTACACTCTCGGTTCTCGCAACATATTTGCGTTAACCCTTATTTTGGGAATATAAAAGATTTGTATTCTCGATCCTCGTAACATATTTGCGTTGATCCTTTGTTTGAGAATGTAACATATTTACACTCTCGGTTCTCGCAACATATTTGCGTTAACCCTCATTTTGGGAATATAACAGATTTGTATTCTCGATCCTCGTAAAATATTTGCGTTGATCCTTCGTTTGAGAGTGTAACATATTTGCACTCTCAGTTCTTGTAACATATTTGCGTTAACCCTCGATCCTCGTAACATATTTGCATGGACCCTTTGTTTGAGAATGTAACATATTTACACTCTCGGTTCTCGCAACATATTTGCGTTAACCCTCATTTTGGGAATATAACGGATTTGTATTCTCGATCCTCGTAACATATTTGCGTTGATCCTTTGTTTGAGACTGTAACATATTTACACTCTCAGTTCTCGCAACATATTTGCGTTAGCCCTCTATCCTCGTAACATATTTGCGTTGATCCGTTGTTTGAGAATGTAACATATTTACACTCTCGGTTCTCGCAACATATTTGCGTTAACCCTTATTTTGGGAATATAACAAATTTGTATTCTCGATTCACGTAACATAATTGCGTTGATCCTTTATTTGAGAATGTAACATATTTACACTCTCGGTTCTCGCAACATATTTGCGTTAACCCTCATTTTGGGAATATAACAGATTTGTATTCTTGATCCTCGTAACATATTTACGTTGATCCTTTGTTTGAGAGTGTAACATATTTGCACTCTCGGTTCTCGCAACATATTTGCGTTAACCCTCGATCCTCGTAACATATTTGCATGGACCCTTTGTTTGAGAATGTAACATATTTACACTCTCGGTTCTCGCAACATATTTGCGTTAACTCTCATTTTGGGAATATAACAGATTTGTATTCTCGATCCTCGTAACATATTTGCATTGATCTTTTGTTTGAGAATGTAACATATTTGCACTCTCGGTTCTCGCAACATATTTGCGTTAACCCTCATTTTGAGAATATAACGGATTTGTATTCTCGATCCTCGTAACATATTTGCGTTGATCCTCTGTTTGAGAATGTAACATATTTACACTCTCGGTTCTCGCAACATATTTGCGTTAACCCTCATTTTGGGAATATAACAGATTTGTATTCTCGATCCTCGTAACATATTTGCGTTGATCCTTTGTTTGAGAGTGTAACATATTTGCACTCTCGGTTCTTGCAATATATTTGCGTTAACCCTCGATCCTCGTAACATATTTGCATTGACCCTTTGTTTGAGAATGTAACATATTTACACTCTCGGTTCTCGCAATATATTTGGGTTAACTCTCATTTTGGGAATATAACGGATTTGTATTCTCGATCCTCGTAACATATTTGCATTGATCCTTTGTTTGAGAATGTAACATATTTGCACTCTCGGTTCTCGCAACATATTTGCGTTAACCCTCATTTTGGGAATATAACGGATTTGTATTCTCGATCCTCGTAACATATTTGCATTGATACTTTGTTTGAGAATGTAACATATTTGTACTCTCGGTTCTCGCAACGGATTCGCGTTAACCCTTGTTTTGGGAATATAACGGATTTATATTCTCGATTCTCGCAACAGATTTACAATAACCCTCGAAAATCAATTCAAAAGCATCTCTATGACCCCCGTAACGGATTTTGCATCAGTCAAGAATCAGGTAATCTTCTCTGACTAACATGTCATGTAAAATGCGTCGTACGTGGGGAAGACATGATGAGCATGGCGCTTGTATGACCAGGTCAATTCGGAAAATACCATTGCATGGCACTTGCATCACGATAAGATAGGTGCATTCATCCATATGGTTACTTGTGCTTGTGTATGTTTGGTTCCTGCCCGAACTACGCTTTGGTCTGATTCCTAATGGGATACGTAGGCAGCTCACCGTTGAGCACGACCAACATGAACCGTTTGTGAAGCCGTTTTTGCAACTCATTTTGTTTTACCTAAATTCGACAGTCTGGTCAAAGGCTTGTCTTCACACAGGCTTTGACATTCACTTAGACACCCCAATTATGACCGACCGTCGAATTTAGGAGAGTGTCACATCCATGTCCAATGATGATAAGGACCAAAAAAAAATTCAAAGTATTCCAAGCTCTTCAGAAAGTTCTCCAAACGCGATAAAATTTCACAGAAAGAAGAAAATATCAGGTATTTAGGAGAATTCAGGTGTAAAACACCATTTTCGGAAAAGATCTTCAAGAATAAGTTTCTTTAAGAAAAAGGGAAGAAAGAAAAGACCTAAAAAGGGAAGTTCTACAGAAAAACGGCACACCACAGATTTCCGCGGCATTCAGTGAATGCCGAGCGGCACTCACGGAGTGCCGAACGGCATTCAGTGAGTGCAGGCCCGGCACTTACTGAGTGCCGCCAACATTTTCTGACTTCCGTTTGCTTTTAAAGTCCGTATTTTATGGTACAATACGTATGTGTAGGCGGATAAAAACAAAATTTTGATAAAGTAAGGTTGACGAGAATACGGCAATCAATAATTTGCCGCGGCACTCACTAAGAGCCGCGCGGCAGTCACGGAGTGTCGCGACAGCAGTCGCGGAATGCCGCGGTGGCACTCAGGGACTGCCGTTGATTACTTTTGAATGCCGCCCTAGGCAGCAGTCTGTCTAATTTCAGGAAGTACGTATTGTACCACCAAATGGGATGATTACACCTGTCTTTTACTCCGAATTCACTGAAAATACTTGGTAATTTTTGTCTATAAAAGAGGGAGGATCTTCCTTGAGGAGGAGGAGGAGGAGGAGGAGGGGAACCACAAGAAAAAATATTGGGGGATCTTGAGAGGAGTTTTAGGAGAACTTTTGAAAGAAGAACATTTGGGTAGAAGAGAGAACATTGGGAGGAGAGTTTAAAGAACAGCTTGGAAGACCTTCAAAATATAGAAGTTTGAGGATAGTTGGAGGTGATACTCTACTCTTGTTAGTTTTCTTTTATGGATTTAGAGCACTTTCTCTCTTAGTTTCCTTGATTTCATTTCCTCTTTTTGTTTATACTTTTCTCTTGAGATTCTTAGAGATCTTCAATATCTCTCTTGAAAGCACTTGAGTTTGATCTTTTGAATCTCATGTAAGCTTATGCTTCACATGGGAGTCAAAGTTTGATCATCACTTCACTTTGTAAACAAATAGATGGATCCAAGTCCATATTCATGACTTGGATTCTCTAACTTGGAATTTCATGGGGTCTTCTCTATATCCTCTTGAAGTTCATGAGCTAGTTCTTTGATTCTCCTTCTCTTTTTCTTGTTTATGTTCTTCTCTTGAGACTCTTGGGGATCTTTCATATCTCACTTGAATCTCATGAGTTTGATCTTTTAGTCTCATGTAAGTTTATGATTCACATGAGATTTAAAGTTGATCATCATTTTAGCAAGCACAAGTAGATGAATCCAAACCCCTACCATGGTTTGGGTCCTCTAAGCTTGAGTTTTCATGGAGTCTCCTTATATTCCTTGAAAACTCATGAGTTTTAGTCATCTCTTGATCTCCAATGACCATCAAATGGTAGGAGAAGTGGTTTGGTTTAAACCTAACTTCATGGTTCAATAGTTGGGGTTAACAAATAAAAGTTGAACTTGACAAATGAAAACAGTGAGTTCACAAACTGTTTTTGATCAAAGATTTTTGGTTCGAAATCTAACCGTTGGAATCAAGTGAAACCAACGGGAAAGTGTCTATAACTCAAAGTTCTACCACTGTAATTTTAGTTTTAAAGAGATTTCATGTTTAAAATGGTTTGGTCATGAGTTTTGTGAAGTAACAACAATATGTCCAGAGTTTTAGCACAGTGACACTCTTTTGAAATAAGTAAACAAATGCTTTAATAAATTGTTTGTGACCCAAAATAATTTTTTCTAAGTAGATTAATGTGTTAGGAAGTTACCCTAAAAAGAACAAAGCATTTCTAATCTTTTTGCTATTTTTAAAAAATCAAACAATATCTCTGGACAGAGAGTTGTACATCTCTGAGTGATGTCTGGTGTTTGTCCTTTTCCCAGAGATCTAACCGTTGAAACTTTGATTTTCTTTTTGATTTGGAAACTAGACTCACAGAGGCATCTTGTGTCCAAAATTCACCGACATCAAACAATGGGAGGCATGCTTTTTCTTTTTTTAAAGTTCTGGTCTGCTCTCTGCAATTTTCAAAATTTTATGACACATTTGGCCAACTTTGTAAATAATGGCCCAAATGATTCTCCTATGACTTAGGACTTAAACCATATCTTAATAACAATTAATTAGGCTTAAGTCCAGAGGCTAAGTGATCCAAATTAATGAATAAATCCATGTTTTATCCTTGTTCATATTCATTCGTGTACATTAACGCTTATAATTAGAACTAGTAATTGGATAAAGTTGGATTTCATGCTTGCTAGATCTAAGATAGAGAATTAGAATTGATTGTTTGATACCATATTATTATGTGAAACATGTCGACTAATCTTTGTTTTGTAGCGCATTTGAGGTACAATTTCTCATCTCCCTTCTAGTTTATTTCATTCCTTGATTTTATTGATTTTCAACCTCATGCGCGACACCTTAGAATTAGGAGCTTGCCTTATATGTATATGTGATTAGAGGATCTTTTTAGGATTTTCTTTTGTTTGTATGCATTGCACGTTTAATATCGCTGCTGGATCCCGGGTAAGTTCTCTTGTTCCCTAGTGCATATCATATTGCTTGCTACTTGAATTACGTGACTTTTGAATGATATTTTATCAATTGCAACTTTACAACCTTTTAGACATGCTTTTGTAATGTATATTTATACATATGTATTAGTTGAGGGCACATTTAAATTAATAATTCCATTAAAAGGATGTTGAGTAGAGGCCTATCGCAAGGTAGGATGAGAGAGGGTGTTTTAGTCCGACGAGCTCTTTCCTCTCTCATTCTATAATCCCCGGACCTAGTTAATCTCTGGTTACTAAAAGATCGGTTTGCTTTTAAATGGTTTCTTAATTTTCCTTTTAAAAATTAAGTGGCGACTCATTTGTTTTGAATTTGAAATTTTGGAAAAGAATTTTAAAAGAAAAGCTGTGGGTAGAAAGAAAATCTGCGATATCCACAATACCCTTAATTTATGTTTAATTCGCTAGATTTTGGTAGTTCATACTTAACGGTGAGACGTCGTCTACCGAATTATTGTAGGATTCATTGTGGTGTAGACCTCTAGCTTGAATTTGGGTAAAATCTGTGAATAAGGTGAGTTTTCTAGCCTAAAAATAATTGGGGTTTAAGGTGTTCAATGTTTGTATATATATTGTGTTGTTGAAGTTATGTTTAGAGGCTATGAGAGTTGTTAACTTATGAGTTACATGTCAATTATATGAAAAATTGTTATGCTTATGTGGTAGTCAATGAGCACCGGGGAAATGGTTCATTGTTGGGAGTAATAAGGGTGGTGAAGAGGAAGAATCCGATAAATACGGAAGTCCAAGGAATAGAAGTGGCCACGGGAGCAAGGGAGGTCTTCGGGTCTGAATGAACCATATAACCGGTGACTCGGCGACTACGGTTGTATTTTTATGTGTTAATTATAGCATTGCACATGTTAAACATTCAGTCATGTTAGAATGCTCATTAAGCAAATTGCTCAAGAAAACCGTTTTCCTATTTCTGTTGTGGTACATAACAACCACCGCAGGTACGGAGCAATACCCGGAGAGAAAGTGACGTGCTCGGGGAAAAGGGGAGAAGGGTTTTGGAACTTGTAGATACGTTTTAAACTTATATTACGGTGTAACTAGTGGCTTGAGGTCCTCGACTTGAGGCTTGAAGTCTTGACTTGTGGGTGGGAGAGATGGGAGAGATGGGGGAGATTTGAGCCTCATACTTGTGAATTTCTTTTGAACTTGTAAAATGATGTAAATTTATGGTTTCTTTTATGTTAATGTTCATACTTGGGTTGTTGGAAATGAATTTGGATCATAACTATGTATTTGGAAGTGAAAAATAGAACCTATGTATAATCTCTTTTGTTTTGCTCAAATGGTGCAAGTTAGTAATTAAGACCATCTCGGCATGTTCGGATGTGCTGCAAGCGTCGTGGACAAGTTTGGTTGTGTAAATGGTGTTGGTTGTAGTTTGAGTTGATTCCCAATGAATCCCAAGTACTTTGGATGAGAATTGAGTTTCAAAGTTGAAAAGTTTGTTTTGGATCAAAGGAAATGAGTTTATGATTGATTTGATCAAATTGTGAATGTGTTTGTGTGATCCAAGCTTGACTTAAGTTTAAAAGTGTTTAGAAATGTGTTGGAATTGATTTCCCAAAGTTTCATAATGTTTGCATGTGGTTTGGTTGTGTTTTGGAAGTTAAAACTTGTTTTGACAGCAAAAAAAAAATTTAGCAGCAGAATTGTGAAGGGATCGATCCGCGATTTATGAAGGGATCGATCAGCCCTTTTAAGGGAACATTCTGCGAGAGACTCATATAAATGGATCGATCCGCGATTTATGAAGGGATCGATCCGCCTTGTAATTTTCACAGCATGTCCGCTTTTACGGAAACATGCATAACTTTTTCTAGAGAATTCGGATTCACGCGCCGTTTGTTGCGTTGGAACCGGGACTCATAAATCTAACTTTTGGTTTAAAAAATTTACATACTTTCTTAATGACCGTTTTGCCCTTGGAGGCTGTTTTGGCACAATAGCATTCTTTAAAGTGATTTTATTCACTTTTTCTTCTAGTTAGTGTATATTTTGGGTGCGGTTACTCTTGTTACACGTGACCTAATCCACCGGGGGTGGGTTGGGGTGTGACACAACATCACAAGTGCATGCTACTCTACCACTGCTGTAGCATATGGACAGTACACTCTCAAGGGCAGAAATACCTAAACTCAAGGCATACCACACATCATCAAATACCAAGTGGGACGACCCATGTTTCCCATGACATTGCACAAATTTCAATGTTGCACGTATATGATTTCTAAAATCCAACTATACTCATGTCAAAATGATGAGAGGTAATCATTTCAGCTATCCAAACACTACTATCCACTTGCTAGCCCACTTGAGACATACAATAAAAATTTCACTTCAAATTCAAACCCCCTGAGGATCACCCCCACACTGGGGCAGTGCAAAAAAAAAATACGGAAGCTAGAAAAACCCACAGAGTGCTATCCAACTTAGGATACTCACTTCAAATTGGGGTAATTCTCCACAAGTCGCGTTTTACTCAGTAGTACTCACCCCATACTAGATTGGGGCAGGCAAAAAGAAAAAAAATAGAGCATGAGGTGATCTTAAGCATTCCAGGCAACCTTTTAAAAAAAACACCTTGAGCCTTCATGCGATCCTTTATTTCTTAACCCATGACCCTGGCCTACACTACAACCCACTAAAAGTTCACTCTGATTGACACAAGTCTTGTTCGATTCATTAAATCATACTTTTGCATTATTTCAAAGACATGGGCCATTTTATACCGTCGAGTTCAAGATTGTCTAACGGGCATAGTGAAAACCTCAAAAAGGGCACCACGAGTAAAAATCAAGACTATGGCAAAACTGTCGACACAATAGATACAGACAAGGACTTGGCGAATACTGGGACACTAAGCCCATGAAGTCAAAATACGTTGTCTTCTAGTGTTCCAACAAGCAACAAGACAGACAATATCCACTAACTTATGAACATTTTTTCGCAGATGATAAACTCATGAATCAAATACTTTTGTAAATACTCTGTACATAGCATAACATTGCATTAAAAAAAACACACACACATACATACACACACACACACACACACACAAAATCATTCATACTTTACAGCATAGCAGAAAATGCATATCTTTTGTAACAGGGACAACTAGTCCTGATATTTCTATCATCATTCTAAGGAGAACACTCACCTCCAGCCCAACATACTTTCTAAAGCTCAACTACTAGCCCAATAAACTTTTCAAAGCCCAACAACTGGCCCAATACTTCCGAAAATCTCACCACTGGCCCAATATTCTTTCGAAAGCCCAACATTGGCCCAACATACTTCCAAAAGCCTAAACACTGGCCCAATATACTTTCCAAAGCCCAACGATTGGCCCAACATGCTTCCAAAAGCCTAACCACTGGCCCTACATACTTTCAAAGCCCAACTACTGGCCCAACATACTTCCAAAAGCCTAACCACTGGCCCAACACTTCTAAAAGCCTAACCATTATCCCAACATACTTCCAAAGCCTAACTACTGGCCCAACATACTTCCAAAAGCCTAACCACTGACCCAACATGCTTCCGAAAACCTCACCACTGGCCCAATATACTTTCTAAAGCCCAACGATTAGCCTAACATACTTCCAAAAGCCTAACCACTGGCCCAATATACTTTCCAAAGACCAACGACTGGCCCAACATGCTTCCAAAAGCCTAACCACTGGCCCTACATACTTCCAAAGCTCAACTACTGGCCATACATACTTCCAAAAGCCTAACCACTGGCCCAACACTTCAAAAAGCCTAACTACTGGCCCAACATACTTCCATGACCCAACTACTGGCCCGACATACTTCCAAAAGCCTAACCACTGGCTCAACATACTTCCAAGACCTCCCACTTCATTCAGCCTTTACTCAGGCTCGCCAACTCTACAACAACCCCTCTACTCAGGTCCACATGTGTAGACACCCCAATTTTGACCGAGCTATTAAACTTAGGGGGATTTACCTCTAGAGATCGATGATGAATATGTCTCATTACAATCAAGACTCTTACAAGTAATCCGACTCTCTTCCTAAAAGAATCTTGGTTCAAAATTGCCCTTTTCAGCCAAAAAGACCAAAATTCTCATATACTATCACCTTGTAGATCATGAGTTTTGAACACGTATAAAAATACGGCATTGTCCTCGAAGTATCTTAAAACCATTTTTAAAAGGAAAGAAATTTAGCATGAACCCCGAAAAAGTCAATAGTTGACTCAGTGAAAAGTCAACGGGTCAAAAGGGGGTCAATCGTAAAATTTCAAGATGAAAAGTCTCAGTAATTGTTCATTGGGTCTCCCTTACGCTAGAAATGATTTTTAAGAATTTTTAAATGAAAGAAACATTGAGAAATCGAAAGGTCTTTTAAGAAGAATTGTGCAGGAAATTGGAAATTTTGCCTTCAGAGGGAGAGTTGACTTTATTTCCTTAAAGATTTTGATTTTCTAGATATTTTTATTGAATCCAAATGGGGGGTATTTCCTTAATTACATTTAATGTTTTAAGCAAATACACATTTATTTAAATGACATGAAATGAAATTAAGGTGCTGAATTGCTATGAATAGTGATGGACTGCTATGCAGCAGCACTCAGAGTGCCCGAACGCCAGTCAGTGAATGCTTCTGAGGCACTTAGCGAGTGTCGTTCCATCTTCATTGAGTGCCGGCCTGGGCTGGTTTGCATTTTTAGGCCAAAAATCCTTTTCAATCTTTAATCAAATGAATGCACCAAATGATGCCCTTTTTTGTGTACGTGTTTACTACTCCTAGGTCATGCAAACCATGCTCCTACCATCTCTAATTGACCTATCTACCCTTATCTTAGCCCCTAAGTTAATAAAAGTCTATAAAAACCTTATTTTCTCTCATTTTGAGAGGTTGGAGACTTGAATCTTGAGAGAGAGACTTGAACCTTGAAGTTGAGACTTGAATCTTAGAAAGAGAGGCTGAATTTTGAAGATGAAGTTTGTTCTTAGAAAAATATAGAGAGAGAAACCCAAAACCCTATAGAAATCCTACCCAATTCACCCAATTCCTCAAATCTCCATTGAAGAACTTTGAAGCTTCAAGGAAGAAGAAGAAGAGTATTGCTTGTAAGGCTTGGATCTCTCCAAATCCTGAGAAGATCTAGAGGTTAAATCCTTATTCCTATACTTGTTCTACATAATTCAATCACAAATTCATAGATCTAGGATTTTTACACATTTTCAAAACCTCTCTTCCTACCTCATTTCATCTTACACCACTTAGAATTTGTGATTGAATCTCATAGTATTTCATTAATTTGGATCTAATTGGTGCCTTGGGTTTAAAATAAGTTTGGTTTTGAAGAATTTGTGTTCCAATTCCTCTAAGTAAACTTTGATTCTTCATTTCTATTTTCCTCTTAAGATTCATGAGATTTTATATATCTTATTGAGTCTCTTTGAATTTGATTCTTTAGTTTCCTATGATCCTATGATCCATATGGAGATTAAAGTGAATCATAGTCATATCTACACATAGTTGGTTGAGTTCAAGTCTTAGCTCATGATTTGGATCTCCCTACTAGAGATCTTATGGAATCCATACTATATTTCATAGAGATTTGAGTAAATTTGGGTCTTATTTAGTCTCCAAGGACCATTAATTTGAGAGGAGAATAAGGTGTCATGGATCTACATTCCTCAAGGATCATATGTTTGAGAGAGGAATTATATATAGATTTTCATTGTTTATATTCCAATGTTCATAAGATTGAGTAAGACCTTAGGATTCTCTTGCTATGAGATCTATGATGAAAATCCATTAAGGCAAAATCTATGAATCTCTTCATGCATAGTCATACTTGATCCTAGTTCTCTCTAGAATCATGGATCAAGTTTGATTCGAAAAATGAACGCAAATTCAACAAAAGTGCAGTGAATCCATAAACCAACTGTGATCAAAGATTTTTTATAAAATCATGGTTCATTGGAATTGGATGAGATCAATTGAAGGATGATCATAACCCATTTAAGTACCTCTGTGATTTTTGTTTTAATGAAATTCCATGTTCAAGATGGTTTGGTCTTGTGATTTCAAAACAAGCAACTCTCTGTCCAAAATTTTAGAACAGTAAGTCCGTTTTAAAATTAATAAATCAGAACCTTAATCGATCTTTCTTGACCCAAAATAATTTTTTCTAAGTATTTCAATGTGTTAGGAAGATACCCTAAAAATATCTAAGTGTTTCTCATTTGTTTACTATTTTTAGAAAATCATACAAGATCTCTGGACAGAGAGTTGCAGATTCCTGAGTGATGTCTAGTGTTTCCTTATTCTCAGAGATCTAACTGTGCAAACCTTGATTTTCTTTTTGGGTTAGACACTAGACTCACAGAGGCATATCATACCCAAAAATCATCAAAATTGAACCATTGGAATCATGGTGTTTCTACCTTTTAAAATCTGGTCTGCTCGATGTAATTCATGAGAAACAGTCACTGTTTTTGTCTAATCTCATTGATCTTAACTTAAATGGTTTTCAAAATGCTTTGGGACTCAAACCATGTTTTGAATAATGATAATTAAGTCTAAATCCAGAGGCTAAGTGATCCAAATTAGTGAAGAGTTCATAGTTCGTCCTCATTCGTGTTTACATCCATGTATTCATCCATGTATATTGATGCTTGTAGTTAGGATTTAATTCTAGTTTGATCTGTCCCTAATTGAACCTAGTTGTGAGTTCCTTATAATCATGTTGGGATTATACTACCTCTATATGGACATTGCATTGGCTCCTAGTTGAGACTTGCATATCTATGAAGGTGATATGTTTTCAAATAATTAGAAGGAATCCATAAATAGGTCAATTCTTTCCATGCTTGATAGATTTAAGCTATAAGCTTAGGGTTGATTATTTGATATCTTTGATCAAGACATGTGTACAAATCTTTGTTTTGTAGCGCATTTGATGTACAATTTCTCAACTCCTTCTCTAGTTTGATTTACTTCTTTGATTTTAATTGATGTTAAACCTCATGCGCGACACATTAGCCTAGGTTCTTGCCTTATGTGTTTATATGTGTTTGAAACTTTTTCTTAGTTTTATTTTATATGTATGCATTGCACGTTTCTATTTCGCGGCTAGATCCCGGGTATGTTTTCTAGTTCCCTATTTGCATATCATATTGCTTGCTATTTGAATTACGTGGCTTATGAATGTTATTTTGTCGTTAGCTATTTTGCACCCTTTTCAACATGCTTGTGTAATGTATTATTTATATTATGTATTAGTTGAGGGCATGCTTAGATTAATAATTCAATTAAAAAGGATGATGAGTAAATGTCTATCACAAGATAGGATGAAAGGGGGTGTTTTAGTCCGCCGGGCTCCTTCCCCTTTCATTCCATACTCCCCAGACCCAGATTATCTTTGGTTTCGCAAAAGATCAGTTTTCTTTCAAAATAGTTTCTTAATTTCCCTTTAAAAATTAAGTGGCGACTCTTTGTATTTTGAATTTGAAAATTGTTTTAAAATTAAAAGAAGTGGACCCAAATGCCGGTATCCACAACATGTCAAATCAACCTCTTCTCTACAGATCATCAAGAAGTATGTCCAGTGCTCGGGATCACCAAGTTCATCTCATCCAGTCTCCGTCAAGGGACATCCTGTTCATATCATCCAGCTTCAGGTGTGAGTCCGTCAAGTGGCGTCCTGTTCATCTCATCCAGTCACAAGAGTGAGTCCGTCAAGGGGCATCTTGTTCACAATATCACTATTGGCGTCCTCTTCATCTCATCCAGTCACAAGAGTGAGTCCGTCAAGGGGCATCCTATTCACAATATCACTATTGGGAATGAGTTCGTCAAGTGGCGTCCCGTTTACATCTTCAGTACAAGAGTGATTCCATCAAGGGGCATCCTGTTCACAATCTCACTATTGGGAATGAGTCCGTCAAGCGGCGTCTCGTTCACATCTTCAAGCTCAGGAGTGAGTCCGTCAAGCGGCATCCTGTTCACAATCTCACTATTGGGAATAAGTTTGTCAAGTGGCATCTCGTTCACATCTTCAAGCTCAGAAGTGAGTCCGTCAAGAGGCATCCTGTTCACAATATCATCGTCAGAAGTAAATCTGTCAAGTGGCATCCCGTTCGTATCTTCAAGCTCAAGAGTGAGTCCATCAAGAGGCATCCTATTCACAATATCATCGTCGGGAGTAAATCCGTCAAGTGGCATACCGTTATCATCAACATCAACCTCAGTTTAGGATTACGTGATTACGCACTTCTCGACTACACCGTCTACACCATCCCTCTTCTATTCAACTCTCACATGAATCCCCAGATAGAGTCGTTTGCCCATTCTGGTGACACTCTCAATCCTCAGCGGAGCTATCTGCCTAACCTCGTACTACTCCCAATTCCCAGCTGCCTACCTTGGCAGGCCACTCACTTCCCTACTCTGGCACGTCATTTCACTATTCGCCAATCAAGGCGTCACTCTATTGAACTACACTTATCCTGAGTCTTCTCCACATAAGATACGTGGGCATCTCGAACAGACTTTGAGATCATTCGTATTCTTGTACATGCTTCTCATTTAAATAAGAAAAAACAAAAAACAAAAATCAAAAAGGGATGAGGCAAAAATGGGTGTCTCTTTATCTTTGTCACGATTTGCTTCTCAAAACATGACAAAGAGGGGCAGCTGTATACACCCCATTTTTGCCCAACCCAATCATTTCAAAAATAAAGTGCTCATTTACACGAGCCTATCACTTTTTGAATCATCCCAATCTGACCTCAAATGAAAAAGATATTACAAGTCATAGTTATGGGATCAAATGGTCAGAATTCTACATGTACCCTACCACACATGATTATTTTCACACTAATTGGAGAGACAGTCTCGGTGGGATGGACTGTCATAGCACAAACAAAGAAAAAAAAATTTTAAAAAAAAAAGCAAGCAAGCAAGAAAAAAAAAAAAAACAGCTAGCAAAAAAAAAAAAGCAACAATCAAACAAAAAAATAAAAAATAAGCATGGTCCCTCCTTTTCTAAGTGGGGAGTGCTTTAAACAAAAAAAATATAAGAGAAGAAGATGCTCTCTTTGCCTACAAATACTGGCTATCGCATATCCATTAAGGGGAGGAGGAACGAAGAAGAAAGAAAAAGAGGCTCCCTCTCTGTATCTCCCCTCATACTCCATATCTTCCTCACCATCCTCTCCATCTCCCCCACTTCATCATTAAATACAAAAAAAAAAAAAACCCTACAAAAAAAGGAGTTTACATTTTTTTCACCACCATACCACCCTTTCTAACCGTCACCATCAAGGTCACCACTACAATCGTTACCCTCCACCTAGCTATCATATCATCATAATTCTCATCAACATACCTCACGGCCACAGTACAATCACCGTCATCATACCGCCTCAAATCACTGCCCAACATCCCAGTCACTTACCATCAATATTCTAGCAGATTTCTCAAGTTGCTCTAATAACTCAGGTTGTTATTATTATTATTATTATTATTTGTACATATCATCTTTATTCCTGCTTGATAATAAAAAATAATAATATACATCCACGTCATTCTTGGAATTACTTGATTTTCAATATAAAAATAACGTCCAACTCTGGATTACACGGTTCCCAATACGAAAATCCCACGTGGTTTCTAATACGGAGAGCCATGTTCTACTGGGGATGACGTGGTGGCTAATACGGGGACCTATGTCCTATTTGGGACTACACGGTTTTCTAATATGAAAATCAATGTCTAAATAATAAAAATCACTTTTCAGTCATTAGGGCACCGTCCCTATCTTCCGGTATTAAAAAAAAAGAAAGAAAAAAGAGACGACAAAAATAAAAATACAAAAAGTACTGAACAAATAAAAATAAAAATAAAAAATAAAAAAGTACAAAAAAATGCATCATTCTCCAATCACTTGCATTGTCTCATTTCAATCGCAATCACTTTCCAAAGGTTAAAATCTAGGACTATACCACGTGGGTTAAAGTTCCTAGTTACACCAACTTTTTCTCAAATCACTATATCACACGTGCACGATCAAACGGGACCACTCTTCTTTCTCTAAAAAAAATCATGCATACACTCACACATACACAAGTCAGAACTACGTTTGGTCTGATTCCCGTCTTGGGATACATAAGCAACTCTCAAAGAGTGCGGCCATACCCATCACCATTTTCTGTTCTATTCACTTTCTAAAAAAAAAAAAAAAACTTTTTTTCTTTTTCAAAAGAAATGCCCCATTTTAATAAAAAAAATCACTAAAATTGGCAACCGTGTTTGCACGGATGTTCGAGGGTGCTTAATACCTTCCCTCGATATAATCGAGTCCCCGAACCCATCTCAAAGATCTCTGGTTTTTGCATGGCTATTAAGAGTCATACTTTTAAAAGGGCCCACTTTTCTCAAAACTTTTTTTTTGAAAGTTAAAGATAAATTACTTTAATTGTTTTTGCAGGGGTCCTAACACCCCAAATGTTAGGTGGCGACTCTAAACTTTTTCAAACAGGCCCTACCATACTCTTTTCACCCTTCCCAATAAAAATCAAGTCGCAATTCACCCACTCTCAGGAAGTCGGGCCCACACCGACAGCCTGGCACTCCAAAAATGCGGGCGCAACAATTACCACGTCGTAGTGGGAGGATTACCGAAACTCATGTAGATCCCGAACCAACCATTAACACGCAGGTTCTTGAACCATTGCAGCGTGCAGCTAATGGTGTATTAGGTACAAAATCTTCACAACGTAATACTAGTGATAAACAGACACGGGTTGTACCTCGTCATAGTGGGAGGGTTATTATTCAACCTGACCGGTATATGTTCTTGGGAGAGTCTTACGACCGAGTCCCTGATGAACAAGGTACTGATCCCTATAACTACAATGAAGCACTCCGAGATAAAGATGCAGACCTTTGGCAAAGGGCTATGAAGTCTGAAATGGGGTCCATGTACTCCAATCAAGTCTGGGATGCACCTAATGAAATAGAAGAGAGGAGTAGACAGTAAGGTGGAAACTTTAAAGCAAGGCTTGTTGCGAAAGGGTTCACTCAAAAAGAAGGAATTGATTATGAGTAAACCTTTTTGCCGGTGGCAATGCCGAAGTCTATCCGGATTGTCTTATCCATTGCTGCACATTTCGATTATGAAATTTAGCAAATGGATGTCAAGACAGTATTTCTTAATGGGAATCTTGACGAGTGCATCTATATGGTGCAACCAGACGGGTTCATCGCGAAGGGCCAAGAACATATGTTGTGCAAGCTTAAGAAGTCCATTTATGGACTTAAGTAGGCATCTAGGTCTTGGAATATCCAGTTTGATCAAGCAATCAAGTCTTTTGATTTTGATGTGTGTGCGAATGAATCCTATGTGTACAAGAAACACGATGGAAGCGTGGTGGTGTTCTTAGTACTATATATGGATGATATCTTACTAATCGAAAATGATTTGGGGGTATTATCATCTGTAAGGGTATGGTTGTCTAGTCAATTCAATATGAAGGACTTGAGAGAAGTCGGTCACATCCTAGGGATCAAGCTTATGTGAGATCTTGAAAATAGGATGTTGGGCTTGTCACAAGACACTTATATCGACAATATTCTTACAAGGTTTTGTTGGGAATATGCCCTCAAACCAGTTAGTTGGACAATGGAATATCATAATGCATTTATGCATGTTAGTTCATGAGATGAATATTAGACTGGAATCCTTAAACAACATTGTATGTGGTTCATTTGTGTATGTGATTACACGTGTGAGATATGAACCACAAATCCTTGTTGTTTCAAATAAGTCACAGTGGATGATAAGTCTGGATAACTTATCAGGTATACACTGTAGCATGATTAACGTCTACGGGGTAGAATGATGAATCTCATTCATAAGAGTCTTTGACTCTTGGTTAATATGCTAGTGCACTCGGTGCATTGACGGACCTGAGTTAAACCTATTGACACCTAAACGTTGTCACCGTCAATAGGAACTCAAAACTTGTATAGGGATACATGTCCTCAATCCTGAGACAGTTATGGACGCAAGTTGTATGCTTGGTTGCTTTGACTTACCATTCAGTGAGGTCTTGCAAGATCAACACCTGGGTATCTTGGGTAATCAAGTATGCAACGTTGGGAACATATAATGTCAAGATGGAATTCTACTCTCTTCAATAAAACGAAGAGTAAGTATTCCCTCGAGAATGTCACTAGGAGTGATTACTGAGAGCTGGCCAGCCTTGTCAACAAAGTGTCATTGTTGACATGTTTAGTAATCCAAGCGTAGTGAATGATACTCGAGAAATATAAGATGTACTATCTATTGGGTCGACAGTATCTTAAAACATACATCCCAATGATAGATACGAATACTGCCTGGTAGAGGGACATCCGTATCATATTATACAAGTCTAGCAATCGCTTATGTATGTGTGATTATGTTCTTATGAACTGGAGTGCAATTATCATTTTATAGTGGCATTAATGATAATTGATTAATTATTGATTCCTTAGTCAAGATTACTGACTAGATGGAATAATAATTAATCGGAGCCAGTAATTAAGAACCTAGGAGGTCCCACCCTTAGCTCCGCCAGAATGCTTGGAAAGGCAAATGAGGATGCTGTCAAGACTGGTTCGATCGATCGAAGTTGTTTCGATCGATTGAAGTCTAGACAGGTTCGATCGATCGAACATAGTTTGATCGATTCGATCGATTGAAAGTTAGGTCGGTTTTGGGAATCTATAAATAGGGCAGCTACGTCCAAAAATTAAAATGGTCGTCGTTTTTAATGTACCAGTTGCTGCAGAACCTGTTTAGAGGTCCCAAACCTTTCCTATTCTCACTATTAGAGTTTCCACCAACTCTAGCCTCTTTGGGAAGCATTCGAGGAGACATAAGGGTGAAGATTTCCTAGAGGTTGCTGCTGCACACACAAGGAGAAGGACAAAAATCATAATTGGGTTCAAGACCTAAGGTCTAGAATCTTCTCCATCTTGTTATGCGCATCTATAGAATTAACAAGTAGTAGATCCAGGCAACCAATAAAAGTTTTGAACTTTGTTTTTCCGCTGCACATTTAAAACTGTCTTAAACCTATTTTTTCCTACAATTGGTATCAGAGCCTCTCTTGTTTGGATCTATAGATGCGTTTTTGGAACACTAGTTTTGATTTGCATGTTGATTTTAGGACTGTTTTCAAAACTGCATCGTCACAGATCTGTTTCTGCAGTGTTTATGCAGCAGAATACAAATCTGTGATTGCATTGGATGCAAGGTGGGTTCGATCGATCAAAGTAGTCTCGATCGATCGAACATCATCTATCCTCAAGCGATCGAACTATTTTCGATCGATTGAACTTTGGTTTTGTTCGATCGATTGAATGGTGTTAGATCGATCGAGACTGCTCTTCTGTCCAGGTGTTCAGTTTACAGATTTAAAGGTTTTAAAATATTTACTTTAAATTTTTATTTATTCTGTAAGTTTTTCAAGACATTCTATGAAACTGAAAGTTCATTCGATTGAACTATGTTCAATCGATCGAAGGTTTAATCAATCGAACTTTTGTCGATCGATTGAAGTGTGACAGAGAACTGTGATGATGTTTTAAGTTCTAATTCAGTATGTAAAGAGTTAATATACTGTGTGAATCAATTAGGGGTTTCAATGGTACATATATTTGTTATATATGCGTGGTTGTGTGTGCCACTAACCCTTTTGCAGCAAGCTTAGTCCACTATATCCCATGGCGCCAAGACTTTTAAATTTTGTATTTAATTGTTTGAGATTGGTGTATATTGATGAATGTATTATTTTGGTTTGGTTTTTAAAGGCATGTGTAAAGGGCGCTGCGACTTCAATCCTACGAAAAGGAAAGTCGCACCGGTTTCCCTAGCCTTTTATTTTGATGTTGCTATTTCTATTTCTAGATAAATTGTAAGCTTCGAGAGAAGCATAGAACCAATGTAATAGAATTAGAAATTCCATGAAGATGGAGGAGCAAGCCGTTGTCCATGAAGATGGAGTCGGAGGCAATAAAACCAAGAAGAAGGTTCTATAGAGATAGAGCCATGGGAGATAGAGGCATTGTTGAATGCTTTTATTTCATTTTAGTTTTTGTTTTATGTGTTTAGTTGTGATTGGCATTTTATATATTGTTACTACTTGCATGCACGTAAAACAAGTTTTCTAAAATTAAATTCAAAACCTTTTTCCAGCACATTAGTAAACACTTGATGTTTAAGGGCAATGTAAATATATATATATATATATATATTCCTATTAGTTCATTGTAAGTATGAGAAATACTCTGTGTCACTCATTTATGAGTGATCATTCCATACAGAGGGTATTTCTTATTGATTACTAGATATGAACTTCTTATAAAAATCTAGTGGGAGAGGGACTTATTTTATAACTCCCACGGTCTTCCATAAACGGTTCATTGTAAGGTGGGTAGTATATTCTGTGTCACCCAGCCATGGGTGATCATTCCATACGGAGGATAGACTATTCATTGGTTACTAGATATGAACTTCCTTTGGATAGAATCAATGAGACGAGTTAGAGGGTGACCACTACACTGAGGCACTACTTGAGGCGGTTGTCATGGGATTCTAGTTAATGGTAAACACTAGCTAAGCTATGGGTAAGGGATTCCACACGGAGCATTATCCAGAAACTTAGGGACCAAAAGTTCAGGAGTCATGAAATGTTTTGTAAGAGTTGCATGACATTCATGATGGGTTTCCCAATCAGGCTATGAGGTTATGATCGCCACACGGAGATTTAATTTCATAGGCTTGACATCCTGAAGTCAATTAATGAGTTGGTTAAGGGAATTCCAATGTATCATATAAATTGTCAGATTCATGATTTTCATATTGTAATTCTGTTACATTATTTGTATTTCAGATTCATAATGTCTAGCCCACTTGCTATAACCATGATCCAGAATAAGCTAATTGGAAACAACTACGTTGAATGGAAAATGGAACTGGATGAATTGTTAACTGTTAATGGATGTAAATACGTTCTTACCATTCCCTGTCCACCTATTCCATGCCATGACACCCCAACTGATCTTGCGGATCAATATTGGCAGTGGATTAGATTTGATGGTATAGCTCGCTCTAGCATCTTAGACTCTTTGTCTGATGTGTTGAAGCAGCAACATCAACCTTTGAACACTGCCCGTGCTATAATATTGAACCTCGAGGAGATGTTTGGGGAGCTGAGTCGAACTGCAAGGCTTAGAGCCTTGGAGTTAGTCATGGACACCAGAATGTTGGAAGGAACTTCAATAAGAGAGCATGTTTTTAAAATGATTACTTATTTCAAAGTACTGAAAGTTCTGGGTTCCGACATTGATGGTGAGACTCAAGTTGACATAATCTTGCATTCGTTGCCTTCATCATTCACTCAATTTAAAAAGGTTTTTAAAATGAGTAAAACAATTTTTTCAACAAGTGAATTGATGAGCTCTCTTGAGGCAACGATGGATATCGTCAAAGAGGAGTCAAATATTCAAAACATTGGAATGGCTTCATCTTCTGGAACTAAGCCTAAGAGCATAAGTTCAGAGAAGGAGAAGCAAGACTCAAGGACAGGTGAGCCTAACCCAATTATTAGGAAGAAGGCAAGACTTGGAAAGGGAAAGGCTGGTGCCGTGCCAAAAGGAAAGTGTTTCCATTGTGGCGTGAGAGGGCATTGGAAAAGGAACTGTGTGGAATACTTGACTGCCAAAAGGCAAGGTACGATCCTTTCACTAGTTTTGAAGTAAGTTGAAAAACTGATACTTCAACTACTATGGGCACTGATTCTAAACTTTCTAATTAAATCTGTAATTGATGCAGGGGATTGGAAAATAAGAATGTGCAGTGATTAGAATATCTTGATTGCCTTTTGGGATCTGATGCAAGAGTTGCTATTAGATTAGTAGTTTTATATTGTAATCAAACTTATGGAGTTATTAGATGGATTTCAGTTTTGAATTAATGAATAATATTTATTCTTTTGATTTTGGTACTGAAATTCTTGATTAAAAGAAAGCGTTCTTTTATGTGATCTAAATAACTTGTCAAGCAAGTTTCTCACCAATTTACTCTTGTTTTTCATATATTATCTAATGTAGTATTTAAATGACTCATGGGTATTTTACCATCTAAAAGGATAGCACCTTCAACTAATTCTATAACTTTTGGTTTAGAGGTTAGATCATATTTAATCTAAATAGGATAAATGGGGAGTAAAGGATTCGATCCTAAACTCTTTTGGTTGTTGAGACCATTGCCTATTTGTCAATCCTATTTAGAGAGTAATGTGATCAAATCATATTAATCTAAATAGGATAAATAGGAGGTAAAGGATTGGATCCTAGACCTTTTTGGTCGCTAAGACCACTGCCTATTTGTCAATCCTATTTAGAGGGTAATGTGATCAGGTGATTTTTCTTTTTGAAAGATCACATGACCAAAGACTTATAAGAATTAGGCATACTCACGTATGTGGGCCAATAAACATTAGAGTTGAAAAGTAATTTCGGCTACTCTGGATACTGATATACATTTACTTATTGCACCTTCATCCTCAATTTTGAAGAAATTCAAAAGTTTTGGAATGAAGAGTAATTGGTAAAAGAATATCGTTGCTTTTTGATTTGATCAAAATGGTGAGTATCTGTCTAATGCGTTTATTGTCTATAAGAGATAAGAATGAAATTCTTTCTCGACAGTCTACACCTAGTGCACCTCCACGGGATGGTGTAGCAGATAGAAGGAACTATCTTCTTTTAGATATGACTGGGTCATGGGATGAGTTATTTAGAGTTACTACTATTCCTTGTTTTTCTCGATGGAACTACAATGTATATACTGGATCTTATTCAAAAGCAAATCTTTTCGATAGACATCCCCAAAGTTGTGAAAAGAATGCGACTTCTTTCTCATGGTAACTTTGGATAAGGATGTCTAGCCCTATGGTGTAAAGAAATGATGAGCATATTGAATCTAGATTAAAAGTATAATACTTTTGTAGTGTTTCCAGAGAAAACAAAAAAAATTGGCTGGAGACCAAATTTTGCAAAGGAAAGATAATATAAAAGAGTAAAGTAACTTATATCTTAAAGCAATCTATAAATCATCTAGAACTAAAATCTACTACCTCTTCATCCATTCTTACATCGGTACTTCATTCTAGTGGGAGAATTCTTAGCGTTGCTAAAATCTCCTTGTGCATTGAAGTTTTGTGATAAGGAAGCTCTGGTATGCGATTTGCATAGGTCTACGGACTAAAGCAATCACCCAGAGATAAGGACATCTGTTTTGACATGCTTGGTCAAAATACTTTAGATTCATCTAAATTATGGATGTAGCTTAAGTGGATGAAAGGATCCTTGCGCAAAGGAAGTGTGGTGGTGATTATGGTTCCATATATTGATGACATCTTTATCATTGTGAGATGTTAAAGTAGTGTTATTAATGTTTGAGGTTAAGTTTCTACGGCATACTTGATATTTGTGATCTCGGTTAGGCGAGCTATAATCTTTAGATTTTTTCTCATTCAAGATTGGAAAGTTAAGATAATGAGATTATCTCAAACTTCTATATCAGAAAGTTGCTGGCTAGATTCAACGTAGAACATTTTCGATAAAGGTTTTTTCACCTTTGAACATAACTTATTGGTCTTTCAAGACTTGTATCTTAGGATGCAAGATGAAAGAGGTCGCATGAAAGGTATATCATAAAGCCTTCGCTGTTGATAAACCTTATATGTGATGTTAAGTATGGGATATCTGTTATACCGTTTAGGTTGTTCACAGATATCAGTCCAAATGAATGTTCAGTTTTCTGAACTATCATAAAGTATATATTCTCTAAGGCTTGAGAAAGAACTAGCGGATATATGCAGGGTGATGGTGTTTTGGACAATGTTCAAATTAGCTTTACTGGATACATGTCTGGTGACGTCTTTTGTCTAGGGATATAGTATAACATGAAGATGTTCTACTATGGATTATTTCAGTTGATGATCATTAGTCCCTTTACAAAACCTTACGGGTTAAGGATTTTGACAAGTCACGTAGATAATGCTATTGTTGTTTTAACACTATACGGTTATGAGTGCAAGTGGGAGTTTGTTGGAAATATGCCCTCAAACCAGTTAGTTGGACAATGGAATATCATAATGCATTTATGCATGTTAGTTCATGAGATGAATATTAGACTGGAATCCTTAAACAACATTGTATGTGGTTCATTTGTGTATGTGATTACACATGTGAGATATGAACCACAAATCCTTGTTGTTTCAAATAAGTCACAGTGGATGATAAGTCTGGATAACTTATCAGGTATACATTGTAACATGATTAACGTCTACGGGGTAGAATGATGAATCTCATTCGTAAGAGTCTTTGACTCTTGGTTAATATGCTAGTGCACTCGGTGCATTGACGGACCAGAGTTAAACCTATTGACACCTAAACGCTGTCACCGTCAATAGGAACTCAAAACTTGTATAGGGATACATGTCCTCAATCCTGAGACAGTTATGGACGCAAGTTGTATGCTTGGTTGCTTTGACTTACCATTCAGTGAGGTCTTGCAAGATCAACACCTGGGTATCTTGGGTAATCAAGTATGCAACGTTGGGAACATATATTGTCAAGATGGAATTCTACTCTCTTCAATAAAACGAAGAGTGAGTATTCCCTCGAGAATGTCACTAGGAGTGATTACTGAGAGCTGGTCAGCTTGTCAACAAAGTGTCATTGTTGACATGTTTAGTAATCCAAGCGTAGTGAATGATACTCGAGGAATATAAGATGTACTATCTATTGGGTCGACAGTATCTTAAAACATACATCCCAATGATAGATACAAATACTGCCTGGTAGAGGGACATCTGTATCATATTATACATGATTCGTGGTGAGAAGTGCATCTTCATAGCGTATTTTATGGTCTGTTATGCATACTTTTATCCCCAAAGTCCCTACATTTAGGTGCATTCTAATAACAATGCTCTTTTTATTGTGTTAATGCTTAAATATATGTTTTTGCATTGTTTTATAGGTGTTAGGATGTAAATCAATGAAGTGGAGCTAAAGAAAAGTGATTCTGGTGGATAGAACAACGGAAGCAGCTGAGAAAACGCCAATTTTGACAATGAAGACTTCAGATTTGGAAGATTTTCCCAGAGATATAAAATGTAGATCTTTGAGTTACGGTCGCGTGGCCGTAAACGGGAGGTCAATCCGAGGTCCGAGTGAAAAGTTATGGCCATTCTCCCATCAGTGTGCAGAGCTGTCAAAATCATAGAGTTCAAGCGATTGAGGAAGAGTTCAATCGATCGAACTAAGCTCGATCGATCGAACTTTATATTCACCCAAAAGTTGCGTAAACTCTGTGGGAACCCTATATATAAGCCGTTTTGATGCCAGACGAAGGGAGGACGCTCCAGAACGCACAGAACAGCAGTTTAGGGTAGTTTTAGGGTTAGTTTAGGAGTAGATTAGTTTAGTTTGATGTTTTCTTCCTCCTTTTCTATTGTAGATTCAAGATTCAAGTTTGTTTCAAGTTTATTACAAGTTATATTCAGATTTATTCCAGGTTTTTCTGTTCCTTTTCTTTATTTGATTGTTTGTTAATCTAGTTGTTATGATTGCAATGTTTTACTACTTCTGCATTAGTTTTGTTATGTTTCTGTAGTTTAGACGTTGAGAATATGTGATGAAACATTGATTCCCAACCTCTGCCATGCAATCTTTAGAAACCTTGGGCTCGATCGATCGAAGGTATTTCGATCGATCGAACTAGAGCTATAGTCAAGCGATCGAAGACATTTCGATCGATTGAAGGATGATGATGTCCGATCGATCGAGAGCGCTTCGATCGATCGAACATGTTAATTCCTGAGATGATTCTTTTAAGTATTCCATGACTTTCTGTTTTAGAAATCTGTCATCAAATTGTCCCAATAAGCTCAGTTTGTCACAACAGTTTTTAGAACTTAAAGCCTTAAGGCCTTTTCTTCAATGACTTTTGAAAACCACTTTGAATGCTAACACCATTTAGAGTGCAAGTAATTACCATTTTTTTAAACCGTCTTCCAAGTATTTTAAATCAACTGTGATGATGTAGTCCCGGTCATGAAAGGGCTATTGATTCTTTATCTTTAGAAAAATACGGAATACTGAAAAGGGATGTACTCCATAGAGCATTAATGAATATGCATGGTAGATGGTTAGGATTAATGTGGATTTACGTGTTTCCAACACCTTTAATTTATATGTTTAATTAATTATGTTTCTATAAGTTTTAGTTTATTATTTAGTTTAATTTAATTAATTAGGATTTGTTAGTACACATCAAATCATTCATTCTTATTTTCTTTTTCTTTAGGTTATAACTTAGTATATATTCTTCCTATTCCTTCCCTGTGGGATCGACCTGGACTTATCCAGTATTACTTGCACGATCACCTACACTTGGGTGTTGCACAAGAGCGCACAACTATTTAGTCGTGTCAATACAAGTCTAGCAATCGCTTATGTATGTGTGATTATGTTCTTATGAACTGGAGTGCAATTATCATTTTATAGTGGCATTAATGATAATTGATTAATTATTGATTCCTTAGTCAAGATTACTGACTAGATGGAATAATAATTAATCGGAGCCAGTAATTAAGAACCTAGGAGGTCCCACCCTTAGCTCCGCCAGAATGCTTGGAAAGGCAAATGAGGATGCTGTCAAGACTGGTTCGATCGATCGAAGTTGTTTCGATCGATTGAAGTCTAGACAGGTTCGATCGATCGAACATAGTTTGATCGATCGAAGTCACTTCGATCGATTGAAAGTTAGGTTGGTTTTGGGAATATGGCAGCTACGTCCAAAAATTAAAATGGTCGTCGTTTTTAATGTACCAGTTGCTGCAGAACCTGTTTAGAGGTCCCAAACCTTTCCTATTCTCACTATTAGAGTTTCCACCAACTCTAGCCTCTTTGGGAAGCATTCGAGGAGACATAAGGGTGAAGATTTCCTAGAGGTTGCTGTTGCACACACAAGGAGAAGGACAAAAATCAGAATTGGGTTCAAGACCTAAGGTCTAGAATCTTCTCCATCTTGTTATGCGCATCTATAGAATTAACAAGTAGTAGATCCAAGCAACCAATAAAAGTTTTGAACTTTGTTTTTCCGCTGCGCGTTTAAAACTGTTTTAAACCTGTTTTTCCCTACATGTTTAGCATGCAAGATTCCAATAAGGGATTTCTTCTTTTCAGACATGGAATTACTCTATCTAAGGATCAGTGTCCTAAGACACCTTATGAGATAGAGAAGATGAAGGCAGCTCCTTATGCCTCAATAGTAGGAAGCCTAATGTATGCTATGCTATGTACTAGACTTGACATATGCTTTGTTGTTGGCATGGTTAGTAGATATCAGTCTAATCCAGGGCAAGAACATTGGACTGTAGTGAAAAAAAATTCTCAAGTACCTGAAAAGAACTCGAGACTATATGTTAGTTTACCAAGCAGGCAGTCTTGTACTCATTGGGTACACAAATTCTAATTTCATGTCAGATAGGGATTCCAGAAAGTCTACATCAAGATATGTGTTTACCCTAGGAGGTGGAGCCATAAGTTGGAGGAGTATCAAGCAGTCATGTATTGTTGATTCCACCATGGAAGCCGAGTATGTGGTTGCTTCAGAAGCCGCTAAGGAGACCGTTTTGCTCATAAACTTCCTTATGGATCTAAGAGTAGTACCTGCGGTATAATCGGCTATTACCCTTTATTGCGATAATAGCATAGCGGTTGCTAACTCAAAGGAACCTAGGGCCCATAAGAAGGGAAAACACATTGAGCGTAAGTATCACCTGATATGAGAGATCGTACAAAGAGGTGATGTTGAAGTGACCAAGATAGCATCAGCAAATAACCTGGTAGATCCTTTCACCAAGAGCTTACAAGCCAAGTTTTTTGATAGTCGCGTAGAAGGGATAGGAGTATAACACCCACATTTGTGTTATTGCATTTGTATCATATTGTCATGCATGATAATGTGATGTGGCGTGTCCTATGACACATGGTTGAGTGAGTTTGGACTCACGAGTTGATTTGGGTGTCTGTATTAGAGAACCCTTTGAAACTGTGGTAATTGAGGATTTTGTTGTTGTGACGTCTCTCCGAGTATTAGACGGTCACTGTGGAATACTTTAAATGTTTATCTGAAAATAAATGTTTACCTGTGTATTGCAATATCTGTATTATTTTCTGGCTTAGAATATATTTCTGTTGTTAGATTTAGTATCCTGGTGAGGACGAATTAACACGCTATTAATTTGGTAGGCTAATTAGCAACTTCGGAAACGTCATATAGAAATTCGCGTTTTAGCAACCAAACGAAACTTAGTCGAAAACTTTTATAATTTTGAAGTTTTACTCGTAAAGCTTTGAATAAGCTGTATAGAAAGTTTCAGAGACTGATTAGGAGTTTTGAAAACTGGTGGGGAGGTAAACGTAATTCCCCGAGAATGTTGCCTATATATAGGAAGTGATGACTTAGGTTTTTCATAAGTTCTTAACATAATTTCAAGAAGGAGGCCAAAAGGGGGCTAGAGGGAGATTTTGAAGCTTAGAGCTTTGCGACGCCAAACGACGACCTTCCGTCAGTCTGGTTTCTCCCATATTTCATATTCGAGCTCCTCGAGGTAAGAGCTTCGTTTTGATATATGTTAGGGCTTGTTTGGCCAAATTTTCCGAAAAGTTATTTCCTAGAATTTTTCATAAAAGTTGATAAATGGAATTTTGATCCATAGGAATTTTACTAGACGGACTTCTGCACGTTCTTTGTGCACGGGTTTTCTTTGGATCGTATTATAAGCGCGTAAATCGGAGGTGAGTGATTCAACTATGTTTTGGAATGATTTCTTGGCATGTATTCATGTTATGTTTGAATAGCATGTATTAATTCTTAGAGATATATTGTGTAGTTCATATTGGGCATTTATATTGATAAGTAGGCTCAATAGCACGGTGATATGTTTTAATTACCGCGAGCATGGTGATATGTATTTGAGCATGTTAAGTTGCTTATTTGGGTCAGAAGGAGCACGTGGTCACCGTACCATTTTGTGGAGCCGATAGAGTGGCATTAAGGTCGCACGATTGTTTGTAGAATCGTGGGTCTTACCCTTTCGCGTGGACTTATTGGCGAGGAGTCGCGGATTGGGAATATGGACGGGCACGTGAGTCTCCGGCGACTAGTATGAAATGTAGAGATGTGAATGCGGACATGTTTATCATTCATGTACATATGTTGATTTATTCACTAAGCTTTAGCTTAAACAAATCGAAATGTGTGTGGTTATTCAAATAACCATTTCAGGTGTTAATGCTGGCGAGGAATCGGAGAAGTGAGTACGTGGGTTGGGAGTTCCTTCGGAAGACAACTTAATGTAAATCTTGCAGTTTTGGGATCCTAGAAATGTTGTAATAAGAATTTGGTTGTTTTAAACCATGTTTAATTTGGTATGTTAGGATGGATTTTAAACTGTTGTAATGGTTAGTAAGATGTTGTAATCCTGTTTTAGAAATGTTTTAATACAGCTAGAAATACTTTAGACTGAGTTGGTTTGAGTTTGGATTGGGTGGTTGATCTTTGGTGGAAGTTAGAAGGTTTTTAAAACTTGAAATTCTGCAGATTGGGCTGCTGCCAGGGGAGCAGTCGACTGAACCCCTGTGTCTGTTGCAACTGCTTCTTATTTTAACTAAAGCAGTCGACTGGACCCCTCAGCAGTCGACTGGACCCCTCAGCAGTCGACTGGACCCCCAGTATCAGTCGACTGAAATTTGATATTTAAATCCCTGCCTACCTCCGTCGACTGAGCAGTCGACTGAGAAGTCGACTGAATCTCTGGTTTTAAAATGTGTTTTGTTTTCCGCTGCGTGTGTTCTTCAAACCTAATTTTTGGGAACGTTAATGAATTGGTTTAGCCTTGGTGGCGTGCCACGGGCTCCGGTTCCGCTATTGTGGGACCGGGCTGTGACAAGGAGTGAGGTGTGTCGCATCATGGCTTTGAGTCTAAGTGGGAGATTGTTAGGGATATATACTAAAAGCCATGCTTTATGTAGTTGATTTATTATTTTAATAAAATCTATTATTCCATTTTTATGAGAATCTGTGTGGGCAATGTTTGCATTATATTATTTATTTAATATTGTGCATGTGTGTCTCTTATTCTACATAGTAGGTGGTTTGGTGTATAAAGTATGGCTTACACACGGAAGATCAGACCATCGCATCTTGTAGAATGTAAGAATTTGGTTTACAATCTTAGATAGGATTGGACACACCATCGGTAGGACTGCAGCATGGTGATGTAGTAGGTTTGCCTTGAGTATGGGAAACGGTATAGTTTTAACTCACTATGCTGGTACACTTTGTGTATTAAACGGGACCGACTTGGGATAATTATCTTTGTACTGACTTATAAGATAATTAATACATCATGGCTATTATGAGTGCTTATGCTCTAAATCCTAAGTTAATTTATAAACACACACATTTGATATTTACGCGTTGATCCCTAAAAGGGTGAGATCCATAAATGGGTCAATATCTCTTTGGATTGGGTGACAATATTAATTGTGCGATAGATATTAATTAATGATGGAATCCACGTCTCAATTTTGAGATTGATGATATTCCCTTGAGAAGGCTTATAAGTTTTGATTATGTCAAACCCTACATGTGGATTTTGTATCCAACATATCAGATAAGTTAAGCAGAGGATCTCAAGGAATTTTAAGAAATTAATTAAATATGATTGTCATTATATTTAATTAATGGATATCTGTAATCTTAACATGGGGAGATAATAAGCATTTAATAACATGGAGCTCGAAATATATTTTTGAGATAAGGGTAGGAGTGCAATTATAATTCTTTAGTGGTATGAATTATGATTTATAGAAATAGGAATCTGATTCAGTTCGAATTAGGGTTTCCTAATTCCATAAGGAAGCATATTTCTTATTGACTTCTTATGGTCCCTATCATAGCCTATATATATACTGTTTTGGCTCTGTTCTCAGTTTGCGTTTTTCCATCAAGAGTATTATAACTCAGAATAGAAAAGAGAGTGTAAAAAGAGAGAGCAGAAAATAGAAAAGATTTCGAAAGAGCCCACACTTAGTTTGAGATTCTGGCAGTGAAGGAATACATGTAAGAAGATCGTGAGCTTCTATCGAGCCCGTGTTCTCGATTCGTCTACTACAGCAATTTGTTTTTCCAGTTCAAGGTAACCCTAGTTCCGCCCTTGTAGGGTTATTATAGATTTCACGAAGTTTTTTGCAGTACCAACTTATACGCACTATCAACAGATTCTGGGAACACAGTTTCCTAACAGAATCAACATTATTTTTTACAGATTTTGGGATATAAAATTTTAAAAGTATTTAAGTATGCTAATTTTCAATTATCAAACTCCTTCAAAAAAATATTGAAAGTGATCTAATAGTTGAGAGGAATGAAGAAGATTGTATTAGTGTTTTATATCAGAGATTACAATAGGATGCCTTTATACAGGCCAAGAGATGATCCTAATAAGGAGAGATAATACTAATTAAGAAAGATAACAATTAGGGGTACATTGAACCTAGACAATATGAACTTAGACTAATTATTCTAACAGCCCCCCTCAAACTTAAGGTGGTAGAATGGAAATCAGCTTGAGTTTGGAAACCAAATCCAAAAGTCGTCTTGGAAGATGAGCCTTTGTGAAGAACAGTGGAGGGTAGTGGAAGACAAGCTTGAGCGATCCAACAATGAAGGTGCTGACCAAAACTATACCAGTAAACACTGGCATGATAGCGTCAAGTTGGGCTGAGAAAAACCAACAATGGTAACATTGACCGGACTGGACCGAAAATCTCCGACATGATAGCATCATGTTGGACTTAGCAAAGGTGATGACACGAGGTACAATGGAGGTGGTAGGTCCGCCTGGTCTGATGTCCGAAGGAGGCCAGGTGGTGAAAGATAGTCCGGCCGATCGAAGGTCCCATAAAATATGTCGGGTAGAGGAGGTAGAGGTTCGGCTGATCGGAGGTCCGATAGAGGAGGTCGGGTGGTGGAGGCATGTCCGGCTGGTCGGAGGTCCCATGAAGGAGGCCAAGTGGTGAAAGGTGGTCCGACCGATCAGAGGTCATACAGAGGAGGTCATGTGGAGGAGGTCTAAGCAGTGCAGTGGAGATTAACGATGATAGTGGTGATGATAATGGTGTGGATCAGTGATGATGTTAAAGTGCAGATTGGTGATGATAATGGGAATTGATATTGGTAATGATAATGGTGCAATTGGATGGCAGATTGTGCGGTGGTGATAGCGTCTTGGTTTGATTGGGTGATGATGGGGGGTGTTTGGCTCAAAATGGTAATGGAACAGTGAAAGGCTTGTTTGGTTGGAACAATAAAATGGTCGTTTGGTTGGTTTGATTACAGCGGAGAGAGAGCAGAATGTATAACTTTATCTTGACCGAGCTCTGGCGGGTGACATGATCGTCATCTACTGGTGCCGGTGGAATACGATAGAGTTGTAGTCAAGGTCCAAGAGCTTATACCTCTGATACCATAATAGAATAGTTGAGAGGAATGAAAAATATTGTATCAATATTTTATACTCCCTCCGTCCCATAATAAGTGTCCACGTTTCCTTTTTTGGATGTCCCACAATAAGTGTCTACTTTCCTAGATTGACATATAGCTTTTACTTACTTTCCAAAACTACCCTTATAATAAAGACAAAGTAGATTTATTTGTGGCCTCAAACCAAGCAAAAAATCAAACACCCATCACATCTAAGGGCAAAATTGAAAAGTGATCATTTAATGAACCAAAAAAATTAAAATAATACAACTTTCTTAAACAATGTGCAAAATAGAAGTGGACACTTATTATGGGACGGAGGGAGTATAAAAGATTACAATAGGATGCATTTACATAGGCCAAAAGATGATCCTAATAAAGAGAGATAATACTAATTAAAAAATATAACACTTAGAGGTACATTAAACCTAGACAATATAAAGTTATATTAATTATTCTAACAGAAAGGTTGAATCAAAAAAATAAAAATATTGAAAGGTGAAAAGGAAATGCAACCCTTAATTATTAGTTAATGAGAGCTAGTTAGTGACGACGATTATCATATCACTATCATCTTTATCATCTAACCAATTGATTACATGTACGCGTTTTCTACCGCATCGTTTATCATGTGTGTTTGGATTTCAAAAGTAATCGTTTTTGTATTAACTTCGCCATTTGAGCATATATATATATATATCAAAGCATGATGCTTTGACACATTAGCAATGCCGCAATATTGAATTGGTATTGAGAAAATGTTACACCCTCCGTCCCATTTTAAGAGTCTTTTTTGGGAATTCCAACTTATTAAGGAGACATCTTGATTTTTGTGAGATTTTTAAACTTTTCAATATTGTCCCTTTTGAATTTCAAAATTATAGTATCACATTAATGAAAGAGATAGAAAAGTTGTATGCAATAAAGGACAAACTTAAAATAAAAAAAAAAAAAAAAGGTTCTTTGACTTTTTAAGAAGGACTCTTAAAATGAGACATTAAAAAATGACATAAAAACTCTTAAAATGGGACAGAGAGAATATGAATTAGAAATGCTCTGTTGTTCCTAAATTTGGGCAATAGTAACTTTGGATGAAGTTTAAGGAGCGACACTATAATCGGAGATGTTACTTTAATGAGAATGTCTCTCATATTCGAAAATTAAATTTTGATTCAATCTTTGATGCTCTTTCAATTTAGAGTTAATTAGTAATAAATCCAATCTACTCTAGGCTTGTTGTAATTGATTCAACTCATATAATATTTTAATGATAGGTCCATATATTTATTTAGTGACCAAACTACCCCTATGACTCATCAAAAGAATCATTCTCATTTAAACTCACCCAAAATCAAGGGTTTTTTTATTTTAAACACTAAATATAGATAATATATATATATATATATATATCATCTTCTCCGACGTTTCATACTCTCTCTCTCTATAAAAAAATGTACTACATATCAATTGATTGTACACCTCCTTCCAAGAACATATAGGGTTCTATATTCAATTGCAAGCTAAAAAAACTTCTTAGGCGTCCAAAAACGTGACGGTGAGACTCCGGCCGTACGGCTCCAACTCGAGAACCAAGATCACCGTCGGATCCGTTCTCTGTATCGTCACCGCCGGCGCTAGGCAGAACCCCGGCGAGTCCAGGCTGAACTTGATACAGAAGAACAAGGCCATGTTCTCGATTATTGTGCCCCAACTTTGCGAAGTACTCGCCCGATTCGATTTTGGTGATTGTTTCGAACCCAGTTGATGTTTTGACTTATGATGCTTGGAAGCTTTCTGGGTTTCAACAACAATGGCAATACTGGATCTGCTATCTCTCAGTCTATACAATGGAACCCGATTGTATATTATGTTGTGGTTCAAAGGTTGTGATCCAAAAGGTTGTAGTGTAAAATTTAGCACTCTTGTTCTTGCTTCAAAAGTTGTGATGTGAAACTGTATACTATGTTGCAGTTCAAAGGATAAGGTTTTAAAAGTTGTAGTGTAAAATTTAACACTCATGTTCTTGGTTTCACATGTTATGGTGCGAAATTGTATATTATGTGAATGAAAATTGTAATGTCAATGAAATATTGCAGTCAGTGTAAACTGAATGTGCAAATGAATTTGTGATAAGACAATGTTCCTTTTGTTGAATAACTCGAATATGAGTGTGAAATTTAACACTTATATTCATTCTAGTGTGAAATTTAACACAATTTGTTTTTTTGGTGATGGTGATGAATGACTGTTAGATCACCCAAAAATGGTGAAATACAAAATTAAAAAAAGATATATGTAATATTAGACAGATTCTAACGTATAAAGCCCTACAATCATGGCATCTAGTAACTTAATTCCATATATGCAAGATTTAGTAACTTCCCAAAATTTATGCAAGATTTATGGGATTGAGTTTGACCGAAATATACATATCAGCATTATATATATATATATATATATAGGTTAGGGGTAGATTAGTGTGAACTTTTGCACTGTCAAATTACACTACAAACTCTAAACATTATATATATACAGTGTGAACTTTTGCACTATCAAATTATACTAGTATGAAAATCATACTGATTTAGATACATTCTTCGATAACTTGTAATAACAGACTGTGTGTTCACTGTCTGATGAATGAATATTAGATGAACATAGAATGGTGAGATATCAAACTACAAGATGTGTATAATATGAATCCTACAATTATGGGATTTTGCTATTTCCAAAAAGATATCCCTAATTAATGGGATTGTGTGTAACTGAAATACTTTCTTAATATATATATATATATTTCTTATATATGGTTCTGTATATATAGGTAAGGGTAGAAAATATATCTAATAATTATAAAATAGGAAAATTTGGACTAATCTCTAACAATATTTACAATTATAGGGTCTATCATTGGGAAGTACCAATTGGTGGGTCTATTACAACAAACATTGGTAGAATGAGATTTTCCACTAAATTTTTCTTCAATTTATTATTATTATTATTTTTTTTTTTTTTTTTTTTTTGATAGATCAAACTTTTATGCCCTAAACTGCAGGGCTGGCAATCCTAACTCAAAAACCATAAGCCCCAAATTTTTTTTTGATATTGTGATTCTCAAATTTTAATGTAGAGGTAGAGCACATAAAACAATGGTGTTAGCCACTATAATAATAATATTGTGATTCTCAAATTTAATTCTAAAAAAATGTTGATATTGGACAATCTAAAACAACCTCAGTAAAGTTTTGATAATATCCACGGAGTTGAATCTGTATCATGTTTTGTCAAATTTTGGGAAATACGTTTTGAAAAGTATTTTTTAAGTATGCTATTTTCCAATTGGATTTTAAATTCAAAAAAGTCAAAACTCCTTCAGCGAAGAAAAAATATTGAAAGGTCACTGAAAAGGAAATTAATAGTAGTGGAGTAATTACTTAATGGCAATTCAATTGACATCTAATTTGTGATGAGCGTATATCATTATCATCGAAGCAAATACTTTACGGAGACGCCACCAACACGGCAACACCCGATTATCAGGCAGGCAGGCGTGTTTGAATTTGAACAGTAATCGTTTTTTGTTTTGTTTTGTTTTGTTAGTCAATTTTTTTGACCTGAGAGAGAGAGAGAGATGGAGAGCTTGTGGTTCATAGCCGTCGTCTCAGTTTGCATCTCAAGCCTACTCGTATCCCTCTTCAATCTTCTTTTCTTTTCTAGTACGAAAAAGAAGCTCCCGCCGGGACCCCAGACGGTTCCCGTTATCGGCAGCTTTCTATGGCTGCGCAAATCCTTCTCGGAACTGGAACCCATCCTCCGGAATCTCCGGTACAAGTACGGGCCCCTCGTCACACTCTGGATAGGGTCTCGGCCTGCCATATTCGTGGGCAGCCATACCCTGGCCCACATAGCCCTCGTCCAGAAAGGCGCTTTCTTCTCCGATCGCCCCAAGGCCCTGCCCACTGCCCAGTTCCTCAACAGCAACCAGCACAACATAAGCTCCGCTTTCTACGGCCCCATCTGGCGCCTCCTCCGGCGAAACCTCACTTCCGAGATCCTCCACCCTTCCCGGGTCAAGACCTACTCGCGCGCCCGCAAGTGGGTCCTGACTATACTCATCCAGCGTCTCCTCCTGAATTCATCGTCATCATCCTCATCCTCCTCCCAAGTAGTAGTAGTAAGTAGTGACAGTGACAACAACAACAACAAGAAGAAGAAGAAGAAGGAGGAGGAGGATGATGATGATGATCAGAAGGTGAAGGTGGTGGACCATTTCCAGTACGCCATGTTCTGCCTGCTGGTCCTGATGTGCTTTGGGGATAAGCTTGATGAGAACCAAATCAAGTCAATTGAAACAGTACAGCGGGATCTATTACTGAGTTTCGGCCGATTTAACATACTCAATTTCTGGCCCAGAGTGGGAAAGGTTGTGTTCCGCAACCGATGGAAGGAACTGATGCAGCTGCGCCTGAATCAGGAGGCCGTCTTGATTCCTCTTATTACATCCCGAATCCAACTAGTGAAACAAAGGAAACAACGGGAGGAGGAAGGCAAAGCTGATTATCAATATCCTCCTCATCCTCCTTTTATTGCTTACGTAGACACTCTGGTAGATTTGGAGCTACCTGATGAGGAGGAGGAGGAGGAGGAGGAGGAGAAGAAGAAGAAGAAGAAGAGGAAGCTGGATACTGGGGAGATGGTGAGCCTGTGCAGCGAATTTCTTAACGGCGGCACTGATACAACATCCACCGCCTTGCAGTGGATCATGGCCAATCTGGTTAAGTACCCTGATGTTCAGGCTAAGCTGTACGAGGACATATGCGGTGTTATGGGACCGCCACCAACAACAGCCCTGATGTCTACCATCAAAAAACAAAAACAAGAAGAAGAAGAAGAGGAGGAGATGGTGGCGATAAAGGAGGAGGATTTGCATAGAATGAAGTACCTCAAGGCAGTGGTGCTGGAAGGACTGAGGCGTCACCCTCCTGGACACTTCGTGCTGCCCCATTCGGTGTCAAAGGAAGTGGAGTTGGATGGGTACGTGGTCCCTAAGAACGCCACAGTTAACTTCATGGTGGCAGAGATGGGTTGGGACCCAAAGGTCTGGGATGAACCCATGGATTTCAAGCCTGAGAGGTTCTTGTTCAGTGCTAGTAGTGATCATGCAGATCAAGAAGAGGAGGGGGTGTTCGATATAAGCGGGAGCAGGGAGATCAAGATGATGCCTTTCGGGGCTGGGAGGAGAATATGTCCTGCCTCTGGTTTGGCATTGCTGCACTTGGAGTACTTTGTGGCCAATTTGGTTTGGTATTTCGAATGGGGGTCTGGGGATGATGCTGCTGATGTTGATCTTTCGGAGAAGCAAGAGTTCACTGTTGTCATGAAGAATCCACTGCGGGCACACCTCTCTCCCAGGCTCATATCATAAGGAGAGATACCCACTCACCCACCAACACCACACCACTGTTCTACCACTTTTACTTGTAAACATTCCGTAATAAGAAACTATCAATGCCCGCCACTTGTGCTAATTAAAGATAGCAAATATGTTTATATGTACTTGCTGTATTCATATCTGCAATTTATAGCATTTGCAATTTGAGTTCTTCCATTTATGCCCACATTTTCAAATTTGTGCTCTTATTTGCTAGCTGGCCTACAAGTTACCTTATACAATACTATTGAATTCGACCGGATGAGGGGAACTTTGGTCCATAGCCAGGTGTCTCATTTTGAATTTCACACGACCCTCATGCTTATAGAGTCACAAAAGATCTGCTAACCACAGCATCTAGCATACTAAGTTAACCAAATATGTGAAGAAAATTTTTGACTTATGGCAGCTTATTGGATAAATTCTTCCTTGGTCTGGTTGCACAAATTGAATATAGGTGAGTTGAATGATGATGATTTATGATTTTTGTCCAAGAAATTGAAGAGCCTCCAAGTTTAAATATTCCCTTGTTCTATTATCACTCTTCTTATTCACACCGTTTGCTGGGATGAAGATTCTAAATTTAGTCAGTTCATGTTAGTATTATCATTTTCATATTCACACCGTCTTCAATTTCAAATTGTCTGAACTTGAGTAGTTCAGTCTGTAGAAACAATGTTTGAAATGTTACTTTGGGGCCAATATGCAGTGAAAATTTGGCACCTTCATCCTTGTACAGTCGGTACATATTTGCAGTAGAGGCAAAATTATCCACAAATTTGACAAGTATTTGTTCTTGGCAGTTCTTTTTCTCTCCTTCATATTTCCGTTAGTTATTGAGTTTTGACTTTAGTTCGTCCAACTCTGATGATCTTTCCCTTCTTGCTTGAATCCACGGACATTTAGGTCACTGAAATAATTCTATGGTGTTCATTTTTGGTGAGGGAATGGATAATTTTATCAAAGCTATTGCACAAATCCGCCAGGATTTTAATAACTCGTTTCAGAGTAAAAATGAGAACTACCATTAGTGGTCTTGTTTTCTGGTTCTTGAATTTTGGCTTTAACTACTTTAGTCTTTAAGCTTCGATCTTCCATTTCTTGCTTGAATCAGCAGACATTCTGATGATAGCTTATCATCCAATTAACAAATTCTACTGAAATTTTAAAAGCCCATTATGATACTATATAAATGTTTGAAACTTGCAATAGTTCTTTTGTGTTGGGCTTTTGAGACAAACAGATCATTACCTGCAAATTTGTCAACCAATTCAGCTACAGTCTCAAGAACTCATAAATAATGCTTACAGATCTTTTACCTATTTATTCAAAGTTTTAACTCAGCCAACAAAAAAGGAAGGTATCAGAAAAATGAAAAAATAATCATGTAAAGTAAAGAAGAAGCAGAGTAAAATAATGACATTAAAAATATGGCAAAAATGAATGAGAGCAGAAAATAGAAAAAATTCATTGCAAGGTCTCAGCCTTAACTGCTTAATTGTAGACTGGTAATAAGGGGTAGGATTTTTTTTATTTTTTTCTCTTGATGAATCCCTGGCTAGCTCAATTGAGAGAATCTATTGGTGGGCTACCTGAACCCGGTGGTAGTATTGGTTTACCTTGAAGGCTTGAAATAACACAACTAGCATTAGTTTTTTTTTTTTTTTTTTTTTTTGGACTGCAAAGTCTATAATGTGCGAAACATACAATCCTTGCATGCTATACATTTTTTTTTCTTTTTTTGTTTTTGATTGAGTAATTTCGCATGCTGTGTTGTTTATGTAATCGAACAACTACAAAACTTGAATTTGTAGGATCCTTGGCTGAAGCAAGAACAAATGAAACAGTGGACATTGGGTTAAGCTGGGACAGCCAAATTCGTATGCACACATGAATATGGATTTTCCAATGGCGTTTGGAACTTATTGGTGGTATCCTAACCACTAAGACCAACTCCAATGGAGGATCTAAATGGGTATCTAAAACCAAAAGATGTCAAAATGGATCCCTTCATCCCAAAAATTGCACTCTAATGGGGATCCAAAAGGGGATCCATTATGAAAACTAACACTTCATTTGGATTAAGAGAAATGGAGAGAAGAGAAGAGAAAGAGTACCACTTTCTCTCCAGTTATCTCGTTTGGTAATTTAAGTGGGGAGAGAAGAGAAGAGAAATGGGGAGAAAGTTGAGAGAAAATAGCCCACTTTTGTTTCTCTCCAAATCGGAGAGATTCCGGAGAGAAAAGAAGAGAAACATAATTAAATAATGTGTAAAAGACCAATACACCCCAAAATACTATTATTTCATCTAACATATATCCCTAATAGAGGATAAAAAAAAAGTAAATTGGTTATAAATACTTTCTTTTCTTTTCTCTTATGAAAGTTAACCAAACGAGAATAAGTTATGCTTCTCTTCTTTTCTCTTCTCTTCTCTATTGTCTATCCAAACATAATGGAGAAAACTCACAACTTTCTTTTCTCTTCTCTTCTTTTCTATTCTCTTGATAAGTTTATCTTCTCTTCACTTCTCTCAATCCTTGCGAAGCGTAATGGTTTGGGTCTCCAAAGTTATATAGCCTTTGGAGAGAGAAAAGTGAGGGATGCATATTTGATGGAAAGATCCTAGCCATTATTTTGTAATTAAAATAATATTTTTAAATGTATCTATAGTTGAGATACATTAAAAAATATTAAACAATAAAATGACTACTAGTTTTGGGTACTATGGTTGGAGTATATAAAATTTATTTGGTATGTAAAATACTATTCAAGCAACCAAATTGTATTTTGTATACCCAAATTTGATTACCACCCTTGGAGTTGCTCTAAGGGGTGTTTATAAGTGAACAACTTTGAAAGAATAGGGGAGGGGGTGTAAAGTGAAAATCATCAAAGCACGGGGGTGGGCAAATTGTAATTGCCCCTTCTAATTATTCTACTGTATTTCTATCCATCGATTCGACACCCTTTCCACTTTTCTTTTCTTTCAGCCCTATAATATTTAACCTCTCCTCCGCTCTACTTGTTGATTCCTGTTAACCTCTCCCAGTGAGGCAGTGACCAACTCACTATTCTTCACGATCATCATCATCATCGTCGTCGTCGGTGCATACAACTGTCTGTCTGTACAAAGAGAGACAGAGAGAGAGAGAGAGAGTAGGAGTAGTAGATTAAAAAAAAAAGTGTCGTCCCGATCATTGAAAGTGAGACAATCGGAGAGGAAATAAAGATTAAGAGAGAGAGAGAGAGAGAGAGAGAGAGATGGAAGAGGCGAAAGCTTTGGCTCAGCAGCAACTATCGTTGCAGCAAAAACAGCAGCAGCAACAATTCCTTCTCCTACAACAAATTCAACAGCAAAAACAGCAACAGCAACAGCAACAGGCTATCTCTCGTTTCCCTTCTAACATCGATGCCCATTTGCGACCTCCGGGTCTTCACCACCGTCTCATCAATCAACAGCAACAGCAACAGCAACAGCAACAGCAACAGCAGCAACAACAACAACAACAACAACAACAACAAAGCCCTAACCCTAATGGGCCTAATAATCCCAACAGTTCCATCCTCCAAACAAACCCTAATCAACAACCAAACCCTAACCCCCCAAATCAGCAGCAAATGCAACAACAGCAACAGCAACAGCAACTGAAGGCGAGTAGACCCCCTCCTCCTCCACCTGCAAATGTAAACGCAAACGCAAACCATGCGGAGCTCCAGATGGCATACCAGGATGCCTGGCGAGTCTGTCATCCCGACTTCAAGCGCCCTTTCTCTTCCCTTGAAGACGCTTGTGAGAGGTTCCTCATTCTTTCCCTTTCCCTTTCCCTTTCCCTTTCCCCACCCCACCCACCAAATATCTTAGAACTCAATAACTTCATAATTGTTTGAGTCACAGGTTTCTCTCATATACCCCCACACACTATTTTACAAGCTTTGCCTTTCATATTCTATTGTTTTGTGTGTGTGTGTGTGTGTGTGTTTTACTACTATTTTCCTTAAAATCCTTGTATGGTTCCCATGAGTTCGTCCACTACTTGGGTGGGTGATTGGTGTTAAGTGGATATTGTAGGCCCTCTACACATATCAGACTAGATTGCCGATGTTCCATGTTTATCAGACTATCCGATGCTCGTTGCATGGAGTATGCACGCGATCATGTGTAATCAGTTTGAGAGTTAAATTTAGTCTACTTTGATCCTTTCTTCTTCTTCTTTTTTCGGGGAAAAATGGTTAATTATGAAGAATTGTACAGAGTACAAGGGTAAACCCCAGGATATTACAATGAGCTCAAATCATGCTAGGAAAGATAGAAGCCAAATTTGGGAAAAAACCAAAAACAACTCTATCTAAACTAGCTACCATTAGCCAAGAGGGTTAAACAATGCCCAAAACAAATTAACAATGAAAACAGGGCATACATAGTGGTGTCAATCGGGTCGGGTTGGCCCGGCCCGGCCCGAGCCCGGCCAGCTTTTTTCGGGCTAAAAGCTCGGTCCGGCCCGCTAGGCCCGGTTCACATACCCCGGGTCGGGGTGGACACCCATCCTTCCATCCATGGCCCGGCCCGGCCCGAAATGGTGAAAAAGTCCGGCCCTGCCCGAAGCCCGCCACGGCCCACTTCAAAAATAGAAGAAAGCCCGCTAGCCCATCCGGCCCGATGTCTGGCCCGTTAGGCCCGGGCCACCGGTCCGGGGCGGACACACCCCCCTCCACTCCCAAGCCTGGCCCGGCCCGGCCCGAAGCCCGCTCGGGGTCCGCTTTGACCGGGCCCGGCCCGGCCCGTTTGACACCTCTAGGCATACAAGCAAAGAAAACTATCCTCGGCAATGACTTTTGTGGTGACTTCCTCTGAAATTCTTTTTAGCTTCCTTCTTCCTTTGTTTAGAGGTGGTGGAGCTTTCGGGTATGAAGGACACTTCCTCATATACTGTATCAAGATTGTCATCAAAATTATTATCTTCCACAGCTGGGAATTTAGAATCCGTCTTCCCATCAACATCATGAACAACAATGTGGTTGGAAGGACTAGTATCGGAACACACAATCCTTGGAGAGAGAGGGGAGGGGGGGCGGTGGGGATGTTGCTATTGCTACCTCCCCTGAACATTGACCATTGTCCGCATTAATGTAGGACAGTAGGATAGAGTTGAGAATATATTGCCCTCTCTCTGGGGATCACCATAAGAATCATGTACCTAAGTAGCATCCAAACTAGGCCCAGTATCACCCGTCTTGCAGGTAGAAGCAGGAGTAGCCACTTCTACAATATCTTTACATTTGTCCCTTCTTTTAACAATTGTCCACTCTCCAATAGCCTTGTTCTCAGAACCTTAGAAGCACGAAGCGGGGGCGGGGGTGGGAGCGGGGGCGGGAACGAGAAAGCGTTAAACTTTAAGAGGTTCAAAATTTGGGAGTGTTTAAGAAGCGTCCAAATATTTTATATAGATATATTCTATGTCTAATTGTTGTAGAGAAATTTAGATTGACATAATATATTTTGATTAAAAATTTTGTTTTTGAAAGTCTTATGCCATATGTTCCGATATAAAAATATTTCTTCGGTAAAATGTTTGAGCAAAATAAGAACTTGAATCTATTTATAGGCTATTTTGAGACTTGGATGTGATGGGAGCAGGGTGGGAGTGAGGTTCTAACATGAGGGGAGCAAGGTTCTGACAAGCTTCTTAATAAGAAGCGCGGAATCGAGAGTCTGAAAAGGGAGTGTGACCAATTTAGAAGGATCCTACTTCTAAGCTCAAAACTGGGATGGTGTTTAGCAATCTGACCAGAAGTAGAGACGTAGATCACTTTGTTTAATAACTTTGGAGCAATCGTGGCCAAAGGTGGAACATTTCTTACATTTCACAGGAGTCCATTGATAGTCCACATGAATTCTAGTCACATCAGAGACTCTGCTATAATCGTCTTCCACTTCAATGTCAACCGCACTAATTCTACGACAATTAGCTGTCATACTATCAACATGACGAGGCTAGAAATTCCGAAGGACTGAGCTTTATTGCTAGTGTGATTGGAAAACCTCTTCAAATTGATAGTATGACATCGTAGAATTTCCTATGCGAGGGTTTGTGTTGAGATTAGTGCAGATAAAGATCTCATCAAAGAATTTGACATTGAAGTGGAAGACGATTATAGCGGAGTCTATGAAGTGACTAGAATTCGTGTGGACTATCAATGGACTCCTGTGAGATGTAAAAAATGTTCCACCTTTGGTCACGATTGCTCCAAAGTTGTTAAACAAGTGACCTATGTCTACTTTGATCTTAGTTTTAGCCTTGTAGGATAATAAGTGTTGGTCATCTTTCTTCAATTTTGTTGGATTTTATGCGTCAAATTTATTTTGTAATTTCCCAATTTGCTGGAAGTATGTTTTTGGGGTAATAAATTTGGTCAAATAATGTTTTTAGATTTTTATTTGGAGTCCTGGATTGATCTAGAATATTCTTTAGCATTCAAATGTTTACAAATCTATTGAGTCATAGCCCTAGTTGAATTAGGAATTGCAGCCTATAAATGTGTAGGTAAACACTCTATTGAAGGGGTTTATGAATGTGGCTAAACTCTTGTCAGGATGAAGCATGATAATTCATCTTATTCTTCTTCTTCTTCTCCAAGCAATGCTCTTTTTTTTCTTTCTTTTTTTGGCTGATCTCAAGCAATGCTGTTGTGTTACTATTCATGAACCGAAAATAACCATAAATACAGCCGCAGATCAGAACTTTATCTGACCCTAATTAATCTTAACATATAGCCCTACTGAATTGATAACTTTGTGTGGACTTCCTAACTTCCTCTTTTTTTCGCAAATATTTCTGCAGGCTACTACCTTATCATGTGGTGGCAGACTATGAAGCGGAGGAGGATGACAGAATCCTTGATTCTGACACAACGGGCCAGATGCTCTCTCGTTCTCAGCAGTGGGACCACAATATTGCAGCCAAAGTTGCAGAGTTCACTGCCACTTTTGAGAAACAGGCCCTTGCCTTCAATATAATCTCCCGCAAGCGAGCTCTTGGAGAATTTCGGTCAGAGGAGAGGTTGATGATCGAACAGGCACTCCTACAAGAAGAGAGACGAGCCATGTATGAAGTCAGGACAGAAATGGAGTCAAGGGAGAAGGCTGGTCGAGAGGCTCATGAGGCTAAGTTGCGAATGGCTGCCATAGCTCAGGCGGAGCAAGCTCGGACCGAGTCACAGGCACATGCAGAGATGATGGCTCGAGCCCCGATACGAGCGAGTGCCCTTAGTTCTCAAGTCGGTGATATCCCAATCGGTCATGACATGGGTGAACAGGAACAGGGAGTTCACCCTGATGAGATGATAAATGGGTGGGGAAACAATACACAAAGAGATGATAAAGAGCCGTCTGAGGATTTCTTAAATGATGAAGAGACAGAAAATGGAGATACAGGGATACAAAATGAGTGGCATGAAGTGGGAGAGTTTGATTTGAACAGGAGATAAACCTTGATTATAATACCGAAAATGAAATACTGGATCTTTGTGCTGGTGTGGGTTGGTCATGAATCCGGTCTTCATATGCGTCGCCATTGAAGGAACTACTGTGGACAAGTTTCTCTTCTGAAGAAAAGAGATAACAGTGGAGCCTACCTAGTCATTTCAGAGTTTGGATAATATTATATTTGCATTTCGGGCATGGTTAAAACCATCGTTTTCATTTCTGTTTTTTTAGGATTGGTGAATTTGTTGTCAGATTTTGCAAAGCTACTCCGGAATTTAAATGAATATGTAGTTGCATTCTCAGTCTTGTTTTAGAAGTCATGTCTGAGGTAAGCTAAAAAAAGTACCTTCGCTTTATGTTTGTGAAACGGCAGTGGCTTTAAGGGCTTGAAATTTTTGGCAGTTGGTGGCTTGGCCCATTTGATTTGAATGGATCTTGTCATCGCCGGCTAACAGATATAGGTTGAATGGGTGAGCGCTAAGACCAATTCCTAATACAGGAGCTGTTGGGAGCCAATTTTACAACTGATCCGTAGCACAGTTTTAGCCTTTCATGAACTGAGTGCCAAGGTAATACATCACCCATTGGTACAAAGTAAAGGACCACCAAACATACAGAGGACCAAGGCAGTACATCATCCATTGGTACAAAGAAAAGGAGGACCAAACATACGTAGGTCAAGGGCAAATGTTTGAAACAGTGAAGGAAAAAAAAAAACTTCATCTGATACATAAGATTGTAGAGACTAGCGGTGACAGAAATCAGTTCGCATTCCCTACTGAAATCAGACGGAAACAATGAAAGATTCAAGGTAGCTAACATTGCTCCTATTTATACTGTTGTAGCAACAAATTAAACCTCAAATGAAAATGAAGTAGACAACAGCAAGCCAAGTGCCCCACTGTTGGCCTTCCCCAGATCCAAAACTTGCAAAGGCAAGAAACAGAAAAACAAAGGCCTCCACTTGAATTTTCTTTTCTTTTCTAAAATAATAATAGAATACAGTGTCAACATTGCCACATGCGGAATAAAGAACATGCAATGTAAGTATCAATGTAAATTTGTCCTTCAAGTTCACTATATCCTTTCAAATCATAACAGCAAGGATTACATCAGTAACCATTGCACCATGCTTCTGCCAGCAACACTGAACAAAGGTTTACTTATCAACTCAATTTCATTGCCGCAAATGATGCTGCCACATCCATGGCCTCTCCTACACGTGATATGTCGGTTCCCTGAAATAAGGTGCATAAATCATAAAGTAGCCATAACAAAAAAAAAAATTAAAAAAAAAATGGCAAAATGCACCCATGAACAAATGCCAAAAATAAAAAAATAAATAAACTAAAATAAAATAAAATAAAAATGTGCAACTTGGAATTGAGTCTTTAACCGAAAGCATATAATACAAAGTGGTAGGGTTCAACCCTTGTGATCCTTGACAATAGTGAAAATAGAAATATACATTTTCATCCCTCAAATTTCAGTCAACATATAGTTAGTCACTTTGACTTTGTTAAAACTAAAATTCACCCTTAATCAATAAGATAAAACAAGAATTAGTCCTTCCAGCAGATTTCAACCATTTTGTTTGGACTATTGTACCCTTTTTAATATATTTACATTGATTTAGTTTAGAATTTAATTGGGAAACTTCCAATGTAACCGATGCTTTTTTATAGGGAATAGTTAAGTCATGATTTAGGAAATCATGGACTTTCCTTCAATTGTGGGTAAGTGGATTGATCCACTTTTCTCATCAAAAATTTCAATTTCTTTCTCTCTCAGTATATCACTCTCTCTCACGTTCTCTCTCTCTCTCTCTCTCTCTCTCTCTCTCTCTCTCTCTTCAAGCTTTGCTAAAGGAACCACTCTTCCCTATAATGATGGATCGGCTATGCTTCCCATGTGTATTCCTAGCTGCACCAAACAGAGCCAACACCAACATATTCACAAGTCTTGCTAAAGGAGAAATACTATCTATGGCTAAAGGAGAAATACTATCATATTATGATGAGAATTTCTTATCAGTATTTCTCATCAAAGATCATCCCTATTCTTGGAGGCAATAGGCCACTTGGTTTTGGATGTCAAAGTTATACAAAAGTCAACAGGAATAGTTTACAATTAGAAGAAATTATAAGCCATTTTCGTTCCAAGAAATTAGTAATATATGGGCAAAAAAGAAGGCATGTCGGCCATTGATCTAAAAGAGAGGTTTGTTGTAAAGAATTTGATGCAAGTTTGTAGTTTATTTATATTTATTTTTATTTTTATTTTTGTAATCATCAGTCATTCTTACCAAGTTTGTAGAATTCTCAACTTTGATTTTTTTTCATTAATCATCTCTTTGTTCAACATTTGTTATGATTACGATTTGTAGATCTCAATTGTGATTTTTTTTTTTTTGCAGTTCTTGGTGAAATTTCTTTTTTTTTTTTTTTTTTTTCGACAGTGTGAGAAATTATTTGGGTGAAAAATTTGTATTATTGAACTCCCATCAAAATTCTAAATCTGAGAATTTCTCACCAAAATGGACAATTTTTCACTCATAGTCAGTGATTCATTTAAAGTGAGATATTTCACATTATTGTTGGAAGTGAGAATTTCTCCCAATATTATATAGAATTTCGTATGTTATTATTGAGGAATTTCTCACTCTGTGATGTATTTTAAAGTGAGAAATTTCTCACTTTTCTTTCTCTCTCTTGCATAATAATTCTATGTTAATTCTCATTCTTCTATCTCTTATATATATATATATATATATTATATGTGTTTTGAATTTCAAAATTCATATTTATTATATATGTATATATATAAATAGAGAGAGAGAGTTATATGGGTTTTAATTTTTAAAACCATTAATTGTAAGAGTAGGGGTATTTTGGTCCTCAAAATAGGTGATGGACTGATTTCTAAGTTGACTTATAGAATGGATCTATTTCTAGAAAATGACACATTAAAGGACTGAAATCTAACGGACCCTAGTGAAAAAGGACTTGAGAGCCAGTACTGAGCACAGAGACTGGTTATTGGAAACTCTCCCATCTAGCACTCCCTATTTCTCATCCTTCTCCACCGCTCATCATCTTTCGTCTTGATTTTTTTCTTTTTTACTTCCTTTTAATCAATTTCATTGGGACAAAAATGAAGCGTTGCTCATCAAACCACCACCCTCACCCACTCTTGTTCTTGGATGCATTTTCTTCTTGTTGTCCACACCCCCAGCTTGAAGAGCGTTTGTGCAACCCTCACATCCTCCCAAAGGATAACTAACTACAATGGGTTATAGTCCAAAATATGCAGTAATTGTTGACCACTGAACTGGATCAACTTCCTGCCCATTTCTTCACTCCTTGCTCTAACCAATGTCAAATTAACAGTCGCCCGCTCAGACACCAACAGCCCAGGACTTAGTCACCATAGTTGCCCACAGAACTCGATTCCCCAATGTAAACCGAGCAGAAGTTCAGCAAATTAAGCAATTGAGCACTTTGAACCAAGTACAGATATGATTCAATAGAAAAACCAATGGGCTTGACTTACCCTCAAAAGATGCCTTATAAGGGGAGGATTACCCAAGCTTATAGGAAACTCATACGGGGATGGGATATATCCCACACACCCCCTTCACCAGTAGGGACAGGGCAAGCCCAACAAGTGGTAGTGACAACCAAGCTCTGATACCAATTAGAAAGATCAATGGACCTACTCACCCTCAAAAGACGCCTTATGAGGGGTGGTGGTTTTCAGAGGGAAGTTCCTGCCTATTTTGGAACACATGGTGACAGCCTGAATAACGGTCAAACCTCAAGAGGGAAGTTGGTGAAAATTTCCAACACACACATATATCTATATACATTGTTTAACTCCCTATATTCCTTCTCTCGTCTCTATTCACACTCCAATCTCCCCATGGTGCACTGAGGAAGCTTCCCACCATCGTTACAGTTAAAGCAATTATTTCCAACATCCTCTTTCCACCACTCGATTAATGCTATTTATCCTATTGGGCTTCTTGAGAAAGATCCCTCCCCATAATATCATCATGATGCATTTATTTTGACTTTTGGACACTAAAAGAAGAATACTGATAAGGCTGCAAGAAGGACCTAGAGAGGAAGTTCCAAGGAAATAAGAAGAGGAAATGCTGCTGCAACTCTCAAGAAGAAATAAAAGAAGAGCTCGAGTTTCTGAAAATATTTCAAAGGGGAATTCCATGCAAAGATTAATATTACCCACCAAAAAAAAAAAGAGGGAAGAAGAAGAAGATAATAGAAGTGAATGGGGGATTGCAGGGGAAGATTAAAAGCTCTTTATATATTGTACATCATCTGAACCTTATCGATACACTTTGTTGGTCAACTTGAGTTATGAAAGTTCAATCTCGAGGATAATTGATTGCCTTGGGCATAAAACCACCTAATTTGATGGGGATTGTGCATTTGTGCTTAATTTTCGTTTACTCTTCAGCAACAAGCAAGGCAACTACTTACAGGGGAAAAAAAAAAAGCATCTACAAGGCCTTTCGGATTAACCACAAACTCATAACATAACATGACCAAAAAAGCTATCAGAACTAGCAATTGGAAAGTTGCCAACCTGGCCTTGAGCAGGACAGCCTTTATCTAGACTTTTCCCTTTAAGAGGCTCTAAAGCTGCATTCAACCACTCTCCCACCTTCAACTGGTTGCATTTATCTCCTTTCTGAGGTACACCGGCACAAACCAGAGCCTTTTTCGCGGTTTCATCTGTACTGAAAACCATAACTGCTATTCCCTGTCAACACAACACCAACGACCCATAATCAAGGAAACTCCAAAACAGACATAAAGATGTACGCATACCTTCAAAATAATGCAGAACCAAGTAAGACTACGATCATCAGTTGTAAACCCCAGAAAAACTTTTAACAACCTTCTGCTCCATGACTTTAACAACTGCTTTGCGGATTGCAGCTGCATCTGAACCAACATCTACATGTGAGACGCAAAAGCCTTTTCCATCAGAGGCAGCCGCTTCTGCCATCTCAACTGCAACCTTGACAGCTTTTTGTATATTTTCGGCAGCAATCTTCTTTTTCGCTTTTATCACTTGATTCTTAAAAATAAAAAATAGAAAGATAAAAAACAAAAACAAAAAAAAAATAGAATAACTGCCATCCTCCACCTCAAACATAAGCAAAAGAGAATTCTTAAAAAGAGAACTGGGTAATCTCTAGTCAGAAGAGGTGAAATACCTGAAGCACAGAAATTTTCGCCTTAAGATCTGCTTTCTTGGCAGTTGGAATAGATGCTGATTCCACACGACCATTTAAATAAGTTACTTTCTGGAAAGAGGAAAGGGAACTTTAGCCAACTCTACACAAGTACACAGTACAGAAAGTGTAATCCCATACGTAAACTGTGGTGAGCACAAAAAAATAAGAAAGAAAGAGAAAAGGACACAAAAGAAAAGAAAAGAAAAGAAAAACTTCCAAGTTAAACGAATGCCAATTCCCTGGGATGTTCAGAAAGTTCTAAACAATATTTTAACCGAATGAGATTGTTTCTGAAAACGGCATAGAACCAGTAACCTGTTCAAGCAAGCTTCCTTCTGTCTTGGATGCCTCATCTACTTCCTGCTCAAGTGATGATGCCAATTCTATCGCTTCAAAGGCATAATTTGTTGTAACAGCAGTTACTCTACGGATTCCCTTAGCAATTCCTTCCTCAGATAAAAGAGCAAATGCCTTGGCCTCTCGTGTATTCGATATATGGGTCCCTACAGAAATCCAAAGAATTTTCTTCAGTATAATGTTGACGAAAAGCTCTACAACAAGAGTTAATAGTACGGGAGAAAAGAAGTGTACCTCCACAAAGCTCTGAGGAAATAGATATCCAATCTTCATTTTTCGGATCAGCCAAGAGATCTTCCACTTGTCGACCAATTGCCACAACCCTTACTGGGTCAGGATAAACCTATATCATAATAACATTTGGCCAATTGAGTTCAGATTCAAAAAACCAGAAGACAATGATGAATAAGAAGAGCTTACTTCTCCAAAAACAGCTCGTAAGCCACTTATAAGCTTAGCATCAGCCAGATTTGCCTCCTTTGCATATACATCAAGTTCAGCTTTGATTTGCTCATTCACAATGGACTCAATTTTTCTCAACTCATCAGGTTTTACAGGCTTGCCTGTTCAAATTTCAGGCGCATTGAACAATAATTTTGAGCACAATATTAAACCAACTATGAACAAACTTACCATGAGAAAAATCAAATCTCAACTTTTCAGGAAGAACAATGGAACCCTTCTGGTCAATATGATTTCCAAGGACTTCCTGCATTCATTTTATGAATTTTAAAGACCCAACCATATGCAAACAGATTAAGAAAGAAAATAATTGGCCATTTTTAACTATAATCTTGAACATTACCTTGAGGGCGAAATTCAACATATGTGTACATGTATGATTAGGAGCAATAAGCCTACGCCTGTCATAGTCAACCTGCTCAGATAATTAAACTGCTTGTGGTTAAAAGAAATAAAATAAAATAAAAAAGAATAGGAAAGAAAGAAAAGGAGGGAAGCCAAAATAGTATTATGTAATTGTTCATGAACAAGTCAGGTGATAGCGAGGAATTTACCTTGCAAATTACTTTCATCCCCACACATAACCTGCGAGTTTCTCGAGTTTCACCAGTATCTCCAGTAAAAGAACCAATATGGACAACAAAGCCTCCATAAATTTGAACGTCAATAACTTGAAATGATCCAAAGGGGCCTTCAAGTGACCCAGTATCAAATATCTGAACACCAAAAAGATATGTCAGAAATGAGAAGGTAAAACACATCTACTCTGACAAGGAAAAAAATATACAAAGGAAAGTTGAATAGCGGGCCTCATAATCTTTAGAAAAACTTTTACATAGTACATAAGAGAAGGTTAAATGCATTATAATATCCATAAATGTGGACTTTATTCTATAATGTCAAATTTTTATTAGACCACATGTTTATATTAATAAACCTTAATACATAAAATACATATATTAAACAAAACATGTAATTGGATGGCACAAGACTATATATTAGTACAAGTATAAGATGTAGAATATTCACAAGATCTATTATAACTAAAATGTAAAACAAGAAACAAAAAGAAAGTTGGGTGGCGCGCCTCGGAATCTTTAGAAAAACTTTTATCGACTACATAAGAGAAGGCTAATGCATTATAATATCCATACAATGATGTCAAATTTTTATAAGACCGTGTGTCTATATTAATGAACCTAAATACATTAAAAAAAAAATTTAATTTAAAAAATAATAATAAGATGAAGAAGGAAAAAAAAACATGTAATTGCAATGGTCAAATTATGGAAATTTTTTAATACAAAAACATATGGTGCGTGACATGTTTGTACATCCATTAGGTACTGAAGTTCTGAGTAACAAGTTCAAAGTTCGAAAATTTCCTTCTCTAATGACAAGTTGTGTGACGCTCACACCCCAAATCCACTAAAGATGGCATTAAGGCACGTGGCTACCACCGAGGCCTATGTTCCACTCAATTTAAGACAACATATGTCTTATAAATGAATATCACTTCCACCTCTCTTCCCTTTTAAATATGAGTCCATGAATCTCATTTTCTCTCATGTGATTCACATAAAATAAACCATACACGCATACACCACTTCCTTATCTTTTCCATATAGTAGTACTCTTTAGGTCTTGCCAAATGTGGCTTCACCTCTAGTTTATTACTTCTATCCCTATCACACCATTATTCTTATCATAGGATTCGCAGTTCATTTACATATTACATCACATTTTTCTCTATTACATTATTACAACACAATCTAAATATCCAAAGTGTAAACTATATAATGTTCCTCAATTCTTCACCTCACCTCACCTTTCTCCTCAAACACCTTGCTAGAAGATTCATAACATAATTAGGAGTTTACTCCTACACTTCCCTTAATCCCTCCTTGGGGATGATATTCTAACTCCAATTCATTTTCCTTAGCTTTCCTTTCCATTTTCCCTCTTTCTCTATCTTGTTCTTCCTTTCTCTCTCTTTTTCTTTCACCTCCTTGCTTGTGTAGAGACAAGCACCTCTAATGTGCAAGTATATTATGTATTACTTCCATTTCTCTCCTTTCATGAGTCACACATACACAAATGAGAGAATTGATCTCCCAAAAACACAACACCTATCACCTACTTGCTTGGCACAAGCAAGCATTTTGATTAAGCTAATTAATCTCAGTTAGCTACTAAACCTCAATTAAGTTAATTAATCTCCCTAATTAGAAGATTCCACCAAGTTCTAGAAATTGAACTTTCCTAAATTACATCTTCACTTACTATACTTTCCTTTATCGCATTCTAGCTCCTCAAACTTTCTTGAATTACTGTTTAACCTAATCCACTTTGGATTATTCCAATGAAACTCCTTACATTTTCGTGAATTACTATCATTTGACCTACCAGTTGTAAAAATGTTTACATGTACATCCTTATCATTCATACCCTTTCTCACCAATGTTAACTCGATTCAATGAATTCGTTTGTACCGAGATACTAACATACGCTGTTGGGATATATCACATGACATGTGATGTTGTAAGCCATGACACAAAAGGGTTGGTCACGTGTGGGTTTCCAATCTAGAAGCTTGGAGAAAAGCAAAGTTTGTTCTCCACTATATTGGTCATGGGCTTTGGTATCTGGAAGATTGAAGAATTGCTGGCATTAAAGATTTGTTGCTTTCTTATGATTGGATGCATGACGTGGCAAACAGGAGATCAAGTGCATGAAGCTTCCAGGAGTATTCAAGTGTCACAGTTGGCAACGACTATGTGTGTGTGTCTGTGTGTGTGTTGGGTATACACATATGGAATCTTCACCTGGCCAAATGGGTCAGTGAGCGAGAGGGTGGGATTGAGAGTTCCATACATCAGTATTATGGGTGTGGATCTCATTCGTCGAAATGTGAGATTCACCAGTGTCAGAGAGCGAGAGGGTGGGATTGAGAGTTCGAAATGTGATCTCATTCCATTCTTTCATTTCCGTAGTAAAGTTCTTTCTTATGTTCCTTATCATGGAACCATTTCACCTCTTTAATGAAGTCTCTTTTTCTCCCATCCATTTATCATACGCTAGCATGATTTGTGCTTACGTATTTCAACAAAAAGGAATGTAGAAAATTCCGGATTATTACAAGTTGTCCTAATGCTTCTAGTATTGAGGTGTGAGCACTGGACACCGCTTTCATTACGTGTCATTGTAGTGTCCTTGTGGATGTATCTCAGTCCTAATACACACATGACAAGACTACACGAGATCTAATGGGATTATGGGAGCCTTACTGAGGTACTTCTTACTCATTACATGAATGACAATGTCATAGTCACTGCATCCACACAATCTCAGCCCCAACCAAGTCTGAGTTAAGGTGCAGGCACCCTGACAACTAAGAGCAAGGCCTAACTACCTCCTTGCACTTGGTGCAGAGTTGTGGGTACTAGTTGACTTACATGACATGAATGATTAAGGGTTAAACAAGTTTTAGAAGCTAGATGACATTTGACAATAGATCCTTTGCAAATTGAAACAATCATGTCATAAAGCGTGAAATACCTGACCACCTTGCTCAGCGTAAAAACTTGTAGTTTCAAGAACAAGACCAACTTTACCACCAGCAACAGCGGTTTCCAAGAACTCACTTCCAGTGTAAATGGCTTTGATAGCGGTTTCATGATCCTGAAACATTAAATAGAGCAGAAAAGAATTACAAGTTGTGAAGCTTGACCAATAATCTGTGTATACACAACTTAATTTTTTAGTTATGAAATAACCTTTATGTAAATACAATTTTGCTTAGATAAAAGCATTTTCATAATATTTCCATGTATATTGCATTAACCATGAGCAAAATTATCTTGAATATATAGTTTTTACATGTAAATAGTAATTCTATACTTCGAATATAACGTAATAGTCATGGACGTTTTTCGTTATCTTCGTGTAATCAATGAAAAAATGTTATAGTATACGTAATTTATTATTTTTATACCTTTTTGCATCCCATGCAATGCACATGTTCACCTTTTGTTCCCAAAAGAAAATTGTTAAAGAAAACAATATATTCTTACACTGCCAAATATATGTTATTTTTTACAGTCAGAACTAATCAGAGAAGGATAAGGACAATATACAATACACCATCCAAACCACCACCACCCCTCCTAAAAAAAACAATAATTCTTCCAGGAAGCACGGAAACATCAGGTTATATGCTTTTCTATAGCATATTAACATCCGATAGCACCAGATGTATCCGTTTTAAACTTCAAAAAGTTCCCTCATATAACTTGAAAATTATTGCTATACTTCCATCATCTGAAACTTTACTAACGTAATTTTTCAGCAGTATAATTGTTATAGAGATATAGCTTCAGCCATCATATTAAGCATAACCCGAAAACAAGGGAAGGGAACAAAAAAATTACAGATTCATCATCCCCACAAAATCTACAAGAGAACCACTAAACACAGGCCAATGTTTCTTGACCCAAAAAATTAATGTACCCAAAAAACTATCTTTCAAAACTATGCAAATGCCCTAAAAAAATCTACTATTTATCTCTTTCCATATTAAGCTTATTTATTATCAGGCCACTCTGCATATTAGTAGATTTAAGACGGAATAGACATATACATACAAGCATTCAAGCACACAATAATTTCCTAGCGAAAATTTTCTCTGCATATAATTCGAAGTTGTTTGAAGGCATTACTCACTGTTTAAGAGCCTAGGTGAGAACTGTGAGATCTTAAATAATTTAACATATTGAAGAGTAAAACCACTGACACGATAATTAAGACAACTCAGTGGAGTGATGACAACAAACTGACATGAACACTAACCCGAAACCAAGTGAACTTGAAGGAGTCATCTGTTGCAGCAACCCCTCTCTTGCGCAACACTGAGGTAGCATCAGCATCCATGACTATAGCTCCACCAGATTGCTGCCAATATATCACTTCAGCAAAAAAAATGACAATGGCTTGCCGCATACACCTAATTATGTGAGTCTTCTTCGTAATTTCATGCTGTGGTTGCTCCTTTTGAAAGTTATTTTAATGTACCCTCTATTCTTTTTTATTTTCATGCAATCAGCCGCATTAAAAGACAGGATATACAAGAAGCAAACATGTGCTACCTTATTCTGGGCATTCCTTGACCTTTCCCTTGCCTCATTCATAGCACTATTAAAGCCCTCAACATCAACTACCAAGCCTCTCTCTTCTGCCATCAGCTGGTAAAAGGAAGAAAGAGGTCATGAAAAGACAGTTTATACACGACAAATATCTAGACTAAAAATAGCATTCGCGCACCTGTGTCAGATCTATTGGAAAGCCATACGTGTCCCACAACACAAAGGCATCCTGCAACCAAGAGATCAACACAGTAGGAGGCCGTGAAGCTGAGAGTAGTAATGTCATCTAATGAAACATCTGTATATCGACTATAGTGTATTTTCAATCTCGTTCCCTTGCCCCCCCTCCTTCGATAAGAATTCCTAGCAGATAGGGGCACAGGATGTAAAACATTCTGTTTGTTCAGACACCTTCATTTCTTTGGCTTGACAAAACTCTTGAAAAGATAAAATTTCATCATCAAACCAGATAAGTGACACACAGCCCTGGGAAATAACGACAACTACGTTCTTTGAAAGCAAAACCAAAATGCAAGAGCCTCCACCACAGGAAAGAAAAGAAATAGACAAAAGCCGCAAGATATTATATACGAGCCTGCACGTTTATAATTACATGTTTTAACTGGCATGTAGAACAATACCTGGACAGTTAAAAAGCTTAAGTTGTTATAGAAGGGACCCAACCGTGTATATCAAGCTTCAACACCCTCCCTCACGTTCGACCCCGTCTCCCACGTAGAGAGGCAACAAACTAAACAAATCAAGCACCATCATATACTTATAGTAGAGAAAAATAACAAAGTGCAAGTATGCACTCCAGAACGGGAGAGGGTGACTTGAAGCCAAGACCTCACAACAGACCATGTTAACTCCAAAAGCTTAAGATGTTGAAGAACGTGCCCAACAATGTATCAAGCTTCAACAAAGTGGGAAGTTATAACAATCTCAAAACGGGAGAAGAGAACTTCTACATACAGCGTCAGAATCATGAAATAACAAAGAACAAACTATAATTTTTTTTTTAGCCTTCTTCGTGAGTACTATTTGACAAGATTAAATAAAGGAAAGAATTGCAAATGCAATAGCCAAAGTAGATTTGCTTTTTATCCAGAGACTAACCCAATTAAAAAGCGTGAAAACGACAATGCGATAAACGTAGATTGTTTAGTAATAAAAGTGTAAACCTTTAAAAAAGGAACAATAAGAAAAAAGAACCAACTACAAAGTAAAAAATAAAAAAGGAATGTATATGCAATTCCAAAACAGATCCAGTGAAATTAACGCACACAGAGATGAACACAGCATTCAAGCTCAATCTGATGCAGAGCATGGTTAGAGGTGTGTTTAAAGCATCGTACATTGAATGAATGAAAGAAAGAGAATTCTTTCATTTATTTTTGTTTTTGGAAAGAAACCCGCCTATGTAGTATGAGGAAGGAAAGAACAATAGAGCAGCTATCTACTTGCCTGCCAACTTAATATCTTTCCTTGAACATCTTGAGCAGCTCTCTTAAATTTCTCAATGCCCTAGAGACAGATGAACAATCAATCCAGCACATCATTAAGAAACGCATAGTTTTCTCACAGAAACCTAAAATACACAAAATCCGCACCTAAATAAAAGGAAAGAGGAATCTAGCATATTAAAAGAACACATCAAGCCAACCAAGGAAGGGAAAAGAAACTAATGTGCATGGTCAATGTCTAAAGGTAATGTCAAAGAGTGTAAGGATACTATGAAATACTCCCTCCGTCCCAAAATAAGTGTCCACTTCCATTTTGCACATTGCTTAAGAAAGTAGTATTATATTATTTTTTTTGGTTCCTTAAAGACTCACTTTCCAATTTTGCCCTTGGATGTGATAGGTGTTTGACTTTTTGTTTGTTTTGGGACCAAATAAATGCTACTTTGTATTCTAAGGGTAGTTTTGGAAAGTAAGTAAAAATTATATACCAATTTAGAAAAGTGGACACTTATTTTGGGACATCCAACAAAGGAAATGTGGACACTTATTTTGGGACGGAGGGAGTAATGAATTTTAAAATGTTATCGCTTCACAAACAACTATAAAATAGATGCATTTGGTAACTGCTATTTAAATTCTTCAACTTTATCAAGGCGTCAATTTGCCTAAAGATTGGTTCATTATATGCCACCTTCCCAAGTAAAAAAAGAAATCATGTTCACATAATTCTCCTCGGGGAAGGTATGAGATTGGTTGAGGAATTACGACCACACAGAAAGGTGGAAAAACTTAAAATAGAAGTTGTCGGCACGTATTAGTTAAAGCATGGTCCTTAAGAGAATGTTTGGAAACCGAGTCACATAAACAGAATAACTCATCAGTATTACTGTGCATGTTACCAACTGCTAGAAGCTGAGCTTGATATTCAAGTTCATCTTATAACATCAGCACCTCCAGTTCAAATTTCCTCATAACCCTTACCTCTCAACTCTAAGTCTTTTACTTGCGTTCTCTGCCAAAAGCAATCCACAGATGATGCAAAGCTCTCTAACTTAATCTATCTCCCAGGAATAAGTGCTCCAAAGAGGGGGAAAATTTTTCTCCAACTGAATGTAATGTGAAGGAAACTCAAAGATCAGTTGTTTGTTATTTGCTCTGTCACTTGTTTCTTAGGCAAAACACGTGCTATTCTTCCCAAGAATTATTTGGGTAACAAGGAAAAAACTGACAGTTTTGAACTTGGATATGTGGGGATGGTAGGACAAAAAGGTTATTCCACACCTCTCTTTGGGCCTATCGGCTATCGCCATAAGGACATAAACTACTTCCAGAGTCATAGCCGGGTAGAGAGGCCATTTCCTGCACCCTCGGATAGAACTACAAATGAATGAGTTCCTTCTTGGCCACCGTAATAGGCTTAAGTATGCCAGAAACATTAAATAGAAATCATTTTAGAACTTCTCACCGCAATTAAGTTGGAAATTTTGGTCCAACCAAAGATTTAAGCCCTTATGATTGGGCTAAGTGAACCTACGTGCCAGCGGGAAGAAGCATCATGATAGAAGGTACGCCTAACACTGTGGTCAGCTCTGTCTTTAATCTCTTTAACCTAGACCAGATGACTACTTTCCTTCATCGATTGCTACGCCTTGTCATTCAGTAAGCTTCTTTGCCCGCATTTGACAACTTAGTGATAAGACTATACATAAAATGAAAGGTCGTACTGCAGCAACTATAAGCTCTCCCTTCCTGCTCTAACTTTAATCAACTTTTGGAAGACTGGAGCTCCCACTAAGGTACTTTTTCAACTGATCGGCAACGTTGGGAAGAACTTCGCCATCGACAATCTCAAAAGAAGGAAAAAAGATTTACTGGGAATTGGAGTTCTAAAGGAGACTATAAACCATTTGTTGCTGCACTATCCTGTAGAAGGGATTATTGTTACATGCTTAGTCATCGTTCAACGTCCGTAGACAGAAAGTGCATAAGAAATTCGAGTAGGGTAAAACCTAGAGGCAAAATAACGGAAGATTGGAGAGTGAATCCTTCATTACGGTGGTGTATATGGAGGGAAAGCAATTGTACGACTTTTTGAAAAGGTGGAGTCTCCTATTTTTTCATCTAAAATACACCATTTGCTGAAGTTTGAACCAAACTATATTTAGAACTTCACTCTGCCATTGAGCTTTGCTGAATCATGTCATTTTAGAGTAACAGCATAATGTAAAAGTACGCAATAGAATGTACACACATCAGTAATGTAGTATATAAGGTTCAAGGTTACCTTAAGCAATGTCCTGCCAAAACTTGCCTCCTCCTCTGCAATTGTGTCTCTGATGTGTGTCTCTTGTTGTTTTAGCTCCGGAAAAACTTCACCCATCACTTTAACAACAACACTAACAAGCCTGCTTCCACATGATTATTAGCAAACACAACCAGAATCAACATACAGAGAGCATAACTAATGTTTACTCAGTATAGGAACGGTGTCCAAGTTTCTGCAACAAAATGCAAGTAAAAGTGGCAATAACAAAAGATATAGCATTGAATAATCGAAAAAGATAACATGCAAAATTTGTTATTCCTACCCACTGAAGAATCCTTGCTGAGCTTTTAGGACATCAGTTCCATAACGTACACCTCGACGAAGAATACGCCTTAGGACATATTCACGCCCCTCATTGCCTATTCAGCAAGTAGAACTACAATGAGTTCTCAAATATAAACTCAAACTGATAATTAACCAAAACATCAAACAAAATAACCTCACAGGTAAAAAGAAGTCTCTATGCAAAATAAAATGATTAAAGCAGGAGAAAGAAAGCACTGATGTCAAGAGTACATGGCACACCACCTGGACAGGAACCATCAGCGATGGCAAACGAAAGAGTTCTGATATGGTCTGCAACAACTCTGTACGCCATATCAACTTTGTCTACATCAGTCGGACCAACTTTCCCCGAATATGGTCGAGCACCCGTTGCCTGCTCAAAAAATGGAAAAAGGAGGAGAGAATAATAAATACTACATATGTTACAGTGCACATTTCCTTTTCCAAGAAAAATTGTCCAAGTTGGAAGGTCAATAAGTAAATAAACTAAGAGCTGATGAATCAACTACATGGTGTATTTGCTTTCAAAAATCAAAATAAGATCAATCGTCAGATAAATTTGACTCTTCACAACTATGTTAAGTGGCTAATGAAGTAATATAACAAAAAATTACTACAGTAGAAAAAATTACTAGCAGAGTAAATATCGTGTCTTCTATAGGTGGAGAGGAAGACTCAATGCCCTAATCCAAATCAGTTTAGCGTTCAGAGACCGCAAAGATGGTGCCAACAGTCAAGGAAGGCTGGTTCACTCAAGCTTCCACTTCTGACAATTTAAGAGTCTCCTTGTCTCTTGAATTGGAGGGAATTCAAAGAGGAAAGCACCCCGCCCCTCTATTTCCTAACCTTTACTCCTGTCAAGATCTTCCACTCTTGATTAACACAGCCTTGCACAGCCTCGCTGGACTCTTAAGGGACACAATCAAAACCTCCGACTCTTCAAGGTCGGCAATTCCTCAAGAAAAAGCATCCTTCCGCAGCAAGATTCCATCTGAACCTCAATATATCTTCCGCCGTACTTGCATCGGATTTTCTAATCAAGAATTAATTTTGGCCACTTCTGCGAAAGTTCTCTGAACTTTGGTTGACTCATACTTAGGATTTCCAGCGATTAATCCTCAGCTGTTCATAGCGAGCAGCCAAGGCATCCAAAGTCTTGTTTTTTCCTCCCATCATAAGATGCTCTTACTCCCACAACTTCAAAGTCCTAAAAATACTGTCCAATAATTATAAAAAAAAATAAAAATTTCCAAGCTGAACCATGTACTTGTCAAAGAGAATTGGAAAATGTCAGAGACGTTAAGGAAGAATCCTAAGACTTGAAGGCATTCTGGAATTACTTAGTTGTGTCTGGGAGTTCAAATTTTAAAGTTGATAAATCGTAACGATTTTGATGTCATCATATCTAATCATTTCTGTTTCAAAAGTTAAGGCTCTTCAGTCTATCTTTAAAGAGTGAGAATACTTTCATGGAGAAATCAACAAGTCATCACAGAAACCTAATATGTAGTGCTCCACTAGGATTAATGCGCACTATAACAATTTAAAGCACTAGCTCATATGGTGCTGCAAACGGAAGCAATATTGGTAACAGTTTCAAACTCTAACGTTGATTTCTAGCAATGATGCCCAACTAGTTGATTCTATAACACATTCATCTGCAATTAGTATTTGGGCAAAAACCACTATCATCATGAAATGTATGTTCATATTTGTCACTGGTGAAAGATGTGTGAGGAGTGGAGAAGGGGAAGAGCAAAGGACCAAATAATAGAGATATCACCCAACGCCAAATAATATGATCACACTTAGATATATAGCACAAATGAACATCAAAGAAAATAAGAGTGACATCTAATTTTCTGGATTGAAAACTATCTTTCCTAGAGAGAACCAAATACATTCTGAGTAGAAAAGGTTAGGTTTTATCAATAAAGAACTACTGAAACATATGCATCAAAAATCATGAACTTACCTGTTCAATGGCATCAAAAATTGGTAAGAACACATCGGTATCATAATTGCTCATCTTGTTTTGGAGAATAGAAGTTAATCTTTCGAATCCCATTCCAGTGTCAACATGTTTTGCAGGCAGAGATTTTAGGGAACCATCACCTTCCCTATTAAACTGTGACAGAGACATCAAGACCAAAAATGAGCAGTTCACCAAACTGATAGAAAAAGTTAACTTCGAGATGAAAGGAGAAAAATTAACCAATGAAACTATGAAGATGGTAAATAAGAATTAATCTGCAGTCAGTTGACAAATGGTCATCCAAATCACAAATGCATGACAGCCTACATCATCAGGCCCATACTTCGAACATTCATGTGAATATTTTCAGAACACATGTATGATAACTCGTGTAGTAAACATTTAACGGATGGAGAACCATAGAACAAGAATGATCAGTTTAACTATACCTGAATAAAGACGAGGTTCCATATCTCAATGCACGTAGGATCATCATAGTTAACCAATGATGCAGCATCACGATTCCCAATTCGATCAAAATGTATTTCAGTGCATGGTCCACAAGGTCCAGTATCACCCATCTCCCAAAAGTTGTCCTGCTCAGAGTTACATCAGCGGAAAAACGTGAAATGAAAATTTTAGTCGCTCAATATAGGATAGTTATGAGAAGAAACATTAAGGAACAAACAGAGTACATGCCCAACATCGTATTAGAATGAGGGATGTAACATAAAAATATATTTGACAGCCTAGATTAGAGAGTGGAGACTACAGCGGTGGTGCAAGTTGTAAAAGTCTAAATGTATATTAATACGTCCATGAATGTACTCCAATATAAATTGATGACATATCCATGGTTACACTGTAGTATTGTACCCTCGACATCCGCCAATTATCAACATTGACCAACAACACAAAAATTAGATGATTAACATTATTACAGTATGTTTATTAACACGGGAATTTGGTTGATGGCAAATAGACAAACTTCCTTCTTCCAAAAGGAACCTTGTAGTCAAATGCAATACTTTATGTTCAATGAATTTCTAGTGTATAATACAATACTACCCTTAATACTACTATTCAACTAAATAAACTAACAACAAAAAATGGTATATACTTCAACCTGTGAGTTTGAAACACGCAAACGATTAGGAGGTTTGAGTTGGACGATGCCCATGACCGGCAGCTCTTTGCCATGATTGAAACATTCTCAAAGTTTCAGATGAAACAGAACGAGATCATTAAACATCTTCTATGAATAGAATAGGAAAAAGAACAAGTATATCCCAAACAACTCACTGTGCTTTGACACAAAAAGAGTAGGTAATTTATCACTTATTTAATGCAACTTTTAGACCAGACAACATTGTCCTCTAGTCTACCCAAATTTCTTTGTAATCCACCTCTGACAAAGTAAAGTTATAAAGACAACGATGAACCTTCCATGCCACTAAACTAACACGAAGCGGTAATTATATCCCATGCATATTTACGCATATCTATGCGATTTTCTAATTATACCTCATGCATATCTACGCGACATCAAAAGACCAAAATATAACTTTGGATTCTTAGGACCCTTAATATTAGCAAACATGTTTTGGTATGTAGTGAAGTGAAGAAAGCATATAAAAACCAATAATTAAATCCATTATTTCAACCATATAGCATTGGTAAAGAAAATAGTCCTCATGAATCATGATGTGCACAACACATACAGAAAATAATCCTCATGATGTTCAAGCCATATAATTCACCCTACAGTTTACTAATGCACCACACGATATGACCAAAACTAAAAATTCCATAGAACATACTTTACATCCAAAAGGCAATACACGTGCAGGTGGCAGAAATTTGAGCCATATATCCCTAGCTTCATTATCAGCAACAAGGCCAGACTTCTCATCGCCGCCAAAATAGGTGGCATAAATCCGATCAGATGGTAGTTTATACACCTACAGACCAATAATCAAACAATTTCTGTCAACAAAAGAAGAAAAACTGGAGTGATGCCAAAGATGTAAGGTCATAAATGAATTTCAAAAGTCACACTCAGAGTTTCATGTCAGATATCGTATCTCCAATTACAAAATCAAGATTCATCCAATCAACTGGAAGTGTTTGCCCAATATTGGTTTATTGACCAGCATGTTCTTACGATGAAATCAAATACACCCATCTCTTGGCTCTAAATACAAGATTCGAAGACCAACTAGCAACTTTGGAACATAAATCACTCACTTTTTGCAATTGTTTGAGATGGATAACAACTTTATATTTACAAAAGAAAATGGTCAAACATACGCATTAACTTAATATAGAACATAAAGACCAGTGCTAACACTTTGAAGAACCAAAATCTCTATTTGGATGCCGGTGTTACAGGACCTTGAAAAATTATCAGTCTAACCAAAGATGGGAAAATCAATTGTTTAAACCATACACAGCAAGAGAGTCGCATGAGCACTTAACAAACGGGAACTTCAAGCAACCATCAAACCCAATGTTGCATGAATGACAATTTGTAATGCATAAGGTAACTCTATGAAACACGGACTCTTCGAACAGGCCGCCGCACCCGCACTTAGTACGCACCATACTGAGTGCTCCGTGGATTCTTTGAGTTCTTTTGGAGTGTGTCTGGGGCTTTTTTGTGGCGCTCGTTTGAAAAAGAATACAAGTTCTTCATACAATTTTAAAAACTTTGGAGGTTTAAAAGATAAATAATAGAAAATAATAATAGCAATTATCTAGGGTATATACGAATGCACTAATAGTTATAAAAATAATTTGTATATACTACTATCTGAAAGTATATTTTTAATATTTTATCCAAGTACTCCCACTGCACCCGCACTCTTACTTTTTGAAAAATTGTCGAATCCCTCGCACCCGCATCCGTGTACTCGAATCCCCGCACCCGCACTGGTGCTACCTAAGGTTCTTTTCATATGTTATTCATTGATATTACTTGGTGGTTTACATCATCAAAAAAACTATACACTTATGAAGGCGTATATTCAGACTCAAAAAAACTATAATATATGCATCTATGCCCCTCCTAATTCCTAAAGTTTTTAATTACCCAATTTATCTCAGAAATTTCATGTTGGTCCTTAATTTTTTCTGATTTTCACCAAATAAACATCTTAATTACACAATTAGCCTCAAGTATTTAGGTTCTGTTTGGTTCATGGAGGAAAAAGAAAAGAGAAAGGAAAACTGGTTCCTTCATGTTTTACCTTGTGTTTTTCGTCATGCTTAAATAAATTGAAAACTAAAATTCTTAAAATATAAATGTAATACATCTAAAAATGAAGGGAAATGACTCTCAACATTCAAAATGTTTGATTTCTCTCTCAACTTATGATCTTTTCTTTCCTATTTTCCTCATTATTTTCCTTATTAACCAAACAAATGAGAAGTTTTCCTCTATATTCTTTTTATCTTTTCTCCCTTTAAACCCACAAAAACCAAACAAAGACTTAAGGCCCTCTAGACATACCTTTTGTACATATTAAGGATTCTCTTTTTTATAAGTGAAACTTATTGAAGGGAAAGAAAAAAGAAAAAAAAATTTAAACATACGGACACAATTTTTTTCGAAAGAGTTACGGAGATATTAGTTTATCATCAAATTATAAATGTTTCAACCCTCAACCCACCATATGTGAAACTCACGGAACGACGACACAATTTTTAAATACTTTTAGAAATCCAAAATCATAGTATTTCTATCAAAAAATTTTGGAATGTGAGACAACCCCTGAACCCCATGTAAGTGTGTGCCCCCACTGAGATCAAATCATGGCTCCGCCCCTGATTCTCGACTTGGTTATACAGCAACTTAAGGTACTACTTGACAAAACCTATAGCCATGGCTAGCACATATGATTGAAAAAAGATACAGTTGTAAAAAACATTTGCATGAAAAAAACCATCTACCCATATAAACACACACACACACAAGCGCATAAAAAATTGTAATGCATCCCACAATAAAAAGAGTAATTGAATGAGATCATTATGAGGATAGAAAATTTCACAATACACTTTCAATCATTATTATGGTAAGAGAACAGTGACAATCTTGGTTTGATATATTTAAAGAAATTTTTACATTTCCCAATTACTTTCTTTAGCAGGCTGATTGTGTCATAAATACTGCAAACTTTACCATTAAACTGACTTGGTACTATTCTTTATAGTAGCAAAGAATAAAACAATCAAAAACTAATAATTGGCATTAGAAATTGAAAAAATAAAAATAAAAACAAGGAACACCATGTCAAGGAAAGCGCAGATTGAACATGTAGATAATTAGAACACAACAAGAGAGGTATAAAGTTAAGGTATAGGAGGTTCACTGTGTACAAATTACTAAGAAAAATGACGGAAAAAAAAAAAAGGGTTGTGAGTTGTGAGTTGTGAGGGAGGGGGTGTTGGCTACATTATGTGCTGACTTGCCTTGGTGAGAAGCTCCCAAGCCCATTCAATAGCTTCTTTTTTAAAATAATCTCCGAATGACCAATTACCAAGCATCTCAAAGAAAGTGTGATGGTAAGTGTCTTTCCCAACGTCGTCAAGGTCATTGTGTTTCCCACCAGCGCGGATGCACTTTTGGGTGTTGCAAGCACGAGTGAGCTTGCTCAAGGCTGTATTCGGATCAGCGGCCCCTAAGAATATAGGCTTGAACTGATTCATCCCTGAAATATCAAGATGATACCCACAAATAATAGAGATCTTAAAAATAGTGGAATTAGAATACTCAAAATTATATAAGAAAGAGACTTAGGAACAGACGTGGTACATTGATAAATGGATGCTAGACACAGAGGATCGAAAATTGAACATTTAAAAATTGAAGAAAGAAAGAAAAAAAAAAAGTTGTTCATTTGGTTGCTGCACTGTGTTGCCGAAACAGCGTCAAGGAAATGAAAGTGGAATGTCCTGAGTTTGTTTGTTTGTTTGTTTTCTTTTTAGGTACTGGAATTGAAAATGCCGCCTTATTAGTTGTGGTGGACAGCAACCAAACGTAGCATGAAATAAGACTAATTTATACACACATATATATATATATATATAAACACACACACACACACACAAACAGATAATCATAATAACGGAGAGGGTGAGGGTGAGGGGTCGAACCGGCATTGGCAAAGAGAAGGGTGGGATCATTGTGAGGGACAACAGGGCTGGATATCCAGTGAACATGGGATTTCTCTTCAAAGAATCTGATAAAAGTGTCCCGAACCTTATTCGCCGGCCACTCCACCTCCGACGACGACGAACCCATGATCCCACTATCTACTACCTGAGTCTGATCCTCAATAGAAGAAGATATAATACTACTACTACTCCTATTCTTATTTTTTTTATTCCTATAAGAATGAATCCAACTAGAAACCCTGATCGCCGACGATATTGGTGACACCACCGCCGCCGCCGCCGCCGCCTCCTCTACTTGTTTAACCCAACCCCTATTGATTCCCCCCCACACACTCTTATAAACCCTCATCCATTCATCATTTTTGTACTAACTTGTAATATATACTACTCCAGTATTTATTCTATACATATACGGAGTAATACGAACCAAGTACCCATTTTTCTTTCAAGAACCTCGCCCAAAAATAAACTAAAATTACAATAACCTCCCTTCAAGTATGACCTAAATACAAAAACTTACCTTTCATAATTAGAAATTACATTGACTTTCCCTCTGGCTCTAACCAAGCCCTATACATTCCTATTAGAGATTATGCAAAAATGCCAACATACCTTAAAAATTAAGGGTTAAATACACTTACACCCCATGTGGTTTAGCTGATTTTTACGTCTTCTCTGTACGTTAAATTTTGGCACTAACACTCATTTGGTTCTTACCAAAGTGTACCGTTATAATTGTTAACGAAATAAGCTTAATTGACCATATTACCCCCCAAATGTTTCACAATAGTGTTAAGAATAGAAGTTGTTCGCTTCAATTCATTTTAGGGAGAAACCTATGATTTTGATTTGGGTGAGGAATAGACTTTTATCGTTTTTAATGTTTTTTTGGTACATGTCATGTGCTTGACCCTAAGCAAATGGTTTATGACTTATCACCCTTTTAATTAGGGTGTGTTTGATAAAATTGAAAATTAAGTACTGAATTTTAAAGTAGTGAAAATTTTAAGCGATCTACTTTACAGTCTTAAAAACAGTTTTTTAAATACTTAAATATATTGCATTCAGTGATTATTTTCAGTAGAAATTTTTTACTTAAAATTTTCAGTGATTTTTTGGCTGCTTTTTCAAATAAGTGATATGTTACCAAACGCAATGAAGCAAAATAAATGTTGAAAGTTTTCATTTTCACCACTTAATTGGGTTATCAAACATACCCTTAGACTTTTAGGGGCAAAAGAGATATTTCATCCTTCAATTAGGGCTCCAAAGTGTAAAATCGTTAAACTGGATGGAAAAACTCACATTTACAATTACACTTCCCTATGAACCACAGGAGGTATATTACTGCCAAAATTTAAAGCATATTGAGGTAAGCGACAATCGGCAAAAGTAAAACTACATGGGATGTAAGTGTATTTAACCATAAAATATAAGAGAAGTTGTTATGGACTCTTACCTTTAAAAAGGATAAGTTTTTTAGTGAGTCTGTCACGTCATAACATCACGCTAACGTGGTGTAATGAATCAATCATATAAAGCCATGTGACCTCCTACAAATACAAGCACGTGACTTATTGGTTGATTCTAATTCTTCGCTAAAGCAAAAGTATTTTTCCATTTAGAATTAGGGGTGGGCAAACAGTTCGGTTAACCGAACAAACCGAACCAACCGAACCGAATTTTCAATTTCAGTTCGTTTATTTCAGTTAAAAATTTTAGTTCGGTTAAAAACCGAACCAAATTAAAAATTTCAGTTCGGTTATCAGTTGCCCATAGGCAAACCGAACCGAACCGAAAAACCGAAATTTTACTTTTTATTTTTATTTTCTATATTATTAATATACTTATACATAACTATATATAATAAAATATAAGTATTTTTACAATTAAAAACAAAGAAAAGTATGCTTTCTTTGTAATATGAAAGAGAAAGGAAAAAAAAAACATAAAAAAAGTTGTGAAAAATGAAAAAAATTAAAATAAAAATTGGGTTTTTTATATTTCGGTTAACCGAATAACCAAACCGAACCGAATTTGTAATTCAGTTAACCGAACCGAACCAACCGAATTAAATTTTAGTCAGTTAACAGTTGACAAAGTTCCAAACCGAACCGAACCCAAATCGAACCGAATAGTACCAAACCGAACCGAACCGACCGAATGCCCACCCCTATTTAGAATTGTTCTTCAGTCCAATTTGGTTTAATTAAATTTTGTCGCAGACCTATTTGGTACCTTTGAGCTAGGGAATGTGGTTATCGTTGAAATTCGCTACAAATGGAGATTAAAAATATATAAATAAATAAATAAAAGAGAGAGAGAGAGAGTAAACCTTGAATCAATCACATAGCGCCATGTAATTATTCTTAATGGCCTCGTTTAGCAGATCGGATAAAACTGTCGGATTGAACTGGATAAGGTAGAATCGAACTGGATTAGTAATCATGTCGGATAAGCTGTTATACTATCATGTGTTTGGAATGTGATAGATAAAACTGCTGGATAAGTTGTTTTATCCTAATCTTGTGTTTGATCGTGCCGAGATATAAGTTCTAGATAATAACTCAATTATTGTTTTTTTTTTTAACTCCAAACAAAATAACAATAATAATAATCTAGAAAAAAAAAGATATGATTTTAAAAATAAAAAAAAATAATAATAAAAAAAAAAAAACAAATCTGAAAAAAAAAAAAAAATCAGATTTGAAAAAGAAGAAGTAAATATGAGAAGAAAAAAAATCTGCAAAAGGGGGGGGGGGTGTAGAATTAGGAAAAAAATATATGAAAAAAATAATTGGGAAAAAAATCTAAAAAAATAAAAAATGAAAATAAAAAGTCCCCAAAAGTTATCCCAAACTCCCTTATCTCACCTAATCCCCCATGGTATAGAGTTATCCCACTCTCTATGAGATAAAAGAAGAGTTTGGAACTAATGTATCTCATCCCATACACACGCCAAACGTTGAATAGAATAATTTTTATCCTATCCGACTCCATCTCCGACACGCCAAACATGGCCTATAAGACTATAACTAAGGAGGGGAAGGAACTCTTTTGCTTAGTTAGAAATCTCAAAGGATGACAGTGTGATTTTTAAAAATGCAAGTAAAGGTCAGTATTATATACCTCAACTAAAAAATCAAAACAAAAATCATTGAAGACTCTTCACTAATCTTCCTTATTTTTTTGTAATGGCGCTTTCAGCCTTATTCACAAGAGCAAGTATTTAGACATAAATAAACCTCACAAATACAATTTACAAATATCATAATGTGTATATCTCTCTTTTTTAGAGTGTTGTCTCTCATTATGGGGTTAGCCTCTCACTGTGAGTCAATGAGGGTTTGTTTGGTGTTTAATTGTTTTGTTCTTTGTTTGTTTGGTGCTCAAGCTAGATTTCTCCATTTCCTTGCTCCGTAGTTTGGATCTGGCCTTTCTTTTTGCAAATTTGATTTTTTTTTGTCAAATATGGGGTTTGGCTGGGCTCTTTTCACAGCCATGGTACTTTGGAATACTCTGTGTTTTTGGACTGTTGGCAGTTTTCTCCCCCAATCGGTTCAATGTTGAGCCACGTTGCAGTTTGAGATATCACAGATTTAAGAGATTTGTGGTACAAGTCATGAGGTTGTTGAGCTTATTTCCTTGTATATTTCTTCTTTCTACTTGTATTGATTCTTTTTGGAATCTGCTTCTGTTGTGAAGCGATGAAATACTCTTATTATCAATATATATATAGTCCAGCTCTAGTGCGTACTGGGTGAACGCACTGAGTTTTAAAGTTTAAAAAAAAAAAAACGCAAGTCAGTAGGGCAGCAGGATGGGGCGCAGGTCAGTGGGACGCCTCGTGATTTTTTTAGGCTTAAAAACTCAATGCGTTCACTCAGCGCGCACTGGAGCCTGACTATATATGTATATATATATATATATATCGGGGGCTGCTAACCTACAACCATCACTCAGCGCACTACAGCATACAACAGTCTCTTTAGCGACGAAAAACATGTTTTTAGTGACGAAATTTTTGTCGCTAAAGGTTTCAACTTTTAGTGACGAAAAATTTTGTCGCTAAAAAGCCTGTTTTTCGTAACTAAAAGCCTCATTTGTTGTAGGTTAGCAAATCCCATATATATATATATATATATACACTTAAATTTTACTCCAATTTGGTCAAACACTCCACGGTCTTTTCATAATTTAGTAACTTCCCTTCAATTTAGTCACTGCTACAACGCGTGAAATGCCAACTTCTGAAACGCAAATGATAAATTCAAAATGGTGAAAATTGTTGTAGATGACATAAAAGTCGCATAAGATTCCTTCGTGAAGAATTATACTATATGTTTAAAGATGGTTCCAGGAATTTGGAATTTCTATTTTTTTTTTTCCTCCTTTGCATGTGAAGGGACTTGTTCCCTAACCTTTATTCCATAAACATCTTATACCGTTTTTATTGTGGTCATACTTTTTATCTAATGCATTGAAATAAAGAACGAATTGGTGCACCAACCAACCATTTTTTTTGTTGCATTGTCCTCCCAAATTCTCTCAAAACACGGCTCCCCTTTTAGAAAGTTGAAGACTTAATTATTTTCTTTGAGTTCAAAGTAATTATTACCTGTTGTATATTTTTGATAAACCAATTAAGTTCAAAAAAAAAAAAAATAGTCAGTACTTATATTATTGGGGCCGATGGCCATTACTCCTTCATATGGATCAAAATTCAAGATTAGTCAATGCAAAATTTTTTTCACGCCAAAAGTCCTTGAGTTTTGTTTTTTTTTTTTTTTGGATCAAATTGACCCTAAAATGCTATTAACGTGCCTCTTTCCATATTTTCAGCAACCAACCTACATGTTTCCCGACAGTTTTTTTTTTTTTTCAAACTTTAAAATGTCATAACTTTTAAATTACAATTCGATTTTCGATTAGAATAAATAAATTATATGTCCGTAGTCTACAAAACAATATCTACGAAACAAGATGCATATTGAGTATTGAATTCTTCAACAAAAAATAAATAAATAAATAAAAGTTGAAATTTTGTTGCTCAAAAACGGATATCAAATTATTATTATTAATTTTTTTTTGGTAAAACCGACAATTCTATGGCGTAGATCCAAATAATAAAAATAAATAAATAAAACACCAAAAGAATCGCAAAGTTATGATCGTTTTAACAGGTGATATTGTCTTTATAGTAGGGGTGCAATTTGGAACGGAAATTCCAATTCCGATTGATTTCGATCCGAAAAATTTTGATTTTGGAAACTAAAAATGAATTTTGAATTCCGAAAATTCTGAAAAATTTCGGAACGGAATTGGAATTGTTTTGAGAATTCCGAAAATTCCGAAAAAAAATTCGAGAAAATTCTAATTATGTATTTTCCGAAAATATTCCAAATTATATATATATTGTAAATACATATATTATTTTTAGCATAAGTTGCATATATGATATATCAAACATAGGGTTTTATATGTAATTTCAAAAAGTTATGGGATTTATTCATAATAACTTAAACATTAAGTACTATATATATTAACTTATACACACACACTAAACATTTAGGGTTTCTCATCCCTTCAGCCCGCAGGCCCCCCCCCCCCCCCCCCCCCCCCCCCCCCCCCCCCCCCCCCCACACACACACACACACACACACAGGTCTTAAGAATTCTTCGAGAATGGCTTCTTCATCATCCCCAAAGGAATATCCACAGCCCAGAGCAACAACTAGAAGATGACATAACGAGGACGAAGACGCCACCATTGTCGGTGCCACTGTGCCTCGTCATTGCCGGCCACCACTGCTCTAGGTTGGTAGGTCTCAATCTCTCTCTGAATCACTTTTGTTCTCTTTGTTGGTTCTCAATCTCTTAGCTTCTCGATTTGTACATACACTCATAAAATGTCTCACCTTTAAGATTTGATGTTTTAGGGCTTCTATGTGATGTTTTAGGGCTTGTATGGATAGATGGTCATATGTATCTCTATCCCCATTCCAAAATTTAACTATACTGTATACATTTCCCTATTTCCGAAAAATTTCAAAAATTCCGAAAAATCGGAATCAGAAATAAAAATGAGATTTCCGAAAATTTGAAATTGGAATCGGAACAACTTTTTCATTTCCGAAATTTTCGGAATTTTTTCGGAAAGACCCTATTCCGATCTGTTCTGGCCGAAACTGTCACGACCCATCCCACTACGCGTGGAAATAGGACACGTGGCACGCCACCAAGGCTCATCCAAACACCATCTAATAGTATGCAGCGGAAAGGATTATAAAACAACCCTGGGTATAATAAAACTTAGGGAACATTACCCTCTGAGTTTGTAAAATCCATTGAAATCAGAGTTATAAAAAGTTTGGCCAATGGAAAACACATTCAAAAGAATCAGTTTTGAAAACAGGGGTTCAGTCGACTGCTCCTAGGGTTCAGTCGATTGTGCTGAGCAGAAACCAAAACCTAAAATTCTCAACAGAGGTCCAGTCGACTGATCAGGAACCCAGTCGACTGCTCAGTCGACTGATCAAGGTCCCCAGTCGACTGTGTTAAGCAGAACCAAAATTTATCAGTTTTCAAAAGGGGTCCATTCGACTGACCAGGGGATCCAGTCGATTGCTTTTACCAATACGAGAAGCAGTAACCAAAATCAAAAGTGGTTCAGTCGACTGATCAAGGGTCCAGTCGACTGCTTCTCTTACTATTCACTTTCAGTGTCTCAATCTCACGGGATCCAGTCGACTGATCCTGGGTTCAGTCGACTGCTCCCCTGCTGGGAAGCCCTGTGTTGATAATTAACATCTCATGCTTTCTCCACACAACACCAATACAACCACAACTGATTTTCAACATTTAAAGCTTAACTACAGACGTTCAAATACAGAATTACCATGTTACAGAACAAAACCAAAGATCTATTACAACGTACTATTACAATTTCAAATCCTTACACAAGGTTTTAGCATTTAAAACAAAACATATACTAATGTGGTTCCCCGGCGTTCCTCGGCCTCACTCCTCACGATTCTTCTTGTCTTTCTTCTTACCTGCAATGGAGTACATCTCCACTGCTCAGCTATATGCTGACCGTACAATTCTAAATGTATGCTTATATGACAGTTCATGATTTAAGCATCTAAAACACATAGAAATAGTCTCTAGGGTGAGTGGTACGCATTCATCCGGTTGATACCGTAGGAGGCCCACCTCTCCCACGCATCTCGTACACTGGTTGGGCCTTCCTCCATACCAGGTACCGTGTCCTGGTTGGGCCCACCTTCAATCCAGACACAACCACAATTCCAATTTCCATCACAATCACAATCCTCAAGGTTTGAGGAGCTTACTCCAGATGAATTTGCACCAAACTCCCCTTTGACCCAAGTAGACACATAACATGCTCACATAAACAGTTATACGTGCTTTTCACATAATTTTACGTGCATAATTAACGGGCCTAACTAATACATGAATTTCGCCCGGATCCAAGAATATCAAAAATGATGTTCAAAACATGAAAATCCATATATTTCATAGATCTAGAATTCATACCTTGTGCGATTCTCTTCAAACTTTGAAGGATCGTCTAGGGAGCTAATTAATCGTCGGATTTCAAATTTAGGACGATTCCTACAAGTTTTACTGGGTTTTCCCCAAAAGTCTAGAATTAAGATTTTTACAAAAATTGGCCAAACACGGCCTAAGTAGTATCAAAACGTAGGTCTTACCTCCACGAGTTCGAATATGAAATCTGGAGAAAATCTGACGGACGAACGATCGTCGATCGGCGGCGCAAAGCCCGTGGCAACAATCTCCCTTTCTCTCTCCTCTCTCTCTAGATATTTTGAAATGTTTGGATGAGAATGAATCTCATCCACCACTATATATAGGCAAACTTTTTGAAAATTACGTTTACCTCCCCACGAGTTCTCAAAGCTTCTAATTAGCTCTCGAAACTCCGCACACGTCCATTTTATAACTTTATGAGTGAAAATTATAAATTTTAAGAGTTTTCAACAAAGTCTCGTTTGGGTCCAAAATAACGTCCGAAAACTAAATTATGTGAAATCTCTACGCAACCTACCTTTTATTTCACATGTCACTCACGTTCTCACCACAGTTCTCAAAATGATATATATCAATATCGGAAAAATCAGAAATTATGCTACACAGGTATAATTCACTATTCATAAAATACCAGAAAAGTCAAATAACATTTAAATCACATAAATGTCATTTAACCGTGCCAATGCAAAATGGACTATCATATTCCCGTGTCCTTACTGACACCTTACCGTTGACCCACAGTCAACCTCATCTCAATCCAATCCTCAAATAACATTGATATACTCACAACTTTCCAATTATGTATGATAAAACTATGAAATTTTGGAACGGGTGTGACAACTCTCCCCTCCAAAAAGGAAGTTTGTCCCCAAACTTATACCATCTTCTCAAGTCACCAAGACTTCACACAAGTACTTCAAACATTTTCCTCATACACAAACCAATCACGTTACTGAGAAGTCACAGTCTCACGAGGAAAATAAATCCTCAGGCTCTTAAGGAAAATAAATCCTCAGAGCCTCCGTCTCAATCTGATAGGAGATTCAAACAGAATCCTAGCAATACTCCGAAGCATCTCGATAGATAAGAATATCAATACCTGAGTGAAACTTACCCAATAGTCATACCTGACATTAACTCACCTCACGTCATCACAACGTCAACTCATGTATCACCTCATCGTACGTGTCACATTTCCTTCCCGGAATTCAAAAGTTTCATCACAATACCCAACCCAAGGAAATAATTCATCTCTCATTCATCTATCTTGTTTTTCGACTAAAAGTCGTTGACAACACGTTTTAGCTGGTGCACAATCATACACAATTCTTCATCCCGAGGTGAACCACAACTTAGTACTATCACACATATATACCCCGTCGATAAGTCAATGCTTCAATCAATTGTTTTACACACTATAGATTCAATCTCTTACTCTGCTAATCACCAAACCACTTGCAGCGCTATAACGCATTTCATACGACTCCCAAGTTCTTATCAATTTCCAATCCTTCTTTCCTAATAAATCCATACATTGGCAACTGCAGTTGAAATGACTATCACATAATCGGTAGTGCATTATACTAGTACTCCCTCTCTATCTCTACTAATTCTTATCATTCCCTTTCGGGTTTTACCAACCTCGTACTATACTCCCCTCACTTGTGCCTCGTAAGGTATCAATCAAATTCTCTATTGAAAATTTCACACCATTTCACTCGTTCGAGTCTACACATGTCCCAAATCACTTACAGTGAGGTCAAACACATTCGTCGTTCATCGCTCCCAAGTTTGTACTCGAACTATCGTCAATTTACATAGAAGGTTACCCCTAACATTCACTTTAAAATGTTTAACAAAGTCCAATACATTTCTCATTCTGGTTTTAAAACAACTATTTTGAAATCTCACATAATACCTCAACTCTTTCTCAACACCACCACCCCAATATCCATCGTAACGAATAGCATTGTTAATCAAAATTTGACTTAGCCAATCATGCACGTACCACATAGTTTATCCAACATATCCTCTTGTTCAGAACGTACCCTGTTTCTGTCACAATCCGTTGATCATTCACAACCCATCATGTTTACCTAGTGTACTCACACTCTGAGCCAATCACTTTTCTTTCGAAGATCTCAACCGCAATGTAGTCCATTCTCATATCAGTCCAGGTAGATCCACTACCGTTTATGTAGTTTACAACTCTATACGTCTCTGGTGTTTCACTTTCACCTTAGCACAAATCCATATCGATCATACTTCTGTATCTCAGCTCTCACCGAGTTCCTGACAACCGTTCACACTAAGCATATATTCTTCGTATAACATCTCAAGGCATCATACCTTATTCCGACATCCAATGTTTCATAACCGTAGTCGAATCTGACTCAATTTCCAATTTAAACTCTCTAGTCCTTTATTTATGCTATCCGGGGCTCCAATCCATTATTCCTGGATAACCTATTGCTAACAGCATTAATACAATCCCCACATACAATCTGAGGATAAGCTGGTAATTAAATCTTCCCACAAAGTACTATAGTATCACTGTGTTCAATAAATTCTAGATCGATTTCCAATTCACATACCTTTCACGACAATACCCCAAGGTAAATTCTCACTCTGGTCACCAATGCCAAACGATTCCTAACTGTCATCTTTCAAGTGCTTCATACTTTGCGAATCTCATTAAGTTCTTGATTGATCAAAGCCTCAAATCATTCATTACCTCAAGTTACTCCAATACTTCAATCAAAGTCGAGCTCCCTTTGGAACAATACTCACGACCACTCCTTTAAGGTCATAACTTCCAATTAGCCAAATTCAGGTACACGACATTTCACCAACTCCTTTAGAATTCCTAAGTTCACGATCTGCCCACATAGAACTCATTCGTTTGGTAACCACCATTATGTCCCAAACACAAAGCATACCATATCCTTCCACGATACCCGTCTTCCAAGGTTTACTTGATACCTAATCACAAGTATTAAAACAAATTTTCTTACTCAACGAAGGCTTTTTATTTTAGAACATTTTAAACACTTTAAAATTTTCTTAGGGTGAAATTCGACATTCTCAAAATCCTCCAACCTTGTTGGAATTCAAGACAACTGTGATAACTTCCCATTGCATCCACCACTGTACTCTATCAGCCTCACATTCCCACTATCATATCTGTTAACGTACTCAACGTACTACCAAGTCTTCATTCCACTCAACTGTCCCCGTTCATTTACTCATTAAAGCTTCATTTCCTCGATTTATATTTTCACTTCTCTACATTGACTTACCCAAAGTCTCTTTACCCGTCTATCGTTCCCACAACCGCTCTTGTTCATTATCGTAATACCCGTTGTACTCTAGCGTCCTGCTGATAGTATCTTGTGTTAAATATTCAACGATATTTTAAAAGCATTCAAAGGAAAGATTTTTAGTTTTATTTTGAAAATACGTTAAAAATCCAGGTTTGAAATCGCCTGTACTTCACCCCTTTGTGATAACCATCTTCACGACAAGCTTTTTATCAAAGTACTCTCATCCCTATGATATCCAAATATCCACTCGATTTCTCTGAGTTCTTATCACGTTCCATAATTCACACTTATCTTTTATTCCCCGTCTCCTAATCTTACTCCCTTTATTCTATCTCTTCCGACAACCCCCGGCAAAACATCACGGAACCTTATTACTTTGCATTTTTGTCCATTTACTCTCCATCAACCTTTCCATGGAATTTCTCTATCAAGATCCTCTTATCCTTATGTTATCGAATTATCAATTTGATTCCTCTGAACTTCTGTCCCTTTTGATCAATTTCCTTCACCTATTATTTCTGGTCTCGTCCTCTTACTTCCTTTATTCCATTTCCTTTGGGGAACCATCTCAAAACACCAACGAAATTTCATTACTATGCATGTCCATTCTTTTGTTTCTCACCAAGACCTCTACAATTTCTCCTCCGACTTATGTCGTCCTTCAACATCAGTCATCATCCTCATTGTTGCAATTTTTTTTTTTACGTGCATAACCAATGAGTCTAGGAAACCACTCTAGAAGTCTCATCATCTCATCAGTTAACCTTCGACTATCTATAGGCTCAAACTGTTCACTCATACTCTATTATTTCCATTCATAATTCTCATCTTAGGTCAACCTTTAAATCCCAACAATTCCCTTTATACTATTAACTCGATAGTATTTGCTACAAATCCCTACACTGCATCTGCACCTGTTATAGTGCTACGACTATTTGAAACCAGGTTCAGTTGAGAGATTCCTCAACAACCACAATATTGATAACCCATAGAGATATTGCCCAATCCTCAATACATTCCACAAGATAGGTTGAGAGATACCTCAACTGTCCAATACATACCGTAAGATAGGTTGAGAGATTCTTCAACCATCCAATTTTCTCAATACCATACAATAAGTTGAAAGATTCTCCAACTACCCGACATACCCCGTATATACCGTAAGACAAACCATACACTGTATAGGTTGAAAAATACCCCATAAGATAACCTCGCACGATCGTGCCGTAGGTTACCACCACCGTAAGATAAGGTGAGAGATTCCTCACCTGTCCCATACACGAGCAATACATACTGCTGAACTATTTTTCTGTCATAACCCCCCCCCCCCAACTGGTCATCCCTTTTCTCTTACATCATGACGTGCATCCCATGTCTGAAGTATAACTTTTATCAAGTACTTCTAGTCTCACAACTCGACCACAACACTCACTTTCATTCTCTAGGTGAACTATACGGAAATCTTTTCTGACGTTTACTACTCGACTTCGTTCTTGGTAAGATCTCCCAAAGGACACTCATCACTATCGTTGAAAACATCCACCGATTCAATCAAATCTATTTTCTTTTCGCTTAGAAATTCCACTGTTCATCAATACCAAAATATCATCTTTCCCTCTTGCCACAACACGCGGTCTATTATAACTCATGATAACGTCATCTCATCATACAGCTCCACATTCGTATGATTCAACCGATTCACGAATGCATAAATACTATGCTCGTATGTCAATAACATAATCATGTATGTATAACAACATACCATATGCATCAAACATCTCTACAATGTATGGATGTATTCTAGAACATGTGACAATTCACTCAACACTCCACTTGACGTCGAACGTTCCCAAAGTTTTGTTACCTCTAGCTCTGATACCAATAAATGTCACGACCCATCCCACTACGCGTGGAAATAGGACACGTGGCACGCCACCAAGGCTCATCCAAACACCATCTAATAGTATGCAGCGGAAAGGATTATAAAACAACCCTGGGTATAATAAAACTTAGGGAACATTACCCTCTGAGTTTGTAAAATCCATTGAAATCAGAGTTATAAAAAGTTTGGCCAATGGAAAACACATTCAAAAGAATCAGTTTTGAAAACAGGGGTTCAGTCGACTGCTCCTAGGGTTCAGTCGATTGTGCTGAGCAGAAACCAAAACCTAAAATTCTCAACAGAGGTCCAATCGACTGATCAGGAACCCAGTCGACTGCTCAGGAGACTGATCAAGGTCCCCAGTCGACTGTGTTAAGCAGAACCAAAATTTATCAGTTTTCAAAAGGGGTCCATTCGACTGACTAGGGGATCCAGTCGACTGCTTTTACCAATACGAGAAGCAGTAACCAAAATCAAAAGTGGTTCAGTCGACTGATCAAGGGTCCAGTCGACTGCTTCTCTTACTATTCACTTTCAGTGTCTCAATCTCACGGGATCCAGTCGACTGATCCTGGGTTCAGTCGACTGCTCCCCTGCTGGGAAGCCCTGTGTTGATAATTAACATCTCATGCTTTCTCCACACAACACCAATACAACCACAACTGATTTTCAACATTTAAAGCTTAACTACAGACGTTCAAATACAGAATTACCACGTTACAGAACAAAACCAAAGATCTATTACAACGTACTATTACAATTTCAAATCCTTACACAAGGTTTTAGCATTTAAAACAAAACATATACTAATGTGGTTCCCCGGCGTTCCTCGGCTTCACTCCTCACGATTCTTCTTGTCTTTCTTCTTACCTGCAATGGAGTACATCTCCACTGCTCAGCTATATGCTGACCGTACAATTCTAAATGTATGCTTATATGACAGTTCATGATTTAAGCATCTAAAACACATAGAAATAGTCTCTAGGGTGAGTGGTACGCATTCATCAGGTCGATGCCGTAGGAGGCCCACCTCTCCCACGCATCTCGTACACTGGTTGGGCCTTCCTCCATACCAGGTACCGTGTCCTGGTTGGGCCCACCTTCAATCCAGACACAACCACAATTCCAATTTCCATCACAATCACAATCCTCAAGGTTCGAGGAGCTTACTCTGGATGAATTTGCACCAAACTCCCCTTTGACCCAAGTAGACACATAACATGCTCACATAAACAGTTATACGTGCTTTTCACATAATTTCACGTGCATAATTAACGGGCCTAACTAATACATGAATTTCGCCCGGATCCAAGAATATCAAAAATGATGTTCAAAACATGAAAATCCATATATTTCATAGATCTAGAATTCATACCTCGTGCGATTCTCTTCAAACTTTGAAGGATCGTCTAGGGAGCTAATTAATCGTCGGATTTCAAATTTAGGACGATTCCTACAAGTTTTACTGGGTTTTCCCCAAAAGTCTAGAATTAAGATTTTTACAAAAATTGGCCAAACACGGCCTAAGTAGTATCAAAACGTAGGTCTTACCTCCACGAGTTCGAATATGAAATCTGGAGAAAATCTGACGGACGAACGATCATCGATCGGCGGCGCAAAGCCCGTGGCAACAATCTCCCTTTCTCTCTCCTCTCTCTCTAGATATTTTGAAATGTTTGGATGAGAATGAATCTCATCCACCACTATATATAGGCAAACTTTTCGGAAATTGCGTTTACCTCCCCACGAGTTCTCAAAGCTTCTAATTAGCTCTCGAAACTCCGCACACGTCCATTTTATAACTTTATGAGTGAAAATTATAAATTTTAAGAGTTTTCAACAAAGTCTCGTTTGGGTCCAAAATAACGTCCGAAAATTAAATTATGTGAAATCTCTACGTAACCTACCTTTTATTTCACGTGTCACTCACGTTCTCACCACAGTTCTCAAAATGATATATATCAATATCGGAAAAATCAGAAATTATGCTACACAGGTATAATTCACTATTCATAAAATACCAGAAAAGTCAAATAACATTTAAATCACATAAATGTCATTTAACCGTGCCAATGCAAAATGGACTATCATATTCCCGTGTCCTTACTGACACCTTACCGTTGACCCACAGTCAACCTTATCTCAATCCAATCCTCAAATAACATTGATATACTCACAACTTTCCAATTATGTATGATAAAACTATGAAATTTTGGAACGGGTGTGACAGAAACACACCCCTACTTTATAGTGATGCACAGGTAAAGACAGTGGCATCTCTTCAATCGACCAAATAATAACAAAGTTATAGCTAATTTACAAATGTTATTGCCTTTACAATATGGTCTAGAGTAAAGACAGTAACATATTATTAAATACAAAATATTTTTTCAAGGAAAATAACATATCACTGTCGCAAAATTATGGCCAATTTTCAGTTGTTACCGTCGTTACGTTATTCCTCAAGTTAAACAGTAACATATCGTCGAAGATTAGTGATATTGTATTGCACAAAAGAGATAGTAATATGTCGTCGATAGTAACATTATTTCATATTGACCGAATCAGCACCAAATAATAGCCAATTTACAGATGTTATTGCCTTTACAATACTGTTCAGGTAAAGACAATATATAGCATATCATCTAGGACAAAAAATATTTTCAAAGATAGTAACATGTCACTGTCGCAAAGACAGTAACAATGCGTTATATTGGTCCGACAATGGCATGATTTTATTTATTTATTTATTTTCAATTTTTCATTAGTCACTATGAATCTTGTTTGGCAGATCTTTTCTTCTAGATTACAGATTATAAATTTTATTCAAAATGGAGTTGTGGTTTGAAAGTTATGGCATTTTAAAGTTTGAAAAAAAACTACCTTGAAACACGTGTTGATGTGACAAAACATCATGTTCTATGTGTGTGTGAAATTGGGGTAAATTTATCAATAACCTTATTTTAAGTTTAAAATGGGCCTTAATGCCAAACAATTCAAAAACTCATGTCCTTTCCACTTGAAAAAAAAATTGAGCTGGACTGTTCTCGGATTATAGTCGCTATTAGAGACTTCTGATTAATTTCGCTTATATTATTTCAGTACATTTGATAATATACAACTGTCACAACCCATCCCGTTACGTGTAGAAATAGGACACATGGCATGCCACCAAGGCTCAATTCATTAAATGTACACGCAGCGGAAAAGAAACATAAAGAACTATTTAAAACAAAGTTCCTTTGGAAAACATTTGGACTTTGAGTTCGTAAAATCCGTATAAATTTAAAAAGTTAATTATAATTCAAAATAATAATATTTTTGTTAAAAGGGACTCCAAAGGCATCCTAATAACCAATTAGAATATTTAAATATTTTTCAGAAGGAGGTGTTAAGAACCACCATGCAGGGGCCGGGGGTTTTACCGGTCGAACGGTCCCCTTCAACCGGTCGAATGATCCTCGGGCAGAATCCTTCTTGGTAGAGGGTCCTTCGACCGGTCGAGCTGACCCTTTCGACCAATTGAATGACCCTCTAGCAGACTCTTGCCTAGAAGTCATCCAACCTTCACACCTTAGCAACATTTCAAACTCACCGACATGATTCCAATTCTTTTCGAACTACACTGAGGATACAAGAACCCACATCTTTCTTATTAATCCTTGGAACGAAATGACAAAGACACAAGCTAAGCTTGTTTGGCTCAATTCACAGAAGTACTACTAAACTTTCATTCAACACATAAGTCTGACAAGTTAAGTATACAAACACGAACTCAAGAGTTCATATGCGTTACAAACTTAACCAAACGAGATTTTAATACCTATTACAACATTACTAATCCATTCCAAAGTTTCCAAGTTAGGTACAATGTTTCTAACTTCTAAAAAATCTCATTTTTCGTCATAGGAATGGATCAAAAATATACACAGAGACAATCCCGTCGTCCCATCGACCTCATTCTTCTCGCTTTTTCTTTCCTTTCTTCTTTTTCACATGCAATAGAGTAAAGCTCCACTCCTCAGCTATATACTGAGTGCACAATTCTAAACATATGCATATATGACAATTCACGCATTAACATCGACACTCGCATAGACTAGTCTCTATGGAGAGAGATACGAATTCGTCCGGTAATGAAACCATGAAACCAATGTCATGGAAGGCCTTCTCCTTACCACGCATTTAGTGCCTTGACTAGACCTTTTACCAAACCATGCTCAGTGCCCCGGCTGGGCCTTCTCCCAAACCATGCATAGTAGCCATCGCTACTATAATCCTTAAATATCGAGGAGCTTACCCCCGGAATGAAAATGCAGCAAACTCCCCTTCGACCCATATAAACACATAGTATGCTCACATAATCACATATACATATTTTTCATACCTTTTCATGTGCATAATTAACGGGCCTAATTTGTCACACCCCGATTGTGGACACCGGAAGTGGACCACTTCTCTTGTTTGAGATTGTTTTGAAAAGGAATTTGACTTGGATCAAAGAAAAGAAAATGGTCTGTTGAAAACAGATACAGAGTCGCCACTTGATCTTTAAGGAACCAAGAAACCTAATTTTGACTCACCCAAGCGGATAAGGGCACCGGCCCTTCATCACCAAAGAACTTGGTTCGGGGTTTTGGTACGAGAGAGGAAGGAGCCTTTGTCGCGACTAAAACACCCTCAACTCGCCCCGTCTTTCGACGGGCCTCAATTAGCATCCAAATAATCATCTTATACTATGTATGGTTCGACAAATAATACTATGATAGTATATTACATCACATAAGGAGATTTGAAATGGAAGATCTAAAGATAAGATATCATTCATAAGATCTAAGCCAAATATCACACAATGCAAAGTGAAAGATCACACAAATAAACCTAGGAAAAATTGTCTAATCATGTATCAGATAATAAAGTTTTCCTAATCTAAAGGGGACATGAATTGTTCTTGAAACAAATAAATAAAGAAATCAAAATATGCTTAACAAGCTAGTATGATGCATGTTATTCTTTGAGAAAAGAAGATCTCTCAATCCCCGGGACGGATGAGAAAGGATGATTAGATCAAAGGGGAAGCATGAACGTATGATCGTGATCATTCTTTATAATCTTCTTAGATTAAGAGTTACAAAAACCCCAAATCTTGCATGAATGCAATGTATGTATGTAAAATGTGCAAAGGTTGTAGTGTGTTTTGTGTACATGGATTTCTAGAATGACTTAGAAGTCTAAAATGTGTATGAATGAATGAATGAAATTAACATGGGATGTGTACAAATGTAGTATGGACTACTTCCTAAGATATGAACTAATTTGGAATGCATATGAGCATCAAATCAAAGAATGAAAGTTGAAATGTACTTGCTGTGAATAGTAGACAGAACAGTAGCATGATCTTTTGGAATTTGAAAAGAGGGGTTAGGAATGTTTTCAATGCATGATTTTTTATGGAGATGTTCCTTATTGTGTCTAGAACACAACCCAAAAGGCCAATCTTGAATAGATATCACAGATTGAGAGAAATTATATAAACAATAGAGGTCACTCAGAAACAGAGTTCGTACTGTCGACTGAAATGTTAGAAAATCTTAGAAAATGAAAAAGAATGATCCAGAGGCCCATTTTATACAGAAAGTTCCCTAAGACATTGAATTTTAAGGGAAAAATAAGTTAGGACCACCCCTTTTGGAAAAGTTTTCTGGAAAAGAGGTCGTAAGTTGACCTAGCTGCTGTGACAGCAAAAACAGAATGTTTGGAAGGAATGTTTGGGTCCAAATGGACCATTTTCAAGTACTTCCAAGTCAAGCCAAAAATCATGGGTGTTCTATAGTGAGTTAGAAAGACTTTCCAAGTGGTCTTGCATTCATACATTGAGTATTGAACTCAAAATAATTCCTTGAAGTTAAATGACTCACTGTTTTGAGGGTTTTGAGAAAAACAAGGTTTATTTCTTGAAATCAAAATGAGGGGTTTAAGAGGGGGGTTTTGAAATGAGGGTTTTGAAAGTATACTTCCAGATCTTGGATGAATATTCTAACCACTTGGAATATCAATTCCTAACTTATTTCAAGAACTTCCCAAGTATTTGCAAACCATGGTTTTATTTGGAAATCAAACTCAAGAATCTATGGGAGTATGATACATGAGAGGATAGATGATACATGATATGATATAGCATGCTAAAAGTGGTAAAGAACATGTGCATGGGATATGGGTTCATCTAGATACAAGAGAGTGTTACATCAAAGTGTGAAAGCCAAAAAGTGAAATGCTGTGAATAGTGGACAGACTGTATGCATTACTTTGTAACATTATAATGGGAGGTCAAACGTGCCTAGAAAAATGTGAGAAAAATCAGAGATCATCCTTATTGTGTCTAGAAAATAACCCAAAAAGCCAAACATCAATAGCTATCACAGATTAAAAGAAATAAATCAGAATGTACACATGACTCAGAAACAAAAGCTGCACTGTTGACTGATTTTGTATGACTTTTCATAAATCAAAGAAAAGGTTTATGATGACCCATTATATACCAAAAGTTTCCTAAGACACCCAAGTTTTATAAAAAAAATAGAAAAGATATATGTACAGTGACGAAAATATCCAGAATAAGTGCAAGAAGTTGGGTGAACATTCTGTGAGAACAGAGGCAGATTATGAATATGAACTTCTCACATCCAAAACAAATACTTTCACATTTCTATAATTGATGGGAAAAATTGGGGACAAACTATGATGTCTTAGGAAGATTTTCCAAGTGGTTTCATCATCATAACTCAAGTATTTAATTCAAAACAAATCTTTGAATCTGAACAGCTCACTGTTTTGGATCATTCTTGAAGAAAATGGATTTGGGTTTGAAATAGAGTTTGAGTTCTTGATTGGGGGTTTTGAAATAGATGTTCAAAGCATGAACTTAAACTCTTGAGATGACCATTTGACCACTTAGAACCTCATCCAACCTTGAATCATCAAAGAACTCCCAATATTATTGGAGAGATTCATTTTTATTTTGGACATAACTTCAATACATTTCAAGAACATCTTGGAAGTATTGAGGTTATGATCATCATCTATCAAACATGTTTTTGAGGTCAAGAGCTACTATCCATAAGGATTCACTCACCCCAAACTTCATGTCATCACTTAGATGATGATGAACTAGTAAGTAAATAAAGAAAATAAAAAGAAATGAGATTAAGAAGAGATGAACATAATATGAACAAGCAAGTAAATAACAATCAATAGATGATAATCAATATGATTTTGGACTTGTAGCTTGGTGTTTCACTCATAGATTTTGACATTTGGACATGGAAGTAGCTTCCTAACTCAAGAATGCTCAAGAATGGTGGTTGGGTATATTGATGATGAAGTATATAGAAAAATGGTGGAGGAAAACAAGATTAGAACTCACTTTGATTGAAAAAAATGGAAGAAGAAGACTACTTCTTCTCTTTCTCTCTCTATATTTCCCTAGAGTTTCTTCCTAAGCTTTCTCTAAGCTTCCATGTCTCCCCTAAATGGAAGTAAATGGCTTCTTTTATAGGCAAAGGAGGGGTGGTAAATGGAGTTTTAAAAATTTTAAAATGGTCTCCCATTGGTCCAAAATAAGCTGGAAATCAAAACTACGTCGTTTTGGTTTTTAATTAATCAAAATGGGACCCCAAAAGAAATTACAAAAACTCACTGTTCTGGAGGGGAGTGCCGCGGCGGCACTGGGCCAGTGCCGCGGCGGCAGTGGACCAGTGCCGCGGCGGCACTGCTCCTCCCTTCTTCCAGATAATGCTATTTAGGCCCCCTGAGGTTCCGGTATTCGCGAAAAGGCCCTATTTCGTCCGAAATTCACAGAAAATGTATATGAACTCCAAACTGAGGTTGTGATATACCGTTGGAAAGGTATTAGAGTCTACTTTACATAAAAAATAGTTCGGGGATAAGTCACTTTGAAAAGTTTTGCGGTATTTGCGATAAAAGCCAATTTGATCGCCTTTTTCGCCTTTGGAAATTTATAATAAATTCGTTTTAAATCCAGAAATTATGTGCGATATACTGTTGGAAAGCTATTGACCTCTAGTATCCATGAAAAATTTTTGAAAATTGTTTTGGTGCCCCGATTCCAAAGTCAAATTCTGGTCAAACTGGTCAAACCTGGGATTCCCGGGAAGTTCTAGAAACCTCCGGGAGTTCCCGGGAGCTGATGTTTTCGCTCGATTTTGTTTTGGAACTTGTTTTAACACTTTTCTCATGATTTAAAATGATTCTGGTGAATTCGGACGATTTCGGTCAAACTTGGTCAAACCTAGTCAAACCTTGGTCAAACCGGTCAAAGGGGACTTTCCGGGAACTTCCGGGACTTCCGGGGGTCTCTGGGAGCTGACGATTTCATCTGATTTCTCTTAGAAACTCATTTTATCGCTTTCCTTACGACGTAGCATGTTTTCAAAATGTTGGGACCAAATCTGGGAGTTTTTGGGCTTTTAGGGGTCATTTTGGTCATTCTGAGCATTCTGAGAGATAGAGCTGACTTCCAGGAGTCCTTTTGAGTCTTTTACGATCATTGTGAACCACCAAGCTATGGGTCTCCTAAATCTGATAGCCGACAAAATGGGGTGTCTACAGTTTGCCCCTCTTTGGCATGAACTTGCGAGGCAACGCATGTCGCAAGCGAGTGCCAAAGTTTCGAAGAGACAGGTCTTTTGGAGGCTATAGATTTAGGATAAAAGCGTTGCAAAAGATGCAATGATGCTGAGGCTAGTGCTGGTCGTGCTCTGTGTGAGCTGCCTACGTATCCCAAGGGGAATCAGACCAGGACGTAGTTCAGGGCAAGGAACCAATCATACATGCACATACACAACAATCAGGCGGATGCTATGCTATAAGAGTGATATGCAATGTATGGATGTGATATGAATTGTGTCATGAGTCCTATCATGCCTAGTGTTGTGACCCTAGTATGAGCAAGTGTTGTGTGCCACTCCGAGTGGGCTGGTGTTGTGCTAGTGTTTGCGACTGTGATGCGGTGGGTGACTCGGATAAGGACATCAAGGTTTAGAAGTCTCTGGGTTTAGGGGCAAACTTCTGGAATTTGGGAAGTGTGCTTTGCGAGCAAATGTAGTCAGATGTGGGGTCCCTGAGGATGACAACTAAGGATAACCCATAGGCGAGGGAGTTCAAGATAACCGACAGTTTTATAATAACCAAAGTGATGAGGCTCGTGATAAGTGGGGTAGCTCACGATAATGGACAGGTGAGATAACCGGAGTGAAGAGGCTCACGATAAGTGAGGAAACTCATAATGACTGACAGGTGAGAAAGCTCATGATAATCAGTGGACACGGGTCCTTAAATTGCGAATAGACAGTGCTTGCCAAGGGAATCGGGGTGATTTGACTGCGGGTGATGTTTTGGCCGATCCTTATGATGACAAGTCCGGAGAATCGGTTCGGACTTCTGCTATCTTCTGCTGGGATGGTAGGGGACTCTCTGAGAATCTCTCTTCAATTCTTGACCTAAAACCAGGATCCATCTCTGAATCTCTCGTAGTTGGTCAGATTTTGTAATGCTCAATCCAAAAGAGCCGGTTAGGGTCTTCGGGAGCTGATGGACTCTCTAAGAATCTCTCTTCAATTCTTGACCTAGAACCAGGATCTATCTCTGAATCTCTCGTGGTTGGTCAGATCTCGCAATGCTCAATCCAAAAGAGCCGGTTAGGGCCTATCAGTTTCTGTCCTCGGGGGATGATGTCGGGTTCTCGGAGAATCTCTTTTGGCGCTCAATCCAAGGGGGCCGGTCAGGGCCTCCGGGGAGCTGGTATCTATTGGTTTCTGTCCTCGGGGGATGATGTAGGGTTCTCGGAGAATCTCTTTTGACGCTCAATCCAAGGGGGCCGGTCAGGGCCTCCGGGAGCTGATATCTATTGGTTTCTGTCCTCGGGGGATGATGTAGGGTTCTCGGAGAATCTCTTTTGGCGCTCAATCCAAGGGGGCCGGTCAGGGCCTCCGGGAGCTGGTATCTATTGATTTCTGTCCTCGGGGGATGACGTAGGGTTCTCGGAGAATCTCTTTTGGCGCTCAATCCAAGGGGGCCGGTCAGGGCCTCCGAGAGCTGAAGGATAATGTACTCTGCTAGGAAGAAGGAAATACGTCCTTTTAAATGGGAGTCAATGTATCATTCTATTTGTGATGAGGGATACGGAGATGGCCTGCGGCAGTTAAGGTTTTTGATTTTGAAAGAGCAGAGTGATGGACTTATGTTGCTTTAGGATGAAAGAAGGTCATCAACAGCCACTCATGGACTTATGTTGCAAAAATGAAAGATCAACAGCCACTCATGGACTTATGTTGCTAGGAGAAAGGAAGATCATCAACAGCCACTCATGGACTTATGTTGCATGAACAAAGGAAGATCATCAACAGCCACTCATGGACTTATGTTGCATGAAGAAAGATCAACAGCCACTCATGGACTTATGTTGCTAGGAGAAAGGAAGATCATCAACAGCCACTCATGGACTTATGCTGCATGAACAAAGGAAGATCATCAACAGCCACTCATGGACTTATGTTGCATGAAGAAAGATCAACAGCCACTCATGGACTTATGTTGCTAGGAGAAAGGAAGATCATCAACAGCCACTCATGGACTTATGCTGCATGAACAAAGGAAGATCATCAACAGCCACTCATGGACTTATGTTGCATGAAGAAAAATCAACAGCCACTCATGGACTTATGTTGCTAGGAGAAAGGAAAATCATCAACAGCCACTCATGGACTTATGTTGCATGAAGAAAGATGAAAGATCAACAGCCACTCATGGACTTATGTTGCAAGGAGAAAGGAAAATCATCAACAGCCACTCATGGACTTATGTTGCATGAAGAAAGATGAAAGATCAACAGCCACTCATGGACTTATGTTGCAAGGAGAAAGGAAGATCATCAACAACCACTCATGGACTTATGTTGCATGAACAAAGGAAGATCATCAACAGCCACTCATGGACTTATGTTGCATGAACAAATGAAGATCATCAACAGCCACTCATGGACTTATGTTGCATGAAGAAAGATCAACAGCCACTCATGGACTTATGTTGCAAGGAGAAATGAAGATCATCAGCAGCCACTCATGGACTTATGTTGCATGAAGAAAGATGAAAGATCAACAGCCACTCATGGACTTATGTTGCATGAAGAAAGATGATTAGCTTTTGGCAGTTTGGAAAGGGATGAAATCTTCCCCAAGTTTTGACGCTTCTCATGCTGACGCCTTGACCGGTGTAGTAATGGTGTTTGGTACTCCTGCTTGTATTGGCATGCTCTTTATAACTTGATTTGAAAATTTTATTAGTCACTATTGACTTACACATTTGAGACTACAACAGACTCAAAAACTTGACAGACATTGACGCACGAGGACGACACATTTGACACCAAAATGAAACAAGGTCGACTTGCCAAAACTTAATGTGCTTTTGTCATAAATGATGTGCCATTTCTCTTTTCTGTTTACTTCTCTCCTTAACGTGGCATCACTTTGATGGTGAATCTTATTTTTGAAAATTCCTCCCTGCTGATCTAATCAATTTCTTTGCTTCTCTCAAGATGTGCTTTGAATTAGTGCCTTAGCTTATGGAATGAAAGACGCTCCATTTTCATCTGTTCAAGACAATGTTCTTGAAGGCTTACCATTGGTGTATAGGGATCAGGTAGCAAACAAAGTTTGCCCCTAGTTTGAAGGGCATGAAGTGGGATCGGTAGGCAAACGAGGCAAATGACCGAAGTTTGCCCCTAGTTTGGAGGAAGGTTCATTGGAGGTTTTGGGCAAACGAGGTAGGTGACCGAAGTTTGCCCCTTGTGTGAAGGGTAGATAGTAAAAGTCAGGCAAACGAGGCGGGTAGCTGAAGTTTGCCCCTAGTGTGGAAGGTGATTTTCTGGCTTGAGGCATGGACCGTGACTTTAATCTCTCAAATGCTCATAACTTTTGCCTAGGCACCAGTGAGGTGACCTAGCAAGCTCTTTTCTCTCTTTTGTTATTGCTCACCTTGGATTTAACTCTAATTTTTGCCTAGGCGTCCTTTCGAATTTTCGACCTAGCGAGCCATCCTTCTTTTTTTCTTTTTTTGAAAGTCTGCCTACGTACCCCCAAGTGGGGATCAGGTCCAACGTAGTTCGGGCATGGTTGGGAAGAAGCGGGTTGATTTTTGGGTAGGTGGGGTGACCGAACCGATGCGGTTGCCTACGTATCCCTGAGTGGGAATCAGGTCGAGCGTAGTTCAAGGCAAGGCTTGAAGGAAATTGGTTTGATTATGATGGTGTTGACCGAACCGATGTGGTTGCCTACGTATCCCCGAGTGGGAATCAGGTCGAGCGTAGTTCAAGGCAAGGCTTGAAATAAGGGGTTTGAGGTATGAGGGTTTTTCAAACCAATCGTCAAAGAAGTTCAAACTTGAGCCACTTGTGGTAGCTTTGAAAAAAAAAGATTCAGTTTCAATCTCCCTTTCTTTTCTTTTTCTTTTTCTTTTTCTTTTGTTTTGAGGATTGATCCTTTTCACTTTTGCCTAGCCAGTCAATTTTTGCTTTTCATGTAGTTGATTCTTGCAAGATCCTTCAATCGCAATCTCAGAATTCCAGAATGTGCATGTCAGCTCTCGGAATTTATTTGTGGTCATTCCGTGCCTTTTGAAATGTGATCTTGGCACGTTCTTAAGATGTATCTTGAAGCGTATGATTCTCTTATTTGTTTCATCAAAATTTTCTCCAACATTTTGACTGGCTAGGGTCAGATTTTGGAAATCAACACCTTTTTCAGCTCTAACTTTTGCCTAGGTGCCCTTTCGGGTTTTCAACCTAGCGAGTTTTTTCTTTTCTTTTCTTTTTTTTGAAAGTGGAGATGAAACTCATTGAAATGTTTGGCTACCATCAAGGACCAAGTCTGCACAGGTTCGCATGGCTATCAATTGGGTTGGGCCCAAGGCTTTGAAATGGTAGAAATGGTGGAAAGGGTGTTGGGCAAGCCCCAAGTCAGTTCCAAGCATGTCTTTTCAAGATTGAGGCAAGAGAATCTTTAAATTCTTAAAGTAAGACTATTCAATTCCAGCTCTTCATCAGTGTCAGCGTGAAATCGATTTTAACCTTTCAGGATTCTTTTTGTTTTGTCGTAGAAAAATTATTACCAGAGTAATATCCATGGTAATTTGAAAAGTGACACTTCAGTCTAGTGATTCATGCATCTATGACTAGGCACATCAGATTAGGCAAAATGAGACTTCATTCCATCAGTAGAGAAGAATTACAGACTCAGTAACAACTCGGTGACAGACAGACTCGATCACAAGACTAAACTTGAAATAGACAAACACACAACAGACTCGACTGGACTCGAACCGGTCTCAAATGGAATGTCACAGTGACTCACTTATTCTTTTTATTCTTTTTTTTTTTTTTTCTAAAGAGCATCTTCATTTGGTTTTCTAGCAAGAGTTCCAAACACCATCACTTCACCGGCACAGGTTCAACATTCATGGGCCTCAGCGAAGGGGATCAGTCGAGTAGGTAAGCCAGGGGCTTAGGTGACACGGGGTTGAATGGGTGGTGGCTCAATGATATTTTGGTCGATGAGGTCCTGGATATCATGGCGGAGACGTATGCATTGGTCGGTGTCATGGCCTGGGCCTTGGTGGTAGGCGCATCGTCTGGACAGGTCACAGTTAGGTGGTGGGAGATCGGCACGAGGCTGAAGGAGTTGGAGGTGTCCCTTTTTTAGCAGACGGCCTAAGGCTATGGAGGGGGAGATATCTAGTTTGGCAAAGGTACGGGGTTGCTTTTTCTGGTAAGGGCAACTAGTGGTTTGGTTGGAGAATTGGTATGGCCGATGAGGGTATGCCATGGGTTGGCTGCGCAGGGCGTCGACATCCGGGGAGTGTCGGGAGTATTTAGGCCTCTTGGACTGGTGTTGGGGTTCATCATTCTTGAACTTTTCTTCTATGATGGCATCCTCAATTCTGGTCCCCATTTCAAGCAGTTCTTTGCTAATGCTCCGTGCCATCTTCTCAAATCGACTCACCCTTAAACTCAACTGCTCAATAGTGGTTTGAAGCTTGTTCACTTTCTCTTCCAGAGCTTTGTAGGCCATTGGTGGATCGATGATGGTCTGTGCTAGCCCGTGATCACGATAATGAATTTGGGGAGGTACAACAGTGTTTTTACCCGGGGCTACAATTTTTCTGCAAATAGAAGTAAAAGTCCAAATTAGCGGAGGCGTGAAACACTTCTTATGGACTCCTATCAGGGAGAGATGATCAGAGATTTTGAAGAATTCATCGATGTGAACCGATGACGCTTACAGTAAGTATACGACTTCTGTACAACGATTGAGATGGGTGGGGATGATGATACGTATGTATTTGATGTGTAGAGACTGACATGTGTGAGACTGATAAGATGTGTGTGCATGTAGACTGACACAAATTGTGTATGTATATGAGACAAGCATGCGAATGCAAGCCCTAATCTATATGATGCTCCTATTTCTAACAGATAGCAGCTAAACAAATAAGGTCCTAGCCATACAGAGTGTGCTAACCTTACTTTCCAGTGTGATCACCAAGGGACAATAGGGATTTCCGGGATGCAGAGTTTCTGGGAGAAATAGGGATTTGGAAGATTCGGAGAAATTTCTAGAAGTCATTTGAGTTTCTAGGAGAAATAAGGATTTCTGGTTGATTTGGACTGAGCTTCTAGGAGAAACTGGTATTTTGGGCATTTCTGAGAAATATGGATAGAGTTTCTAGGAGACACGAGTATATCCGGGCATTTCTAGGTGATTTGGGCAGAGCTGCTGGAATTTTTGGAGAATCTGGGAGGTTTGGGCAGAGCTCCTGAGAAAACAGGTACTTTGGGTATTTCTAGGAAATTTGGATAGAGTTTCTGAGAGAAACTGGTATATCTGGGAAAAACGGGTATATCTGGGAAATCAGGGAGATTTAGACAAGGTTTCTGGGAAAAACGGGTTAGCATGGTTATATCTGGGATATCTGGACAGAGTTTCTGGGGGAAACAGGTTATGATGATGATCATATTGTCTAGCTAGTTTTCATACTCCTATGTCCTAGGACCAACAAACAAGGTTTGCGGTGTATATCTTTGTGGACACGGAGCAGACATCCTTGTCATGGTGCCTAGGCAAGTCAACTCAATGTGATCACATGTGAGTGATTGCCTTGGGAATCATAAGAAAGAGGTTCTGTTCTATGCCACATAAGCGTCTACACCGCGCAGGTAATCCCGCTAGGGCATACAACAGTTATATCACATTGTCCTATCTGAAAAGATAAATGAACAGTCCTATGAAAGGTGCTACAGGAATCTATATGCAAAGGCTGGGTTTAGTCAAAGAGGGTCCGTTGACGAGAGTTCCAATATACCGTCGGAGAGACAGTACGGAGGTTTTTACTCTTTTTGATATACCTTGGAAGGTACAGTATCAACGGTGACTTGTGCCCTGGCACAGCAAGACCTGAACAATGTCAGCGCCGCGTTTCAGACACAGTCGGAGGGAAAATGCAGAAGTGTAATGCGGTGAACCAGACACAGTAAAAAGATGATTTTAAGGATGCTTCTTATGAGTCAAACCTCTGTATTATTTTGTTTTAAAAATAAAAGTCCCCAGCAGAGTCGCCAGATTGTGGACACCGGAAGTGGACCACTTCTCTTGTTTGAGATTGTTTTGAAAAGGAATTTGACTTGGATCAAAGAAAAGAAAATGGTCTGTTGAAAACAGATACAGAGTCGCCACTTGATCTTTAAGGAACCAAGAAACCTAATTTTGACTCACCCAAGCGGATAAGGGCACCGGCCCTTCATCACCAAAGAACTTGGTTCGGGGTTTTGGTACGAGAGAGGAAGGAGCCTTTGTCGCGACTAAAACACCCTCAACTCGCCCCGTCTTTCGACGGGCCTCAATTAGCATCCAAATAATCATCTTATACTATGTATGGTTCGACAAATAATACTATGATAGTATATTACATCACATAAGGAGATTTGAAATGGAAGATCTAAAGATAAGATATCATTCATAAGATCTAAGCCAAATATCACACAATGCAAAGTGAAAGATCACACAAATAAACCTAGGAAAAATTGTCTAATCATGTATCAGATAATAAAGTTTTCCTAATCTAAAGGGGACATGAATTGTTCTTGAAACAAATAAATAAAGAAATCAAAATATGCTTAACAAGCTAGTATGATGCATGTTATTCTTTGAGAAAAGAAGATCTCTCAATCCCCGGGACGGATGAGAAAGGATGATTAGATCAAAGGGGAAGCATGAACGTATGATCGTGATCATTCTTTATAATCTTCTTAGATTAAGAGTTACAAAAACCCCAAATCTTGCATGAATGCAATGTATGTATGTAAAATGTGCAAAGGTTGTAGTGTGTTTTGTGTACATGGATTTCTAGAATGACTTAGAAGTCTAAAATGTGTATGAATGAATGAATGAAATTAACATGGGATGTGTACAAATGTAGTATGGACTACTTCCTAAGATATGAACTAATTTGGAATGCATATGAGCATCAAATCAAAGAATGAAAGTTGAAATGTACTTGCTGTGAATAGTGGACAGAACAGTAGCATGATCTTTTGGAATTTGAAAAGAGGGGTTAGGAATGTTTTCAATGCATGATTTTTTATGGAGATGTTCCTTATTGTGTCTAGAACACAACCCAAAAGGCCAATCTTGAATAGATATCACAGATTGAGAGAAATTATATAAACAATAGAGGTCACTCAGAAACAGAGTTCGTACTGTCGACTGAAATGTTAGAAAATCTTAGAAAATGAAAAAGAATGATCCAGAGGCCCATTTTATACAGAAAGTTCCCTAAGACATTGAATTTTAAGGGAAAAATAAGTTAGGACCACCCCTTTTGGAAAAGTTTTCTGGAAAAGAGGTCGTAAGTTGACCTAGCTGCTGTGACAGCAAAAACAGAATGTTTGGAAGGAATGTTTGGGTCCAAATGGACCATTTTCAAGTACTTCCAAGTCAAGCCAAAAATCATGGGTGTTCTATAGTGAGTTAGAAAGACTTTCCAAGTGGTCTTGCATTCATACATTGAGTATTGAACTCAAAATAATTCCTTGAAGTTAAATGACTCACTGTTTTGAGGGTTTTGAGAAAAACAAGGTTTATTTCTTGAAATCAAAATGAGGGGTTTAAGAGGGGGGTTTTGAAATGAGGGTTTTGAAAGTATACTTCCAGATCTTGGATGAATATTCTAACCACTTGGAATATCAATTCCTAACTTATTTCAAGAACTTCCCAAGTATTTGCAAACCATGGTTTTATTTGGAAATCAAACTCAAGAATCTATGGGAGTATGATACATGAGAGGATAGATGATACATGATATGATATAGCATGCTAAAAGTGGTAAAGAACATGTGCATGGGATATGGGTTCATCTAGATACAAGAGAGTGTTACATCAAAGTGTGAAAGCCAAAAAGTGAAATGCTGTGAATAGTGGACAGACTGTATGCATTACTTTGTAACATTATAATGGGAGGTCAAACGTGCCTAGAAAAATGTGAGAAAAATCAGAGATCATCCTTATTGTGTCTAGAAAATAACCCAAAAAGCCAAACATCAATAGCTATCACAGATTAAAAGAAATAAATCAGAATGTACACATGACTCAGAAACAAAAGCTGCACTGTTGACTGATTTTGTATGACTTTTCATAAATCAAAGAAAAGGTTTATGATGACCCATTATATACCAAAAGTTTCCTAAGACACCCAAGTTTTATAAAAAAAATAGAAAAGATATATGTACAGTGACGAAAATATCCAGAATAAGTGCAAGAAGTTGGGTGAACATTCTGTGAGAACAGAGGCAGATTATGAATATGAACTTCTCACATCCAAAACAAATACTTTCACATTTCTATAATTGATGGGAAAAATTGGGGACAAACTATGATGTCTTAGGAAGATTTTCCAAGTGGTTTCATCATCATAACTCAAGTATTTAATTCAAAACAAATCTTTGAATCTGAACAGCTCACTGTTTTGGATCATTCTTGAAGAAAATGGATTTGGGTTTGAAATAGAGTTTGAGTTCTTGATTGGGGGTTTTGAAATAGATGTTCAAAGCATGAACTTAAACTCTTGAGATGACCATTTGACCACTTAGAACCTCATCCAACCTTGAATCATCAAAGAACTCCCAATATTATTGGAGAGATTCATTTTTATTTTGGACATAACTTCAATACATTTCAAGAACATCTTGGAAGTATTGAGGTTATGATCATCATCTATCAAACATGTTTTTGAGGTCAAGAGCTACTATCCATAAGGATTCACTCACCCCAAACTTCATGTCATCACTTAGATGATGATGAACTAGTAAGTAAATAAAGAAAATAAAAAGAAATGAGATTAAGAAGAGATGAACATAATATGAACAAGCAAGTAAATAACAATCAATAGATGATAATCAATATGATTTTGGACTTGTAGCTTGGTGTTTCACTCATAGATTTTGACATTTGGACATGGAAGTAGCTTCCTAACTCAAGAATGCTCAAGAATGGTGGTTGGGTATATTGATGATGAAGTATATAGAAAAATGGTGGAGGAAAACAAGATTAGAACTCACTTTGATTGAAAAAAATGGAAGAAGAAGACTACTTCTTCTCTTTCTCTCTCTATATTTCCCTAGAGTTTCTTCCTAAGCTTTCTCTAAGCTTCCATGTCTCCCCTAAATGGAAGTAAATGGCTTCTTTTATAGGCAAAGGAGGGGTGGTAAATGGAGTTTTAAAAATTTTAAAATGGTCTCCCATTGGTCCAAAATAAGCTGGAAATCAAAACTACGTCGTTTTGGTTTTTAATTAATCAAAATGGGACCCCAAAAGAAATTACAAAAACTCACTGTTCTGGAGGGGAGTGCCGCGGCGGCACTGGGCCAGTGCCGCGGCGGCAGTGGACCAGTGCCGCGGCGGCACTGCTCCTCCCTTCTTCCAGATAATGCTATTTAGGCCCCCTGAGGTTCCGGTATTCGCGAAAAGGCCCTAATTCGTCCGAAATTCACAGAAAATGTATATGAACTCCAAACTGAGGTTGTGATATACCGTTGGAAAGGTATTAGAGTCTACTTTACATAAAAAATAGTTCGGGGATAAGTCACTTTGAAAAGTTTTGCGGTATTTGCGATAAAAGCCAATTTGATCGCCTTTTTCGCCTTTGGAAATTTATAATAAATTCGTTTTAAATCCAGAAATTATGTGCGATATACTGTTGGAAAGCTATTGACCTCTAGTATCCATGAAAATTTTTTGAAAATTGTTTTGGTGCCCCGATTCCAAAGTCAAATTCTGGTCAAACTGGTCAAACCTGGGATTCCCGGGAAGTTCTAGAAACCTCCGGGAGTTCCCGGGAGCTGATGTTTTCGCTCGATTTTGTTTTGGAACTTGTTTTAACACTTTTCTCATGATTTAAAATGATTCTGGTGAATTCGGACGATTTCGGTCAAACTTGGTCAAACTTGGTCAAACCTAGTCAAACCTTGGTCAAACCGGTCAAAGGGGACTTTCCGGGAACTTCCGGGACTTCCGGGGGTCTCTGGGAGCTGACGATTTCATCTGATTTCTCTTAGAAACTCATTTTATCGCTTTCCTTACGACGTAGCATGTTTTCAAAATGTTGGGACCAAATCTGGGAGTTTTTGGGCTTTTAGGGGTCATTTTGGTCATTCTGAGCATTCTGAGAGATAGAGCTGACTTCCAGGAGTCCTTTTGAGTCTTTTACGATCATTGTGAACCACCAAGCTATGGGTCTCCTAAATCTGATAGCCGACAAAATGGGGTGTCTACACCGATTTTTGGACGACCAAATATTTAATCCAGAGCTTGTGTCCAGACTAATATTCAATTTTCAAAACCCCGAGAGTGACACCCTCACATATGCTAAAAGATACTTAATTGAAAACAGTATTTAATATTCCTTAAATAAGGACATGTGATATTGTGTTTAAAGAAAAACTCTTTATTATTAAACATGTATTCCCAAATATGCATCATTATAAATGTCACGCCCCGGATCCACACATGTGAACCCAAGATACGTGGCACGCCACCAAAGCCTTCAAACATCAAGTTACAAGTGAAAAGGAGGAAAAACACGCTCAAATCAACCTTTGAGTTAGACAAAACAAGCCCAAGGGCAAAATGGTCATTAATAAGGTATAGAAAATTTTATACCAAAAGATAGGTTTTTGAGTTCCGGTTCCAACTCAAAAAACGGCGAGCAAAACCGAGTTTTCTAGAAGAAGTTATGCCCGTTACCGTAAAAGTTGAAGTGCTGCCAAAATGTGAGCGGATCGATCCGCCCTAAATGCCGGATCGATCCATTTAAGGTTTTCGCAATCAGAATGCCCCTGAAAAAGGCCGGATCGATCCCTTCTTTAATTCGGATCGATTCGGGCTCTGCAGAAGTCATTTTTACTGTCAAAACTCTGCTCAAACATGCCCAAACATTACCATAATCAAACCAAACCTCATGGGGACTTCCAAAAACACTTCAAAATCATTTCTAAACCATTTCTAAACATTTCCAAGGGACTCTAACATGTTCATATACAATAAACAAGATATGAAATGAAATCTCTCCCACATAAACCCCAAATCTCTCCCAAATACTCCCAATGCTACTATGATCAACCAAAACATGTTTTTAAACCAAATTTTCATTCAAACATACCCAAAACTACATTATTAAGGTATGGAAGATGCCAATAACCTTCTAAGTTTCAATTACCAAATTTACACAAGTCTTGGACCGATTAAACCAAAACTAACATATCTCTCCAAGTTTTAACATAAACTCAAACGACAAGTTTTGCACAAAAACTATAAGTTTAGCTCAAAAACAACTATATACATGAAACTACAACATTTACAAGCTTCCTCGACTCCACGAACCCCAAGTTCATCTTCCCGGATTCTCGCCGTCGTGCTCACCTACAATGGTTATTCAATAACCACTACAATATAAGCTATATGCTTAATGAGAGATATCAATCAAGCACACGGATGACATATCATGTTTATATTCAACTCAACAAGTAAATTGATCTCCGGATAAGCAAGTATTTCCTCCGCCACTACCCGCAAGTCCGCGACTCCCCCAATAGTCCATGGCACAAGCCAATGACCCACGCCACCCACGTGCGGTCTAATGCCGTTGTCGGCAACAAGTGGTCGTCACCACGGAACAATCTCATGGCGGGTTCATACGAGCTTTCCTTTGATCCAAATAGGCAACTAAACATGCTCACATAAACATATCACCATGCTTTTCACAAAATCATAGCTAAGCATATGTAATTAAGCTAAATAGGCTTGTTATCAACATTCAAAGAACATAACCATGATTCTCATCCAAAAACAAGATTGAAACCACTCACCTCAAGGATTTCGCTCCTAATAGCAGAATTAAGACCCTAACAAATTCCGGTGCAATTCCTATATACAAATTACAAGTTATGAGCTAAACTCCCGAATTGGGGCGCAGAAAAACTATCTCATAATTTAATAAGACTAGTACCACTGCGTTAGACTCACCTACAGGAGTCCGAATATGTAGCCTGTTTTGAAAACCAACGTCGCTAAGCGCGTAAATCAGCGTCGTGAATGTCGACGGAACTTCCGTCGACATTTTCGTTCCATCTTTTCTCTGTAAATCATTTTGATTGTATTGAAGAAGATGACCAAGGCTTTGATGAGTCACAAGCCATGTGTCATTCACATGTAATTTCCAAGTTCGTGATTCTATTATAGCCTCCCCAAAGTTTTACTAGTTTTGCGATTATACCCCTGCTAGTGATAAAACTTATCAAAACTATTCCAAACTTAAATGAGTGTTTGTCTATGTCACGTATGGGTCTCATAAGTGATCCCACATAATTATATGAAGTTGCTAATTAGCCTACTAATTATATAACATGTTCATTTCGTTCTCTCAAAGGTATTCCAAATGACCACATAATTGGTCTCTAGCAATAAACAATATATTCTAAACAACATATAAATGTTTCACATATGGCTTAATAAACATTTAAGCATATATGTGTAATTCCACAACTTTATCCCATCACAATGGAACTTTCTCAACTCATGTCCTAATTTGGAACTGCCACATTGGCCAATATTGGGTTCCCAACTGGACACCCATAATCAACTAGTGAGCTAAAACTCACTTAACATGTGTTAATAAACACCAATTAATTATGCTAATGCATGCTAAATCGTAATTAACGAGCAATCGCGGGAGCGGGTGTTACAATAAAAGAATAAGGTTTCATTATAAATATTATATCACTTCAATTTACAAGAAAAATACCATATTCATTAAATAAAACCTCTTTACATAGTTCAACGGAGAGAAAATAAAATCTATACATCTTTTGGTCAGAGCAACTACAACGTTCAATACCCAATATACAATCTTTAGTACAATTATACATAAGTTGCCCACACTACTAGAAATAAAATTATGTACAACAAAATAAGTACAACTCTAATAATAAAGAACACAACGACAATCTCTTCCTCTATTTTATTCTTTTTCTTCTTCTCTCTCTCTCCTTTTTCTCTCTCTATCTTCTAGGTAAATTGCTCTCTTTCTTTATCTTCTTCTTCTTTCTTTCTTTTTTTATAACTCTAGGACACCTAAATAATATGTATACATATATATGACACATATTATAAAACACAAACACACAAATGCTAGAAATCCCATTTTTCTTCTTGTGGGCTCACAAAAAAGACTCATATGAGCCCATAATGCAATCCAAACCACTAAAATGGCTAGCCCCGGGTACTTAATTTTAATACCAGATACACTATTTGACACATTCGCGAAAAAAAAAATAAAGCAACTCTTCAATTCCTTTAACAAATATAAAAATGAAATATAACACTCAAACTAAATGGACTCACTAACTATTTAATTTATAGGTCCTCCAAACTTAAAATTTTTTAAACACGTATCTTACCTAGGCACACCCATATAATATCACTAACTAAAAATAATTATTTACACACTTAGTAATTTTAGGGTTGTTACATTCTAACCTCCTTAAAGAAATTTTATCTCGAAATTTGAAACAAATACCGGTAACACATGCAGAAAACAAGACTAAACTTAAATACACAAATTCACACATAGCACTGATCAACATTTAACTCTCGACCCTACAAGACGTGGTACTTCGAGCGAATAATCCAAACAAGGAAACCCTCATATATATACCTTTATCCTCGTAGAGTCAATTGATAAATGCTAACAGATAACCCACGATATTCAATAATTCTATTCACAATGATAGAACCATATGGATGTACAAGTCCACCTCTTACCGTGTCCCGCACTACACCTCCAATTACTTACTGCTTCACCCAAGTCTAAGAAAATACTGGCACTGAAAATAAAGACATTTTCGTCCGATGGTAAGCCTTGTATATAATCAATACTCGTCTGAGATTCATAGTATAATCTTGGTATATATAAGAAGGCCACTGATTTGATAGATACTCCAGATAGAATTCCATAATGTTGATAATAATAATGTATTCATAGGAATAAAAAGAGCTGGTTGTAATAGCTGAATACTCAGTGATAATAATTAATATCATAATGAGAAGAAACCCATAATGTCTAAAATAATAAATCCTTCTTATAATATCCGACGATGATAAGAGATAAGTAGAGCTTCGCTAGTCATGTAATAAGTCTTATGAGAATATGAGAAATTTTGATACTCCAATAAAATAATAACCCTCCTGAATAATAAACCGGCATAAGACAGAAAATAATGTCTCGAAGAAAAATGGTCTGATATTACGCAAGAACTCCACTGCTTGATCAAACTCCAACTCCCCTCAACTACTCCACCATTTTCAACAATAAATGTATGCACTAATATGCAAGAATTTATAGTAACACATATGATTATCATGTAATATCATGCAATTATACTCGGTCATCATGCAATGACCTGCACTTAGAGCTATACAAATTGACTATTAAATTAAAAGCACATACATGTCACATAAGCAGCACATAAAATACCACTTAAACAATACATAAGTGACACAAATAAAACACATAAGTACCACGTAGCCCCAAACCCAAGAAAATTCGCAGTCCTATAGCTCTGACCAAACCCAATAATCCAAATTTCGAGGATCACCTAGACTCACTAAGCTAACCATAAGCTCTGATACCAAACTGTCACACCTTGGATTTTTTGGCGATTGAATATATTGATCAGGGTATGCACTTGATTGGATATTTGGCTTTCAAAAAATCGGGGTGTGACATAATTAATACATGAATTTTGTCCAGATTCAAAATATCAAACCAAATATTTGAAACATGTAAATTTCCTATAAAACATAGGTTTATAATTTATACCTTAAGCTATACTCCTATAACTTTAAGGAAAGCTTAAGAATACCAATTTTACACTGGATCTCCAATTACAAGCGATTCCTACAAGTATTTTATACGTTTTTTTTTTTTTTCAAATTTCCCAAAATTATACTTTGGAAAAAATTAGCCAAATAAGGCCTAAGAGATATCAAAACGTAGCTCTTACCTCGAGGAGTCCAAATATAAAATTTGGTTGAAAACCAAAGGATGAAAGGTCATCGATTGATGTCGTGAAATCCGTAGCTTCAAAATCCCCAAAATCTCCTAAGCTCTAGCTTTTTTAGTTTTGAAGATATTATGCAAAATATCTTGAACTTGTCTATTTATAGACACGAGACTCAAAAATTACATTTAACACCCCACGAGTTCTCAAAACTTATAATTATTCCCCGAAACGTCTTACACGTCTAAATTATTGCTTTCATGATTGAAAACTATAAATTATAAAAGTTTTCATCTAAGTTCCATTTGGGTCCGTAATTACGTTCCGAAAACTATTTTCGTATAATTTCTATAAAAAAAAACCTACATTTTATGCAACGCATCACTTACGTTCTCGCTTTAACGTTCAAAGTGATCTAAATCAAGATATATATACCTTGTATTTTTGATATATAATAAGACCTGGTATTTTATTTCTATACTTGTATAACTTGTCCTTTTCTTTTGGTAAAATCTGTTACCAATCGATTGCCTTTGCTTCCCAATCAATTACCACTTTTTGGTTACCAATCGATTGACATGTTTCCAATCAATTACCATACTACCGACTAAAATTCATTACGTGGCAACATACCAATCGATTGCCATAAGTTCCAATCGATTGCCTTCAAATATCTATTACCAATCAATTGCCATATGTCCCAATCAATTGGCATAAGCTGAGACAAGTTTTCTTCTTTGCTTAAGCTTTAGACGTGTGGCACCCTTTCCTCTCTATATATATGAGATCATTTATGGCCTTGGGCCAGTTTGGTAGCTTTGAGAGAGAGAGAGAGAGAGAGAGAGAGAGAGAGAGAGAGATATCTTGTGAGATATATATATATCTATATATATATACATCCATATATTTATATATACACACACTGCCTTGGCAGCAAGAAAAAGAGAAGAAGAACAAGAAAAGAGGAACAAGAAGGAGAGAAGAAGAGACAGAAAGACAGAGAAGAGAAAGAGAAGGAAGGAAGAGAGAGAGAGAGAGAGAGAGAGAGAGAGAGAGAGAGAGAGAGAGAGCGAGCTTGGGTTTTTAAGCTCACACAAGCCAAACACACCCTTGGTGAGTTCTAAACTCACTTGGTCCCTATATTTGTCATTTATACAAGTTGATATGGAGTTTAGATGTGTTAAATGCATGATTTCTACGTTTATATATTGTCACACCCGTTCCAGAAATTTATGATTTTGAAAATACATCAATTGAAATTTTGAAATTATTAATGTTATTAATAATTTGAATGAAGGTTGATTGTGAGTCAACGGTAAGGTGTCAGTGAGGACACGACAACATGGCAGTTCATCTTGCATGAGCATGAGTAAATGGCATTTATATGATTTAAATGTTATATGACTATCTGGTATTTGATGAATAGTAATTTTATCTGTGTTGTAGAAATTCTGTAATCTTTGATATTGTTATATCATTTTGAGAACTGTGGTGATAACGTGAGTGTCACGTTAAATAAATAGGTAGGGTGTGTAGAGATTCCACGGAATATAGTTTTCGGACGTTATATTTTTTTTTGGACCCAAACGAAACCTAGTCGAAAACTTTTGAACTTTATAGTTTTCACTCGTAAAGTTATAAAATGGACGTGTACGAAGTTTTGAGAGCTAATTAGAAGTTTGAGGAACCTGTGGGGAGGTAAACGCAATTCCCGAAGAGTTTTTCTATAAATAGGTGGGGGATGAGATTTCATTCTCATCCAAAACTCACAAATATCTAGAGAGAGGAGAGAGAAGGGAGATTTGGTTGCCACGAGCTTGCCGGCGACATACGACGACATTCCGTCCGTAAGATTTTCTCCAGATTTCATATTTGAACTCGTGGAGGTAAGATCTACGCTTTAATCCTACTTAGGCCGTGTTTGGCCAATTTTTGTAGAAATCTTAATTCTAGACTTTTGGGAAAAACAGGTATAAACTTGTAGGAATTTTCTCAAATTTGAAATCCGACGTTTATTTGACCTCCTAGTCGATCCTTCAAAGTTTGAGGGAAATCGCACGAGGTATGAAGTTCTAACTTGTGAAATATAGAGAAATACATGTTTTATATTTCGACGACGAAATTGAGATCCGGGCAAAATCCATGCGTTAATTGTAGGCCCGTTAATTATGCACGCGCTAAATTGTGAAAAGCATGTCTAAATTTACGCGAGCACGTTGAGTTGTCTATGTGGGTCAAAGGGGAGTCTTATACAAATTCATGCCGGAGTAAGCTTCTCGATGTTTGAGAATTTGAGTAGCGACGACTACTGTGCATGGTTGTAGGCTTGGACTTGCCATGGCACGTGTGGGGATGTAATGGTTGTAGGCTTGGACTTGCCATTGACATCGCGGTTTAAGGCTTGGACTTGTCGCTACCGGATGAATGCGTATTTTTCTCCCTAGAGACTATTGATATGATTTATGAGATTAAAGCATGTTTTGTCATATATTGCATATGTTAGACTTGTACGCTTAGCATATAGCTGAGCGGTGGAGATGTACTCCATTGCAGGTAAGAAGAAAGACAAGAAATAGTGTGATGAGTGAGGCCGATGAACGCCGGGGGAATTACCTTTGTATATGTTTTTGTTTTAAATTCTAAAACTTGTGTAAGGATTGGGAATTGTAATAATACGTTGTAATAGATCTTTAGATTAGTTCCGTAGTATGGTAATCCTGTATTTGAACGTTTGTGGTTATGTTTTAAATGTTGTAATTCAGTTATGGTTGTGATTGTTATTGGTATAGAGAAGCATGAGTTGTTAATTTTCACAACAGGGCTGCCCAGCAGGGGAACAGTCGACTAGACCTTTGATCAGTCGACTGGATCCCGTGTGTTTGAGACACTGAAAGTGAATAGTAAGAGAAGCAGTCGACTGGACCCTTTATTAGTCGACTGAACACTGTTGATTTTTGACTACTGCTTCTATAAATGGCAAAACCAGTCGACTGTACCATAACTCAGTCGACTGGACCCCTTTTGAAAACTGATGAATTTTGGTTCTGCATAACACAGTCGACTGGGGTCCCCTGATCAGTCGACTGGGCCTCTGTTGAGAATTTTGGGTTTTAGTTTCTGCTAAGTACAGTCGACTGGACCCTAGGCACAGTCGACTGAACCTCTGTTTTCAAAACTGATTCTTTTGAATGTGTTTCCACTTGGCCAAAACTTTTTATACCTCTTATTTCAATGGATTTGTCAACTCAGAGGGCAATGTTTCCTAAGTTTTAAAATACCCAGGGTTGTTTTAAAGTTCTTTCCGCTGCGTATCGTTAGAGGATGATTGGATGAGCCTTGGTGGCGTGCCACGTGTCCTATTTCCACGCGTAGTGGGATGGGTCGTGACATATATGTTGTTTTATAAATTTGCTGGTGAAGACGAAGTGCCAATCGATTGCCATCATTCCCAATCGATTGCCATCAGTCTGGACCCAATCGATTGGATATAATTCCAATCGATTGACATTCCAATCGATTGCCAATGTTAGTAATCGATTGACATTGTTTTAGACCCAATCGATTTCTAGTTTCCTCAATCGATTGTTATAATTTTTGTTCCAATCGATTGGACCTTATCCTAATCGATTGGTATGGGCAGAACATGGATTCTTTTGCCTAGTTATTATATTAAGGGTTTGATTGTTCATTTCTCGATTCAAACTTCTATTATTCGATTCTGGGTTAACCAGGGATAATGTGACACCAATGATAAGTATAATTAAGAATAATGGATTAACGTAATGACGTTAGATAATATGCGGTTCGTGTATGAGTTCGATGTTTCGTTCATTTCAATTCGAGTAGTCAGGCCACATGGGAATTGTCATGTATCGATAGTAGTACTGAGTTTAAGTAGGTTTGATAAGTTTTGGAAATGGTACGTGGAAAGACGCCTAGTCATAACATGCATTCACATGCAGTGGATGATTTATATCCTTAACGAGCAGTGAGCGGGACCATATAGTCCTAAGGTAATCAGATGATCCATGTTATATCCTTAACGAGCGGTGGATGGTTTATATCCTTAACGAGCGGTGGATGGGGGATCACTGGTATACAGCGAGAAGTCGTGGCAATAGATTTAATATGCTGTTGTTCAAAGCAATGTATCCCTGACATGCGGTGGATGGTTTATATCCTTAAAGAGCGGGGGATGGACCGACGTGGTGTCCATGTATGCGATGGATGGTTTTGTATCCTTAACGTGCAATGGACAGAATGATGGTATATATGTATATGTGAAACGATTGAGTCTGTTCCATTTAGTCAGAGTGTGTTGAGTTTCGGTCTTCGGATAGCAAGACGATAAGAGTTGGTTAACGATGTTGAATAAGGAAGCAAGATATTCAAGATATTATAATCATAGTAAGATTTTATCTTGTGTTTACATGAACTTGTTTACTTCAGATAACTGGTACCTTGTTAGTTTATGCTCACTTAGCTCTCAGTAAGCTGACGGCCTTTATTGCCTGAATTTTCCCCGTCCAGACTTCCCTATATCTTATTCTGCAGATGACGGAGCCTACAACGATGTTTACTATTCGGGAGAAAGATACACCGAGGATGGTCCCACTGATGATGTATATGCTGTGGAGGACTACTACGCTAACGTGTACGATAGCTGAATACCTGGAGATAGTTATTAGCTTATTATTTATGTTTAGGCTATTTTGTTATATTTGGTACTTGGGCATATGTTGCTCCCAAACCTTATATACTTCCGCTGTAGCTTTATTGTTGTAATAACTCTGATGTTTGTAATAGAAGTAATGGCTATTTATATCCAGTTTGTTTTTATTACTACTCTTGTTGTAGACTAGTACTGTGTGGTGTAGATCATTAGTGACATTCACCAGTCATTCCCTATGGACCCAAAAAGGAAATTTATTTTTATCTATTTTTGCTGCTTCGGGGTGTGACAAGATCAAAACTATCAAAAAGTACTCAACACTAGAGGTGTCAAATGGGCCGGACCGGGCTTGGTAGTGGAGGGGGTGTGTCCGCCCCGGACCGGTGGCCTGGGCCTAGCGGGCCAGACATCGGGCTGGGCCGGACGGGTTAGCTGGCTTTCTTCAAATTTTGAAGTGGGCCGTGGTGGACTTCGGGCCGGGCCGGGCTTTTTCACCATTTCGGGCCTGGCCGGGCCGGGCCATGGACGGAAGGATAAGTGTCTACCCCGGCCCGGGGTATGTGAGCCGGGCCTTGTGGCGGGCCAGGTCGGGCTTCTAGCCCGAAAAAAGTGGGCCGGGCCGGGCCAATCTGGCCCGATTGACACCTCTACTCGACACAGGTAAAATCACTATTCATAATTACCAGATAATCCAACTAACATTTAATCAACATAATTGTCATTTAATCATGTCAATTCTTTCATGAATTACCAACTTCTCATGTCCTCGATTGACACTCAACATTGAGCCACAGTCAACCTCATTTCAATTATCAATCAACATTAATAATTTTTCAGAAATCAAATATGCATTTAAATGAATTTATTTTTCCAGGACGGGTGTGACAACAGCCTAATTGAAAAAGTAGACAAACACCTATTGTAAACTTTTAGTAAAAAAAATTCTACTGCAAAAAAATCACTAAATACATTCTATTCCAATTGTTGAAAATTATTTTGTGTACTGCAAATTCAGTAGCTTAAAATTTTAAGTACTTGAAATTCAATACTTAAATTCTAAATTTATCAAACAACACCTTAGTTACTTTTCTTTGAGTTTGATCTGTAATTGATCTATGTGTACAAGTGTGTCTATGTGTAATACACGTGACGCAATAAAATTTCAAAACCGGACAAAAGCACACCTATTGCAACGTACTAGAGCATTTTCCTTATAAAACAACACTTTAGGTCTAGTTTGATAAAACTAAAAATTGGGTAAATTACACAAACCTCCCCTGAGGTTTGCCTTAATTACACGGACCTCTCCCTAGTTGCAGAAATTACACGGACCTCCCTCGAGATTTGTAATTAGGTAACAAAATGCCCCCTCCCCTAACGGTCCGTCAATTTTTTTTACATTAGTCTCCGCTAAAAATTACAATTAGCCCCCCTAATATTATAAATTTGTCATACTAAGCCTCATTTCTCTTATATTTTTGTGCTAATTATAAAATCCCTCCTCCATCATATGTTTTTGGGTTAATTTTTTTAGCATTAATTTATATCATCTACACAAAGTATACACAAAATACATATAAATAGGTCTAAAAAAAAAAATTCCCGAACAAACCTCTGTCAAGCCCCCTGTATTAATTTTCTAGATCCGCTCCTGCCCCTATGCTTCAAAAGTGACAAAACTTGACGAAAATTCTAAAATTAGTTAAAAATATAAACACTTAACCCCTTTTGTGATGTTAATTTTGGGATTAACGCTCTTTGAGTGAAATCATAACAGTTCTATTTTAGTCCACAATCACAGGGGGTTAAGTGTACACTTTTGAAGCATAGGGGCAGGGGCGGATCTAGAAAATTAATACAGGGGGGCTTGACAGAGGTTTGTTCGGGGAAAAAAAATAATTTTTGGACCTATTTATATGTATTTTGTGTATATTTTGGGTAGATAATATAAATTAATGCTAAAAAAATTAACCCAGAAACATAAGAGAGGGGAGGGATTTTATAATTAGCACAAAAATATAAGAGAAAGTGGGCTTAGTATGACAATTTTATAATATTAGGGGGGCTAGTTGTAATTTTCAGGAGAGGCTAATGTAAAAAAACTAACGAACCGTTAGGGGAGGGGGCATTTTGTTACCTAATTACAAACCTCGAGGGAGGTTCGTGTAATTTCTGCAACTAGGGGGAAGGTTCGTGTAATTAAGGCAAACCTCAGGGGAGGTTTGTGTAATTTACCCCTAAAAATTTTATCAAACTATTGAATATTTAGTACTAAATATTCAATAGTACTAACTATTGAATATTTACTATCCTTAAAAAAAAAAAGTACTTAATATTCTAAACTATTGAATTCGCAATTCTAAAAATAACGTTTTAAGTACTTAAAATGAATTGCATTGAGTGATTTTTTCAGTAAAAGATTTTTACTTAAAGTTTTCAATAGGATTCTAATTGTTTTTTTCAATGAAATAGAGCATTATCAAACACAATAGGAAAAAGAGTACTGAAATTTTTATTTTCAGCACTTATTGAATTATCAAACACATCCTAAAAGTTGGAGTGCAAAGTGACCGACCAAACAGTCACCTGATTTATCATCTTCCCTTCAATTCTATCACTACTCTTTTTTTTTTTTGTTATTTTGGGTCGTATTTTCAAAAAAAAATTCTTGAAGGTCGCGTATCAATGGCTCAAATTTTTTTGGCAAACAATTTGTCATTTTCCCTTATCTTCCTTCCTTAGCAAATTAAAACTTATTGGCTTAAAAAAGGAAAAAAAAAAAAAAAAAAAGGCGGAGAAAAGCATAGGGAGACTGGGAGACTTATAATTGTGGAATGGTTTTAAATCCTTCACACAAGTATAAATAGTTATCCAATCAAATATCCAAACAAGTGAGACAACCTAAAAGACCCAGATCCCCAGTTTTTCAAGTATAACTAAGATCCACAGATTCGCTAAGAGACTAATTCTTTAGCCCACAATGTAGCCCAATGGGCAGCAATTTCTCTGAGTTTTTGGTCTATCTGGGTTGACAACATTCCTAACTATGTGTATGTGTTAGAGGAACGGAATCAAGGGGGATTGCGACCTTTTGGTTTGTTTTTGTCCTGTTTGTTTGTTTCCTTCTTTAATGAAATTTCTCTTGGCCAAAAAAAAAAAAAGAAGTACAACTTGTCAAAAACAAATTTCAGCATCACGGGATTCCCAGGAGTTCTTCAATGCACCAGGTGCACAAAGTTAATGACAAGCAATTGTTTCATATAGTATCTTTCATAAACGTTTCCCCGGTAATGATGCTGGAATATTGAGCTTGAAATAATCATTCAGGTTTCCGACATGTAATGATAGCAAATTTAATTAGATCCTTCTTGTAACCTTCAATCATCAACGGCATTGCCAGTGCCCCTTTTACGGTTTTCCATCCTGATCAAGTCGAAAATCAAGATGTAGAGTAGAAATGTAAATATTGTATTTAAAAAATATATATATATAAAAAGTGGCAATAAATAGAAGTGAGAGTGAGTCGTAATGCGTTGCATATTACCACTTCGCATCAATGATATGAATCCCCTCCATGTCAGTGCTGAACTTATCACAGCTGGCCAAAATGGGGCAACATTCTCAGACCAATCTGCTACTTTGATATCCTGTGCCATAGTGTGTCAATCATTTACTTCAACCATTTATTTTATGCATAAAACTGTACATAATTCATAATGCAGTAGCCATAGTCGGTCCAAAAGCAATGTTGATTTGAGACTCTGGACAGTTTTGCAGGGGGCTAAACAAAAACCAGGTGTCGCCTCAAAAGTTGATTTCAATCTAAATATACGCATATCACTCCTAATGTTCAACTCATGCTAAATGAGTTGTTAGTAGATGGAAAATTTAGTACCTCAAGAGAGAGGGACTGAAGTAACTTAACATAATCAGCAGTAGAGCACCATGCTGGAAGATAAAAGGCATCACATATTTTGTCAAGTAGCTCTTTCTCCTCTGGCCGTAAAGATTCTTCAGAAGGGGAGAGATTCCTGTGGCACCATGTCACTATTATTATTGTGGCTCCCGGTGCTGCTACTCGAGCCAACTCACCAACGAACTACCAGTTTAAGAATGTGCGAAGACAGCAAGAAAAAACCAAGTCAATTCACGGGGAATCACAAAGCATGGATGCCAATATCTCTATTGGTCCAACGACTTGAACCTGAAGTCTTGGACCAGAATTAACTAACTGAACAGAGGTGATGGTTGAGGACAGAACCTTTGATTTGTCTGGCATGTGTTCCCCACTCTCCATAGACCAAACCAGATCAAATTGTGCATCAGGAAATGGTTGATTTAAGGCATCAGCAACTCGAAATGAAACCTGCTAATTTTTCCCCAGTGTCAGATGACATAATCCAAAACTACTATTTATTGGTTAAGAGTTAAAGAGAGAACAATAATAACTTTAGATAACACTGTGATTGATAATTCACGAGGAGCCGGACCATTTTCTAATTGGGTTCCATAGGATAAATCTAGAGAAAACAACTAAGGATAGAATTTAAGAGTCTCTTTGATCAGCCATAAGGGGGTACTATCAGATACACGGGAAACTCAAACTCATCAACTTCCCCCAACACTTTGTCTGATCATTTGTTTCATTTTTGAGGAAGTAGTGAAAGAGTAAAAAAATAAAATAAAATAAAATAAAATAAAATCAATCTATATTCTATACCTGAACAAGGACTGACTTAGTTTTTCAAAATTATTCATGAATAAGACTTTTAACAGTATATGTAAATGTTGCAGCCATCATGGCCTCAAAAAAGGTAAAATCGGTTACAGAAACAAATAACTTCAAATGTGAGAACCATAAAGCTCACACATACCATGTCGCCTAATCCTTGAGCATCAGTAAGAGCTTGAGCCCTTTGGGCTTGGACAGGGCTTAGGGTGATGCCTTGGCATTTGGCCCCAAATTTCCTAGCCAGGTATCTAGAGCTGCCTCCTATCCCGCACCCAACATCCACTATACTCTTAGGTCTCTTCACTGGATCATCTGCAAGTCAATTTAATAAAACATTAGAACCAATAGATACACAATGCTTACTTTTATTCTAGCACACATGCTCAAAGATACGACAAATCCTAAAAAAAATTGCATGTCAACAACGCATGAAAAGTGTCCACGAAGTGTCATGTCCGTGTGTCGGATACGATACAACATGCGACACATTACCTTCTTAGAAGTGTCCATGCTTCCTAGATAGACAGGCATGCATGCGTGTTTGCACGCACACAAGAGTGCATAGATAACAGTTATGACTACACACACACTCAGAGGGAGAGAGAGGCATTGACATCTTCAAATTAGACTCGAGCATCAAATAATCATCAAAGTCGAGTTAGAGTCCACTTGTCAGATTGGAGCCATCTTTGTGAAAACCACTTTCAAGCAAAGTCACCGAAATGTTGATAATGTAGTGCTAGGGGTAGTTTGAAGTTCGTAATGGTGAGTGGTTAGTCCCATTAGGCAGCTAGGATCCTCAAGATAATGCAGGACAAAAAACTGAGACATTCGTTGAGCCAAACTAGCACCCAAGACTGTCTCCGAGCCCGTGTTCATCTCATATGAAGTGAATCATTATGCATAAGTAGAGGAGGTAAACCAATCACAACAAGTGGAGGTAGAGTATGACCCAATCCTAAGGAGGGGTAAACACAGATGCCATATGGCGACAGGTTGCTCAGATGATCTTGAGTATCAACAGTATGATAAGAGAAATTAACTTTATTCAACTTGAATATTCTGACCACATCTCTCTCTCTCTCTCTCTCTCTCTCTCTCTCTCTCTCTCTCTGTGAAGTTTAAGGATCTTCCCTCTCGAGCAACTCAGTTAAAATTATCCTGTGATTAATCCCAATGAATATTCAATTGAGCATTCAGTTATATACTCAATAGTCTGAATGCTTCACCAAAAAGAATAACTTAACCATGCAAGCATGACTTCATCACTTATCCCCATATAAGTGCAAAGTTCTTCAGACCCATGAACTTCAAACAATCTTGGTTATCCTAAGTTCACAACCCTTTCCCTATTGATTGGATTACATAAAGCGATATAAAAATCAATTATCTTAAAGGCGACAATAACGATCATAAAAGCAGAAATAGATATGGGAATCATTGTCGCTTATCAAAAGTACAAAAAGGTTATATGAGGTACTGTCCGTTTTCTTGAACTAGTTTCCATGCTAATCAAAATTTCCTCAGTATATACGTCCCATTTTTGCTAATTGCATCAGCTTCTCTCCTTAATGATGCCAAACATAATTAAATAGTAGAATACACCTAAGCAGCATGCTTTGCTAATGACAGTATCTTATATTACTCAATATACTAATCCATTACATTCACGTCACTGAAGCAATGAATTTATAGAACAAACGAGATAAAGTTATAGAGGAAAAAAAAAATGTAGACCATTCATACGATCGGTTGACAAAGGGTTCATTCTATGAGGGAAAATGCTGAGTTTCAGGGCTTGAATTTCAAGCTCCTTGGCAAGTCCGTGAAAAAGCTGGCGAATAGGCTTGATAAGGGATTCAGGGTAGTTTAATAAACAAGCTAATTCCAAGCGTATATGAACCAGGTGCCTCCCTGCCCCGCAAACCCCCTCCCCCCCAAGCTTTGCAAAATTCATTTTTGTATATTATGTGTTCAGTTGCTTGTATTTGTGCCCCCTCCTAAAATATGTAACTTACCCGTTCTAAACTCAGAAATCCCACTTTGTTCCTTAAATTTTCTTAATTCTAAACCCAAATAAATATCTTATATACTCAATTAGGCTCAAATAGATAAGGATTTTTTTTTTATTTTTATCTTACCTACCAGGATTATGCTGGACACACACACCAACACAACCCATCTCCATGGCCTAACACATAGCCCAACAAGGACCACACACATACTGAAGAATAATAAGGACAAGGACTCTCCACCTCCCCTCCCCTCCCCATTGGGAAAGGAGGCGATACCCCTAGGCCAGAGGGTCCTTGGTAATAGTTAGAGACTTATAAATTTCCCTTTCCTTTCCTTTCCTAACCAGTAAAACATGGAGTAGTAAATAAATAGTTAAAGCATGATTAGTTTTGTCTTTGTATAATTATTACCCCAATGTTTTACCCCCTAGGCCCCAACCCACTGAATATGGAAACCTACGGAACTAAACTATACAATATTCCAAAAGCAAGGAACCCATTATTATAGTATTTCTCTGCCCAAAAAAAAATTAATAAAACAACAACTGAAACTTCAAACATACAAACATAACGACTGATTTCAGCATGATTAGTTTTGTCTTTGTATAATTATTATTACCCCAATGTTTTACCCCCTAGGCCACAACCCAGTGAATACGGAAACCTACGGAACTAAGCTATACAATATTTCAAAAGCAAGGAACCCATTATTATAGTATTTCTCTGCCAAAAAAAAAAAATTAATTTAACAAAAGAAGTGAAACTTCAAACATAGGAACATCACGACTGATTCATGAGGTCAGCTAGTATATACCCCTACTACTAGTGACAATTAAGTGGGTATGAATCGCGGGGGGTGGGATTGGGTTGGGTTGGGTTGGAGAAAGATAAAAGAAGATAAAGAGAGAGAGAGAGAGAGAGAGAGAGAGAGGAAAAAAAAAAAGGAGGGTGGGAAGGAAGGAACCAGAAAGGGAGGAGAATCGGAGGGACTCATCGATCATACGGATCTGGGCAGATCGGTGGTCGGAAACGGAGACGGAAGCATTGGGATGGTAGAAGCCATGGTGCATGTGGTCCCCCCAAATGTCCTCCCAAATACCAGAAGACTCGTTGTAGAACTCCGCAATCCCCTGCTGCAGCTGCAATCTCTCCTCCTCCTCCTCTTCCTCTGTACTATGCACTGCTGCACGTGTCATCGTGGTGGTGTTGTTGCCCATTTTTGGACCCTGATGAGCTCCGACCCTCACAGCCCCCACTCCTCCTCTCTTTATCTGCCGCCGCCTCCTAGACAACCCCAACCCGCATAGGACCCGCACATATGCCAAGTCGCACGTGCTAACAGCTGATGTTGCTGCTGCATTTATGGGATTATAATCTATTACTACTATTCTAACTGCATGAGGTGCCACCACCATGTTTGTCTGTTTCTCTCTCTCTCTCTCTCCTTCAAAGACTTCAACCCCCCACCCCACAATAAACAACTCACTCCTACTTTAACATTCTTTTTCTATGCTCCTACTACTATTATTATGTGGTTCTTATGACGCCCTTGAACCCGAATTATTGAAAACCTCGAGAAGATAGACCTGGCTGTTTTTGCGACTGCTATGCATTCACGTAGCAGACTTGTTTTTTTTATACGGTGTAGTATTATTATTAAAATAAATTTATTATAATCCGTGAGAATTTGCTAGAATTCTTTACCCGAGGCTTCAACAGTGGGGTAATATTTCTCTGATCCATCACTGTTTTAACTTATTTTTTAAACCCATCACTTTTTTAGAAGTCGCGACTTCAACTAGCGATTTCAGACCAAACCAAGTCCAGCCTGAAATCGCGATTTCAAGGAGCGACTTTATCCAAACCAGAAATCGCTACTTGCAGTAGCGATTTCATCAGCAGCTAAATTCTCAGCAGTCTGTCCATTGCAGCAGCTCCCTGCTATATATCCAACATATTTATATTTTCATAATTGAACCACCAAGCATTATTAATCCAACATAATTAATCCAATTACAATGTGTATTTGTAAAAAGCGAGAGAGAGAGAGAGTGGGAGAGAGATAGAGAGATAGGTGCGAGAGAGTGGGAGAGAGATAGAGAGTGCGAGAGAGTGAGAGTGGGAGAGAGATAGAGAGATAGGTGCGAGAGAGTGGGAGAGAGATAGAGAGTGCGAGAGGGAGAGAGATAGAGATATAGGTGCGAGAGAGTGGGAGAGAGATAGAGAGATAGGTGCGTAGGAGAGATAGAGAGAGTGAGGGGGAGAGAGGTAGAGAGAGTGGGAGATAGAGATAGAGAGAGAGTGGGACAGATAGAGAGAGTGTGAGGGGGTGAGAGATAGAGAGAGTGGGTGATAGAGAGAGTGGGAGATAGAGATAGAGAGAGAGTGAGGGGGTGAGAGATAGAGAGAGTGGGTGATAGAGAGAGTGGGAGATAGAGATAGAGAGAGAGTGAGGGGGTGAGAGATAGAGAGAGTGGGTGATAGAGAGAGTGGGAGATAGAGATAGAGAGAGAGTGAGGGGGAGAGAGATAGAGTGAGAGAGTGGGAGAGATAGAGAGAGAGTGAGGGGGAGAGAGATAGTGGGAGAGAGATATAGATGTATAGAATAAAAAAAAAATTATATATATACAAATGTGTAATTATTTGTTTATAATACATCAAAAAACAAAGGTGTAATTATTTGTGGATCCTATGGACTATCCTTGTTTATAATGTGTCCCACACCACGGAACCCTCTTCGTTCTCTTAGGCCTACCCTCTGCCTGTGGTGGATCCTCCACTAGTGGAACCTCCTCACGTGGCTGGATGGCCTGCGATACCCCTCTCCCTCTGCGGCCATAACGACCTCTACCCCTAGCGTAAACTGAACGTATCGGAGGTCGTCGCTGAGACTCGGCCTGTGTCAAACCCTCATCCTGTGTCTCTGCCATGGGGGTACCATGTCCAGTCGTCTCTCTCGCCTCCACATGCATCTCCTCCGCCCCTACCTGCGTCAAACTCTCCACCATCATCACCATCGCCTCGAACTGTGAATCTGTATGTGGTAACGGGATCGACGATGACAACGGTGCATCTGTACATGTGTACTGTGGGATGGAGAAGTCACGGATCGGAGATATACGGAACTGAGAGCCCCCTGGAGTGAAAGGCCTATAAACATCGTCCGTATCATCATATGCATACACAGTAGGACCCTGATCATCTGGTGTATGTGGGTCAGACTCAGAGTGTGTAGATGGGTCTGTCTGCTCCTGAGACTGAGACTGAGGCTGAGTATGATGATGCGTCTGAGGATGAGGATGAGGCTGTGGCTATGGCTGAGGATGCGTCTGAGGCTGAGGCTGAGGATGCGTCTGAGGCTGAGGCTGAGGCTCTGAGACGCGGGGCACAAATACTGTGGAAGATGGAACAGCCCCGTCTAAATGTCGGTTCTCATGAACAACCTGTAATGAATGCTCACTAATAGTCTGAATCTCCTCCGATGCCGCCATCACATCTGGAGGGACGGAATGAGGGCCGCCTGCTGCTAAACTAGCCAACACCGATCGTGCAACCTCATACACACGAGTCACACCATCCTCCTGAAAAATAAATGGAAAGTTTAATTAAGTATTCCACATTTTATGCCAAGTGCAGGATGGAAATTTTATATGTTGTACGATAAGTAAAACATCTCACCAGAACGCCGCGAATCGTACCGACTGGCTGGAAGCCAACAGTCGGTGGATCTCTAACTGGTCCAATCAGTCTACGTGTAATGCGGCTATACCATCTCATATATGGGTCTGAGGCAAGCATCTGAGCTGCATCTGGAATACCTATCATAACATGTTGTAGCCGATGGTCCCAGAGCTCTACATACTCCCTATGACTCCAGTCGGTATTCGCATGACCACGTCGATCAATGCGATGTAATGTCCTCATAGTGTTACATGGCTCTGGGACTACCTGCCTCATCCCGAATTGTCTCCTCACTCTGTCGGGATGATGCCACTCAACCATTTACTTTCGTCATCATTTACTTCAAACGGTATAAACTTGGAAACCTGATATCTAAGAACCGACGGAAACCTACAAGTGAACTTCAAACGAACACTATTCTGATGAACCCCCATTTTCTTGCAGACATTTCTAAGAAGTTCAGTGTATTGAGCGCCTGTTCTCAGGCGAATGAAACTTCGACAGTTACTATCATAGTATAGACCATCCGCTCCGATGCACATGTTCCCCCCCCCCCCCCCCCCCAATACAACATTATAGTCACAACACTAGCCATTTTAATACTTTCACATTTGCAAATTCAAGTGTAAGTAATCAATGGTTCATCGTGTCGTTAAGAATTGTACTTTTCTATTGAGAAAGAATTCCTACTACCCATTGCTCTAATCGGATATTCGTTGAGCACCAAAAAATTTTTATAGTGTAGGGTCATTATGTAAATTATGTAATTTTCACAAAACAGGGGGAGCTAAATTGTAATTTTCACAAAACAAGGGGAGCTAAACGGATCGGATCCGGATCGGATTTGTGATATCCGAATCCGATCCGTTTGCTAACAAAATATTCGGATTCGGGTTCGGATTTTCTTATCGGATATTTTCTGTCGAATTCATATCGGATCGGATCCAAATCCGATCCGTTTACAGGCCTATCTGTGTGTATATACATTGTGTCTCTGTATGTATGTGTATGTGTATCTGTGTGTGTGTATGTGTATCTGTGTGTCTGTGTGTGTATGTGTATGTGTCTCTGTGAGTATGTGTCTGTGTGTGTATGTGTATGTGTATCTGTGTGTATATATATACACACATTATGTGTCTCTGTGAGTATGTGTGTCTGTGAGTGTGTGTATGTGTGTGTCTACAGAGAGAGAGAGAGAGGCTCCTGAGAGAGAGAGGCTCCTGAGAGAGAGAGATCACTGAGAGAGAGATCGAGATCGCAGAGAGAGGGCTGAGAGAGAAAGAGATCGCAGAGATAGAGAGAGAGCAGATCTGGACTGTGAGGGGGAAGAAGAAGATGCGGCGGGTTTAACCCACTTTAAATGAAATCGCTACTTGAAGTAGCGGTTTCTACTTTAAATGAAATCGCTATTCCAAGTAGCGAGTTCTAGCTAAAGTCGCTATTTCAAATAGCGATTTCAGGCTGGACTTAGTTTGGTCTGAAATCGCTAGTTGAAGTCGCAACTTCTAGAAAAGTGATGAGTTTGGAAAATAAGTTAAAACAGTGATGAGTCAGGGAAATATTACCCCACTGTTGAAGCTTCGGGTAAAAAATTCGAATTTGCTCTCATACTCTTTTTTTTTTAATTATTTAAATTCGGACTAAATAAACACACACCATTTTAACATTTTAAGTAGTTACTTATCTATCTATTATTACAAGTTTGAGACACGCTGGTGACGAAAGATCTTTCTTTCCTTCATCATTGATGGTATTTGCATCTGAGTAATGCTTAGGACATATAAAATATTGGTATAAAATTACTTATATAAATTTATGGATTATAGTTTAGTCTCTGTGTCATTTTAGTCCCTCAATTTTCAATTTCATCAATTTAATCCTCAAACTTTATAAATTTATAAATTGTAACAATCTCATCCAACCATCCAAATCTGTTAGAAAATCTAACGGCAACTTCACACGTGAGTCGCACATGCCATCAACTCAAGGGCATATATGGAAATCCACGCTTTTCCCTCCCAATTTACCGTCGCCCTCACTCATTCACTGAAAGAGATAAACCCTAACCCGTTAAAATCGAAAATACAATCAGCCTTTCCTAATCCGAAAATTCAATGGCTTATTCGGGTTAGGGTTTAAGTAGAAGAACCAGATCCGGTGCTCGATTGAGTGGGTTTGCCTGCAGAAAGGAAGAACGATCATGAGTCTTCAGTGAAGAATGAGGAATTGTGTGAGGCAATGGTAGGATGGTAACTATTTATGCAAAAAAAAATTTTAAAACTTAATAATCTATAGTGCTGCGATTGAGGATATGGTGGACCAAAAATGTGTTTTTTAGTTGATCCGAAAAGTATGCATGCATTTTTAACTTGATCGGAAAAGTGAGCACTTAAAAAGCTCAGTGTTTTTCAAATGTTGTTTTAAATGCTCTTTGTGGACCATGTGTTTCTGAAATGTATTGTTTATTTGATGAAATCTTTGATATATTTACTGACTTTGGAGTTTTCAAGAATTTGTTTCTGTCTATCTATCCTTCAAGCTTGGCTTGCTTGCAAAGTCTCTCCGTTTCTGGGTTTCTCTATTTCTCACTCCCTCTCTGTTTCAGTCTTGGGTCTGTGTTGCTATATAGTATATACATACGTATATGTATGTATAAGTGTGGGGGGAAATTGGGAGGGACAAGTGTGGAATTCCATATTTGCCCTTAAGTTGATGGCATGTATGTGATGTTGCCGTTACATTTTCTAACAGATTTGGATGGTTGGATGAGATTGCTACAACTTATAAAGTTTTGAGGACTAAATTGACAAAATTGAAAGTTAACGGACTAAAATATCACATGGACCAAACTATAAGGGTGGAAAATGCATTTAACCCTAAATTTATTGTGTCTATCTCACTTTTGATTTGATGGTGTCTACTAATATTATGAGCTCCGTTGAAAAAAGAGATAGACACAACTCATATAAATTTATTGTGTCTATCTCACTTTTGATGGTGTCTACTAATATTATGAGCTCCGCTAAAAAAAAAGGGGAAAATACACTTTACCCCCTTGTGGTTTCACCCGATTCCACATTACCCCCCTATACTTCATTTTGTAACACTTTACCCCCCTGTACTCTGGACTAGACTGAAATAGTTAGTTTTATCATCCAAGTTAACAGAGTTGGGCCTCTAAAACTGGGCGGGAGAAATTGGCACATTTCAATGATAAAATATGACCATATTACCCTTCCTCTCATTATAACCCCTTTATAACCCATCTCCTTTATCATTATAACCCCTCCTCTATCATAAGTTCATAACCCACTATAGCACATTACCAGAAGAAACAGAGAGGGAGACTGACGAAGTAAAAAAGAGGAAAAATCTAGCACTGGAATAGATGTGAAGAGAAGACTCACTGCTACTTGAGTGTCCATTTTATACAATTGTGCTAATTTGAGTTTTATGCAAACATAAACTGATAGGCATATTGCTGACAAACTGATTCAAAATAGAAACCATAACAAAACTATTTAGCTGCACAAAAAACAACCCAAAGTGTTTGAAAATAACAATGTTCCCTCACAAAACATAGCCATTTAGCTTCACCAAAAACAATCCTAAGTGATTAATGCCTAATAGCCCAAAGTGCTTCAAAATAACAACCATGTTCCTTCACAAAACATACCTATCTAGCTTCAAAATAACAACCATGTTCACTATCCTTCTTTTATCCAACACCACCACAAAACAGCAGCTTCACTTTCCAGCAAAGCATACCTATTCCATCCTCTTTCTTTTTCCCAAAGCAGCCTCAAGAAGTGATGTTCCTCGCACTACTCCAGGCATTGGAAACACAACCCTCTCACCTCTTGGACCTTTGCCCCCTTTTCCACCAATGCATCTCAGTTTAGGTCGCTACAATGTAAATCATTAATCAGTGTTAAGATTTTAGAAAATATAACAAATAGGTATGTTTGTGTTTATACATTTGAGGGTGTAGTAGTAGATGGTTGCCCTTGAATTCCGTTATCCTTTACTGCAAAAGTTTGATGCTCTTGTCTTGAAACCTGCATGCGTACAATCACAAGATTATCCCTTATATAATTATGAAACCTGCAAATTAAAGAATAGGATTATCCTAAATAAGATTACCCTTGTAATGGATGAGTGGTTGCTTCTCTGTGAGGTTTGGGTAGTGGGAGTTTTACATGTCCTGGAGTTGTGCCCTTGTCCTCCACATCTCTTACATGTGATATAATTGTTCTTTCTTGAAACTTTGTAAGGGTTTCTAGGCTCATCGACTCCTCTCCTTCTCAATTTTTTAGGCCTCCCAGGTTGCTTTCTTGAAAATGGAGGCAGAATAGGATCCAACCCAGTGTCACACCAATCATGTTGCCCTGGAACAGGTTCAATCATGTAAGAGTAACATGCTTGATATGTTACTTTATTGTAACAAGGGTGCACAAAGAACTCTGGAGTCGTCTTATCGGCGTAAATTGCACTCACAGCATGCTTACAAGGAATACCACTAAGATCCCACATCCTACAACCACAGGTTTGTTCGTCTAGATTCACTACATGCGTTGTATCATAGTAATCCACTTCAAATTTTCGATCACCTGCCCAAGTTGGGAAACAATTCCTAGCTTCAACCTTAATCTTCTCAAGTTTGTCTTGTATTGCCGGACATATAGGTCCCTCGTACTTCTGAATACCAGCTCTTTTAATTTGAAACCTTGTCATCAATTTCCTTCGGATCCACTCTATCATTGTTATCACAGGCTTGTCTCTTGCCTCCAATATGTAGCCATTAAATGACTCATTTAAATTGTTCACCAGGATGTCACATTTGCTCCTTGTACTGAAATGAGATCTACTCCAAAATGCAGGGTTAATACTATTCAACCAATTATAAGCACTTTGATTTTCTGGATCCATAGCTTGAATGCTCTTCATATGGTACTCAAATTCCCGTACAGTCCCAGATGATGCTGCTTTCCACATAGCATCTTTCATTTCTTTCCCCTTAAATTTGGCCTTAAAGTTGGAATACATATGTCTGAGGCAGTATCTATGTTCAGCTGTAGGAATAAGTTGTTCAAATGTTTCAACCAATCCCTTTTGTCTATCTGAGATGAAGGTCCACCCATATTCCTCTACACTCCCTATATCAGTCAATAACTCAGTTAAAAACCAAGACCATGAATTTCTTGTCTCAGCCTCTACCACTGCAATAGCAATAGGAAACATATTGTTGTTGCCATCCCTTCCAACTGCAGCTAGTAGTTGACCACTGCACACTCCCTTCAAATGACACCCATCAAGTCCTATTATTGGTCTGCACCCATTTATAAAACCATCTTTCTGTGCACTTAACCTAACATACATCCTCTCAAATCTGGGTTGTAACTCAAGTGAAGGTCTCTCCACCATAATTTTCATGCAACTTCCTGGATTGAACTTTCTTACAGTCTCACAGTAATCCCATAGCTTGGCATATTGTTTGTTATAATCACCTTCAATAATTACCTTTGCCTTTGTTTTGGCCCTATACACTTTGCTTCTACTGACATTAACCATGATATCCCTTTTCACTGTCCTTTGCATAGCCTCAATTTTCCAATTTGGATCATCCCTAAATTGCTCCAAGTATTTTTTTGACAAATACCTACCAGTAACCAAATGATTATCATATGATCTCCCACACTTGTGAATTGGGTTGAGTGACTTGATTTGAAAAGTTTTCTCTTGTTGCATAGGAGAAGCATGGATCCTCCACCCACAATCATGCTTACATACTGCCGTGATTCTTGCATTTTCATTTCTAATATACTTTATATCGTACCCATTCTGCACATTCCACTCCTTGAGTGCCTCTCTAAAGACTTGAGGAGTGTTGAATTTCATACCAACCTTTAACTCTGGTTTTACCATGTCCACATCTTCATTGAATTCAACATTACTGTCAGAATCATCTCCTTCTGATGAGCCCTTCAAACTATGGAGCTCAGCTTCATTTTCAGGTTCAGACCACCAACCATCCACATCTACCTCTATTTGCCCCTTATCACCATTATTAAATGCATATGCATTTTCACCTTGATCATAAGCTTGATCTTCATTCTCAAGTTCAGCAAAGATATCATCATCATTAATTCCTTCGAGATCTTCATCTAACCATGACGGATCATAACTGTCATCTGACTCATCACCATCTTCATGACCTTTTCCCCCACCAACCTCAACCTCATTTGGACCATCAATGAACTCACCATTTGGTCCATTGTCCACATATAATACCACCACTGGAAGACCTTGGTAAGTATTAACCATTGCTAACACATCATTATCTGATAGTATTGCTTGCAACCCATTGTTCATGCTTGTCCCAGGTAGTCTATAGTACATGGTACTTGTAGTTGGACATCCTAATTTGACAAACATGTCTTTTAGTTCAAAGTATGATACTAAATCTGGGTCACAATCAATGTAACTCACTTTGCCTCCTTTGTACAGTGTATTTGGATGCCTTACAATCTGGCCACCATAGTGCATTTGGATTGAAAATGGGTCTGCCATCCTGAAAATCACAAATACAATGTCAACTTTCCATAATAAAAAAGTGTATTTGCATAAGGAAAATGCAATTGGTTATCAAATCAATACTATAAACAACAAAAAATAGTGGTCCCCTCCACATTGAAATATAGGGTTGTTTAATTATAGGAATCTGGAAAGAACAAACACTAGTGGTCCCCTCCCCTCCATTCTTTATCACAAGAATACTATAAAATCATTTGAACCATCACATGAATTCTTTGAATCTGGAAAGAACAAACACTAGTGGTCCCCTCCCCTCCATTCTTTATCACAAGAATACTATAAAATCATTTGAACCATCACATGAATTCTTTGCCTCGGCTGAATACATATACATGCAAAGGGTAAACCCTAAATCATTCACTGTCAAATCGTAAAGACTGGAGGAGTAATAAATTGCAAATACTCACTCAATAATACTCACTCTCAAACCCTAACTCAGTCCAAAAGTAAATTATTTTTATCAGTATAGCTTACCTTCAAATGGCAACCCTTGCTTCGTCGCACCAATGGCAGCCCGCTGCAAATCGTCTTTGGAACCAGACTTTTTTTGTTCTGATATGAAGAGAAGGGTCGTGAAGAGTTAAACAGTTAGTGGGGGGTATAATGGGATTTTCACCAGCGATTTTTTGGGTATAATGGACTTTTTACCTGCTCCGTTAATAAAACTAACTATTTCAGTCTAGTCCAGAGTACAGGGGGGTAAAGTGTTACAAAATGAAGTATAGGGGGGTAATGTGGAATCGGGTGAAACCACAAGGGGGTAAAGTGTATTTTCCCCAAAAAAAAAAAAGAGACAGACACAATAAATTTATATGAATATTTGTTGTGTTTCGAACATTATTCTTTGCATATACTTTCTCCCGTATCATCTTTCTATATACGTTGTATACTTTTTTTGTCCTATTAATTGACCAGCGACTAATATCTAGGGGCTGCGGAGTATATTTCCAAATCAGTACCTCTCACGTAGGAGAGGAGAGAACAAGTTTCTCACGCTATCATCCACCACAAGAAGTAGAACCCCGAAGGGGAGCAAATTGCTCACGGACACTTGCTCACACAAGTGACAAGTCTCCATTTAAAAAAAAAAAAAAAAAAACTGGAGAGAGATTTGAGGGGAGATGCTTGGGTGTGGTCCTCACACACCCACACCCGTGTACAAGGATAATGCTACACTCACACTCAATTTCACACCCATTCATTTACACCCTGAGATGGACCAATGGGGATAGGAGAGAGACTGTGGAGACCAATGGTGTTCACACACCTTCTACAATCTATCTCCTCTCCTCTAGGGACGGATCCAAGATTTTTTTTTTTTTTTTTAAATCTATTTATACACAATTATATGTAAAATTGTAAAATTTGTTTAACACCAATCATATAATTTTAAGGGACCTATTTCGAAAACCTGTAATATATTACAAATAAATCTAGATTCCAAATTTACAACGTTTACAACTTTTTTTTTTTCGAGAAAACTGATCACTGATTTCAAGTTGGTCATAGTAGGACCTACCTTGAGATGTTCACATTTAACATCGTGACATTTGTTTTATTGAGATACTCTTTTATTTCAAATTGTGCATGTGTGAGAGTGTTTATACACGTGTGTGGGTGTGTGAGAAAGACAGATACTCTTTTATTTCAAATTGTGCATGTGTGAGAGTGTTTATACACGTGTGTGGGTGTGTGAGAAAGACACCCTAACATCTCCCCTCAACTCTCTCCCCCCTTTTGTTGGTAAATTATAGTAACACCCCCTAAACTTTAAAATTGAATAAACTCACCCCTAAACTATTATTTGTTAACACTGAAAAAATCACATCAAGGGTAGAAGCCCCATTCAAACCTTCTAATCCAAACACAACTAATTAATTCCTCGTAAAGAAAATAAAAATGCCCACTTTAAGGTTAGTGATCACTAAATGTGATTGCAAATCACGTCTGCTACATATAAAACAACTAAAATTGAACCCGTCATTTAAAGAAAGGCAATGTTAAAATTCTTTTTTCAGAGTCGTTCTTGTCATCTATCGTTTGACATCAAAAGTAGCAACCAGAGCATTGTGATCCAGGTATAATTGATGATGCTTTGCAAGCTGCAACAAGTCACTGATATCTTCACATCTAAGTTGCCAAGCACACTGCTTCTCACATAATTAAACGGATCAATATAGAATAACACTTGGATAAAAGAATGACCAAAGCCAAAAAAAAATGAAAATAAAAGTAAAAAAAAAAAAGTAAAAATGTAACCCACTGCATAAAACCACCTCGACATCATCTGTTACAGACCAAATGCTACTCTCTGAACATAATCAGGTCGTCTTTTGCTAGGCATCCTAAGCAACCCTGTAATTTGGAGCTCTGTAACTGCCCTGCAGAATTGCGCTCTGTAGAAAATTAGGTTAAGGAACAAATAATCAACTACTTTGTACAAGACTCCAATACAAACCCAGGATGATGGTTCTATCCCATATCAACCAAGTTATTTGGGGGGTGCCTGTTTGCAATGGCCAGGGCTTACGTCAGTCATCTGATTTCTGAAAAGTAATAAACATTAGTAACACCGTTATATGTGAAACCAAAGACAAGCTAATAATTTGGAAACTGGATAACTAAAGTGGAAAAAGTTAAAACATAGATGGAGCAAAATCTCAGCATAACCTGGTGAACTTAAGGAGTTGCTATAACACAGGCTATTAGGCATCTGCAGCAGTGGTCAATAAGTCAAGAACGGATTGTTGTGACTACCAAGTTTGATGAAAAAAGTAGGATTCTATGATAATTTAGAGTTGCCCAACAGAAGAACGGGTGAACTTTAGGTAATGGACCTACACCAACCCAACTTCAAAGTAAAATGGTGCGACAGAATAAAGAGTAAATAGCTTCCTTTGGTTCACAAACACCACAATCCCCTAAGCGTCATGTGCCATCTAAAGTGCAAATGCATGGTCTGTCTAAAATCTTAATGGACCACTCAATTTATCAAAATGACGAGAATCCGAAAAGAGAATATGCTGACATGAAAGCCAATAGGATACTGAATTGATACTTCACTCTTGTTTTGAGATTCATTACTGGTCTTTCTTTTCTTTGGTGATGGTGACTGCTTCAACCTTTTTTTCCCTTTGATACTTTGGTGAAAGAGAGTTGCTCTAAAAGATTGATACCAGTCATGGACATTTATAAGGTCACCATGCTCTTGAGCCAGCATATACCTATAAAAACAAGCCAACATGGTTAGAGCTTCAAGTAACCCTTAAAACTCAAAAGAAAGTTGGCAAATAAAATATGGAAAGAAAACGGCTCCTACAATCAGCCTTCTGACAGGGGAGCATATTCTTTTTCAATTTTGATTTAACACCATTGGTCAAAGACACTGTTCGAGAAAAGAAGCATTCACTGCTACTGTAAGCAGCAATTGCCTAACTAGGTATACTTTATGGAAAATGCTAGACCCACACACTTTTCAATTCCTATGCTTTAAATGCATGTACCTTGTGCTGTTTGAATTTTTCATACTTTTCTGTGCACCACTTAGACAGCACAGGGTACATGCATTTAAAGATGGGTGTGAAAAAGTGTGGAAAAGTGTGTGGGTGTAGTAGTGCTCATACTTTATAGAACTAAGTGCTGGGGGACTAAGAAACAACATATTAGCAAAATCAGTGAAGCAGAAATGTATATGCTAATGGATGTGGTAAAAAGTAACACCAATTCCAAATAATTGTGGGGTCCATCCCAATAGTAATCAAGATAAAACCCATGCAAGATAGGCTTCTTGGTTGGCAAGTTGGGTTTGTTGGTTGGATAAATTACATAGACCTATAGCAAGGAAGATTGTATTCTATCCAATCAATTGTATAGTGAAGTATTAGCTTGTGCGTGGCAAATGGTGTGATAAACATAGTTGAGAAACAGAATAAAGAAAATATATTGTATTGATAAGAATGAGATACCAACTAGGGTTACATAAGAGCCCTTTACATATGCAATACAAGAAAAGGAAAATACCAAAATGCCCGTATGGCTTACATCATAATGACATCATAGCTTTTTACCTAAGCCCTAACATACTAAATTAACATCCCCCCTCGAACTGAAAGAGGTAATGAAAAATTACAACTGAAGTTTGGAATGAAAATTATAACCGAAACAAGACGGTAACAAGTGACCGAAAATGGTGATATCTCTTGTAAGGCCCAGCCCATTCAACTCCTTAAAACCCAGGTGTTAAGGAGAGGGGAACTAAGGCCTTATAAATTGCACAGGCAACAACACATCTAAGCGATGTGCGACGACAACACACCCCCGCATGTGTGGCAAAAACACACACATGGATTACGGAGATAGGGGACAAACAATGCTCTGATACCACTTGTAAGGCCTAGCCCATTCAACTCCTTAAAACCTAGGTGTCAAGGAGAGGGCAACTAAGGCCTTATAAATCGCGCAGGGGGGGGGGGGGGGGGGGGGGGGCGCATAAATGGGCGATGTGGGAGATTCCAACAATATCAATGAGAAGTGGGATATAAAATCCCCAAGATTGGCCAAGGTGGGAACAACATCCACCAACAACTACAACGAGAAATTATGGAACACCAATGTCCATAATATGGGGGAAACACATCCACCACCAACGAAAAATTGTGGATCAACAATGTCCACAATATTGGCCAAGGTGAAAAACTATTCACCAACAACAAAACAAAGTGTGGGACTAAACCCACTACAAAATCACCAAATTTCTGTCCAAGAACAGTGAAAACAAATGTTGTAAAACTCCATCGAAGACTATCGAGTTGAAATCCAACAAAACCAAACCAACAAAGTAGCCCAAATCAATCAACCACAACCACGCAAAATAGACCAAACATAGTCTTATATCATCAAATAGAACCACCCAAAAGCAAAACAATGGCAGTCCACGGGCTGCACAAAACATAGTAAAAAATTTCCTATCAAATCTGAAAATTTTGGGGTGATTTTGTCAATTCCAAAAACTTGGGGGCTGATTTGTAAAGATAAAAAATAAATGAGGCTAATATGTAAATATCAAAATATTTGAGGCTAGCTTTGAAATGTCAGAAACATTGGGGCGGATTTGTAATTTTTGAAAAATGTTGCTGTCATAATCACTTTTCGAACATTGTTTTGAGCAAGAACAGTAGCCTGCTTCCATGGTGTTGAAATTGGGAGAGATTAAAAAGAAACAATATTGAAGTTCCGGCGGGCAGCACTCGACGGCCACCAACCGGTAGAGCTTTTTGAACCCTAAGCAACCTTAGGCTTTGATACCAAGTTGAGAAACAGAATAAAGAAAATATATTGTATTGATGAGAATGAGAAGGGTTACATAAGAGCCCTTTATATAGGCAATACAAGAAAAGGAAAATACCAAAATGCCCATAGGGCTTACATCATAATGACATCATAGCTTTACCTAAGCCCTAACATACTAAATTACATTTCTAACCTCCAACAAACATGAAACTCCTTGCCATCTTATCTCAACCGTATATATATATATATATATATGTAATATACACAGGTTAGTGAGGGTCCGAGGGATACACTCGGGTTACATACAATTTGTGAGAGAAGGAAAAAATATTGTGAGGGGTTTTTCTTTAGGGTGTTGAGTGAGGGAGTACAAGGGTTTGTGGGTTGGGTTATGTGAGTTAATCTAAGTGTCTTGTACCAATTTTATTCTCAATAATAAAAAAATACCTCGTGGGTGTGGACGTAGGCAGAATTTTGCAGAACCACGTAGAATTCTCTTGTGTGATTTCTTTTTCCCTTGTTATTTTCTTTCCATCATGTGCTCGTTTTATTCCGCTGCAATAAATTTCCAACAAAGTGGCATTAGAGCCATGGTGTGCCAGTCAATTCACCATGAAGGTGATGATCAACTCACAATTTACGGTAGAACAATTTAATGGATAGGGCAGTTTTACTCTCTAGCAGAGAAGAGTAAAAGACATTCTTGTGCAACAAGACTTGTACAAGGCTTTGAAGGAAAAAGATGGAAAGCGAAGCCATGAAGGCTGACAAGTGGGAGGAGTTGGAGTTGCGGTGTGTTAGCACGCACGATCCGACTCTGTATTGTTGATAACATCATCAATAATGTTATGGATGAAGATTGTGCGTCAAACTTGTGAGAAAAGTTGGAAAAACTCTATATGGCCAAGAGTTTGACTAACAAATTGCATCTGAAGCGACAGTTGTACCGGCTGCAGATGGAAGAAGGCGGGGATCTAATGGAACACATGAGTGTTCAACGGGTATTTAGATCAACTGTGAAAAGTTGATGTCAAGATTGAGGAAGAAGACAAAGCCCTCCTACTTCTTACCTTTCTTCGAGATTCATATGACTACCCCGTGACTGCGTTGTTGTGCGGTAAAGAAACAATGGTTTTGGAGCAGGTGGAGGCTTCACTAGTGTCCCACGACACTCAGAGAAAAACAACTACTGAGGGTTGACATGAAGCTACTTTGGCTGTAGCAGGAAGGATTCGGAGACGGACGAAAGATAGATATGAAGGTAGCAGCAGGGTTAGATCAGTTCCAGACGGAGAGAAGTTCAATGCTATTTGTGCAAAGAATTGGGTCACATCAAGAAATATTGTCCTCAACGTAAAGGGGAAAGCTGCGGTGGAAAGGATGGAGAAAATTCTTTGGTTCTATTAGGAGATGATGGAGATATCCTCACAGTATCCGAAGGTATACATGTTCTCGTAATGAATGGATTTTGGATCCTGGTTGTACCAACCATGTATGCTCTAGGAAGGATTATTTTGATACGTTCTAAGAAAATAATTATGGAAATATGCCATTGGGTGACGGGTCTCCATGTAAAATTTGTAGAATTTATAAATAAAGAGAGAGAGATTGTATGAATGTTATTCAGTATTTAAGGATTACAAGACTTTCAACCCTTTATATAGGGTGAGCATAAGAGAGATAAGATGAGAATAATGGATAAGATCAAACGAGATCATATCTCCAAGATTACAATAATATCAGTTTAAATCAAATATAAAATCTGAATAATCTCTATAAAATCTGGAATATTCTGGAATTATATCACACAATTCACACCCCATATCTTCCATATTTTTCTTCCATAATTTCCAACACTCCCCCTCAAGTTGGCACACGGATACTTGTTGAAGTGTCCAACTTGCACACGAATATGGAAGACAATCTTAAATCAAACTATCTGTTAGTTTGTGAAAGCTTAGGGTTCTCATCAGTGATACCCTCTCTTTTATTCATATGGAAGAAAAAGATAATTACACAGAGATCACCTGACTAATCATAAATAATAAAGATAAAATACAATAGAACTAAAATAACATAATACTCAACACTCCCCCTTAAGCTGGTGCGAAGATATCTCTCATACCCAGCTTGCTAAGAATGAACTGAAACGGTCGACTTGCAAGGCCTTTTGTAAGAATATCAGCTAGCTGCTCCCCTGATTTCACAAAAGGTGTACATGTGCTCCCATTAGTTAGCTTCTCCTTGATAAAATGCCTATCAATCTCCACATGCTTTGTCCGGTCATGTTGAACCGGATTATGTGCAATACTAATGGCCGACTTATTATCACAATACAACTTCATTGAGTCCTTCTGTCCAAAACCAATATCTGATAACACAATTTGAATCCACACCCCTAGAGCCATGGCCCTAAATTCTGCCTCAGCGCTAGACCTGGGTACTACTAACTGTTTTTTGCTCCTCCAAGTCACTAGATTGCCTCCAACAAATGAGCAATAACCTGTGGTTATCCTCCTATCAGTAATAGATCCGGCCCAATCTGCATCAGTATAGGCCTCTACTAACATATGACCATGTTTAGCAAAGCATAAACCTTTTCCTGGTGCTGACTTCAGATACTTCAAGACCCTAAACACAACATCTAGATGGGGTTGTTTGGGATCATGCATGAACTGACTCACTACGCTAACTGCAAAAACAATGTCAGGTCTCGTATGAGCCAAATATATTAATTTTCCTACCAATCTCTGGTACCTCCCCTTATCAACAGGTTCTCCACCGGAATCATCCCCGAGTTTTACGTTAGGATCCATTGGTCATCCACAGCCTTACTGCCTAGCATGCCAGTCTCCTTGAGTAGGTCCAAAACATACTTTCGTTGAGATATGAAAATTCCATCCTTGGATCTAGCCACCTCGATTCCCAAAAAGTACTTCAAACTTCCCAAATCTTTGATTTCAAATTCTGTAGCCAAGTATGATTTTAGCAGTTTCATCTCCTCAAAATCATCACCTATAAGGACAATATCATCTACATAGACAATCAATGCTGTTACCTTGCCCTGTGACGAGTGCTTAACAAAGAGGGTATGATCACCTTGGCTCTGCCTGAAACCATACCTGATCATAGCTTGCGAGAACCTATCAAACCAAGCTCTGGGAGATTGTTTGAGGCCATATAAAAACTTCCTGAGGCGACACACTCTTCCTCTAATTTTATCATCCTCGAACCCTGGGGGTATATCCATATAAACCTCTTCTTCTAAATCCCCATGCAGGAATGCATTCTTCACATCAAACTGATGCAAGGGCCATTCCAAATTTGCTGCTAGAGACAACAAGATTCTGATGGAGTTCATCTTTGCAACCGGAGCAAATGTCTCCTGGTAGCCCACCCCATAGGTCTGAGTAAAGCCCTTGGCTACCAATCTGGCTTTGTATCTCTCTATAGTCCCATCTGCTTTGTGTTTCACAGTAAATACCCACTTGCACCCAACTGTCTTTTTCCCACGGGGTAACTCAGTTAATTCCCAAGTGCCATTTATGCGAAGCGCTTTCATCTCTTCAACCCCTGGCTGATTTCCACTTAGGATCGGTGAGAGCCTCCTATACATGATTAGGGATAGGAACAGAATCAAGTTTGGACACAAAAGCTTTATAAGAAGGAGACAATCGAGAGTACGAAACGAACTTAGAAAGAGGATGTTTGGTGCATTCTCTAGTGCCCTTGCGAAGAGCAATAGGAATATTCAACTCATTTTCAGAGGAAGAAATAGCAGCAGGAGTAGAGGGATTAGGAGGAGTAGAAATACCTAGACCTTCATCACTCGAAGAAGTCAATTGTAGTGGTATTGAGGAAACGATCTTCTCATCTGTTGCCCTAAAAATCTGTCTTCCTTTGTTTTTTGAATAGGTCAACAACTCTTTACTTTTATCCTCACTTTTATCCTCTGCACTTTCCCCTCATATCCTTTTATCACTCTCAACTTCTATTTTTTCACTTTCTTTTTCTTCTATTTTTTCTTCACTCCTATTGTTCTCTCCTTTTGTTTCTTCCTCCTCTTCTCCTATAATAAAGGGCACCGTTTCTATAGATTTCTCTTCACCTAACTATTTCTCCCCCTGAAGAGAGGGCTGGGAAGACTGAAGTAAGACAATTTTTCATCAAAAGTAACGTCCATAGACACGAACCATTTACGAGAAGGGGGATGATAACACTTGTACCCTTTTTGTGTAGGAGAATATCCTACAAAGACACATTTAAGAGCACGAGGTCCAATTTCCGTCTGGAAGGAGAGTGATTGTGAACAAAGCAGACACAACCAAACACTTTAGGAGGAATAAAAAAGAGTGAAGAAGGATTGGTAAGAAGTTCTATAGGTGCTTTCTTACCAAGTACACGAGTAGGCAAACGATTGATGAGGTAAGCAACAGTCAAGACTGCCTCCCCCCAATAGGACTTGGGAATCTCCATAGAGAACAAAATAGACCTAGCCGACTCTAACAAGTGACGGTTCTTTCTTTCAGCAACTCCATTTTGTTGTGGAGTATTGGTGCATGACGTTTGATGTATCATACTGTGTTCAGAAAATAGTGAGTGAGACCACTGTAAATATATTCACCCCCTTTACAATTTTAATAAGGGTACTGAATTGGGTACAAATCATCTCATGAAAAGATTTAAAAATAGAAAAAACATCACTCTTTTCTTTCATCAAATATACCCAAGTTGTGCGAGTGTAGTCATCAATAAAAGTTACAAATCATCTATAGCCATTCAAAGTAGTAATATGAGATGGACCCCAAACATCAGTATGAACAAGTGCAAAGGGAATAGTACTTTTATTGATACTTGAATTAAAAGTTGCACGGTGGTGTTTTCCGAGTTGACAAGCCTCACAAGAAATCTTGGAAACACAATTATTGGAAACTAGGGAGGGAAATAAATAACGAAGCAAATAGAAAGAGGGGTGTCCTAATCTTTTATGTCACAGCCACAACTCTTGAGGAATATTTTCTCTTTGTGAAGTATGAGCAGTACTTGTCAATCTCTTATTTTCAACTCCATCAGGCAACAACAGATAGAGACCATTCTTCTCTCTACCACTACCAATCACCTTCCTTGTGGAGAAGTCCTGAAAGACATAGTAAGATGGAAAGAAGGTTACACAACAATTCAAATCACGAGTTAAACGACTAATTGAAAGAAGATTAGTGGAAAAATTAGGAACATGAAGAACTGAAGTTAGAGCAAGAGAATTAGAAACATTAATGACACATTTACCAGAAATAGAGGACAAGTTGCCATCGGCAGTTTTAACCTTATCTTTCCCTGATCATGGATTATAAGTGGAAAAAATACTAGGAAGATCGGTCATATGATCGGAAGCTCCAGAGTCAATGATCCATGGTTGTGGAGAATTAGCATAATTACCTTTCTGGGCAAAAGAAGTAAAGGCACTAGCGGAGGTGTCTAACTATGTCATTATGCGTCGCAATGTCTCAATACAGGTACTACTGATGCTACCTGACACAGACGAGGAAGTAGGAGCTGATAAGTCCTCCTAATAAGTAGGCTCTAATCCGGTAGTCATGTGAGCGCGTGGTCCACCACTACCTTGTCCACCACGACCACCACCACTACGACCGCCACAGCCACCACCCCTTCCTTTTGACATAGGAGGGCGTCCGTGGAGGCTCCAACAAGTCTCGCGGGTATGTCTAGGACGGTTGCAGTGATCACACCAAAGTTTATCCTTTTTATCACTTATCTTATAGCCAGAATCTCTACGCTGATTTGGAGGTTTGCCCCCTCGATGACTAGAAGAAACCAAAGTTGATCTGTCAGTAGATGACTGTGGAAGCATAACGGAGCGACGAATTTCCTCATTTTGAACATAGGGAAACGCTTCCCTCAATGATGGCAAAGGTTCCATACCAAGTATCCGGCTTCTCACTAGATCAAACTCTGGATTAAGGCCAGCAAGAAACTTGAAAATCCTCACTTTCAATATATGTTTTGAAGCTAGCGGCATCAATTGGACAGACTGGATGATTAGTTATCAAATGATCGATCCTCTTCCAAAGGGAACCTAAAGCAGTGAAATATTGCAGAGTGGTACGATCTCCCTGGACTTCAGCTTCAACAGTCCGTCTTAACTCATAAATCTGGGCAACATTTCCCTTGCGAGAATATGTCTCAGCGAGAGTATCCCAGATGTCTTGGGCAGTCTCCATCCCAAAAAATCCATCCGCAATCTATGGCTCCATAGAGTGGGTCAACCAACTCAACCTCCCACTTTGCATAAGTAGGATCTTCAGGACTAGGGGCCTTGATCGTTCCATTCACGTATCCAAACTTTGACCAACTCGTGAGCCAAAAAGTAATCGACTGAGACCATGACAAATAGTTATCACCATTAAGTAATACTGTGGTGATTTTGGACCCAGGGTTCTCGGTAATGATCCTTTCATTACCTGCAGGAGAACTTGTACCAGTGGCATCCTTGTTATCACTCCGTCTTTCGTCATGATGAAGATGGACACTCAATCAAACAATAAATGAAGAATGGAATCAAGGCTCACCCAGCAATCCCCAAGCACCAATCTGGTGCACTTGTCTCTTTTATGGACAATTCATTTGGTCCAAAGATGGACCCAAAAAAAACTGAAGTAGTAAGGGATGTGCTCAGACCAACGCAATCACAAAAATTGTGGTTAATCCAGAGGGGAAAACTGGGAAAAAAAAAGGAGATATATAGATTGTGTGCTCAGGCCAGGTTGAAAGGATGAATGAACAAGATCAGAGAAGGGATGCTGAGGTTGGAGGTGGATTGGGTAGATGCTGCGCAAGACCTAGGGGTCCTGTAGTGGTCGCCGAAGTGGGTAGACAGCCAGGGTGGGTTCGCCGAAGGGACTAGGTACCCTTGTGGGTCTCGGCGAAGGGGCTGGAAGCCCTGGTGGGTCTCGGCGCAGGGCTTGGAGTGTTTCGACTAGTGATTTGTGGGCTGCGGTTAAGTTTGGGTGTGGCTGGGCCGCTGGGGTGGTTTCGGCTGGTGATGTATAGTGGTTTGGTGGTGGTGGTGCAAGGTGGTAGTGGAGGATGAAACCCTACATTAGGGTGGCTCTGATACCATGTAAGTTTGTGAAACCTTAGGGTTCACATTTTTATTCATATGGAAGAAATAGATAATTACACAGAGATCCCCTCACTAATCATAAATAACAAAGATAAAATACAATACAACTAAAATAACATAACACTCAACACTATCCTCTCTAAAACTCTACCTTGTAGACTGTTGCAACGGCCCCTCTTAGATAGTCTCTCATCCATGTGCGACCCCTCTTGGGTGGTCCACGTGCGGCTCCTCTTAGGTGGTCTTGTCATACAAACATCCAAAGCTCCAAAATCTCATGGAGAAAGGTGAGAAGTGCCTACGGAAACAACCATTGTGTGACACATAAATAGAGGTAGTTGTCTCGTCTTCAACACTCCCCCTCAAGTTGAGGAGGGTCTGTGCGATATAGCGGGTCCCTCTTCGGGTGGTCTCGTCGCCCGTGGGATATAGCGGGCCCCCTCCCGTCACCCGGTTTTATCTCCTTATATTCTCCCCCTCAAACTGAAGGTGGGAGTGAACACGAAGACTGAAGTTTGGAAGACATAAGAAACAAAACCCCATTAAAGCCCAAAGCCAAACATAGCTTAAAAAAAATCTGAAATTTTGAAATTAGTTGGTGCTAATTTGTAATTTCTGAAAATTTTGGGACAAAAAAAGTCATTTAAAAAAATATATATGGGGGCAGATTTGAAAATCTAGAAACGTTTAACTTTTAGAGCAGATTTGAAATTTTAGAGAAGATTGGGGTCTAATATGAAAGAAAAAAGAAAGATCAGAGAGTTTTAGGAATATTCTTTGAGCCACCACACTTGATGATTTCTTACTTTGGATTCTCTTCAAAGCAAACAAACAGATTCCTCTGCTGGTTGTGATGTTAATGCATGTGATGATGCTAATGTGGAAAAAGGCAAAGCGTCGACAAAAATGTGGCTGCTCCTAAATCTGAAGTCTCGGTTGAGGAAATTCCTCCCTATAGCTCTCAGTCTGTGGAGAAGTTAGTTGAATCTGTTGTTGATTTGATGTACTCTTCTTCCGATACAAGTCATCACGGCATTCTTGAGAGAGAAAATACTCCTGCCAAAGCTGCAGAGAATACTCCCGAGGATGTCAATGGCCATCATAGTCCCATTTACTACTTCCAGAATTCACGACACTGTTGAGATCACCGTACAAGTCAACTCTGATTTGAATCATGGCGGTGTGGTTGACATGGAAAGCAATATTGCTATGGTTTCAGAGGTTGATTTGAATCCCGATGTTGCAGTTGTTGATTTGATTCTTCTTTTTTTCTTTTTCTTCTCTTCATCTCTTTTTCTTTTTCTTCTTCTCTGACTTCCCTTCTCTTATGCCGAACTCTCTCTTTTCCTCTCTCTCTCTCTAATCAAGAATAATAATAATTTTTTTTTATATTTTTTTTGTGCATAAAACAACTTTCAAGTTTCAACCTCTGATTTGGGTTGATAAAAAAATAATAATAATTAAACGGATAAAAAAAGAAAAATCCGGACAATTGTTATTGTCCGGCGGAACGGCAAGGTCGCCGCCCGCCGACGAAGCGGAAGACTGAAAAAATCACCAGAACCTTATGATTGGCTCTGATACCATGTAGAATTTTATAAATAGAGAGAGAGAGAGAGATAGAGAGAGATTGTATGAATGTTATTCAGTAGTTAAGGATTCCAAGACTCTCAACCCTTTATATAGGGTGAGCATAAGAGAGATAATTACAATAATATCAGTTTAAATCAAATATAAAATCTGAATTATCTCTATCAAATTTGGAATATTCTGGAATCATATCACACAATGCACACCCTATATCATGGTTTAAAAACTCGACCGAAACCGAGTCAACTCGGTTTCGTAGGGGCCCGATACGAGATGACTCGGCGAGTCAAAGTCGAATAAAAAAAATACGTATCGCGAGATATCTCGGCCGATACGGACGAGATAATGGAAACTCGGCACAAATCGTCCAAAACGTGAATGATTAAGGAGAAAGAAAGCAAAAAAAAGAGAAACCACATACCTTTTGCTCAGTTAAAAATCCCACAAGCTTCTCTGCAGAAGAACTCCAAGCTTTTCTACATCTTAATCTCTCTCTCTAGTTCGAGATCTTCATCCATCTTCATCTCTCTCTCAAATATCAGATCTGATTTCCGAAGAACTCCACCGAGCCCGAAGGTATGTCTCGTCGTAGATCTCTCTGTGTGTGTGTGTGTGTGTCTGTGTCGCGATCTGTGGGTGTGTGTGTATCGATCTGTAATTGTGTGTGCATCGAGTGTGATTGTGTGTGTGTGTATCGATCTGCAATTGTGAGTGTGTGTCGAGTGTGATTGTGTGTGTGTGTGTCGATCTGATTGTGTGTGTGAGTCGTGTGTGTGATCTGAGCGTTTGTGTGTGTCGAGTGTGATTGTGTGTGTGTATTAGATCTGATTGTATGTGTGAGTCGTGTGTGTGTATGTGTGTCGAGTGTGTGTGGACTGTGGAGTGGGTTTTTCTTTTGGGTTTGTGTTGGTAGATGTAGATCAGACTTGAGCCTTGAGAGTGTTTATATATATATACACATTATACATCTAATTAGGGTATTAAGTTGGATAATTACTATCTTATCTTAATATTCTAAAAAAATAAATAAATAAGTAAGACAAATATTATCTAACTAATACAAACATCTTATGGGTATTAAGTAGGATTAGAGCACACACACACACACAAAAAAGGATAATTATCAACATTTACTTTTTTTATTTGTTTTTTTATTTTTTTTGCTAAATATTAAGTAATTTTGTATGTAATAACAAAACTTTTTGAATATCTAACTTATCTTATTATTCTAAAAAATAAATAAATAAGTAAGACAAATATTATCTAAATAATATATACATTTTATGGGTATTAAGTAGGATTAGAGCGCGCGCACACACACACACACACACACACAAAACCACAGTATCAACATTTTTTTATTTGTTTTTTTTTGTTTTTGCTAAATATTAAGTTATTTACTACTCCCTCCGTCCCATTTTATGTGTCCCTTTTTGGGAATCCAACTATTTAAGGGGACAAAAAGAATCTACACCTACTTTCCACAATTGCCCATAATCATTGCACTTTCTTTTTTGTTTTGTTTTGGTATTGGTTGTAAAGAAGGGTAATTTGGGAAACTAAGTAAAATTTACATACTAATTCAAGAAAGTGGACAACAATTTTGGGACATACCAAAATAGAAAGGGGGACACATAAAATGGGACGGAGGGAGTATATATTAACAACACTTTTTGAATATCTATCTTAGGGGTATCTAAATATATATATATATAAATTTCTTAAACTAATTGTATATCTATCTATATATCTAAATTTCTTAAAATATATATACATTTTTTTTTTTTAAATGCCTCCAAAGCAAGACATTGGTTGGGATCATGGATCACCCGTTGGGGGAAATAAAAGGATCGCAATGTGCAACTATTGCGGCAAGATTATTCATGGCGGCGTCACGAGATTGAAGCAACATGTTGCTAGGGTATCGGGACAAGTTGACTCATGTCCTAAAGTTTCAGAAGAAATTTCAAGATACATAAGAAAACATCTCTCTGAAACTGGAACCGCAAGGGCTATTGAGAAGAAGAAAAAAGAACTGATAGCAAGTCTTAGAGAGGACAGCTTATACGAAGAAGAGGAGAATGTTGAGGACGTTGATGATTACGACAGCATTGACATCGAAGGAATGTCACGGCTAGAAAGGCAACAATTAAAAACAGTAATGAAAGAAAGTAGGCAAATGGCTTCTATGAACGAGGATAGACGTAGGCATTCTGTTTCTGGAAGAGGACGTGAGGCTAATGTCTTCGGGATCTAAACGTCCTCCACCACTTCAAAGGAGTTTCAGTGTGAAGGAAAATGTGGCAATGCCCGGGAAAGGTGTTGATCCTTATATGTTTAGGCCGAAGACTGGATTTCAAAAGAGGGTGAAGGATATGTTCAGTACAGAAAATGTGAAGAAAGTAGGGAAAGTTGTTTCTATGTTTTTCCTTTACAATGGAATCTCGTTTAATGCTGCTGACAGTGGCCCATATTACCAGACAATGATAGATACTATTGCTGATGCAGGACCTGGTATTAAGGGACCTTCTGGTTACCAGATCGGTAATACATACTTGGAAGAAGAAGTGAAAGAGCTAGAGATATACATTGAGCAATTGAAGCTAAAATGGCCCGACTATGGTTGCACAATAATGTGTGATGGGTGGAGCTCGAGAACTAATAATCCTATCATTAACTTTATGATATATACTGATAGGACTATGTTGTTCCACACATCCATCGATACTACAAACAAATCCAAAACCGCCTCATACATTTTTTCACTTGTGGATAAAATTGTGGAAGAGGTTGGTGAGTCGAATGTCGTGCAAGTTGTGACAGATAATGAACCAAATTTTAAAGCGGCCGGGAAATTGTTGATGTAGAAGAGGAAGCATCTATACTGGACTCCTTGTGCAGCTCATTGTATTGACCTCATGCTAGAAGATATTGGTAAAAATAAAGAATGTGAAGGTTACTCTTGACCAGGCAAAGAAAATAACAAGTTTTATTTATAACAGTCGGAAAGTGGTTAATCTTATGAGAACCCATACAGAAGGTAGAGACTTGTTGAGGCCGGGGATCACTAGATTTGCCACCGAATTCATTGCTATAGAGAGCCTGCTACGTTATCAGACTGAATTGAAAAGGATGTGCACATCTAATGAATGGGGTGAATTCAATCGTCAGAAAAGTAGAAGAAGTACTTGTGCCGCAGTGTCTGATCTAATTTTGACTGATCGATTTTGGAGGAATGCTAAATTAGTACAGTCCATTATGGAACTGCTTGTTAGGGTTCTCAAAATCGTTGACCAAGACAAGAAGCCCACAATGTCTATCAAAAAAAAAATAATCAAAAAAAACCTTGATTGGTGTTTGGAAAAGGAGTGCACAGGAAAAAGGGTACCGTAGGCGTGTTTCTTTTGCGGTGGAGGCAAAGAAATGGGTGACCAATTTCCAAGGAACAGACGATAGTGAGGGGAAAAATACTGCTGGTGGGGGGGGGGGGTGTGTGTGTGGATCGAGCCCCCACTCCCACGTTAATGGGTAATAATAACGGAAGACAGTTACACACGTTCATTGGCAGTGGTGAATCATGTTGGGACTATGTTGATTCGGTGTGTAACTGAGATTTTTTAGGCCTATGGTTGGGCATCTTGACGGATTGATCAAGGTGGGAATTTTTTTTTTTCCTCTCATGGGTATGGAGGTGGAGATTTGTGGGGTCCATCCCCATGGTAATCAAGATAAAACTCATGCAAGATAAGGTTTCTTGGTTGGCATGTTGGGTTTGTTGGTTGGATAAATTACACAGAATTCTATTGCAAGGAAGATTGCATTCTATCCAATAAATTGGATAGTGATGCATTATCTTGTGCGTGGCAGATGGTGTGATTAACATCAAACTCCTTGCTGTCTTATCTCAGCCGTATATATATATATATATATATATATGTAATAGACACAGGTTGGTGAGGGATACACTTGGGTTACATACACTTTGTGAGAGAAGGAAAAAATATTGTGAGGGGTTGGGTTATGTGAGTTAATCCAAGTGTTGTACCAATTTATTCACAATAGTAAAGAATATCTCTTGGGTGTGGACGTAAGCAGGTTTTTTACCAAATCACGTAGAATTCTCTTGTGTGATTTCTTTTCTTTTTCCCTTGTTATTTTCTTTCCATCGTGTGCTCGTTTTATTCCGCTACATTAAATTCCCAACAATAACATCCAAAACAAAATTCCAAAATGATAGAATTGGAAGTGAATATATACGTGACATGGTAAAAGTAACACCAATTCCAAATAACATCCAAAACAAAATTGATTAAGATGGTTTGGGCAACGTAAATAGAAGACCAATAACTGCACCGGTTGGGACAATTGATAGGATACACATTGAAGGTGATGCTAGGGGTGGGGGAAGATTAATATTCACCAAGGTAGAGAATGGAAATAATAAAGAAAGACTCGGTAACATGTAGGTTAAATAAGTCAATTGTACTGACCGAGCGGAATGTAGAAAAAGGATCCACGTAGGCGTCACCAAAAAATTTGGGATAAAGGCTTACTTGAGCGTTGAGCCTTCATAATAATTATGACAACGTTATGTTCCTTCATGATAGTTATGACAAACCATGGTTACACAAGATTTACAAACTATAAATCTACAAGTACAATACGAGCATCACTTTCAAAAACTACTCAGATTGTCTGAACTAGTCACCTGACTTAAAACCCACACCCTAGCGTTCAAAGGTAAACTTAGAACTCTAGTTCTTGACTAGTTTCATTAGCCAATGTTTGCAATGAGACAAAAAAATTGCCACCTATCAAGCACAGGCACTTTGCCCAAGCTACAAAGGCGATATACAGTACGTCTCATATATTGCCGGCATACATATCTGATACACCTTGCACACATCAGGAAAATATTCATTAATCTTGAGAGATTGCATACGCTTGGGATACACTAGTCAAAAAATACATTCAGGATATTCTGGGCCTTAAGATATATTTTTCACCATATTAAAAAAAGGGACCCTAAAGTAAATAAACTCATGTAATTGTTCCCTAATATAAATTTGTGGTAATTCTGTTATAAGACATGATTTTAGGAATTTAAATATGTTTTATACTAACATAGTTACCCTCTGAGTTCAATACTCTCTTTCCACACACTCCCATCTATACAGTGAGAAATAAGCCCCCTCCACATCTGATTGAGTAATTCTATGCTTCCCAAAGGCTTTGACAGTTGTGGCAGTGATTAGTGGTACTACATACCACTGCATATGGTACAACTGGCAAAGAATCTAGGAACCAAATTTGGGATTCAAATTTGGAAATCATAGCTTATTCCGCATGATTTACTTAATGATAAGGGCACCGATATAAAGAGAAATTGCAAGTTTCTCATAAGAAGGCCAGGTCTGGCAAGCGGAAAAAAGAAGGGACCAATTCACATTATGGGATAATTAGCAATAATTTCCAGGTTCTGAACTTAAGAGTGTAAAGGACCTTAAAAGTTTGCAGTTTTGTGAAAAGGCCTACTTACACACTTCTGTGAATTTGTCACAAAAGTAATTCTGTGAAATTTCACAAAACTACTTTTGTAAAATTCGTAGTTTTGTGAAATTTCAAAATATAAGTACAGTGTACATATATAAGTGTAGAGACTTTTCACCAAGTGCAGGGACTTTTCACTAAAGTGGTTTTTTTGTTGGACCTATGAGTATCCAAAAACCATAAAATGTCCTTATCACTAACCAGCCCTTCAATTATTGCAAGCATCCAATAGTATTTGATGTATTTGAGCTGTCCTTTAGATGTTATTCCTTGCTGCACATGAGGTTGTGTAGTTCAATATGACCACAACTACTAGACAAAGGTTATCTACACATTTTTAGCTTCTTCTTTGGCTAAATACAAGTATTGGCTACTCTAACCCTCAATAAGCTTATCTATTTCTTCTTTTCGGTGATCATAAGCCTGAGTAAGATAAACACCAATGTTCTCAAATCTCAATTCAAGCAAAATTTCGATTTGAAATAAAAAGAGGGAATGAGATTAGGAAAAAGGCGAACTGGTGTCTTGGCCTATTGGCCATTGTAGCGCAAATATAAGGATCCAAATTAAAGAAGAAAAAGGCACTGATGTACTTACATAATTGAGGTATCATGCATGGTCGCCAATGGAGTGCTATCACTCTGTCTGCAGCAACTACACTTAAGGAATCTGTGGAACTCAAGGAGATCAACTTGGATGGTTCTTCTTGGGTCCCCTATCAAAGCCTACATAAAAAGCACAACTGACAACTAAGCATAAAGATTTTAGCTCTTGAAAACTTCAGAGGTGCTGTACATATTTGAACAACCAACACACACTAAATTTCATTCTGGATGAAGTTAACAATCTACTACTCCATCAGATCAAGTTGATAAAACGCTCCTAACTTTCTGAATTATATTCAATACAACCTTCACATGGCTGGCCAGACTCTTCTTCATGAATGGGCCAATTACATGCATGCATCGTGATTATAAAAGAGGTATCTTGATTCAAGTATATAACCTTCCTACTTTATTAACAAGTTAAGCTTTGATCCTATTTGTGACTTAGTTATCCATGTTACCAATGAACGAATCATATATTATGTCAGTTGATTGAACTGCAGTTCATATGCTTCAACCAGTTGAAGCAGTTGAAAGAACTGCTATGGATATGCTTCAAGTCACCAGAATACATTCAAGTACCTATAGGCTAAATTTTATCAAACTCTTTGCTATTGGAATTATCCAATCCAAAATTCATGTTGCCTCCTGTTATGCTGCCCAACTGATAGTTTTATCTAGTAATGAAAAGGATGATTCAGTTCCAAGTTCAAAATATGGAGACATTGCTGAACCGGTGTCAGATACAGCAGCAGTCGAAACTTATCTTCTTCCACGATCTTATCTGATCAGACGAAATAACTACTCCAGTCTTTAATCCACTGCATACAACAGTATGCTGGAATGTTGTCACTGGACATTTAGCAAGGTTTCAGTACAGATATGAATATTCTGGCCTCAAACTTCCAACAAAGTTTCATATATCTTCACAAAAACTGATCAGGATACTCATTTGAGCAGCCTGCATTTGCTGACAATGAACTTAAGCGGTGTTGATGAAATTGGTGGATCTATCACAATATGCAGTGGAATGTAAGAAATTAATAATCTATCACGCGGAAGTGTTATAGAGACCCATATTAGCATTAACCACACTAAGTAGTCATAGAGCAGTCACTATCCAAATTCAATTTTTGGAATAAGTACGAAAGTGCAAACAAGTCTTATATTCACATTAGTTCAAAGAATACTTACTGACTGTAGCTTGTCAACATTCTTAAAGCAGAAAATTTCATGAAAGGGTACGCACTCAATGGGCTGCATATAATCCCTGTCGCAGAATTGAAGAATCATAAGTTGAATTCCTTTCCATAAAAGAGTATACCAGTAAACCATAATCAACTATCCTATTTAGTTTTTGTGTTCAATAAGAATTATTGAAGGAATCACCTACATTATGTCTGGGAGGGGACAAACATATCACCAAAAATCAGGGTGAAAATAAGGATATAAGAGAATGGTGCCCCTACCTAACCATGCAATCTAATAATGCTGCAGCTTTCTCATTTAATGCTTTTGCTTCCTTTTCCACATTTAAATTGCTTCGAGTTGTATGTCTCCTGTCAGATTAACAAAGTCAAAATCAAGTAACTATGGAAGTAAACTACTATCAGATCTCAGTGGTGTCTAGATACATACCCATCTGCAATGACTCCGAAGTAAGTTAAATTCTTCCATATTTCAACAGGTAATTTAAAAACACAATGTTATATGGGCCATTTTTGGACAGAGTGCTTTCAGAAACTGTTAAACCACAAGTTCAAAAACTCGTGAACATAAATGACAATGTGACCATCTTTCACATTACAAGAGTTGATATAATGAATTGGAAAATTCCCATTTGAATATAGTATCCGACTCCAAATGATAACAACTATAACGTCAAATACGACAAATATCATTCCACTAGGAAGGATAAAGTCTGGGAAAAAAAAAGCAAAAGAATAGAAAAATCGTAAGAAACATGAATCTGGAAACCCCACCTGTATTTAGGCAGAGTTATTATATCCTAAACACCAAAGAGGCCACTCCAAAAAAACAAGACAACGAATGAGAATAGGTCAAGTCACAATAATATCTCATTTTCCTGAAGACCACTATTCCGATAATTAAAGAAGCCATCAGGTGAAGCCTTGAGATACCTGGTAGCTGCCAAAGGCATACATGAATATGACACATTTAACGTTTTTTTTTTTTTTTTTTTTTTTCAATGGCAAAGCCAGTCGGGGACCATACCAAACTCAACAAACTACCTGATAGGCTTTGCTGGGTATTTTGAACTCCCTCCTCACAGGGTCCTACCACCCCATAATTGTACTCGTCTCTGTAACCTAAACCAGATCTCAATCCATAAGTGACTGATCCACATATTTCTACAACCATTTATAGGGCAACTTTTAGGTCGTGCGGTTAGAATTTTGATGCCACCCCAACCCTTACAGACGTAGTCAATCAGCTAACCTGTTCGGCACAAAAGATAGGTAAACAAAAGTGACATAACATCTGTAGATAAGCTAAACAAGGAAGTTCAAAATCGAACTAATCTAACCAACTTTAGATAGATGCACCTTTTCTAACTCCAGTAACCCCCCCAGGGCCCCAACTCAAGATTACTAACTACGCCAACCACAGCATGTGTAGCTGTGAATGAGGAACATGAAATTCAAAGGTCTAGTTGACCGTGAGCTTGAATCAGCTGCAGCTTTCTTCCATCAGATTTATTCTTCAAATGTTAACAGGGAATCCGATGATAAATTAGCTTGGCTGTCTAAAGGAACCAAAGGGCTATTTCTATTTCAGCAGCCCCTCCAAAGCTTTGCTTTTTTACTTGGTGGGCGGCTCACAATAGCATTCTAACTATCGACAACTTGAAAAAGAGGCTGGAATTTCGCTAAAAGGTCCGTGCGGTCTTGAAGAGGAAAGTGTTAACCATCTTTTGATCCATTGTTCATGGGCCGCATACCTTTGGAATGCATTTTTCTCCATTTTTGGGTTGTCTTGGGTATTACCCAAAACAACTTCGGAGGTTTTGAAGGGCTGGCACTTCAAAGGGCTGAAAGGCATAAAGAAGATTTTGTGGAAATGCATATGCCTTCGAGAATATTCTCTCACTGTGGAAAGAGAGGAACATGCGGGCTTTTAACAATGAAGCAAAGAACTTGGCCACGATAAGAAATAGCTTTTTTTCGTCCATTTTTGGCAGGCTAAGGATGTAGAGAGATTTTAATAGCTTAAGCTTATTGGAGTTTTTTTATTTATATAATTTATCTTACTGATCGAAAAAAGTCTAGTTGAGGAACTGGGAGGCTACCAACTAAGCACCTAAGAAGCACATATTGGGAAACAGTGACTGGGACACAGACACTATAAGACACGGAAAAAAATCTAGAAAATTACAACAGGGACGGAGACTCGGAGAGGACATGACAGAATGATAAATATGTATCTAAATATTTACAATCACGTGTGAACGAAAATCATATGATCTATAGTAATATCCATATGCCTTTATCATTAGATTCAAAAGGTCCTAATCATTTCTAATTCCAAAACCTATCTTAATTCCATAGGCCTTATTTATGAATACAATATTTACATAATAAAAAATTTACTTTTATTTCCAAGTACCCACATTATGGTTAAAAGAATCCAAATTATCTAAAGATCCCCTAACCACTTCTAATTTCTACTTAGAATTTTCAGACTTTCAACTACATCATACGAAGTGTTAAAAGTATCTAAGAGTGTTCGCCATGTGTCTTACGCGTGTCTGAACAAAAGATTAATAAAATAGTAGGACACGGATTTCGGTGTCTAACATGTGGCAGAGTGTATGGTGAGTGTTGTGTCTGACACGGACATGTGACCCCTTTAGGAGTGTGCGTGCATTACTAGCTGACCACCTGACTATTGGATATAAGCTTATAGCACTAGTTTATATTAGGGTAAATTACACTGACCTTCTATAAGGTATCTGACAAATAAGGGGACTCCCTCAAATTTTGAAATACTACACATACCTCCCTTTGGATTTGTATTTGAGTATCACATTCCCCTTCCACTAGTCAATAGTAAGTTACGATGATTTTTGGTTAAATGTTTTTAAAATAACTACTTTATTCTTATCAAAGCCAAAATAAAATGCAAAATAAGATCCCCTAAAACTTCCCCTCTATGTCTTAAGTCATATTTTAAGTGCGCATTAATTCTTTCATGATATGATGACCTTTTAGATTACGAAATCATGTTTTGTTCCGAGAATAGATCAGTAAATTTGCATTCATTGTTCGACGCCATGAGGCTTCCATCTCTAACAGGTGATATCAGTGAAACTTTTGAAAACGCTAGGGAAATCCATGTTGTTGTCAAATGACTCGGCGAAAGTCGAGTGTATTTGATCATTTATGTTAACATCAAATAATGGCACCGCCTCAACGCCTAGAAGCATGCATCTAATACTCGTAAATTTGCACCTTTCACTTACCAGCATCTAGCATAACCCCTACACCACCACAACAATATTTAACTTAAAGCCACCATAACAAGAATAAAAATTTCTAATGAAAGGAAAGAATGAAGAAAACCATTTGATAGATGTGTAAATAAAATTGAGAGAGAACAATCACCAAGGAAAATGACCATGACAAGGACTACAACCCAAATTCATATCCCATCACTCTGCCTAAACTCATCCCACCTACAGGGATATTTCAATAATTGAGATCGTATATAATTTCCTGAATCCAATTTATTGGAACAGACAAACACAAGCGATGTTTACTTTAAAGAAGCTATTAAGAAGAAATGAATACTTCTGAAGATTAATTTAATGATGTGATGTAGTTTATAAGTAGACTTTGCTAACCGAAAAATGTTATTATTCTGTTGTCTAGTGAAATGTACAGATTAATGCAAAAAATATTCTTATCATGGTTCAGCTAGTATGTTTATCCTCATCATGATACATGCAACCACAAATTACACCGTTAGGGAAAAAAAAACATGCCCAACCTTTCTATCAAGTATAGCTCACATATCAATGTACAAAAGACGGAAACAAAGGGAGATACAAAGAACATAAGCAAATACTTGGAACTGTCTGTCAAATCTCGTTTCGACCACTTGTCATCCTCAAATTTCACAAGACACTGCATCTCCCTCACTTTCTCATGGATCTGGGACAAGACATGATTCACAAACATTAGTTTGATTCTTCTGTATCAAACAATTTATTTAAGAGAAAAATTGGCAATGAGACTAACCATCTACCCAGAACCAATAGACAGCGGTTGCAGAAGCAGCATGCAATTAATATACGATTGAAAGCTAAAAGGAGTATTGATACTGCTAGTAGAAATCCATATTATGAGGAATTAGAAATATAAATAAGAAAATATACAATTCTAGGACTTTTAAGGATGCTATCTATTGTTTGTGGGTGATGCCTGTTAGAATTTATATTTTATGTTATGTTTTTCTTATGTCTTTTATTATTTTACCCAAGGGTATTATTGTAATTGATGTAATAGATGATTATTTGACATATAATAAAAGAGAGAAAACTGTATTGGTCTTCTAAGTTTTTACCCTAATTCAATTCTACATGGTATCAGAGCCTCTCTTAGAGAGATTTCATATCCTACCCAAACCACCACCTTCCACCATCACCAACCACCGCTGAACCTTTATGCGGCACCACCTAAACCCTTCCACAGTCCAGCCGACCAACCCTAATGGGTCTCTGGGTCTAGCCGAGCCCCTCTCACCTTGCACCGAGGCCCACCCCGTCCAGTCCCACCTTCGCCGAGTCCCTATGGTCTTTCCCATGGCTTCCTAGCCATCGCCGACCTCACCACACCCCCACCCAGCCTCGCGCAACCCTCCATCTGCTCCCACTCCAGATCGTGCCCTACATGCTTGCCCAGCCCTAGCCGCAACCCCACATATACTTCTTTTCTTTTTTGGTTTTCTTCTTCTCCACCCATACTCATACCGCGACATAATTTTGATTGGAGTTTCAGTTTTCCCAGTTTTTTTTTTCCTGGCCCTTTGATGGCCATTGATCTATACTGATTCTATTGTGCATCCTTATGGTGAAGTGATTGGTTCTTGTGTGCTTCGAATCCATTGATACCAGTTTTTTCCCTTGTGTGGTGATTGTTGCGGGTATCCTATTTCTTTGAGACTAATTCACGATGTCTAACGATCCTGAAAAGTATACCGTCAACTCTAGGAGTGAAACTTATGTTGTCCCTCCAAGTGATAGCCCGAATATAAAGCTCACTACATCTCTTTTTAATGGCCAGAATTATGTGGCATGGTCTGGGTCTGTGGTTATGTCCCTGAAGGGCCGAGGAAAGATGGGTTACATCGTGGAAAGATTAAAGCACCTAATCCTGAGGATGCCACCTATGACAAGTGGGAGATGAAGAACTCCACTGTCATGACTTGGCTCTGTCATTCTATGAAACATGAGATAGCTGAAGGTTTTTTGGATATGGCGACTGCCCAAGATATTTGGGAGACCATGGCCAACACTTATTCCCGCAAGCGGAACTCGGCACAGATTTTTAGTAATGTCGATTGATTGGCAGAACAGAACAAGGTGAGTTGAGTGTTCTTTAGTACTACACTTCTCTCTCCACCAATTGGAAACGACTGGATCACTTATTAGGCTTCAAGCCTGTTTGTCCTACTGATTATGTGGCCTATAATAAGCTTGTTACTGAAGAGAAGATTTTTAAGTTCCTCGAGAGCCTTCATTCTGATTTGGATCCAGTTCACAGTCGAGTACTGGTAATGCCTTCTCTTCAGGAGGCCTTTGCTTATGACCAGAACGAGGAAAGTCGTCGTTCTGCTATGCTTCCACTTGCCCCTACAGAGCGGTCCGCTCTTATTTCGGCTTCTCAGGTGTGGTTTCAACCGAAGTCAAGCTGATCACACGTTATTCATTAAACATTCATCTCAAGGTAAGACTACTGCCTTGGTTGTGTATGTTGATGATATTGTTCTAAGTGGGGATGATCTGGAAGAAATGAAAAGGTTAAAAGAGTTTCTGTCCAGTGAGCAAGGATCAAAATTTTGTTTCGGTCTATTGTTTCGGTCTGCCCAGAAACGGAAACGTTTCGGAAACATTTCGGAAACATGTGGAAACAGCAGAAAAAATTGGAAACATTGAGAAACATGGGGAAACATAACTTCAAACTTAACTATATGCGTGTATAAAGCTAATAATTGATTGATTGAACATTTGAGAGGTCTATATATGTAGAGATACATTAAAAATGTGTACTTCAAATTGAAATACATGAGGATTAAGTCGTCAATCTACTGTCAAACACTTCATAGAATCTCAAAACACTTCATAGAATGCAAAAGTTACATATAAGTACATAGTAAGCTAATAAGCCATCTCTAAAATAAAATGGTTGTTCATATGACAAGTACACAACCACCTGATTATCTTGATGGAAACAAGTATGTTTCGTTGGAAGCAAATGAAACGATGCAGAATCATAGGTTTGTTTCGATGGAAACAATTATGTTTCGATGGAAACAAAAGAAACAAAGTCGTTTCGATGGAATCCATGGAATTTCGAGATTCCATGGCTGTTTCGTTTCCATGACCTAGGAAACGGAAACGCTTCGACCGTTCGATGGAAACAGAAGGAAATTTTGATCCTTGCCAGTGAGTTTGAAATAAAAGATCTGGGAGCCCTTAAGTATTTTTTTGGGGATTGAAGTTGCTAGATCCAGGCATTGAATTTTTACTTCTCAGAGAAAGTATGTACTTGATCTGCTGGAGGAGACTGGAATGCTGGGAAGTCAAGCATGTGACACTCCAATAGATTCGAATCAAAAATTAAGTCATGAAAATAGTGGAGGAGAAGCAGATAAAGGGAGATATCAAAGACTTGTGGGAAGACTCATCTATCTGTCTCACACACGTCTAGACATTATGTTTGTTGTCAGTGTTGTTAGCTAGTTAATGCATGCACCTCGTGAGACTCAGATGGATGCGGTCTTCAAGATTCTGAGATACCTGAAGTCAGCTCCGGGTAAGGGTCTATTTTTTTGGTAAACATGACCACCTTAGGGTGGAAGCATATACCGATGCAGATTGGGCAGGTTCTGTGACTGGCAGAAGATCCACATCTGGCTACTGTACTTTTGTGGGTGGCAACCCTGTTACTTGGAGGAGTAAGAAGCAGAATGTGGTAGCTAGATCCAGTGCAGAGGCTGAGTTCAGAGCAATGGCTCAAGGAGTATGTGAACTACTGTGGATCAAGTTACTGCTAACTGATTTGAGACTTGATCACAGTGAATCTATGAGGCTATATTGTGAATCTGTGATAACAAGTCTGCAATTAGCATGGCCCACAATCCAGTGTAGCATGATCGAACTAAACATGTGGAGATTGACGGACACTTTATCAAGGAGAAGATTGATAGTGGTGTGATTTGTACTCCATTTGTGAAGACCGGAGATCAACTTGCAGACATTCCCACAAAGGGAGTTGGAAGTAGACCATTTGATTTTGCTCTTAGCAATCTGGGTTTAAGAGACATCTTTGTACCAGCTTGAGGGGGAGTGTTAGAGTTTATATTTTATTTTATGTTTTTCTTATGTCTTTTATTATTTTACCTAAGGGTATTATTGTAATTGATGTAATAGTTGATTATTTGACATAAAAGAGAGATGACTGTATTGGTCTTCTAAGTTTTTACCCTAATTCAATTCTACACCATACCTTAAGTAAAGCATGCAATAAAATTGACAAGCTGGTTATTGTAGAACTGTAAAAGAAAACTCTTCCAAAAAAACTGATAAAATTTTGAAATGTGGGTATTTGTCTCAAACTCATAACTAATTTTGGAACCTTCCCATGAAGTTGATAACTTGAAAATTCTACTGTGGTTCTCCTGTACGAATACAAGCCCCAACTCCTTTGTTTACAACTGTGTGGGTCGCAAACCTATAATTCCTTCTTAGGTAGGATTTTGATCTAGAACTCATACAGTAATTTGTAGTACTTTATATTATAATAATTGTACTTAGCTTGTAATATTTCATTTAGTTGCTATTTTGGTTTAGTCACGACTCACAAGCATGTAACACTAGCAAGGGTTAAATAGGCTATAAATAGTAGGCTAGGGTTAGGGTAACTTAGTTTTGGATTATTATGTATCGAAATTGCTTGTAAAGCAAGTGAGCCTTTAGAGCTCTTTATTGGAGGTTATCTTCCCAAAACCCTAATTCTTTTATGTTTCTGCAATTTCCTCTTATACATGCAAATTATTTACATCATTTGGTATCAAAGCCTCACAATTCAATCTTGTGAATCTGTGATAACCAAAAAACAAAGCCAAACAGCCCTGTGACTGTCAGAGATGCTTCAAACTTCTCGCAAGGAGTCTCGATTGCTATTGGCTTGAATCTCCACCAAGCTGCTCAACCAAACTAGATCTCCTAGTTGATTCCAACTCAAACCCTCAACCGACTGGGAATTGGAATAGCAATTCCATTTGCGACTAGATCGAACTAGTCGGACCACGATTGAAACTATCGAACCTTTTGCTGAGGACTATCGAACTAGCAGATCTGAACCAAACGTCTCGCGAACCTAGTCGAGAAGTATACCAGAGCTGCGAAATGAATTTTCGAACACACTTCAAATCGAAACTGCAAAAACCAATTTTCTGACAGTTGGGACTGACCTGAAGTGCGATTGTGAGGAGCCGAACCATATCTGAGCAAGGAATTGAAGTGTGAAGGAGTTTCGTTTGGGTAAGTCACGATTGGTTTCTCCAATTTCGTTTTCAATTTCGAAATTCTTCCCAGCTATGACTGTTCCGAATCTTCCGATTGGTTTGAGGTTGAAGTTTTTTTAGCCTATTTATATGAAAGAAGAGGACGACGACAGAGATTGTACTTTTTTTCCCACCAAATCCAGGTAAGAGGAGTGGGTCTAGAACAAAAAATTCAATAGAGGATGAGACTTCAAGCTAGAGAAGAAATTCAACTTAAGAGTATAAGTAATAATATGTTCAGGTATAGAGCTTTATAGCTTGCTAGCTAGCTATAAAGCTAAGCGAGAGAGAGCACATCGCAAAGGAAGAATGCGACAGCAGGGCAATAGCGCTCCGCTGTTCGATTGTGGCTTGTTGATTGTTTGTGGTTTGAGATTATACTCTATTAGGTTGTGGGTTTCTATTGGTTGGTTTGGTTACGACTTGTGGTTAGAGATTCAATTCGGTTTTTCCACACTTTGGTACCAATTTGTTTGAGAATTGACATGGCTCAAAGAGGAAGAGAAAGAACGGGTAGAGGGCGAGGAAACGCCATATATTTTGAGGATGGGACTAGAAGAAAGAAAAGATGGAGGAATTGAATTGTTTATTTCTCAATATCCTTACAGTATATATACAAGAAAATAGAGGAGAGAAAAAGGAAAGAGAGGATAAGATCGTATCTATACTAAAATACATAGGATTAAATCAAGTAATCTACTCCTAAAATACATCCATAATATCATGAAAATATAAAATATTCCAACACTCCCCCTCAAGCTGGAGAGAAGGGATTCACGAGTCCAAGCTTGACAATAGATGACTTCAAGAGAGATGATCCAACAGATTTTGTGAGTACATCTGCAGTCTGATCTGAAGAAGGAACAAAGCACGGAGAGATAATACCAGAACGAACTTTCTCACGAATAAAGTGGATATCAACCTCAATATGATTGGTACGCTCACGGAGAACAGAGTCAGAAGCCAGCATCATAGCAGACTTATTATCACAGAACAATGTAGAGGGCTCAGAAACTGGAAATCCCAATTCCCGTTTAAGAGATCAAAGCCAAAGAAGCTCATAGGTACCATGTGCCATAGCACGATATTCGGCTTCAGCCAATGATCTTGAAACAACTACTTGTTTCTTGCTTTTCCAAGAAATAAGGTGTTTACCATAGAATGTACAAAATCCTGAAGTAGAACGCTTATCACTCTTGAAACCAGCATAGTCTGCATCTGTGAAACACGTGACCCCAGATTGTGTTTGTGTAGCAAAGAAAAGACCCAGACCTGGGCAAGTTTTAAGATACCTCAGAATATGATGAACAGCGTCTATATGAGAGGTACGGGGTTTATGCATGAACTGGCTAACGACGCTTACAGCGAAAGCAAGATCCGGTCTAGTATTGGTCAAATAAATGAGACGACCAACATAACGATGATGGGAAGCCGGATCAGATAATAACTCTCCTGACTCGGAAGATATTTTGATATTCGGATCCATAGGTGTAGAAGCAAGGTGACAACCCATCATGCCAGTATCACTGAGGAATAAAAGCTTGATAGGGTTGTGAAAGAGCTGAATATGAGACATACTGGGAAATAGGGTGATGAGAAGAGCAAGAATAACCATACCGATTTACCGGGCAAGAAATTTTGGTGGATCGTCTTATCGGTGCAGGAGAAGCGGGACCTAGATCCGGAGAAGTATTTTAGGCGGAGCATGAGCCTGTGGACGTCGGGCATAACGGAATTCAGGGGAAGATGTGATAACTGGTGGAAGGGAATCCTCAATGTCAACCTCAGGAGAGGAAGAATAAAGACAGGAACATGGCAAGGTAGCTCGTCGAGTTCAATGGACGTCTCCTGAGGCACAAAGGAACGAGTGGAACCTGCAAAGTAAGGAACATCCTCCAGAAACATAACATCCATACAAGTGTAAAATCGATGAGCAATGGGGTCATAACACCTATAACCTTTAGATAGAGGAGAATACCCAAGAAAGACACAATGGATAGCCTTATCATCAAGTTTAGTGCGAAGAGGGCTGCGATTCTGAACAAAACAAGTGCAGCCGAAGACACGAGGTAACACATGAAAAAGAGTACAATCGGGATGAAAAACATGCAAAGGAGCTTTACCATCCAAGATACAACTTGGGGTTCGATTAATAAGATATGTAGCTGTGAGAACTGCGAAGTGCCAAAAATATTTAGGTACCTCCATACCACGAAGAAGACACCGGACTACAGACATAATGTGACGGTTCTTTCGTTCTGCCACACCATTCTGTTCCGGGGTATAGGTACAAGTTAGTTGTTGGAGGATACCCTTTTTATGAAGTTCTGAACAAAAATCATTGGAAACATATTCACGGCCATTATCAGATCGAAGGGTACGAACAACAGTTTGGAACTGAGTTTTAACCATTTGTAAAAATTGAGAAAATAATGGAAAAACTTCATATTTTTTCTTCAGAAGGTAAACCCATGTACAACGTGAATAGTCATCAATGAAAGTAACATAATAGGGATACCCATTTAATGCAGAAATGGGGGATGGTCCCCACACATCAGAATGAATAATATCAAAAGCACTAGGAGCACGAGACATACAAGGAACATAAGAACGAGTATGCTTAGAAAGTTCACATACCACACAATGAAATGAGTTTTACAGGCTTTTATTAATTCTGGAAAAAGTAAACACATATTGGAAATTAGCATGTCCTAGCCGGGCATGCCACAAATCTAAAGTTTTATTTGAAAAAAAACTAGAAGCAGAACTAGGTAAAACAGACGCCTGTAAACTAGAAGACACAAGTGGTGGTGGTGGTTCCCCAAAGAAGTAGAGTCCATCACGCTCATGGCCCGTACCAAAAATCTTCTTCGAAGTCAGGTCCTACAAGACACAACGATCAGGTAAGAAAATGACAACACAATTATAACTCTTTGCAAGGCGACTAACCGATAAAAGATTAAAAGACAACTAAGGGACATGAAGAACAGAGGACAAGGTAACCGTGGGAGACAAGCAAACGTTACCCTTACTTGGAACTCTAGTGATGGAACCATCAGCAATACTCACAGTGTGGTTAACACGTGTAAGAGGGGACGAAAAAAGAGAACTTTCTAGTCATGTGATAATTGGCTCCTGGGTCCAGAACCCACCTTAGAGTTCCAGTCTTAACATGTAAAGTAGTGGAAGTACCTGTAGCAATGGCAGCCGTGGAAGAAGAACCAGACTGATGTTGCTGAAGAAGAGAGCCAAGTTGGCTCTGAATTTGTCCAAGCTGAGTTTGAAACATACTCTGATTCTGATGAAGTTGACCAATATCAGGAACAGTGGGGTCAGGACCGGTCTCAGCGATAGCAACCGAGCATAATATTTCAACTCAGGATGAAGTTGGAAACAACGATCGTTGGTATGACCAACAACATTACAATGCTTACAAACCGGAGGTTTTCTATTACTGGGACGAAGCCCAGTGTGAGAATCAAAAACCGGAGTAGTAGCAGCCTGAATCAATTTCCGGCGACACTCATTACCATCAACATTAGCAAACGCCTCGTAAAGTGAAGGCATAGGTGATGTGTTCAAAATCTGAGTACGAAGAGATTTGAATTCAGATTTCAAACCCATCAGGAATTGATAAGTATGCAGACAATCAAGGAGCTGGACAATAATAGTGGCAACTGCAGCAAGAATATCACCAAGAGGCTCATATTGAGCCAACTCCTCCCAACATGACTGGAGATAACCACAATAATCAGAGACACTCAGCTGGAGAGAATCCTGAGAGGACTGAGAGACTTCACGATGAAGCTGATAAATACAACTCATTACGCTTATGCGCATACATCTGGGTCAAGGCATTCCACAATCCATGAACCGAAGTGTGATACATAAACATATGATAAATGTTAGGTTCCATAGAATTAAATAACCAACCCAAGATGGAGCAATTGTCCATATTCCACTGATCAAAAGTTGAATCTGTGGGAGCAGGCTTGGGTGTAGTACCATGAAGCCAACTAGACTTGCCTTTGGCACCCAAAAAGAGTCGAAGGGAATGAGACCATGCAGCAAAATTTTGTCCATCCAACAGAACAGTAGTAACCCTCTACGCAGGAACATGTGGAGTCAGAGACAGAGAGAGATCTGTACGTGATTGTGACCCTGTAGATGGCAGAGTAATGTCCTTATCCTTGGTCATTATTGCAGATTATAAGAATGAAAGTAAGAACAGGCGCAGGAAGAATGAAGGCTGTCGGCAGAAATAGGGGCTACCTAGACACGGGCCCAAAATAATGGAAAGAGAGCACAGGAAGGGCTCTAAATCATCACAATACCCACAGAAGGAGCAAGGCGCAGCTTACGGGCTGCGCAAGGGTTAGCTGAAGCTAACCAAAGAGAACCGAGAAGGTGAGAGTCTCAGCAAGGGCCTGGGGTATCTCGGCGAGGCTGTAGGGTGGTGCGCCGAGGGGTCTGGGGGTGGCTTGAGGTGTGGCGAGGTGGTTGTGGGTTGTTGGGTGGTCGTCGAAGTGGCTGGTGGTGGCTGAAGGCTTCGACGAGGAGGTTGGTGGTGTCTGTGGTGTGCGACGGAAGGAGGAAGGTGGTCGCTAAGGTTTGGACCAATGCTCTGATACCAAGAAGAAAGAAAAGATGGAGGAATTGAATTGTTTATTTCTCAATATCATTACAGTATATATACAAGAAAAGAGAGAAGAGAAAAAGGAAAGAGAGGATATGGTCGTATCTATCCTAAAATACATAGCATCAAATCAAGTAATCTACTCCTAAAATACATCCATAATATCATGAAAATATAAAATATTCCAATAGAACTGAATTTGATTTAACCCATCCCGTGGGACCTAAGGGTGCCCAACAATATGAAATGAAGAGATTGAAAAAGCATATCGCTGCCTTAATCGTAAGGTGAAGCGATTGCAATCTAGGATCAAAATTCTGGAATTCTTTGGTGAAAAATCGGAGTTTGATGATTGGGTGAAACAAGCCGAAGACATAGTCAATTACTATAATGTAATTGAAGGAACAAAAGTGAAAATAGTGGAGAAGTGTTTGAAAGGAAGCACTGAGGATTGGTGGCAACGAAGTAAAATCAGGAAGAGAATGGGAAAACCGAAAATTAAGAAGTGGGGGCACAATGAGGAAGAAATTAAAAGGCAAGTTTATACCCATTAGTTATTGTCCAACCAAAGGGGTGGAGTTGCCACACAATTCCATTAAGTTGGGCTTCGATGATGAACCGAGGTTTGATGAGTACTTTGATGATCAACTTAAGTTCGATACTTACTTGGATGAGGAGCCGATATTTCGTGATTGTTGTGAAAGTGGGTTTGAGGAAGAATTAAACCAAGACGATGACAAGGAGTCGTACAAGGAACAACATTCGATTATTGTCTTGGAAGTGTGTTTGATGAAAACTTAAGCGATGTAGATGATAAGGAATTGGAATTTATTCAACTTCTTTGGTCTCCAAAGGAGGATAGCTTTGCTTCAACATATGCTGACAATGAGTATGGCTATAAAAGTGAGTTTAAATGAAAATGTCATTAATACTCTTGAAGATACTTTTTGTATTGAGGACGAGACTACGGTTTTGAGGGGTTTGTTAAAAGGGACACCTTCAAGTTGCCTATATGGGACGATGAGTGTGCACTTAAGTTGTGTGATCATGGAATTGAGGAGGGATGTGAAGTTAATGAATCTATGGAAAGTTTCATGGCCAAGAAAGCGAGTTCGCAATTTGAAGATCAAACATACGTGTTGTTAGAGTAAGAGTATTTTTGTAATTATTTTATCACAATAATATATATATATATATGTGTGTGTGTTGGCTAATCCTGTTTAGGTTAAGCCTTCACTTTCTCCTTTTTTGTCTCTTAACATGGTATCAGAACCTAACCTCACATGAGACAATCTCCACCACCACCAACCCTGCGCCACCCAATACCACCACCGAACACCACACAAACCTCGCCACCCACCAAATATCACCACCGAACACCACACAAGCCTCACCTAGCCCAAACCCCACTTCGCCGACCCTATTCAGCCCTAACCCCATCTCGCCAACCTCCACAGCACATCACCCAAGCCTCGCCTACGCTATCCAGCCCTAACCTCATCTCGCCGAGCCTCTCTCAGACCACTATGGTCTAAATCAAACCTAATCAACCCTTTTTCTACCCTAGTCTAGACCTACTGTTCTGGCCGAGAACCACTGCTCTGGCCTAATCTGATTTTCTTTTCTATTTCATCTTTCTACCATTCCAGGGAGCACATCCACGTTGGTTTGATCCTGATTGGGCTATTTTGATTGGCATTTTCTTCATTCGTCGTGCCTAGGTCCCTATATGGGCCTTATTGGTTAGTTTCTGGTGTGATTTATTGTTAATGTTGGTTCACCCTTGTTGCTAGTTTGTTCGTTGTTGGTCTTCGACTCCCATTCTTGGTATGGCTAATTCGGGTTCAGGTAACACAAGTTCGGTCACTGGTTTTGTAACCTCGTCTGTTATTGTGAGCGTGCAAGTCACTACCACAAAATTGAATGGGTCCAATTACTTGTTGTGGCGTACAGTCTACGAAAGTCACTTTAGGTGCTCGAAAGAAGTTGAAATACATTATGTCTACACCCCCTGCCATTGATAGCAAAGAGTACGATGATTTGGTATCAGAAAATTACATTGTTATGTCTTGGTTATGGAATGGTATGGAATCTTCCATCTCTTCCAATGTGATGTTTTTGTCCTCAGCCAAAGAAATATGGGAGTCCATTCATGAGATGTTTTCGATGGAGAAGAATGTCTCTAAGGTCTATGATGTATATCAAAACTTGTTTATCCTCTAACAAAATGAGAAATATGTTAGTGAATACTACAGCATGTTTAAAGGTTTAATGGACAAGTTGAATCAGTATCACCCAGTGACGAATGATGTTGAAGTTATCAAAAAGCAACGTGAGGAATTTTATGTCTGTAAGTTTCTTGTTGGGTTACATTCTAACCTTCAGTCCGTTAAGGCCCAAATTTTGGCAAGTGATGATAGTATTCCCTCATTGAGTAATGTGTATGCTTGTATACTACTGTGTCTTCTACATCTTCTGATACAACCAATAAGGAATATTCAGCATTAGTCACCTCTACTAACTATCCAGGTACCTTTCGTGGTCGTGGCAATTTTCATAATGCTAATAATAGAGGTCGTGGTGGTTGTGGCTTCGGTAATTCTAATTCAGGTTTTAATGGCAATCGAGGACGAGGGGGTTATCAAAGTCGTGGTCGTGGTCGTGGTTTTGGTAATAGGCCATGGAGGTCGTGGTTTTCTTCATTGTACATTGTGGGGGTGACAATCATACGGTGGATCAGTGTTATGATCTCCAAGGTAAACCTTGGGAGACCTCTCCCAATTTTGCCTTATTTTCGTCCGATAACCCTTCTGGCTCTCATCAGGAAGTTAGCACTCCAGCTCCCCGGCCGTGGCATCATCTAGTGAATCTATCACACTTTCTCGGGAGGAGTACAATGCCTTAATTCAACACCAACAACAAATGTCTGAGACCGCCGGATTTGCTCATTCATGTAATGTTGCATGTTTTTCTTCTACTTCTTCACCACGGGTTATTGATTCAGGAGCTTTTGCACATATGACTAGTAAGTCCAATGCATTTTCACAATTGAGTAATTCCTCCTCAAAATCCACAGTTGTTTTAGCTGATGGTCGTTTTTGTCCTATTGTTGGTCATGGTTCTGTCTCTTCGACTTCGTCTCTTAAATTATCTTATGTAAATTATATTCCTCAATTTCCCCTTAGTCTCCTATCGGTCAATCAACTTACTAAATCACTTAATTGTTCTGTAACATTTTATCCTTCTTGTTGTGTTTTTCAAAACCTTCAGTATGATTGGTGGAGGTCGTGAGCGGGACAGTCTTTACAACCTTGAACAACATCCTTTAGCAAATACATCGGTGGCTTTACAAGCAGTTGTCTCACCGCATCAGTGGCATTGCCGTCTTGGTCATCCTTCATTGCAGTCATTGAAGTTGGTTTTCCCGTCTTTTAAGTCTGTGTCTAGTTAAGAGTGTGAAGCTTGTCAGTTAGGCAAGCACCATAGAGTGTTTTTTCCTTTACGTCAGAATAATCGTCGATCCACTCCTTTTGAGTTGGTTCATTCCGACGTTTGGAGTCCGTTTAAGACATAAGAGTCTGTTAGAATTTCCTTATTTTATGTCTTTTGTGGATGATTGTTCGAGGATGGCATGGATATTTTTAATGAAAGATCGTTCTGAAATTTCTTCAGTTTTTAAATTATTTCATACGAAGATTATGACTCAGTTTAGTTGTGCTATTCGTACTTTACAATATGATAATGCTTTAGAATATGTTAAAGGACCTCTTCAGTCCTATTGTGATTCTCATGGAATAATACATCAGTCTTCTTGCGGCTATACTCCTCAACAGAATGGTGTTGCTGAACGTAAAAATCGACACCTTCTGAAAGTAGCTAGAACTCTTATGCTTCTAATGAAGGTTCCTAAATAGTTTTGGGGGGCTACCGTTCTTACTACCTGCATTTTATAAATCGTATGCCAAGTTTTGTCCTAAGTGGTGGCATTCCTCATTCTGTTCTATATCCTAATAAGTCCTTGTTTGCCTTGCCTCCACGTGTGTTTGGTGTGTTGTGTTTGTTCATATTCTTACTCCAGGTAAGGATAAGTTGGATCCTCATGCTGCAAAATGTGTCTTTGTAGGATATTCCCATACTAAGGTACATCTTTTTTTCGTTCAGGTGCCTCGTTAGATATTGATATTCTTGCTCCGTCATCTTCCATTCCTCTGCCTATTCCTCCTAAACATACTTCAGGTCCTCCTCCTACTTATGCTTCTCCACCGTTACAAGTGTACCGACGTCGTGAACGCCACCAAGGACTGAAGCTCCACCTCCTACATCATCAACTTCGAGTGAGGTTCCACAGTCTATTGATCTTCCTATTGCACTTCGTCAAGGTACTCGTTCTTGCACTTAGCATCCTATTGATCAGGTTGTTTCTTTTTCTAATTTATCTACTCCACTTTGTTCCTTTGTTTGTGCCATGTCTTCCGTTTCTGTCCCTCGGTTTCATACTCAGGCTTTGGCTTCTCCGGGGTGGAAGAGTGCTATGGAAGAAGAAATGATGGCACTGTCCAACAAAGTACGTGGGAGTTAACTGATCTTCCTTCCAGCAAAAACAGGTTGTGGGTTGTCGTTGGGTGTTTGTGGTTAAGTATCATTCTGATGGTACTGTTGAACGGTTGAAAGTTCGATTAGTTGCAAAAGGGTATACTCAGAGCTTCGGTGTTGATTATTTTGAAACATTTTCTCCCGTGGCTCGTCTTAGTTCAGTTAGAGTGTTGTTGTCTGTTGCTGTTACTCAGAGATGGCCTCTTTACTAACTCGATATCAAAAATATGTTTCTTCATGGTGATCTTCTTGAAGAAGTGTACATGGAGCAACCTTCTGGGTATGTTGCTCAAGGGGAGTCTCATCAGGTGTATAGATTGAAGAAAGCTATATACGAGCTCAAACAATCTCCAAGAGCCTGGTTTGACAAATTTAGTCAGGTAGCTAGCTTGTATAGGTTAAAGAGGACGAGTTCTGATCATTTAATGTTTGTAAAACATTGTGCGAAAGGCACGGTTATTTTAGCAGTTTATGTGGATGATATAGTGATCACTGGTAGTGATAATGAAGGTATCCAATTGTTCAAGTCTCACTTAAGCAAGCATTTTCATATGACAGATTTGGGGCTACTACGTTATTTCTTGGGTATTGAGGTTGTCAGGTCTAAGGAAGGAATATGTTTGTCTCAAAGGAAGTATGTTCTTGATCTCCTAGATGAAACAAGTAAGATGGGCTCAAGACCTGTTGACACCCCAATGGATTCAAATATACAGTTTAGTAAAGATGCAGGAGAAGTATTTGTTGATGCTGGACAATATAGAAGACAGGTGGGTAAGCTGATTTATTTGACTGTGACTCGACCAGACATCGCCTTTGCGGTAGGAGTTGTGAGTCAGTTTATGCCGAATCCCAAACAACAGCATTGGGAAGCAGTGTGTCGTATATTGAGATATTTGAAGTGTGCTCTTAGTAAGGGTTTAGTGTTGAAACCTTCAAATAACTTGGGGATAGTGGGATTCTCGGATGCTAATTGGGCAGGAGATCATTTAAATAGACATTCAATCATGATTCTGTGTGTTTGTTGGTGGCAATATTGTCACTTGGAAGAGTAAAAAAGCAAATTGTAGTAGCAAGTTCGATGCAGAGGCCGAGTATAGAACTATGGCTCATACTGCCTGTGAGATGTTATGGGTGAAGTCTATTTTGCAAGAGATGGGGTTCTCGATAAACTTATGAAGATGTATCGTGATAATCAAGCTGCCATGTACATTGCCAGTAATCCCGTGTTTCATGAAAGGACCAAGCACATTGAAGTTGATTGTCATTTTATTAGAGACATGGTTATGAGAAAACATATTCTTACTTCTATTGTTAGGTCGAGTGATCAGTTAGGAAATATTTTTACTAAGGCTTTGAAAAAGGGACCTTTCCATGATCTTTGTAACAAGCTGGGCATGATAGATATCTATGCTCCAGCTTGAGGGGGAGTGTTAGAGTAAGGGTATTTTTGTAATTATTTTATCACAGTAATATATATACAATTATTATAGTATAAAGTACTACAAATTACTACATCAGACTCTCCCTCTAAAGGGAACTTGTCCATAAGTTTAAGATTTAGCTTTCTTAATTGCATTTCAGCATTGGCTTTCCTCTTGATATTAATCTTGGAAAACATTGTGATTGCCACTCCTTGTTCATTTGTATCTTCAACTCTTGAGATAGGAAATAACGTGTGTTAAGAGACAAAAGGATAAAGTGAAGGCATGTGTGTGTGTTGGCTAATCCTGTTTAGGTTATGCCTTCACTTTATCCTTTTGTCTCTTAACACGTGTTAATGTTTTCCAAGATTAATATCAAGAGGAAAGCCAATGCTGAAATGCAATTAAGAAAGCTAATTCTTAAACTTGAGGACAAGTTTCCTTTAGAGGGAGAGTCTGATGCAGTAATTTGTAGTACTTTATACTATAATAATTGTACTTAGCTTGTAATATTTCATTTAGTTGCTATTTTGGTTTAGTCACGACTCACAAGCATGTGACACTATCAAGGGTTAAATAGGCTATAAATAGTAGGTTAGGGTTAGGGTAAATTAGTTTTGGATTATTATGTATTGAAATTGCTTGTAAAGCAAGTGAGCCTTTGGAGCTCTTTAATGGAGGTTATCTTCCCAAAAACCTAATTCTTCTATATTTCTGCAATTTCCTCTTATACATGCAAATTATTTGCATCAAGAACTATAAAAAATAAAAATAAAAACGTTGACCAGTGATTTTCATTGAACTAAAATTAAGATTGTGCTTCTACTTTAATCAAGGGACAATGCTCCAAAGGTAGAAGTTTCACGATGGCCATTGAAGAGTAGGCACTTAAGAATTCACAATGTTGCTACCTATCCTCGTCCAAAAAAAATAAGACCTTCCATTCTGATTTCGAGGATTTTGCACCAAGTGCCTTATCAAAATCCTTAAAAAAAATGTCTCTGAAGTCCTATCCGGTAGTTTTGGTTATCCCTCAAACTGTCAGCCCATATTTTGCCCTCATAAGGGATTGACGAACTAATGATGCTATGCGTGTTGAACACGGTAAGAACACCAAACCACTCATCTAAAGTGTAAGGTCAATATTGAAGGAGCGGAAAAAAACTGTCAGCATCCAACTCCATCACCAACCCATGACACCTAATAATTGCTAACAAGGTCAGGTAGTTTTACTATACGCCCGGTGCTAAACGCAAAACTAAAATCTTGTCAACATTATCAGCAAAGTTAAGCAGGGATTACAAAGAATGGGCCCCGGCATAGGCTTGGGTGGACTAAAGCTAGCCCCAGCTTGGCAAAGCATGGGTTACATGGTCATTCGTTATGAAAAGATGTGACACTGCCACACCACATGAGAGAAAAACAGGCAACATTAGGCTTTGGATACAACCAAAGCTTGCAAGAGAGCAAGAGAAGTAGGCTTGTGATCATTTCCTCTGCTGAGGCCAAAAACTAAACTAAACATCAAGCCCTCATATGCAGAACTTTCCCTAAAAGGCATCCATGTTCATCTAGAGGCTCGTATGTTCTACTTCAACACAAAGAAATCACAAAATTAAACCTAATTTCTAATAACTCACCAGAAACTTTCAATAACCATTCACAAATTAAGTTGTACCTCATTGATGCCCTCCGTAAGTTTTTCCCAACTCTTGAGCAACTGGCACACCAACGTTGCTGGTGAATCCCTGATTACAGTAAGAATTAGCACTCTAGTGGCTACACATAAAGGGAACTGAATCTATACAAATTAGTTTTCGATTAAGGTAACAGTTAACCATCATATTTACTTCAAGCACCTCTAATATAGTCGGAGGAACAAGAAAATATTTGTGAATTAACCTAACAAATTTCTGTCGAAAATGTGGTGGGCAGTATAATATGTCGATTTTTCTTCTATTATATTTGGACAATATTAAGGTGAGAATGAAAAAGAGGAGGAAAAAAAATGCGAAAGAGAGAAAGGAGAGAAGAAAATAGCCACATAGATACATACGTCATATGAGATACCTAAAGAGGAAGAAAAGAGAAGAGGGGAGATAAAAAGAGAGAGCATAAAGCTCTTCAAATTTTCATATTACTGATCCATCTCAAAAGGCGCAAGTTGTTTTCGCTAAGTGACCTACTTATAGGCCCTATAGAAACATTAATACCACATAATAGCTTAAAATTTTAACCCCATACAATATGGAAAATATATGACCTCCATTTTATTCTTAAAAACCCTAAGAAACAACTTAAATTTCAAAAATAGACCAATTTCATAATAGAATTCTACTGTACTCTTTTTGTTTGTCCATGGTAGACTGTGTAGTGATCAAAAAGTCCTCTGATTTGGGGGTGCATCAAAAGCTTTACATAGTATGGATAACCTTAATACATCATTGACATAATAGCAAATCGTAGATCATGGAATAGCCTATTAAATATTATGCTTTGGGAAGACACATGGGATGAAATAACTTCGACTAGTTTTAACTCACCAAATACAAATAAGTTGATCCTATAAGAAAACAAGAGCATTAAGGGTAGCTTAGTATTTTTGTCCTTTTTTAGCCTTACAAGGTGAAATTCCAGTTCCAGTTCACTAAAAAAGATTCTATTTGTTCCCAAGAAATTTATGTCTCTTACCTTACCTTGCGAATCACGAGACAGATTAAACCACCCTTGTGCAAGTTAGAATATTGTCCACGAACACGGGAATCACAAGAAGAGATTCTAAAATCTTTTTCGAATCCCAAATAATAATCAGAAGCCCCACAGTCGTTTTTGTCTGGATCAAGCGCCTCACAGTATAAATCTAACAGGGTAACCTTCTGACACTTTCCGGCTTCATAGAGGCACTACAACAAAGTATGTGTCAATGGAAGGGGAAAAAAAAAACCCACAGATATTCCCTAATACATGTTTATCATTCAAGCTCGACTGTGAACATATAAGAATGGATCAAAGGAAACATCAGTAGCAATTCCAGGGAGGGTGTGGCCGAAGTGAAAAAAATTGCAATCCACAGTGAAGATCAAGGATACCCAAGAAGGGTTGGAATGAAAGAGGTAGATATTAAATCATATGAATTATTTCAAAAAGCATGGGAAAAAAAAAATACTAATTGTCATTGATGGAATTCAAACAAAAGGATGAAAAAAAAAAAAAACGAACTGAACAATGAACATAATATATTCATATACTTTTAGAACCAAAATGAATAATAAAACAAAATTAGTAAATTCAAGGTTTAGTGACAGCAATTGTTTACGAAACAATGCCATATCCAACATATTTTCTTCTGCTTTCGTACATCATAAATGTTAACACAAATGCTCATGCAAATACATTAAATGTGCACACGGAAATTCCTTCTTTCAAGATGACAAAAGGGAATCACTGCTATATAATCAAATATATAGCTATCTCAAATGCATTCATTAGCATATAACACAAACCCAGTTATATTATGTAGCACACTCAAATAAAAGAAAAAATTGTGAGGCCATTACCATGTGTTGGTTCCATTTAAACAAATTGTAAAAGTAAACACTTTGCATATTGAATGAATAAAAAGAGAATACAAGGGCTTATTTATATACATAGCTAACCTAACCACACTTTACATTTTTTCGATGTGGGACAACATATACACATAATAAAACACCTAATACAAAACTACCCTTTTAACACTCCCCCTCAAGCTGGAGCACACATATCATATGCACTCAGCTTGTCACAAACATATTTAACTCGGGTTCCAACTAATGCCTTTGTAAATAAATTCGCTAACTGCTCTGTAGATTTTACATGCACCGTATGAATTACTTTCTCCAGAAGTTTTCCTCAAACAAAGTGAGAATAAATCTCGATATGTTTTGTCCTCTCGTGAAAAACAGGATTAGAGACAATATGAACGGTTGCTTGATTGTCACACAGCAAATTCATATGATTAGACTGAGGAAACCAAGCTCTTCTAGTAAGTGCTTCATCTACACTAACTCACACTTAGTGTGTGCCATAGCCCTGTATTCTGACTCAGCACTCGATCTTGCCACAACTATCTGCTTCTTGCTTTTCCATGCCACGAGATTTACCTCCAACTAAAACATAATACCATGCAGTGGATCTCCCATCACCAGGAGATCCGGCATAGTCAGCATCACTATATCTCAACACGTATATGACCACGATCCTTATACAATAAACCACGACCAAGAGCTCCCTTAATATATTTCAGAATACGTACCACTGCATCCCAATGTGTGGTTCAAGGAGAGCTCATGAACTGGCTGACGAAACTCACAGCAAAAGCAATGTCAGGTCTAGTAACGGTGAGCTAATTAAGTTTACCAACTAGACGCTTGTACTGTTCAAGATCCTCCAAGCTTTGTGTTGGGATCCATAGGAGAATCCACGGGTTTGGAACCTAACATTCCTATTTCTGCCAGAAGATCAAGAATATACCTTCTCTGAGATAAGCAAATCCCCTCACTCGATGTGGCTACTTCAATACCCAAGAAGTATCTGAGTTGCCCAAGATCCTTAGTTTCAAACTTATTCTGCAGAAACAACTTTAACTCCAGAATACCCTTGGAGTCATCACCAGTTATAACGATATCATCCACATAAACAATCAACAAGATTTTACCTACTGATGTATGTCTATAGAAGACAGAATGTTCAACACCACATCTTTGGAGTCCAAATTCAGCAACTACTTCACTAAATCTACCAAACCAGGCACGAGGAGACTGCTTTAGACCATATAGAGACTTCCTCAATCTGCATACCATATTACACTCCCCCTGAGCAACAAACCCAGATGCTTGCTCCATATAAACTTCCTCCAACAGGGTGCCATTGAGGAAGGCATTCTTGACATCCAACTGATGTAAGGCCAGTGAAACGTGGCAACAAGGGAGATGAAGAGGCGACTAAGGCAATTTTGGCCACAGGAGAGAAAATCTCAGAATAGTCAAGGCCATAAACTTGTGTATAACCCTTGGCAACAAGAAGAGCTTTCAGGAGATCTAAGGTGTCATGGGAATCCAACGGCAGCCCACCACAGATTTTCCCTCGGGAAGAAGAACTAAGTCCCAAGTACCAGTATCTCGTAAAGCAGACATCTCATCTTCCATAGCCTGTCTCCACCCGGAATGGGAAAGAGCCTCTGCAACAGTCTTAGGTATAGAAAAAGAAGACAAAGAGGCAACAAATGAAGATGAGACAAGTGATCATAAGAGACAAAATTGGAAATAGAGTGAGGAGTACAAGAACGCTTACTGTAGAAACCCAGAATTTTAAAAGGGTACTTTGGTAATTTTGGACCAATGTGGGTCTTGGTTGGGGACAGTGTATTTTATTTTGGTACATGGTGGTATCACTTTGGTATTTGTTTTGGCACATGTGTGTATATGCATGTTGCATATTTTTGTGTGGGTGTGTGTGTGAGAGACAAGTACGAGACCCACAAGTCACCTCCCAACCACTCTCAACCACTCTCAACCACCCCAACCACTAAAGCTTCCCTAGGAAGCTTCCCCCTCTCTTTCTCCCTATATAACCCACCTATATATCTCTCTCTCTCTCATTCATTTTCTTTTTCTTTTTCTCACATCTATCTCTCTCTAGTTTTTGGGAGATAAAACTCCATGGAAACCTAGACCTTCAAGCTCATTTTGAAGACATTTCAAGCATATTTGGGTCAAGACCATTAGAGATCTATTTGTTCCCCTTGCAAAGAGCTTCCTTTGGGTACTCTCCTTTTCCATTTTGGCTTTGTGGGCATCACTATCTGACAAACGTATCAACAACCGACACGCGTCCATTTGCCGTTCGAAGGAACTGTACTCAATACTCAAAAGATATGGGCGAAACCCCAAGGAGGCATCATTAGGGCGCCCTAGGTACTTCATCACGCGAAAGGATCCATAGCACTTCACCGTGTGCTGCCTACATCACTCCTAATAAAACCAGGCTCAGATAGACCTACTTGGGGGCAGGTCTTGGTGCCACACCACTACGCCACGACACGGTCGCCTTAGACCTGGGCGTGGCTAAGTCTTTCTCTATCCTAACGGGAACACTCAGGTTCTGTGGCTTGGTTGGCTTAAGAGCAGAGCTCGCTTAGGAAGGTCGCGACGGTCTATTCCGCGATACACTTCCTAAGCCTTTCTAAAGGTCGGCAAGGCTATCTGAAATAACTCTCTAGTTTACCGCGAGGACATTCCTTGTGTTGTCTCCGGACGGCACGTGGCAGTTTGGTACGCCTCAATAGGAATGAGCCACGTCAGCTGCGCTCATTCCTTGGCACGTGTCCCAACTGCTATAAATAGGAACAGTACCCTCAGAGGTGACGACACACATGATTCTCTGAAGACACACACTCAGAGAGAATTTCAGATATTATTCCACTGTGGTCTGGGCATTTAGGAGCCAACTGTGAATATCCCTTCACACGTACACGCTCAATCATTGAGTGCACAGACTTCTCTCGGAATATTTCCCCCACTTGCTGACCCTTAGTCTGTCTCTCTTTACTTCCTCTCCACTTTCCCTCGAGATCCCCCCTACGCTATTGGTTTCTAGGTTGCTACTCTCTTACGAACTCATTTACCCCACCTCACGCAAACTCCTACCTACATTTTGGCGACTCCACTGGGGAGTAGCACCTTGGAAGCAATGGTGACTGTTCTGAAAAATGGGAAGGTCGTTGGAGATGCTAACGAAGACATCGTGTTGGACGACATGGCTGAGAGTCATCCGGCTCAGACTTCAGGGAATCCCACGCTGGACACTCTGTTGAAAACGTTCGAAACCATGCAAGCATCCATGCTTCAGGCGCAGCAAGATATGCAGCGCACTCAGCAGCTTATCTTGGAATCACTGGGAGACGCACGGCAGAACGAGGACCGGCGCAACAAGGAAACCCCCCCGACGGGAGAGGCCACGCCGTCTGCAGCGAGGCATCGTCCGCCTCCCGAGATCAACAGTGAGAACCAGGAACAAGGTCCGCTGGTAACTCCTGGGGGATCAACTCCCAATTCCAATCAAGTCCCGCCACAAGCACACCAGATGCAGAGCTCAACACCCATCGACATTTCGCTGCGAATCCAGCAAGAAGTACAAGCCCTACTCCTACAGGAACGGGCCCGCTTCATGGGCTCTGTCCATTGCGATTTCCGCCCCCCCTATTCGGCAGAAATCGCCGCCATGCCTTATCCGAATGGATACGTTCCCCCCGTTTTTCGACAATTCGATGGAAAGAAGGGAAATTCCTACAAACATGTAGCTCGGTTCGTGGAAACCCTAGCTAGCTACGGGGGAGATTATAGTCTGCGTCTGAAAGAATTTTCGAAGTCCTTGACCGACAAGGCATACACGTGGTACATCAACATCCCACCCGGAACTATCACGAGCTGGGAATCTATGGTTCAACGATTCCATGAAAAGTTCTTCCAAATGGAAGAGAGCGTGACTCGCTTTTCCCTCACCAAGATCGTTCAAGGACGAGACGAAGATGTTCTCGTCTACATCAAGCGTTTCCGAGAAGGATCTATTGATTGTCACGATAACATTCCTGAAACCGAGCTTATCAGGATATGTGTCGATGGCATGTACCATCGCTTTAAGATCAATCTCGTCAACGCGGACATTAGAACCTTCTCAGCCCTCATGGAGAAGGCAAGGAATCTACAGAACGTGATCCGAGAAAGTTCTAACCAAGCACTCGGTCGCTCGTACAACCGAAATCCCACCGCGTCGCCAGTACAAGGGAGCGACAAGAAGAAGAGGAATGAACGAGCGTCATCTCCACGAAAAAACAGGGCGGACCCGCCTCCCGAATTCCCTTGCGGATTGAAGGAAGTAAGGGCCATCTTCAAGAAATGGGTGGCGGATAAAATCATCGAGGTGCCAAGGGTGGATAGCCCGTTGAATCGCGAAGAACTGGCAAACGACGATTTCTGTCCTTACCACCACACTAAAAGGCATGCGCTGCGAGATTGTTGGTACTTGCGACGTCTGTTTCATAGAAAGATCCTAAACAAAGAATTGGAAATATCCGACTCTCAAAATATCGAGGCAAATCCATTCCCTAATCATGGGAAGGCTCACGTCGCCATGGCGTCCTATTACGATGAGATAGAGGAGATCGCCATGTATGAGGCGCCGGAACCAGAATTTGATAGCGAAGAACTCGTCATCAAACAAGCAAATACGTTGATGCGAACGGTCAAATTCCAGCGATTCTATGATCAACTCGGCCTTTCCCCTGAGGCAAGGTTCGCGGCGACTAAGGCAATGATAACCACCACGGAGGTACAAGCAGAGGAATGTATGAGAGCGGGAGGATCCGTACGACGAACGCTCCGAGATGCCGCGTCCAAAATTACCTTCTCTGAGGCAGATAGACAAGTACCTTTTGCGCATAATAGGCCGTTGTACGTACCAGTGGAGGTCAATGGCATTGAATTCCAGCGAGGATTCCTAGACTGCGGGGCTTCCCTCAACTTGATGTCCCTAGACGTGCTCTCCGCTGCCGGATACTCCGAACAAGACCTAAGTCCCCCATCGATCGTCATCAACGGATTTGGGAAGGCTTCTCAACGAAGTCTGGGGCATATCACCATCAACCTCATTGTAGGACCCATCCGATGCCATACCAGATTTCACATAATCGACGCGGATACAGCATATCATGCTCTTCTGGGAAGAAATTGGATGCATAAGTTTGCCCTCATTCCTTCTACCTACCACCAATGCGCAAAAGGGATTGTTAACAACAAAGTCATTACAATCATCGCTTCCAAATCACCATTTGCGCGACATGAATCCCACTTCGCGGATGCGGTGTTCTACACTGAATTCGCAGATGAAAATGAGGGGTCGAGATCATTCGTGTGTACCCGACCGATCCCAAGGTGGGAACAGGCAAGACAAGACAATTTCGAGGTGATACCTAGGAAAGCCAAAGGTAAAAGGAAGATCAACGAGGAGCCAGAATGCTACCGCATTCGCTTGCCTGACGGAAAGATCGTGTATCGGTTATGACGGTCCTTGGGGACTTCCCCACGAGCAAAGGAGGTCCCCCACAGCTGCAACATGATCGAAACCAACCCGGGAGGATCCGAGGAACCCAAAATGGCGCCCGAATGTCTCCAAGACGGGCCAAGGAACAAGGAGCAAGAACTGGAACAAATAAACCTAGCTGATGCGGATCACCAGCCCGCCATGACGATCTTTATTTCACGAGATCTAAGCAAAGAAAAACGCTCCGAGCTCATCCAATTGCTTAAAGCCAATTCAGACGTATTCGCTTGGACTTACGCCGAAATGCCGGGTCTGGATATGGGTATCACGGCACACAAATTGAATATCTCCGCCGCGGCTATACCTATTAAGCAATCAGCCCGAGTCTTCCGTCCAGAGTTGGAGACGCAGATCAAGGAAGAAATCACCAAGCTGCTGACAGCGGGTTTCATCAAACCTATACATCACCCTACATGGCTGGCAAACATTGTACCGGTAAAAAAGAAAACCGGTCAAATCCGTGTTTGCGTGGATTTTCGAGATCTTAACCGAGCCTGCCCAAAGGACGATTTCCCACTTCCTAACGTGGATACCCTGATTGACGCGACGGCGGAGCATCAAATGTTCTCTTTTATGGACGGTTTCAGCGGATATAATCAGATAAAAATGGATCCCGAGGACGCGGCAAAGACGGCTTTCAGGACACCAATGGGCAATTTCTTCTACACAGTCATGCCATTTGGACTCAAGAATGCTGGAGCCACGTATCAGAGGGCCATGATGGCCATATTCCATGACTTACTGCATTCGATAATGGAATTTTACATCGATGACTTCGTGGTCAAGTCAAAACGAGAGGAAGACCACTTCTCAGACTTGCAAGTGGTTTTTGATAGATGCAGAAAGTTCGAATTGAAGATGAATCCATTAAAATGCGCTTTCGGAGTGTCGTCAGGGAAGTTCTTGGGATGCATCGTTCATCGCCACGGCATCGATCCTGACCCAGCAAAGATCGCCGCCATCAAAGGAATGCCGCGACCTACGACCACGAAGCAACTCAAAAGTCTGCTGGGCAAGGTATCTTACCTGCGCAGGTTTATCCCAGCTCTCGCAGAGCTTACCCACCCGTTCTCAACATTACTAAAGGGGAACGCAGCATTCGCATGGGAACCATAACATGACTCGGCCTTCGATGCAATCAAAAAGGTATTAACTTCACCGAGAACCATGACCGTTCCAACAAAGGGCCAACCTTTACTACTATACCTCACCTCCACAACAAAGTCAATAGGAGCGCTGCTCGCGCAAGAGTCGAACGGACAAGAAAAGCCCATTTATTACATCAGCCGTATCCTCCAAGGCCCAGAAGTAAGATATTCGGCGATGGAAAGACATTGCCTAGCGCTCATCTTCGCCACGCAAAAATTCCGCCATTATCTCCTGGCGTTCCCCCTCAAGATCATGACCAAGTGCGATCCAATCAAACATCTCTTGAGCAAGCCAGCTTTATCTGGGAAGATAGCGCGATGGCTCTTTACATTGGCCGAATTCGACATCACTTGCTTACCACCAACGGCAATTAGGAGTCAGGCGCTGGCAGATTTGTTAGCTCAATTTCCCAGCGGCAAGCCCGAACCCATCATCGAAGATCTCCCGGGCGATGACTTCAACGTATCCGCTGCGACCGTCAGCCAGGGCATTTGGGAACTTAGTTTCGACGGTTCGTCCACCAAAGAAGGAGGAGGAGCTGGAATCGTGCTCAGATCGCCAGAAAAGGAGACGATAAACCTATCTTTCAAATTGGACTTCCAGTGCTCAAATAACGAGTCAGAGTACGAGGCGCTTATCTTAGGGCTCATGGCCGCCGAAAAGATGGGAGCTGGAGCAATAGAGATCGTGGGAGATTCCAAACTCGTGGTCAAGCAAACTAATGGGAGTTACGCTGTCAAAGAACCCGCTCTCGCAGCTTATCGTTCCATATTGCAAGGATATTTGGACAAATTCGGTCGTGTCAATATCAAACATGCACACAGAACAAGCAACCGGCACCCAGATGCCCTGGCAACACTAGCATCGAAAGTAGAAATCGAAGGAAACTCTGTCACGATTGAGATCTTCAAGAGGACCCTCCCATGCACAGTCACAGAGCTCCTCCCACAAAAGGAGGACAAGTTGGGCGATTGGAGAGTCCCAATCCGACGCCAGTTACAAAATAAGGAGTCCACCATCTCATCACATTTAAAGAATTTCTCAATATATCGAGGTGAACTCTATTTTAAAACCCCGGGAGGATGGATAGCTAAATGCGTGGAAAAAGAGGAAGCCATTCTTCGCCTCGAAACGATCCATAGGCAAACGTGCGGCAATTCAGACATTAGCCTTTACAGGATCATACAGAGAAGAGGATACTATTGGCCGGAGATGTTAAAGGAAGCAAACAATCTTCAGCAAAGCTGCGCGACGTGCCAAGAATTCCCCGCTCGAAACGAGTGCAACTTCGTAGAAGCTAACGACGATTGGCACGGGGCGTACATCGATTATCTCACGGAAGGGACCCTCCCGGCCGAAAATATTGACGCAGCGTCAATCAAAAAGAAAGCGCCGCGATTCTTCGTAAGCGAAGGAAATTTGTTCCGAAAAAGTTTTCACGGAAAAGCCCTAAAGTGTCTTGCAGGTCAGGAAGTGGACGATGTTTTACAGCAAGTCCACCAATTTGAGCAACAAGCTATACCAACAGCTCATACACCTAGGGTATTACTGGCCAACAATGGAAAAGGAAGCATTGGAATTCGCGAAGAAGTGCAAAGCTTGCCAGATACACGCTAATAGCATACACGCTCCAGCGGTCGGGTTAAAATGTTTGACGACCCCGTGGCCATTTCATACATGGTCAATGGATCTCATGGGCGCCATAGCACCATCACGAGGGAATATCTGGATATTAGCGGCTACAGAGTTGTTCACAAAATGGGTAGAAGCTATACCATTACGAAAGGCAACTGGGGAGAGCATTGCGAATTTCGTAAAACAGTACATAATTTGCAGATTCGGCATCCCTAAGGTAATCCTATCAGATAACGGCAAGCCTTTCACCTCAAAGCCTGTCACGAGCTTATATTTCAAATACGGCATATCCCAGCATAAGTCCACGGTCTACTACCCTAAAGGAAACGGACAAGCTGAAGCAAGCAACAAAACTCTATCCAAGATCTTGAGCAGAACCATGACTGACTTTCCCAAAAATTGGTCGGATCAATTACCATTGGCGTTGTGGGCTTATCGAACATCTAAGCGACGTGCTACCCAAGCAACTCCTTTCTCGCTGGTTTACGGAACTGAAGCAGTCGTTCCCGCCGAAATCTTGGTCCCTTCAGCCAGAATTGCACTCCAGAGCGAAGTCGACCCAGACACGCGCTATACGGAGTTGGATAACTTGGACGAAAAGAGAGATAAAGCCAAAGGAGCCCTGAAAGTTTACCAAGCAAGAATAGCACGGGCTTATGACGTCATAGTACGCCCTAGACAGATTAAGGAGGGTGATTTAGTGCTAAAAGCGGCAACACACGTCATGCGAAGTATGTCCGCCCCAAAATTCACTCCTAAGTGGGAAGGTCCTTACCTCGTCCAGGAGGTCCACGACAGCGGCTACTGCAAATTGATCCACCCCGAAGATGGTAGCAATCAAGGAACCCTAAACCTCAAATGGGTAAAGCTTTTTTATTCTTAGGATAATTTTCCTTTTTTTTTTTACAAAGTAGCACCGTACGAATGTAAGCGTGCGCTCTCGCACCATTTCTTCCATTGTACTCCGGGACAGACTCCCCCGCTCTCCATCATGAGAATCTTGAATGAAAAATTTTGTTCTTCCTCACATGCGATGTCTATCACTTATTGCTTACATAAGCACACAAACGACTGAGATAAGCCTGTTTCTACACAGCACTCGTTTGTCCAAAATCAAGAAAGCAACACAACATACATACATGTATAATGAACACAGCACGAACAAAAGATAAGCCTGTTTCATTTTTACATTTACTTATTACGTAAAGCGGCATGCCGCCTATACAAAAGTGCTCATCTAGACGCACTAGGTGTTCAAACAGACACACCAAATCCATCGCCACCAACCAAAAAAAAAAACACAAAACAAGAAATTACAACAGATGGCCCAACAGCCCCAAAAACCCGCAAGCAAGCAAAAGGCAGAAAGCCACGCATTGCAAAAGAGCTAGGCGCCTAGCAGACCCGTACCAGTCGACCAGTCATGGGTCACGCCAACCATGGATACTTGATTCTCAATCGCTTGGATATCAGCCCCGAGCCGAAGAAGATAGGCGTCGGCTTCCCTAATTTTCTCACCAAGACGCAGCGAGGCCGCAGTAAATTCAGAACATGCTTCATCAAAAGATTGAGAAGCAGCATCACTAATAAAGGGGAGCCGAAGCTGGGCGGCCGACAAATCGCCGAGCTTTCGGGATTCAACCGTCAGCTCCTCTAAATAATCTCGGCGACGACTCTCGAAATATAGCATGCTCCGCCTAAGATCAAGACAACGACGTCTCTCCCTCACCATGCGAAGCCGAGTTGTCAACCAGTCAACACTAACACCACCCCTCTGCAGCTTCTCTAACAAATAAGAAACTTGGTCCAAAACACCATCTGTCATGGAACCTAGAGTATTGCCCTTAAAGATCCTGACGGTTCGGGCCAAATCCACGCAATATTCGCTTTGAAGATCGTGATGGATATCAGCAAAACCCACCAAGGTGCTAGGACGATGATTATAGACACGTTCCAAAACCCCATGTACATGAACAGGAACGGCGATACCTCTCCAGCCATCCCACACTTCGCCAAAAAGCTCAGGCAAGTCGAAAACACCAGAATCAACTCCAAAGTTGGACGAAGTGCTAGACATCTCCCTAAGAGTGAGGCGAAAAGAAAGAAAAGGTAAAAGAGAAAATTCAAGCGAAAAGTTTCTCCCTAAAAGCCCTCCGCTGGAAGTTAGAATGAAGGATAAGGACACTCAGTACATACTTTTATAGAGTGAAATTACTTAATACACCTCGGAATACGAGGAGATGTGACACCAAGCGTCATCATTACTATCCAACATAAACATGCCTATTCGACCCTGCAAAACGACGGCAGAATTTATTTCTCCATCAACAAGTACAACATTTAATGCACTTAAATGTGTCTGTCCAATCTTGATATTTTTACACACAACTCTAGAAACCCACTCCTTTTCAAAATCATGGCGATCCGTCAAACAAAAGACATGGCGTATCAAAACATCTCATTTTATTTCAAATCGCGAAAATACAAACGGCTGATGTACGGCCAATGATACAAGTACAAAAAAAAAAAAAAAAAAAATGGGGGAGGGGGGAAGTCCCCTACAAATCCATAGCTCAACAAACAACAGCTAGAAGAGACCACGAGACGCCCGCGCGCCGCTATCAACATTTGCAAACTTTGGTCCAAGATTAGGGCGACCCTCCTTGACAGACTTCTTCTTTTCCTTCAAAACCACCAAAGCAGCTTCGGCCGCAGCAATCTCGGCATCAATAGCTTTCTCTCGACGTGCTGACTCGTAGAAAAGAGAAAACTCTCGCAGGTCCGCCAAGTGGGATCCTAGCCACCCAACATTAAGACCAAGCGCCTTAAAGTCATCCAAGGCATCCACGTACGAATCCAGATGAGCGGCATCCAAATCTCTAATCGACGTAATGTCCAAGTACATAACGACCGCCGCCAAAGATTCCAAGCAGCAAGACCGCATTGCAGGAAATTTACAAGAAAATGGGGCCAGAGTCTCAGGACGCTTGGCTTTAATAGCTTCCAGCGCAGGAACAAAAGAAGAATTAATATCACAGTCACCCCAAGACACCAATTTGACATCTCGAGAAGGTGTACTCAAAACACCATCCCGATTCTCCACACCCATTTCCGAACTTTCACCGAAAAGATCCCTCTCCAAATACCGTTCCAATAAATTGGCAGAATTAGTTTCAGCTGAACAAGCTGGAACCAAGGGTATATTTAAAGAAGGATCCTCGGGAACATCGCTGTCAGAGAGAAAGGTTCCCCTGCTCAGCAGATCACCACAACTATGCTGAACTCTCTCTTCAATAATGGGAATATCACCTGTCAACGCTGGATCCAGCTCTGCGTGTAAAGTTTCCATAAACTCACACAAAGCGCTATCGTCGTTAAGACTTAAAACGACCCTCCCCGTGGTCGGCGAAGCATGTCGGTTGGGAGCAGAAATCATTGTTGTCTCCGAATCACCACGGTCTACTAAAGGCAATTCTGCATCATCTCCCACAAGATTGGCGTCAGAACGAACAATCACATGATCCACATCATCAGTAAAAGCTCCACGAGTAATAGGAGAACGTGCCCCATGCTCGTCTCCATGAAGAGTTTCTTCAGGACAGACACGAGCGGTAGTGGAACCAGATTCTGGCTCGGCCCTCAAAGTGGCAGATGCACGAGACTTCCTATGTTTCCCACTGCTCTTTCTGCTTTTCTTTTTTCGGTGTCTGTGAGACCGACCCTTATCTTCTTTCCGCTCTCCACCGGAACAACCTTCGTCATCAGCCCGTGTTGCATGAACAATAGGAAGCAAAGGCGACCCCTCAACCTCTTCCTCGATAATTCCACCATCCTCCACACGCTCCATGCTTGTTCCAGAATCCACAAGTCCCTGCCGCAAGAGAAAAACTCCAGCTAACATGTCAAAAAGAAGGGAGGGAAATAACAGCTACGAAAGATAGAAGAAATTAAACAAAGTACCTTCCGGATTTCTTTAGAAGACGCTATTTTCTCAGAAGCTTTCACCAAACGCCTCCTTTTTAAAGGGGTTCGCGATTCTATTTCCTCATTGACATCTTGGGGAAAACCGGCAATGGTAGACAAACTTTTAGCCGCATGAGGTACCTCAGCACCGGCTTTCACGGATGAGGTCGACTTTTTTGATTTTGAAGCACGAAGCGTCCCATCACCTGCCGCTACATCATAAACTTTGGCCTTAACAGGGTCGCTGACATGAAAGCGAACAAAAGAAGCAAGACACTTGTCCCAAAAGGATTCCCAACTCGGGGTACATCGGCCAACTCTCCCTCGAGGGGCAATCCGGACTATGACTCCACCAGAAAGGGTCCCCGTCTCGGTTGAGGTAAAACGCCTGGAACTCTCCGCATAGTCTGCAGAAAGCGTATGACGTGCAGGCACCCCCTGGTCCAAGCCAAATTGACGAGAAACCCTATGAGGATTATAACATACGGCCCCCCTCGTATACTCCGACAAAAAAGGGAGATTCGAAGGAAACATGGCGGCAGCCATAATAAAACCACGAGTATTCGGGCAGACAGATAAGTCCACTTCCTCAAAAGAACCGGACGGGTACAAGTTCAGATCTTTCTCACCAGTAATAGCCCTTGCGTAAGGACGAAACTCAAATTCCTCCATGACGTCCAGAAACTTACTCGGACGTTTCAGAGTTCCTTTCTTACACCATCTGTCCGCCCTGGGCTGATGATTATCAATGTAAGTAACTTGGCGAGTGGGCCCGTGAAGCTTCTTTTTTGTAGCCTCGAAAACAATGGGGGAAGGAGCATAACCTCTGAACCTCTCAAAAAGGAACATAGTCAGAAAAGGGGTACACAGGTAGCTAGAAATATCGAAACGACCGACGGAACGTTTGAAATCAGCGTGAAGAGAATCCAAGCGGTGGTACAAGGTACCTAAAAACAGCGGCGCCAAAGGCAGAGAATGACCTTTAGCCAATTTAACAGCTAGGGGAAAAATCGCAGCATTTATCCCATCCTCGGGAGACATCGGAAGAATATATCGCGCAAGCCAACTAGCTATGTACGCCGCCAAACAGTGAGGACTACCGGATCCTGGCCCCGCTTTCTCGTCACGGTCCTGGTCGCCTATGACTTGCTTCACAGGTTGAATATCTTTGTAGAAATAACGTAACCAAGTAACAAAAGAGGCCCGCCTACCTCTATTCTCGCCAGAAAATACGCTGGTTAGCGCAGCACTCTTTGTAAGGCATGATTGTAGAAGCGCCACGGTATCTTTATCTCCTCGGTCCTCATGAAGGCCTTCCAACGAATAATCACCAATAACTGGCAAACCCATCAGAACAACCACATCCTCTAAAGTAGGGGTAAATTCCCCCCAGGCAGTAATGAAAGTATGCGAATCAGAGCTCCACCGAGAGGCCAACTCAACTAAACCCAGCGTGCCTTTTCTACAATTCAGAGACACGCAGATGGAGACCGAATCCAGAATACCCGCGCTGGCCAACAACTTACGACTGCATGAATCAGAAAGAACAAAAGAGCTCCATTCATCCCAATTCGTGCAAGGACCTGAGGAAGCGTGAAAATCTATACCAGAATAGGGGTAATCTCCCCGCTCCATCTCAAAACGCGGGACACTTGCAGGAGCGACCATCTCAGCTTCGTCCGCCAACGCCTCGGAACATTGAAGTAGCAGATCTTTAACGGGGAGAGAAATAGGGCGAAAATCCCGGACTTTGGACCAAAACGCGTCATCTTCGCCACCGACGAAGGGAGCAACGGCGGGAGTCTGCTCCGAACCCTCCGACAGTTTCTTCTTCCCCTTCAGCGCACGAGAAGTTTCTGCCATCAAGGAGGAAAGGCGAACTTTTCCGCGAAAATCCGGAGAGAAGGGTTGACCAAAACTAAAAGCAAGAAGACATGAGAGGAGACCGATGCGTAGTCTCCCTTATATAAATTTCCAAAAAAAAAAAAAAGCGCCAAAGGACGCAGCGAAACGAAAAGACGGTATACAAAATCAATACCTCGATTTTCCCGCGCGAAACCATCATGGCTTATTTAAAAGCTGACAAGACCTCTGCCAGAAAACTGACACAGTGCTCGAGCCACACTTTCTCCAGTACGACTCGAGCAGGGGGCAAAATGTGGGCATCACTATCTGACAAACGTATCAACAACCGACACGCGTCCATTTGCCGTTCGAAGGAACTGTACTCAATACTCAAAAGATATGGGCGAAACCCCAAGGAGGCATCATTAGGGCGCCCTAGGTACTTCATCACGCGAAAGGATCCATAGCACTTCACCGTGTGCTGCCTACATCACTCCTAATAAAACCAGGCTCAGATAGACCTACTTGGGGGCAGGTCTTGGTGCCACACCACTACGCCACGACACGGTCGCCTTAGACCTGGGCGTGGCTAAGTCTTTCTCTATCCTAACGGGAACACTCAGGTTCTGTGGCTTGGTTGGCTTAAGAGCAGAGCTCGCTTAGGAAGGTCGCGACGGTCTATTCCGCGATACACTTCCTAAGCCTTTCTAAAGGTCGGCAAGGCTATCTGAAATAACTCTCTAGTTTACCGCGAGGACATTCCTTGTGTTGTCTCCGGACGGCACGTGGCAGTTTGGTACGCCTCAATAGGAATGAGCCACGTCAGCTGCGCTCATTCCTTGGCACGTGTCCCAACTGCTATAAATAGGAACAGTACCCTCAGAGGTGACGACACACATGATTCTCTGAAGACACACACTCAGAGAGAATTTCAGATATTATTCCACTGTGGTCTGGGCATTTAGGAGCCAACTGTGAATATCCCTTCACACGTACACGCTCAATCATTGAGTGCACAGACTTCTCTCGGAATATTTCCCCCACTTGCTGACCCTTAGTCTGTCTCTCTTTACTTCCTCTCCACTTTCCCTCGAGATCCCCCCTACGCTATTGGTTTCTAGGTTGCTACTCTCTTACGAACTCATTTACCCCACCTCACGCAAACTCCTACCTACAGGCTTCCTATTTATTGAGTTTCTTGCTCTAGAACTTAAGAGGTTGTTTGTGTTGTTTTGTTTCACCATGGTTATGATTCCTAAATGTGATTTTATTTAACTAGGTGTTGATAGCTTATGGGATTTGCTAATATGCATAATTTCTTCTTTGGATCTTTTTTTGGTGAGAGTATTTGCTCAAATACTCAAGAGGTAGATTTCATTGTTTAAGTGCACTATTATTTCTAACTTCATGGTTTGCCATGTGTAAGTTAGTGTTAATAAACATAATCTTGTTTTGGAAATCTTCCTATGTGATTAATTGAATGATTACTTGCCCTTATATGCTTACTTGAATCCATGTCTAAACCTAAATGCTATTTGAGTTTCTATGGTTTCAAATACTAATTGATGTTAAAAATATCTTATTTGCCTAATGTGATGATTACATTTTATATGAACTACCATGTTTACTTCTTGTCATTGTATTCTTAGAAATGACATTGTTAAAGCATAACCGCATCTAGTAGCATATCATAGTCACCAAGTCGGCATAGCATTCATGGCATTGGCTTGGGGCATATGAAATTGTTAAAATTCCCATGATTTGGGAATGTCTTTGGAATCCCCGTTTGGGGTTGTAATTTGATGAAATTCCGGAAGCGGGTGTGAAGTGAGGAAGGTTGTTTGTGATCCTTAAAACATTCGAAAACGCAAGATCATATTCGGCTAGCTACCGGAGATCTTGTATGCTACACTCACGTTTGAGTGGCTCGCTATCCGGTGTGAGAGTATGTGATTGGGATATTGAGTTGGGAATGTCTCACGGTTTGGCCATCCGGCTAGTTGCATCGCCACGGCGGCAAAGCATTGCACCGCATGTCATAGCATGATTTTAGAAGTAGTAGTACATTTCTACAATGTTTTCTACTGAGCCGTCGTGCTTAATGAATCTATAAAACCCCATTTTTCAGGAAATGTTGATTAGGGCAAGGCCCAAGAGTTATCCGACGAATGGCATCTCGTTTTGTAAGATTCCTTACGAGGAAGTCTTGTGATATGTTAATGTTCCAATGATACAGTGCATGGTAGGAACATTGTAATTGTTGTTACCGTTATCTCATTTGGATATTTGAATTACAAGATGTTATTTGTAAATTCCTTCTTGTTCTTGAACTTGTTAGTTGGATCTTCTTGGATCCTTGTTAAATTATGTTTTTAACACTTATTAGCAATTCTTAGCCCATGGTTACCCTTTTAAGGAAAAATTACTACTTTCAATTTCTGAAGGACCGTTTGGTCGTATTCCTTCAAAAACCGCTTTAATGATAAACTCTCAATGTAAACTTCATTACTTGTTACTTTTAAACCTTTGAAGTTTCTTTATACTTCTTTACAAATTCCTTGCAAAATCAAACTATGTTAGTTGACCCTATTTGACCCGTTTGGTCCTCGTGGGTCAACCCTTGACTTATTAACTTTTCTTTGGAATCCACATAGGATTCCCCTATATGCTTCCGCCTTGTGGATTGGTCTATGTAGAACTATCCCTTGCTTTCCTTTATATGGTTTGGCGCGTTGACCTCGCCCATGTGGTTTGGTTTTCGGGGCGTTACACTTACCCTTCCGGAGAGCAACGGAAAGGTCGGAATCTGATGGAGGCGGATCTAAAGACGCAGAAACTATAGGCAAAGCAGCGGATCCAGAGTGGTCTCAATGCTTTGACGACGACGGGTGTAGGTCTGGAGATCAGGGCAGTCCAAACTAGACACGAGTGGTAACAAAAGAGATAGAGTGGTAGGGGACATTGGAGGAGCCGACAATGGTTGGGGAAGCATGAAGTCAGGGTCGGACATGGAATGAGACTCTGAAAAGTATGGAGTTGACTCAAAGAAGGTAATATCAGCCGAGGCCCGAGACAAAGAAACGACGCAAGACAGGACTATGGCAGCGGTTCCCTTTTGGGGTGCGGGAGTACCCCAAGAACACACATTTGATAGCACGCAGGTCTAACTTATCAGTACCGGGTGTAAGTTGGTGGACAAAACAAACACAGCCAAAATCGCATAGAGCAACTAGGAAGGAAGGCTCTGTAGGAAATAAAGTGGCATAAGGGGTGCAACGGTCAAGAATGGAAGAGGACATACGGTCAATTAAATAGCCAGCAGTAAGGACTGCATCACCCTAAAAGATTTTAGGAACCCGCATTTCAAATAACAGTGTGCGGCTGACTTCCAACAAGTGACGATTTTTTCTTTCAGCAACACCATTTTGTTGAGGTGTGTGCACACATGATGATTGGTAAAGCATACCAGAGTTTGCCATATAAGTGCTAAACGGATGGGAAAATATTCTTGTGCATTGTCACTACGAAGGATTTTAATAGGAACATTAAATTGAGTCTTAACTTCATTACAAAAGGCACAAAAAATGGAAAATAACTCTGAACGGTTTTTCATTAAATAAATCCAAGTACTAGAAAAATCATCAACAAAACTAACAAAGTACCGATACCCCTTTGTGGAGGTTATACGATGTGGACCCCAAACATCTGAATGTACTAATAGAAAGGACTAGACACACGTTTATTGACCCGGGGAGCAAATTGAACACGGTGATACTTCCCCAACTGACACGACTCACACTCTAAACAAGACAAATGACTCAAACTAGGAACTAGCATCTTCAAATTAGCCAAGGAGGGATGGCCAAGACGACAGTGAATCTGGTGAGAAGACACAGTAATAGCAGGACATGCAGTGGAAGTGGTAGAAAGAGCATGCGGACCATCAAAGTAATAGAAACCATCATATTCATGCCCTACACCAATCGTCTTCCGAGTCTTCAAATCCTGAATAAGAACAAAATCAGGGAAAAAGGAGACACAAGCATTAAGATTTTCAAGTCAATTTGGCAACAGATATAAAATTAAAAGGAGACCGAGGTATATAAAGGATTGAGGATAAAGACAAGGATGAAGCCGGTTGGACAGTCCCTATTCCTTCAATAGGGAAAGAGGAACCATCGGCTAATGCAACAAGGGATAATGATGATGATTTTTCAAGAGATGAAAAAAGGGTCGATATACCTGTCAAATGATCAGAGGTTGTTGAATAATTACCCACGGTGCAGAACGAGAGGTGAGACAAGCAGTAAGTGTACCTTCCTGAACAAGTGAGGTAATAGGAATGGATGCCTGCTAAGCTGCCTGGAACTGAAGGAATTGAGAATACTCCTCATGAGAGACAGGTGAGCATCAGTAGCGGAAGCGGGATGGTGAGTATCACCAGATTCGGTGATAACTATATTAGCAAATCGTGCAGGGCGGCCGACAAGATCCCAACAAGTTTCCCCAGTATGGCCATCCTTGTTGCAATTATCGCAATGTCGTGTTTGGCATTTGCCACGGCCCCCACGATGGCCCCCTCCAGGACGAGGATTACCACCACCCCTACCAATCGGGGGATGTGAAGCCTGAGAAACACGAGCTTAGTGATCAGTAACCACGGGAATACGAATAATCGGATCCCGAGAGGTACTCCTCAAAACACGCTGATATGTCTCAACAAGAGAAGGAAGAGTGGCACCACCAAGAATTTGAGATCGAACTGGCTCAAAATCACTCTTGAGATCTGCGAGAAATTTCATCACAACCATTTATCCCTGCTACTTATGTTGTTCCTTAGCATCAGTAGTGATAGGAATGACGATTCAACTCTTCAACCAACCGTTTAAACGAAGCAAAGTAATCAGTTACAGATAAATCACTCTGTTGTAACTGAAAATACTGTAAAGATAGATCGTACATCCGAGTCAAATCACTAGAGTACAAGAGATGAGCATACTCCCAAATCTCCTTACACGTGCCTAAATTACCACACATCCGCAACTTGCGATTCCATAGAATTCCAAAGAAGTGCAACAACCTGAGCACCCATTTGTCTCCATTGCTTAATCGCCTTCTCATCGATGGCAGGAGCAGCCCCGGTGAGATGATCATCAAAACCCAAGCTAGTAAGGGCAATGGTGACAGCCCTAGACCATTGAAGAAAGTTGGAACCATTTAACTTTCAGGTAGTGAGTTGTGGGAGAGCTTTAGACTCCATGAAGAATAAGATAAATAAATAAATAAATCAGATTTTAAAATTATAAATAAATAAATAAAAAGGAGGCCTGCCAATGAACAGTAACTTTTGCTATGAACAGTTACTTGCGATGAATAGTACCTTCGAATGAACAGTACTTGAGGGGCAACAATTAGGGTTTGGGGGGCTGTTGGTCTTCTCGGATCTTGGACAGAGATCTGGCAAATGATAGAACACGAGAAACACTCTCGATCAACTATGATCGGCAACAGCAAGAGGAGCGAACCCTAAGATCGGGTGCTCTGATACCATGTAAAAGTAAACACTTTGTATATTGAATGAATAAAAAGATAATACAAGGGCCTATTTATATACTTAGCTAACCTAACCACACTTTACATTTTTCCGATGTGGGACAACATATACACATAATAAAACACCTAATACTAAACTACCCTTTTAACACAAATATTTTGAAGGGAGTGGGGATTCGCTAAAGATCCAAAGTTGGCATTATTTTGCACCACATGGTTCTTAGCAAACTTGAACTTTGTCTCACGCTTAACCCTATGCTGATGGGGTCATAGGAAGAGAAAGGAAGGCAAAGTTTTCAATATCTTCCTTCCCATTGGTTGGTTCAAAGTTGGAGAGCCAAAAGGAAGTAACAAAAATAAAACACTTTTGTTGGATCCCACTACACTTTCTCTTCCCTTTCCTTCTTTATCTCTCTCCTCTTTTACTTTCTATTCTTTGCTCTCTGTTGGGCCCATTCTCTAATGGCATAAGCTTTTGGAACAACTCCTTGGTTTGGAACCCATCTTGGGCTCAAGTCTCCATTCCGTTATAGTGTGCATGTTTGCACGTTGTAATTGACTAATTGGTCCCCATAACGACAATGATTGGTTGGTTCGATTTGTTGCCTCTCCATGTGGGAGACGGGGTCTTACATAAGGGACGGCATTGAAGCTGAATATGCATTGTTGGGCCAATTCTCTAATACCTTAAGCTTTTAGGGAACCTCTATCTTAACATTCTCCATTCCATACACACCGTAACAGACCAAGTTGTCGTACTCACCTTGTGGTTAGTCCATAAGCTTGTTTCACCTACCGACCATAACACAAAACTGTATATAATACTATAATGCTTATTCCTGGGATACAAAATGTTTCTTTCAATGTTTCTCTCTTTCTATCTCCCCATATTACGTCTATATGCAAAGAGACCCACGAGCAAAGACTCGTACATTACTAAACAGAACATACAAGTGTAAATGAGAATTATTATGACGATAAAGATACTACTCAACATTGTAAAAAAGAAAAAGACTTCACTATCTAATGTGGTTATTTTTTTAATAGGACATAAAAATATGTGTTAAGACGCCCAAGGGGGGCGAACCCAAAAACAAGGAAAATTTACAGTTTCAGGTTCTTCAAAAAAACAGTAAAAGAGTCCACCGAGAAAGGAGTTTTCTCCGTAACCCAAAAATTAAAAAGGAGACATAAGAATTTATCCAAATATAAATATATATATATATAAGGGCAGTTCAATGCCCTCAAAAAATCTACTATTCCTCTCTATCCACAAACTCCACAATAAACACAAAGGCGCCATCTTCCATGGAATTATTTTGTCCTTTCTGACCTTACAGCCATTCCAACAAAGTAACAGGCTCCTCAACAGTGGCTGGAAGCACAGTGCAAGCCTTGGTAGCACAAATGCAGTGCCAACAAGTGGTTCGTGTCTTCTGAGTTTTGCTTACACATGCAACAGCGACTAGCTAAAAGGAACCCACGACTAGCTAATGTGGTTATTAGTTACTACAAATGGTAGTACCTTGCTTCACTCAGGCAAGCACCATTTTGTAGCCTAGTGGCTTAGGCCATGCAATATCTTAGACCATTAATACCGCTTTCACACTTAACTAAATTGCTCAACATACATAGAAGCGTGATATTTTAAACCCTTACACAAGATTTTCTAACAGTTGCCAAGTGGGAAGTTTTGATTTTCTCCAAAACAACCAATAATGGTGTGCATACACTCACCACCTCACCCACTGTCCCATTACCAAAGAAATTTCCCCTAGTAAAGCCAACAACAATAGTACGTGACTCCAACCAAAAGTAAAACAGTACAAGGGCTCATACAAGCAACCAAAATTTTTGTCAAGCATTGTGTAAAGATCATCAGAACTTCACTAAGAACAAATAAATATATATAAAGAATACTTTGGGTGCAATGTTTGTTTATGCTTAAGGGACTATAGCTTGTGCATAAGCAGCATCTCAATTTGTCAAGAATGGCAGCTCTGCTTCAAATCTAAGGATTTCTCTTTCATGGGAATAAAAGTCAAGGGGTCAAATTTGCACCGGGTCCAGCCAGCCTCCTCGTATCATAGATGGTTTCAATTTTAGGTAGTGGTTAATGGCCTTTTGTCTATTCACACTTGCTCCCTAAAGTCTAAAATTCCATTTGAGATGCATGTTCCAAAATGTGATACACTTCCATTTGGGAACTATAAATTTAACAATTCAAACACATATGACCCTACATTTTGGTAATCGATTCCAAAATACAAATTCTTAGAAGTAAATAAAGAAATTTGCTTGATAATACTGTTTATCCTGAGTAGTTGTCAAAAGTTAATATCTTATAACAGCCACTTTAAGAAAGAAAACACAAAAAGGAGAACTATTAGGGTCTTTCCAGTTCCACAATTTGCAAAAACGAAATCACAACTGGATGGTGGCTCTTTATTTTGCCATCACTGGTCCAAAAATCACTCCCCACACATTCAAAGAAACCTAAAAATTTTCCAACAACGTCAGCTACACAAATATACGCATATCTTACCACTTTTTACAGTGTTAAGTGGTGTACCATGCTCCTTTTCTTGTTCCACGTAACCCAGGCCTGTAGTATTTTAATGCATTCTTTCCGGATCAAATATCATCTTCCAATTCACAGTAATGTCAATAGATTCAAGCCATGGGGATCCACCATTAGCTTTTACTTGGTAGATGATAACATCGAACCTATAAGGCCCTAACCGCCCTTCCATGGCAGCTTAACATCATCACCTTACCAAGATGCTAAGTGGCTCTGGGTTTTTGGCTTTAGAACTGTGGATGATAACAACCTCAGATGCTACTCTTCATATAATATATAGGGAGACTAAAGCAGGATAATGGAACAAGTTAGCTTCTACTTCAGATTCGTATTGGATGACAGAAGTACTGATGCAGCAACCACCAAAACAATGTAAACATTAGGGATTTTACAACGCCTTTGAGGCCTACATACTTATTGTCTATCACTTGAAAAGCTAGTTTAGAATTGTCACTTGAAAAGCTAGTTTAGAATTGTCACTTGAAAGCTAAAGCGTCTGTGACAAGGCATCTACTCTACACTCAAGAAAAACACTAGGCAGATCATTATGGGGGACAAAAAGTTACCAAACTAAAAAAACCGTGCATTAAGAACATTTATAATCAGAAGCTATGGTACTTTAGTCAATAAAGCGAAAAAAAAAAAAAAAGGATAGAATTTGCAATCTCACCAGAACCATAGAGCTCCATAACTTCTGCAATCTCTTTAATTCTGACAAACCACGAGCCCAAACTTCACCATTTGGTTCAGCCAGTTCATTCCTTGTGACAGATTTGGCAACCTAACTCAGAACATCATCCTCCTTATAAAGGCAGCATGTATGGATCTCGCAGAAATGCAATCACTGCAAAATCGATAAATAACAGATATACCTCTTGCAAGATGGAAAATCAAAAGCCCGCTTGGACATCATTTCTGGCAACAATTCATGCTTCTCACTCCAGAAACTCTGCTGACCATTAAGAATGAATTCAGAAAGAGGTTTGTGGATGGGGGAGGAATACAAGTTCAGGATCTCACTTAGAAAGATAATCTGTAGTAAAAGGTAAAACAGACAACATAGATTCTCTCTGTCAAACTTTATAACTATACCAACATGGATTTTAAAATAAAACAAAAAAAGAAAAGAAAAAAAAAAGGACTACAATTATGCACCTTGCCATTTTAAAATGTGGGAAAACATTAAACACACTATTTAGCTACTTCTTATGCGCCTCAATCTACATTCTCTTAGCCCCTAACCTGAATATGACAAGTAAAGAAGTGAGTGACCACACTGAGCAATGCTGCTTTAACGTATAGTTCATGCCAGACAGAGCAGATACTTCTTCTGATGTCTGAATCACAAACCTATGTCAACAAATGTCCAACGTGCTGGATCTCAAACATATTAAAACCAACAGGGTAAAGAAAGAGAATTTATAAAAGAACTCACAAAATCTTAACCAAGACCCATACAACTACAATGTGATATAACTAAACAGCACAACTAGGAAAAGCAATGTCTACACGTCATTTAGGAGGAGAAAGAAGTTTAACCTCACTGTCATCTTCATTTAGTATGAAGCTTAGAGGCTCCGTCGAAATATGTTGGACAATAGCTATCTGGATAACAACCATTCCATCAGATTGGCAAGTATTTTATCAAGCTGATTCCACAAGTAGAGGAACAGCCATGGATGCAACAAGGGAAAAAAAAAGGGAATAAAACCAACATGGCATTGCATAACAACCTTCAGAGCTCTAATAAATGAAGTCAAAGTCCCATCCTGCCTTAAGAAGTAGTTCCTCAAGAAACTTGCCACCTTGTGGCCAAGACGGAATCCGCAACACTGTCTCACAAGAACAGCTTCGACAATTGCATCCATTCTCTCAGATGGAGATCCCAAAATGAATTTACGAGGGAACAAGCACTGGAGTGCATTTGAAGGAAGTATGGATTTAGGAGCATTAACAGTTGTTGCAACTCCCATTATTAAAATTATTGGAATCTTAACCACCCATTCACTGTTGACAGAAAAACAGTAAGCATGTACAGACTGGCATCGTATATGTAAAATATATATATATATATATATATTAATACACTAATAATCATCTGCTTAGTTTTTTGTGGAATGAAGAAAAAACAACAGACGTAGAGCAACGATTATTCCATCCGTTGTAATTCAAAGAAGACTAATCTCCCCTTGCAGGGTCACTTTGGTGTTAGAAGATTGGCAAGTGAAAACCCCCAAAAGTTCTCCATCAAGACATATACATGCATAGCACAATTACTGAAGTATTTATCCTTATAAAATAGCAGTCAAGTCCAAGAATGGTGTTGAACCTATGCAACCCAATTAAAGCAATTACATCATGAAGGTATTCCGAACCTCTTCGTACTGCTCCTCTTAATGGTGAATGGAAATAGAAAATTAGTTGTGAGGGGTTCTAAGTGGCCCCTGTTAGAGACCACAATTACCGCATATATATTTTACAGTCCAGGTAACGAGTGATAAGATTGTCATCAAAAAAGTAACGAGTGATAAGATACCACTGGAGACTGGAGAGGATCCAAAGAGTGCACTAAATCAAGTAGTTTACTTGATATGCTCGACTCGTAAGCCTACTCCGATATAGAATGATGCCAATACTTCAGAAGTGCTTAAAGTGAAACAATAGCACACAACATAAAATGTACATATCCCTGCAAACTTGGTGCTTATTTTAAAATAGCACTGAATAGGTTCCAAGTTGAGACCAACAGACTCAACCTCTGGATGTTTGACAAATCCAACAAGAAACGCTCAACAAACAGCCGATGAGGGTTTTGTTGAGAATGAAGGGGTTTTTAACATACCTCAACATTAAGATGAAGTCAGACAAGACAGGCCCGTAGCACCTCTCTATATCATCAATAATTACGACCATTGGTTTATCATAGTTTCCATGTTCATGGTACCATAATGCTAAGATGGATATATCAGCCACCTACATCATAACAAAACATGATCTGAAAAGGAAGTTCACCAAATAAACCAGACTAAATTTATAGAGAGATCTGGCATTACTTACTTCCAAGCTAACCATTAAAAATTGTCTCAGCAAACCTCTGAGACAACCACCAATTCCACTTTTAGCAGAGAAGTCCAGTGATGAAAGATTAGCCACATGGCATCCATGGGACTTTAAATGTAGACCAAGGTCCTTAAATGTTAATAGATCATCAACGAATTCCATATTCTCTGCACGTCATTGCTCTCATAAAATTGGAAGTTCAGAATAAATAAACAGAAGAAAGGTAAAAAAAAGAGTTCATATAATAAGGGAGGGCCATTTTCTTCTCTCCACACGACATGAACTGTCATTTATGTATTTTATTTATTTATTTATAAAGAATTAAAAGCTAACTTACTGGTGAATACAAGCCCAGTGAAAAGCTGTTTAGACGTAGCATCAGTTACTATGGGGCGCTTAGCGTGACCAGATAATCCACGAGTACGGATTATGTTGAATGACTCGTGAACCCACAGAAGCATATCGTTAAATACATCAACATTCATATTCCTTAAAACACCCTGCAAGGACGAACAGGGAAAAATAAATAAATAAAATGTTCATTCCAAAATTGCAAAAAGATGTTGTTTTTGCTGTTAAATAATGAAACTCAACTTGGAGTTAAATTATTAGCTCCTCACGGTTCCGAGTTAGTAGAACTTTGAGTTTTCAGTTCATAAATTTTTAATAAACAACAAAGAGAAGTGGAAACAAATTGGTGTGAGAGAGAGAGAGAGAGAGAGAGAGACCTTGATGGTTGACTCAACTTTAGACCAGACATGATTGAAAGTGTCCTCCCTATAGCAGTGATCATCGTATTCATCAGCTGTCTGGAGATCGGATGAAGTTAATAAATCTATCCTTCTTCTGGTTTTTTTTGCAATTGATTTCTTTCTGTCGGGTTTAGGAGGCGACCCCTTGTGAAGAATGAAGAATGTCTGAAGGATTTTAAAAACAACAACAACAACAATAATAATAATAAATGGTGAAATTGGGTCATCCATGAATAAGAAATACTCTAAGTAAGAGATCCAGCGAATTAAACATAGTGTGTGTAGGTACATATATGTGTATCAACAACATGTAACGAGCAAACAAATCTAAGAAAAAGAAGTTGTGAAATGGGATTAGTGATATATATATATATATATAAACTAAACCTGCAGATTGTTTTCAGCATTCTCGGATGGGTGACAATCGGGGACTAGTAGTGAAGAGGCCATTGATGCTTCTTATCTTAATGAGAAGTGAGTGAGTGCCGACTGGGGGTGAGAGAGAGAGAGAGAGAGAAAGAGGTTTTAGGGATTTTACGTGGGCTGGCTTTTCCTCTTCTTCCCTTATCCCCTTTCCCTATTTTGGCGGGAAACAAAGCATGCAACAGAGCAGCACAAGTGTGGGAAATTGGGCTAGGCCGCCGGGCAGAAACCATGAACAAGTAGGCTTACCCAAACCCTACTCAGCATAACATAAACATCTCCACTCCAATGGTATTAGCCTATTAGGAACTCTGGCGGTCGTGCCTAACTAAATTCTCTCTCCCTTGGGTCCCGGCCCAAATATTTTCTTGACAATATAGGCCCAGATTGAAGTAACTTCTCTTCTTTACCAATAAAAACAAGTATCTTCTTGTTATAAAATGTGTCCATTATGTATCACTACATTAATGCATGTCTACAAAGCCTATCACTACATTAATGCATGTCTACAAAGCCTATCACTACACTAATGAATGTCTATAAATTGAGCATCAACTCAATGAAGAAATGATACGGGAGAATTAGAGATCCACAGAAGAGAGAAATAGAGAAGTGTAATATTGAGAGTTTCTACACTGATTATGTTTGGATTGTACTTCTACAAATCCCTCAATAATATATCAACTCCCTCCGCAGTGGACGTAGGCAAATTGCCGAACCACCTGAAATATCTGTGTCCCTTTGTGTAATTATTTATTTGTGCACCAGTTATTACTAGTTTTATAACACGTTATCAGCACGAGCCTGTACCAACTGGGTTGATCATATCAAAGGGTAAGAATATCATTTTTATTGATTATACTTATACTTAACTGTCTTCATATATAATATATATGTATACATATATACACCCCTGAAGTGGTTATAATTTAAACTCCTCTTGATCAAAGGAATTTATTACAAACTTCCTGAAGAAGTAATTAGACAGTCCTCTTGAAGAGGCAATATTTTAAATGCTCCCGAAGAGTTAAAAAAAAAAAAAAAAAAAAAAAAAAAATTGAACCTCTTGAAGAGGTAATAGATAAAACTTCTGCAGAAGTACTTATTATACTCCTGAAGAGATACGTACAGATATATCTATTTTTACTTGTAGATGCATATACTCTTGAAGAGTTAGTCTCTTAAAGAGATTATGGAGAATCAAACTAATTATCCTCCCGAAGAGGAAATTCTTATATTGTAGTATTGCATTATTTACTTGACATTAACATGTTTATTTACATGCATATGCATTTACTAGATTCTAAATATTATTATTTTTATATATATAGTGTTCTACAATATGTCAAATCTTGCCAAACTTGATATTGTGGCTTTGGACATTTCTGGGAACAATTATCTGTTGTGGGCTCACCAGGCTGAAATCCGACTAAAGTCAAAGAAACTTTGGAAAATTGTTGTAGAAGAAAATAATGGATTAGTACAAGATCAAGATAAGTTAGAGGAAGATCAATCCACGGCAATGATTTTCCTTCTCCACCATATCCATGAAGGTTTACAAAATGAGTATCTTACGGTCAAGGATCCTTCTATCCTTTGGACTAATTTAAAAGAAAGATTTGAACACATAAGATTGATCATTTTGCCAAAAGCTAAATATGATTGGATCCACCTGCGATTCCAGGACTACAAATCAGTTAGAGACTATAACTCTGCTTTATTTCAAATTAGTTCTCAACTGATGTTGTGTGGGGAAACTATCATTGATCTTCAAATGATAGAAAAAACATTGTCAACATTTCATGCCTCAAGTGTGCTCCTGCAGCAGCAATATCGAGCACAAGGATTCACAAAGTACTCCGCATTAATTTCATGTCTTCTTGTTGCGGAACAAAATAATGAATTGTTGATGAAAAATCATAATATGCGCCCCACTGGCTCGACACCATTGCCCGAAGCAAATGGAACCGTATTCCCTGAAGTGAATACAACTCCACACAATAAACATAGGCATGGACGTGGGGGAAATCATGGATATGGTCGTGGTCGTGGAAATAATCATAGTCGTAATCATGGTAGTGGTCAGAATCGTGGCCGTAACCAAGGAAAGAATAACCATTGGCATCGTGAGGGTTATCATCCATACAAGAACAACACACCTTACCACCCGAAGTGGAACAAAAATGCTAAAGGCAAAGGTGTAGAAAGAGCTGTCAAGAAAGACGAAGATGGTTGCTACAGATGTGGCATGCAAGGGCATTGGTCGCGTAAATGTCATATACCAAAACACTTAGTAGATCTCTATCAAGCATCACTAAAAGGAAAAGAAAAGGAGATAGAGACACATTTTGCAGACCATAATGACCCATTGGATATAACCCACTTGGATGTTGCTGATTTCTTGGTCGACCCTAATGCTAATATTGATTGCTTAAACAACAACGAATCTGGGCTGAACAACTATGCTATGTATTAGATTGCCTTATTGTACTCCGCTTGTATCTTTGTTTTCTTAATAATGTATAAACAGTTTCTGTTGGTTATAATAATATATGCATCTTATTACTTGATAGATTGTACGATGAAAGAAGGAGATATATGTCTGGTTGATAGTGCAACTACACACACCATTCTTCAAGACCAGAGATATTTCTGGAACTTGAAATTAGCAGAAGCTAATGTGAGCACAATATCTGGTACTACCAGTCTCATTGAAGGCTCTGGAAAAGCAAGCATTATTTTATCAAAAGGAACAACGATTCATTTAGAAAATGCTCTATACTCTAGCAAATCCCGAAGAAATTTGCTCAGTTTCAAAGATATCCGCCGAAATGGATTCCACGTTGAAACCATTAACGAGGGTAATATTGAGTACCTTTGCATCACTAAAGTCGTTTCAAACAAGAAGCATATTTTGGAAAAACTTCATGCACACTCCTCTGGATTGTATCAGACAACGATAAGTGCTATTGAATCACATGTTGTGGTGAACCAAAAGTTTTCTGACCCAAAAGTGTTTGGACTTTGGCATGATCGTCTTGGTCATCCTGGAGCTATTATGATGCGTAGGATCATTGAAACCTCAAATGGACATCCTTTAAGAAATCAGAAAATCCTTTTACCTCGTGATAATCCTTGTACTGCTTGTTCACAAGGAAAATTGATTGTGAGACCATCTCCAACAAAAGTGAAAATTGAATCCCCAGTATTTTTGGAACGTATCCAAGGGGATATTTGTGGACCTATTCATCCACCGTCTGGACCATTTTTCTACTTTATGGTCTTACTAGATGCTTCAACTAGATGGTCGCATGTTTGTTTACTCTCATCTCGTAATGCTGCATTTGCCAGACTTCTTGCTCAGATAATTCGATTACGAGCACAATTTTCTGATTTTCCTATCAAAACTATACGTCTTGATAATGCTGGGGAATTCACATCCAAGGCATTTGATGACTATTGCATGTCAATAGGAATTCATGTTGAACATCCCGTTGCTCACGTGCATACACAGAATGGTTTAGCTGAGTCGTTTATCAAACGTCTCAAGTTGGTTGCTAGACCCTTACTTTTGAGAACAAAGCTGCCTACATCTGCTTGGGGTCATGCCATATTACATGCTGCATCATTAATTCGGATTAGACCAACTTCTTATCATGAATACTCCCCTTTACAACTTGTATTTGGACAACCACCTAATGTTTCCCACCTACGAGTTTTTGGTTGTGCTGTGCAAGTTCCTATTGCACCCCCACAACGCACAAAAATGGGTCCTCAGAGACGCCTTGGAGTTTACGTTGGTTTTGATTCACCATCTATAATAAGATATCTTGAACCCCTAACTGGTGATCTTTTTACTGCACGGTTTGCAGACTGTCATTTTGATGAGACCGTATTCCCACCATTAGGGGGAGAAAAGCTGAAACCTGAAGCTCAGCATGAAATTTCTTGGAATACATTGGCAATGTCTCATCTTGATCCTCGCACCAATCAATGTGAACTTGAAGTTCAAAGGATCATTCATTTGCAAAAGGTTGCAAATCAATTGCCTGATGCATTCACTGATGCAAAGAAAGTGATAAAATCACATATACCGGCTGTAAACACTCCAGCAAGAATTGAAGTCCCAAGAGGACAATCTGGTAGTGCAGCGGTAGATGAGTCTACGGCACGATTGAAACGTGGTAGACCTAGTGGTGCAAAGGATAAGGTTCCTCGGAAGAGGAAAATAAAAGGACATATTAACAAAGTGGAAACTCATACAGAGATCTCAAAAGGCGCTATAGAAATACTTGATAAATCCAACGTTGGTCAACAGGGTTCCCCTGGAGAGGAACAAGTAGCCCATGAAGAGGCACAAGTATTTGAGAATAAAGAGATCTCGATAAACTATATGTCCACTGGAAATATGTGGGATCGTAATGGCACGGTCATTGATCACATATTTGCCTTTACGGTAGCACTAGACATCACCCAAAGTGATGAGGATCCTGAACCACAAAATGTGGAAGAATGTCGACATAGAATTGATTGGCCAAAGTGGGAAGAGGCCATACAAACTGAGTTAAACTCATTAGAAAAACGGGAAGTGTTTGGGCCTGTAGTCCCTACACCTGAAGATGTAAGTCCCGTTGGGTACAAATGGGTATTTGTACGAAAACGTAATGAGCAAAATGAGATTGTGCGATACAAGGCCCGACTTGTAGCACAAGGTTTCTCACAGAGACCTGGCATCGATTACGATGAAACATATTCCCCGGTAATGGATGCAATTACATTTCGATTTTTGATAAGCCTATCAATGTCTGAAGGACTTGATATGCGCTTACTGGACGTGGTTACAGCATATTTGTATGGATCACTAGATAATGATATACATATGAGGATCCCCGAAGGATTCAACATGCCTGAATCATGTAAGTCAAAACCACGAGATATGTACTCCATTAAATTGCAAAAATCTCTATACGGATTAAAGCAATCCGGACGCATGTGGTATAATCGCTTGAGCGAATATTTATTGAAAGAAGGATATATAAATAATGCTATATGTCCATGCGTCTTCATCAAGAGATCAGAATCCGGTTTTGCAATCATTGCAGTATATGTTGATGATCTTAATCTTGTTGGCACTTCCGATGAGCTCACAAGAACAGCTGATTATCTGAAAAGGGAATTTGAGATGAAAGATCTTGGAAAGACAAAATTTTGTCTTGGATTACAACTCAAGCATTTCCCCGAAGGAATTCTCTTACATCAATCCTCATATACAGAGAAAATTTTGAAACGTTTCTATATGGATAATGCTCATCCATTGAGTACTCCTATGGTAGTCCGGTCACTTGATGTAAAGAAGGATCCCTATCGTCCTCGTGATGATAATGAAGAGTTACTTGGTCCTGAAGTACCATATCTGAGCGCTATTGGTGCTCTTATGTATTTGGCAAATTGTACCCGACCAGATATCGCTTTTTCTGTCAATCTGCTTGCAAGATTTAGCTCAGCACCAACTCGAAGACATTGGAATGGTATCAAGCACATTTTTCGCTATCTTCGTGGTACAATTGATTTGGGATTATTTTATTCAAAAGGATCCAAATCACCATTAGTTGGATATGCCGATGCTGGTTATCTCTCTGATCCACACAAGGCTCGATCTCAAACAGGCTATGTATTTACTTGTGGCAATACTGCCATCTCATGGCGATCTGTGAAGCAAACATTGACAGCCACTTCTTCAAATCATTCTGAAATCATTGCACTGCATGAGGCCAGTCGTGAATGTGTTTGGTTGAGATCTATGATCCAACATATTCGAAAATCATGTGACTTATCGCCTATCAAAGATATCCCGACAACACTCTATGAAGATAATGCTGCATGTGTGGCACAAATCAGAGGGGGATTTATTAAAAGTGATAGAACTAAACACATCTCACCAAAATTCTTCCATACACATGAGCTCCAAAAGGAAGGTGAAATCAATGTTCAGCAGATACGCTCCATTGACAATTTTGCAGATTTATTCACCAAGGCATTATCAACTTCAACATTCAAGAAGCTAGTGTATAATATTGGGATGCGCCGACTCCAAGAGCTTTCATAAAATCATACTGGTGTCAACATGAGGGGGAGCCATTTATTCAATAATATATGTTATAGACATTCAAGGGGGAGTGTTATAAAATGTGTCCATTATGTATCACTACATTAATGCATGTCTACAAAGCCTATCACTACATTAATGCATGTCTACAAAGCCTATCACTACACTAATGAATGTCTATAAATTGAGCATCAACTCAATGAAGAAATGATACGGGAGAATTAGAGATCCAGAGAAGAGAGAAATAGAGAAGTGTAATATTGAGAGTTTCTACACTGATTATGTTTGGATTGTACTTCTACAAATCCCTCAATAATATATCAACTCCCTCCGCAGTGGACGTAGGCAAATTGCCGAACCACCTGAAATATCTGTGTCCCTTTGTGTAATTATTTATTTGTGCACCAGTTATTACTAGTTTTATAACACTTCTCTATTTTTTCTTTAAAAAAAAAAACAGCTGGAAAATGTTCATTTCTTATGATTAGGTTTGTTTTCAATCGCTTGGCTGTGATTCATTTGTTCAAATTTTATTACATTAGTTTCAGATTTAAAAAAAAAACACAAAAACAATCAATTATGCCTTGATTAGTTTTCCAATTTTCTGCTCCTTTTTAGAGAATTGAGAGAGTAATTGATTACACTTGAGAGAGACGGTTCCATGGCTCCTCTTTTTTCCCGCTCTTTTTAATACCCAAATTAAAAATAAAACATTCTCTGCTCTTTTTATTTTTGTTGCATGATTACATCATCTACTAACAATAACAAATTAAAAATATCACTTTTCTTTATAATATATTGAGTGCAGTTTTGTTCACCCAAAATTACTCATTATTTGCTCCTCTTCTTTTTTTATTGGCTAATGTAGTGGGGCGCAATATTAAATAAGAATTAATTAATGTTGTAAAGGAAATCTTTAGGTATTAGAGATGTTGAAAACTGTTTGGCTAAATACAAGTATATACGTACATATAGGATGTATACGAGTTCCCTTTAAACCTCTTACACTTATAAGTTTAAATGCCAGTATTTCAGCCTATCTAATCTAGGGAATGCTAAATGTACAGATTATGTACCATCTTTAATGGGAATAGTAGTGCTCTGATTATAGGGGTGAAATCAGTTCGGTTCGGTCGGTTTATTAGGGTTTTTCCCACCAATCGATCGGTTCGGTTTCGTCCGATTTTTTCAGTTTTAGGCTTAATTTTTGGTTCGGTTTTCGATTTTACACTGCACCTACCTCATGAAAACCGACCGAACCGATCGGTTCGGTTCGGTGGTTCGGTTTGATCGTTTTTGCTTTCGCCCCTATCTGATTACATAAGGGAAAATGATTAATAAGCAAATGGTAATACCATAGGTGGAGCACTACTAAGTGGACCAATATAGATAAAAGCATTAACAAATGAAAATTTTATTACTTACTTGGAGGACACCAACTTACTCCAAGAGAATAAAGAATACAAGAGATATAGAGAGAGGGGAGATAGAAAATAGAAAAGAGATACACTTAGGATGCCTTATCACAGGTTAGTGGTCATCCTTAAATAACAAAAATTTTCCAACAGCCTATGATAGATCACTGTAGGAAAATAGTAAAAGAAATAAAGACAAAACACGTGTCCTAATGTGGTGGAGTCGAATCTTTTGCCTTTTATTCTATCACTATTCAAAACCACTGGTATTGGCAAAACAAGGGGCCAAAAACCATAGGCTGATAATACTTCCAATTAAGATGACTTCAATGCTTATGTAACCTTATCTTTGCCCGTGTTAGTGGTGAATCCCATAGGGCCTTTGTCTAGTCTTGGTTGTTTGGTGTTCTATGATAGCGTCAAATAAATCCTCCATGAGTAGTGCCTGACTAGCTGTAGATGAAGTCGTTCCCATATCTTCTTTTATAGGAATCTTGAGCTTCTCCTGCCAAACAACCAAAAGTATTTGGTTGTGTTGTTTGGACTGATTGAGGGGTATAGGCAACTTGTGATGCTTGAAAAGCCATGAACTAATCTTTAAGTGTTCCCATGACCTTAACGTGTTGTTCTCCAAAAGAGATATGAGGGTATTTATCCTTTATTGAATTTAATAAAAGATTAAACATGTTTAATTTTGAAGATGCCACGATTAAATTTTCATTATCACGTTCTTTTTCATCGTGGAGTCTTATATATTCTTTGGTGATGGCTTGGACCTTTTCCAGAGCAATCTTTACATCAAAGCCGCTCCACCGTTTAAACCAAAAAGTCCTCTGAAGTATTGGTAACTTCATATTTTCCACTCCTTATTGGAGATCCCATTTCCAGATCCAAACTATTCTAAATTCAGCAAAAAATAACAAAGTATTTCTCCCAATATTAGGTGGATCTGTGGCATACTTTCCTGTAAGAAATTGATGGAAATCATACAAAGTGGTAAAATAGTCCAGGAGTTCTCTTGGAACAATACTAACCTCTGGACTCATTTTTTCTCACCAATTATAAAACCAAGCAGAAATGCTCTTGAACTCAGATTTTTTCACAATTTCATCATTAATTACGAAAAACCAAGTATGTTTTCGTAAAGGGTTTTGGTAATAAAAGGCACAATGCCATGCTTTAATATAATCCCAATAGTTATAAGTCCCTCCATTAATTTTGAGAGTTCTTGCCTGGGCAGGGTTTAATCCCCACTCATTAGCATGAATAACCTTGACTATATAACACTTCGAATGGGTAATAGCACTCTTAACATCTTTAGAGTTAAGGCGGAAATGTTCAATTTGAACAGATCCTGTTTCAACTAAAATTGCCTCATAGGCATATCTAGGCTTTGCTTCATGGGTCATAAAATTTTGATTTCCCAAATATCTGTCTTTAAGACCCCAAGCTCCAAGTTGTAGCTTGAGATCTTCTTTTTCTAAAATTAGCAAATTTTCAAAAAATTGTTTTTGTTGAAAACTTGATTCTTGTACTAAAATGTCATTTGTTGATGGCTTAGAAGGACTAGTCTTAGATGGCTGCTCAGAATCATTATTGGATTGAAAACCCTTATTGGGTTGCTACTGCTGGCCTTTCCCTTTGTTGGGACACCGTTGAGGAAATTGAAATCCTCCTTTATTAGGAGGTTGCATCTTGTTTTCCCTGCAAAATTTATCTCGTTAAAAAATTAGATAAAGAATTTTGATCTCCTTTAATATATTCAATTTGGAAATCAAAAGCAGATAATTCAAAAGTTTGTAATAATGAATTCAGTTCATTCACTATTCTTTTCTCTGGTTCTTTAATATGAGTAAAAACCATATCATTATTTTTATAAGTATAATAAATGCCCCTCTGATCAATATTTGTTAAAGGCATTAACAGATTTAAAAAAGGAGTACCCAAAATGACTTGTTGTAAATTTTTAACAAGTAAAAAGGTTGAGGGTGGAAGATCCTTCATTGAAAATAAAGACATTAGACAATTTATATTGAATTACCATTCTAAAAGTAAGGAGCCTTCTTCTAATCCAACAAAGCTTTGACACACGAGGCTTGGGCATATCAATCTAAATAGGATTGGCAAACTAGTCAAAGAAGTGATCTTAGGCGATTTGGTTCTTGAACCAATGCAAGTTTGTGAATTGTGTTTAGAGGAAAAAATTACCAAAATGACCTTTCCTGCAAAGGGCAACAAGGCCAATGCATTGTTGGAATTAGTTCATACTGAAGTGTATGGACCAATAAATATTAGAGCTAGGGGTGGTTATGAGTACTTTATGACATTTACTGATGACCACTCTAAGCATGGATATGTGTACCTAATGCAGCATAAGTGTGAGGCCTTTGAAAAGTTCAAAGAGTTTAGGGCTGAAGTGGAAAAGCAATTGGGCACACATATCAAAGACATTCGATATCTCTCTAATGAGTTTATTGATCACCTCATATTGAATGGAATTCTATCACAGTTGACTTCACGTGGTACGCCTCAGCAGAACGGTGTAGCAGATAGAAGGAACTGGACTCTTTTAGACATGACTAGGTCAATGATGAATTATTCCAAGTTGTCATTATTCCTTTGGGGTTATGCTTTGGAAATTGCTATATACATAATAAATCTAGTTCCAAGCAAATCTGGTCCTAAGACACCACGGGAGTGTGGATTGGGCGTAAGCCTTCTTTGCAACATCTCCGGATATGGGGTGTCCAGCACGTGTTGAAAGGAAAGATGAGCAAATTGGAGACTAGATCGAAAGTATGTTACTTTATAGGGTATCCAAAGGGTACTTATGGCTAGTCCTTTTATGATCCAAGATAACAGAAAGTATTTATTAGTACAAATGCTATTTTTTTGGAGGATGATTATATCTTGAACCAAAAATCTAAGGGAAAATTAGACTCGAAAGAGATAAAAGGAGAGCTCTCAGTCCTACCCATAGTTGAGAACGATGCAAGACAGGAAAGTTTCACATCTTCACCCATTTTCACACCAGTACCTCGTCGTTGTGGGATGATTGTTAGCCAGCCTGACATATACATGTTCTTAAGAAAAGTTTTTGAAGCTGTCTCCAAAGAATCTGAATTGATCCTGCCACGTACGAAAAGGCAATGGATGATGTTGATTCAGCTCATTGGGTTAAAGCTATGAAAGTTGAAATGGAGTCTATGGACTCCAATCAGGTCTAGAATCTTGTAGAAACACCTACCAATATTAAACCCATTGGCTGCAAGTGGGTCTACAATAGAAAAAGGGGATCTGATGATAAGGTTGAGACCTTTAAGATAAGACTTGTGGTAAAAGGTTATACTCACAGGGAGGGCATTGACTATGAGGAGACCTTCTCGCCAGTAGTCATGCTCAAATCCATCAAAATGCTCTTATCCACTGCTGCATGCCTTAATTATGAGATCTGGCAGATAGATGTCAAGACTACATTCTCGAATGGTAATCTTGAGGAGGACATCTATATGCAGCAACCAGGAGGGTTCATAGTTGGTAGAAAAGGTAATTTGGTATGTAAGCTACAAAAGTCCATTCACGGGCTTAAGCATACATCCAAGAGTTGGAACATTCGATTTGACCAAGCAATCAAGTCTTTTGGTTTCATACATAATCTGGATGAACCTTGTGTATACAATAAATGTGAATGTAAGGTGGTGACTTTTCTTGTACTTCTTGTTGATGACATTCTACTCATTGGGAATGACGTAACGGTGTTGTCAACAGTCAAAGTTTGGCTAGCTAGTACTTTTGATATGAAAGATCTAGGAGAGCCGAGTTATATCTTCAGGATAAAACTCTTTCGAGATCGCAAGCGAAAGATAATGGGATTATCTCAAGCCAGTTATATCGATAAAGTGGTAACTAGGTTTCTAATGGATAATTCGAAGAAAGGTTTGTTCCCTTTCAGGCATGGTCTTGTATTCTCCAAGGAACAGTGTCCCAAGACACATGAGGAGATGAATAGCATGACAGGGATTCCCTATGCCTCCGCAGTAGGAAATTTCATGTATACAATGTTATGCACTAGACCAGATATCTGCTTTGCCATTGGCATGGTTAGCATGTATCAGTCGAATCCTTGTCTAAAGCACTGGACAGCTTGTAAGCATATTTTTAAGTACTTGAGAAGGACTAAAGATTACATGCTTATGTATAGCGGCGATGAGTTGATTCCAACATGATTCACTGACTCGAACTTTATGTCATATAGAGATTCGAGGATGTTGACATTCGGACATCTCTTTACCTTAGGATGTGGTATTGTTTGTTGGAGAAGCATTAAGTTGAAATGCACTGCAAACTCAACTACAGAAGCTAAGTATGTGGCTGCTTGTGAAGCCATAAAGACGCTAGTTGGCTCAAGAAGTTCTTTATGGAGCTCGAGGTGGTACCAGCATCATTGTCACCTATTACGCTATACTGTGATAATAGTGGGCCAGTGGCTCAGTCTAAGGAGCCAAGAAACCATAGAAAGGGAAAGCACGTACAAATGAAGTATCATCTCATTCGAGTGATAATCCAATATGGAGATGTGACTGTCACCAAGATTGTCACCACTAACAATCTTGCGGACCCGTTTACAAAGGCCTCGCCGCATAAGGTCGTTGATCATCATCTATATAGTCTAGGTCTCAAATATAGTTCTTATTGGTTATGAAGCCATGTGGGAGTTTGTTGGGATTATGCCCTCAAACCAGTTCTGTATGTATGAGACGTTGACTTTTTATATATAGATATCAATTTACACTTCATTATGTATATGTCATAAGATGATTGTTTTAATCCTTAAGTATCATAGTAACTAATTCGTGTATGTATGAGATATATACGGGAGATACGAGTTACTATTTTTTTATACTTATAACTTGTCATAGTGGATGATGAGACTGGATATCTCATTAGGTATACACTGTAGCATGATTAACTACCATTGGATGGAGTGATGACTCTAAATTGCTAGAGTTTGACTCTTAGTTAATATGCTAGTGCTTATAGTGCATTGACGGACCATGGACTTTCCTATCGACACTTAAAACTGTCATCAATCGATAGAAACTCATAACTTGTACAAGATACGTGTTCTTAATCTTGAGACGATCACAGACACAGACTGTGGATATAACTACTTTGACTTGCCAATTAGTGAAGTCTCAAAGATCAACACCTGGATATCTTGGGTATGTCATGTTCATAGGGTTGTGAACATATATTGTCAAGATAGAATCTACTCTCTGATAAATAGTAAGCATTCCCTTGAGAATGTCACCAAGTTGATTACTGAGAACTGTAGTCTTGTTGATAAGTAGTTGTCAACGTGTTTGGTAATCATGAGGGTGAATGAAACTTAAGGTATGGAAAGAGGTAATCATCATTCAGGTTGACAATAACAGTTTATTCGACTACCTGAATATGATTATGAATGCTGGCGGTAGAGGGACATTAGTACAACCGTACGAGTCTAGTTATCGTTTCGGATATGTTCTTTGCATTAGAGTGCCGTTATTGTTTTATAGTGAAGTAAATGTTAACTGATTAGTTAGTTAATTTGTCGATCAAAGAGTTTGATCATGAAAATTAATAACTAATCTGAGCCAACAATAAAGAATCTAGTAGGTCCCACTCCTAGCTCCAGAGGATCAAAGAAGATAAGAGGGGAAAAAAGGGCAATTGATTGGTGTCCCACTAATCGATTGGAATGACAATCGATGGACCTTAGGTCGATGGAAATACTCATAAATAGGAGACCTACGTCCATAATAATCTTACTCATCGTTTTTGAAGCTCTAGGTCTCCAGAAACAGTTTTATAGTATTTTCATAGCCTTTTTTCTCTTTAGTTGAACTCCTACTAGTTATAGTCTTCGCGAGCTCATCAAACGGAGATATAGGAGTGAAGATCATCTAGAGGAACCTGCTGGATTTTATGAGAACAAGAATCAATCGAAGTTTCATCGTATTATGAATTGGGTTCAAGACCTAAAGGTATTCTTGTTCTCTACATGCTATTAGGTTCATATGAGTAGTAGATTATGAGATACAAAAGTGTTTTTAATTGTTTTTCCACTGCAAAATCTGTTTTTTTATAACACAATTCCTTCATGACGATCGACTTATACATGTGATTATTTCAACGTATCTCCATCTAACTTTAAAAACTATTTTCAAATATCTTTTGAATAGTATAGCAGTAAAGTTCATTTATAAAAGAAGGATGTACAATTGTTTAAAACATAAAAATATAACTATTTTGAAAGGCTAGTGCTAATGCCAAAGCAGAAAGCGCTAATGTCAAAGCAAAAAATGTCGCTAAAAGTTTTAGCAACAGTTACCTAAGTGTCTAAAATTTTTAGAGACACTTTTTGCTTTGGCATTAGCATCACCCTTTTTTAACTGCCTAATTCGAGCGCTTATACTCTCGAGCGCTTTGAATCGTCATCTTCAACCTCCAGCTTGTTAGTTACAAAGGAATTTTTGAGTTTTACAAACTTAAACTAAACGGGGTTGTGATATACCATTCATTTTGTGATATTCATTTTTGACTAATACACTTAATTTTAAGAGTCTATGACCTAATATATAATTTTGCTCACCTCATACGGTCATACCTTATTGGCTAATACAGTGAGGTACAATGTTAAATGGGAATTAATTATATGCAGTGGGCTAGTATTTTACAAAATTAATTAGTTTTCATTTAATTTCACTTCATTAACCATTTTAGGGTGAAAGAAAAATTAACGTCTGTTAACTCATGAATGAAACTTAGGAAAGTAAGGAGTGTTGTGGGTTCATTGATTCATCACCTCCACTCCAGAGAGTTGCATCATCTTCGTCCTCGCAAATTGATCAACAAACAGATCATAATATAGCAGAGAGAGAGAGAGAGAGAGAGAGAGAGGGAGAGAGTGGGCCCATATGGGGTGGGGATGGGCGATCTACGAGGGAGTGGTGACGGTGGGGTCGCTGTTGATGCTGGGATGGACGGGGCTATGGTTTTTGAACAGAAGACTGTACAAAGAGTACGAAGAGAAGAGGGCACTTGTTCAAATCCTTTTCAGCGTCGTCTTCGCTTTCTCTTGCAACCTCTTCCAGCTAGTCCTCTTTGAAATCATCCCCATTCTCTCCAAAGAGTAATTATTTTAGTCTCCCTCTCTCTCTCTCTCTATATATATATATATATATGTATATATGCTCTTCTTTTATTTACTTTGGTCTACCACAGGATCTCCTTTTACATTTTGATTTAGTTCTCCAATATATATATATATATATATATTTTATTTTTTGTTGGGATATCTCCCTGGGTGGAGTGGAGAGCTACCCAATCTGGTGAAATCTTTTTATTATTAGTTGTTGTTGGCGTGATTTCCTTTGGATGAGCATATTATTTTATTTATATTTACATATAAAAGCCCAAATGAAGGATCAACCACCACATCTAATGTATCTAATGGTTCTTATTGTGAAATCTCTGTTCTGCTGAGTTTTTCTGATTCCCAGACTTCTTGTGAATGAGAAATGACTGTTATGATATGGTGTCCGAAAGGATGACCTATTTAATTTGTATAATTCCTTTAGGCTATTTCATTACTATCTGATGTACAATAGCTAGCATCTCCAACCATGTTCCTCTATTATACCTTTGTAGTTAAAAAAAAAAAAAAAAAAAAAAAAAAAATCCATTTTAGCTACAAGGTGGAGAAGGTTAATTAGGGAACATGGTTAGGAAAAACTTGGGACAAATCTTTCAATGTTGGTTTTGTTTTTGGCTTTAAGCAAATATAGCTTGTAGCTTTAATATACAAGTTACTAATGTGGACTTCGTGCAGGGACAAGTATAAAAGTTATTAATGTGGCTGTTGTGACTATACGTTTATTTTCATGAGTGTGATTTATGTGTAGGGTATTGGTGGCGGGCTTTTTACAGCTCATGACTGATGTCTTGGTGTTCTATTTTTATTTTTTATTGTGCTAGGGCAAGATGGATAAACTGGAAGGTGGATTTGTTTTGTTTGATACTGTTGCTGGTATTCATGTTGCCCTATTATCATTGTTACTTGATGCTTTGCAACAGCGGTAAGTACCCTGTGCTTAGGCTGTCATTTTTTAGTGTTGATTTCTTTCTATTTTCCCCTACATTTATTTTATTAGTGTTTAATATCATTTGAGCTTAGTCATTCTTTTATTATTATTTTTTTTCCTTGTCAGCCATAATTCTGCTCTCTCCCTCTCTATCACGTACACACGTATTATAAATTCCATTTTAATTTTCCATCTCAGGTATAAGGAAGGAACGGGCTGCACTTGGTGCTGTCTTATTTTTGTTGGCGTTTCTCTACGCTTTTTGGCGCATGGGCATTCACTTTCCCATGCCTTCACCTGATAAAGGTTTGGATTTACTTTTGTTGTTCAGAATTATGCACACAATCTTTCACTGCTTGCTTGTCTTTTATTATATATCTTGGCCGTGCGGCGATATGCACCACAAGCCAAAAACAACCAATGATATTGTGTTTCATCAGTTACACGAGTTACATGATGGTACTTTACTTTCGATCATTCATCCTATGCAGGTGGGTTTTTTCCTTTTACCTTTTAGTTACAATCAACTCTCAAACTACCCGGTCTACCCCAATTGCCAAAGATCAAGCAATCTGGAGTTGAAATTTCTAATAAGCCCACCTAGATGCTTTTAAGTCACTACTTGCTCCGAAAATCTTAAGCTAACATCAAGCTCTAACACCCCCTCATGTGCGACCCCACCTTGCACGTGGAAAGGTAGCAAGCTGAATTCCATTTTATTAGAGACAGACAGCAAAGTGTAATATGCAAACAGAAGGGAATGGAGCCCTGAAACCAAGACCTCCCAGGACTACAAATCTTACACCATGTTAAGTTACCATTTCTCCAAGAGATTAGGCTATTAGAGTATGGGCCCAACAATGTATGTCAAGCTCTAACAGCTCCATGGCTCCGTAAAATAATTAAATTTTTTTTTACGATATGCATTGTTGCTTCAATCTCATTACCCAAATAGAAAAGGACCAAATGGACTGGAGTTTTGAGATTTAGAATAAGCCTACCTAGAAGTAATCCGTGGCGCTGTCATATTGTTCCTTTCAATTTCATCTAATGTTATACCTCATTGTACGATGCATTCTTTGTCCTGTACACGTTTCTCCATCCTTTTTGTTTCTTCTTTCGTTTTACTTCAGTTTTATTTATTTATTTTATCTTGCTTACAATGATGTCTTTCTAGTCTTTTGCATGATTATGACTTAATTTGTCAGGTTTTTTCACCATACCTCAGTTGGTCAGCAGAATTGGGGTTATTGGCGTGACCGTCATGGCTGTCTTATCTGGTTTTGGAGCGGTAAATCTGCCCTATAGTTATCTCTCTCTCTTCATTAGGTAAGAAAGAAATATAGCTTCATGGACATCTGTTAGTTCCTCACCAACTAAAAGAAACGGAAACAAGAATTAAATAATGAGAAAGAGACGCATCAAATCTATCCTGTGATCTCCAATTAATTAAGCAACGAGGTTTTATTGTTTATGTATCTACTGAATGTTTCTTGAGAAATTACAATTATTGCTCTTTTTACAGTGTGTTTTGCTGCTAAGTAACACCGTCATGGTCGAGGCCTCAAAATATCTAATGATTGCTGCTTTGTATTTACTTATTATGTTTTTGTTTTTAAACTTAACCTGTCCAAAGAGGATACATGAAAAAAAAATAGAGTGAACAAAACATATATCAGAACTTATGCAAATAGTTGTAGCAATGGATTAAATGCTACAGAATTCATAAACACATTTGGAACTATATTTAAATATAATACATACATGTACGCAGTTACTGACTAAATGATCTCGTGCTTTCTTAACATTTCTATTTATATAATGTGAAAGGGAGATCGAAGAGAGAGAGATCAAGGCTTTGGAAAGACAACTAATGCATTCAATAGAGACTTGCATTGCAAAGAAAAAGAAAATCATTCTGTGTCAGATGGAGATGGAGCGAATCCAAGGGTCCGAAGAGGTTTATTTAGCTCCCTATGTCTAATATCACTTCACTTTCCAGTTTGACTCTTACGTTTGGGTTTACATACATTTTCTGTCCCACTTGATATTTGTTTAATTTTCTTATATTCGTTTAATTTCCATGTTTAAAATTGCAATTACAATAAAATTTGACAGCCTGCTTTACAATTTTCTCATATTTGACCTCGTTTTTGGATTCTCATTAGTCATTACTCCATCTCATGATAGCGACGGCATTCTATGAGGTTAATGCTTTAGTCATCGCAATAAGTGCAGATTTTTTTTGATTTATCCTTTTTTTTCCCCTTTCCCCAGGGCCAAACTGGTCTTCTTATTGAGTTATGTGTCTTATAGGTTTAATTGTGTAACGATTTACACATGCTACAGTTGCACTAGAAGTGACTAATACACGCTTTTCACTAGCTACTCTATGGGGTGCCAATTTACACGCTAGACAAAGCACACTCTCGCTAAATATTGAGTTTAGGCCCATTTTCTGGTTTTGGAGTACAGATTGCAGCTTTAGCCTTTAGGTGTGAGCTCATCGAGAAGCAGCTGATTTAGAGTATCTGTTGGGTATCAGATTTTTATTTATGCCTTATGGAAATCAGTATACCTCCAGAAACATCTCTTGTTGACCTTTCTATATGTTTTCCTCTCTTTTTTTTTTTCGGGCGTTTGATGTTGATAATAATTTCATGTCAACATGCTTTCACGAAGCCGATTACGGTCCCCAGCATCTTGTTTAGGACTATGTCCATGCACCACCCAAGGTAAAATGGTATTGGTGGTTATAACCCTCTGTATGTAACAGAATCATGTGGCACTTGCTTGCAATCTACTCCAAGCAACTCTAGGCCCTTTGGTAACTCACCATTAGAAACATCTCCTGAACAGAAATACATCAGACTATAATATTTGCTAAAGAGCGATGACTCGCAGCAGTGCCCCAGATTTTCTCTTATCTTCAGTTGCGGCTGACCAAGAAGTGGTATTTTGCAGAAGTTAAAGGCTAGATCTTTTCTAAAAAGAATTGTTGGAACGGTTGTACGTACGGTTCAAGAAGACCAAAAGGAGCAAGGTCAGTATATATAATTATTATTTTTACTTGCGTTGATATTTTGCATTTTTCTTGGGAGAATGATTTAGCAGCTTATTTGTTGTCGTATATGTAAATTATCTCAGTCCATGTGATTTTAAGATCCCTTTCTGCTTGGAAAACTACTATCATGCTTCTTTCTTAATTTGTTTCTCATCTGTGGCCTCTAGGAATGTGCTGCGAGTGTGTTGTGACTTGCTAGCACATTCTCAATTCGAATTGATGAATTCTTCCCATTCCACCTTCTCCCACTCCTCAACTAGTAGTCTTATGTTAACATTCATCCCACTTTTGGGCGATGGTCGTCATTTGCATTCTAAATTGTATAATGAAAATTCCATCTCTTATATTGCTATCACTAATATGTGCTCCAAGTTTTTGTGTTTGGCAATTCCATGTTAATTCTTCTAGCGTTCTATTTTATTTTTCCTGATTCTGTTGGTTTTTCATTCTTTTTTACTCTGAAGATATCAAAAGCATGGAAGCAGAGGTACAAGCTCTAGAAGAGCTTTCCAAGCAGCTTTTCTTGGAAATATATGAGCTTCGCCAAGCTAAGGTATATTTTATTGACTTGCTCTTGGTTCCCCCTTTTCTATTTCAGTTGAATTCCTTCTGGACTCAATCTTTGTTGCTGCAGTCTGTTGCTAGAACTTGCCTCAATGTATTTCAAGTAATATATTTGCCTGTAAATGGGTATTTTGATGTTTCAAAAGGATTACCCAGGGCACTTATCGTTGTCTAGTTGAATATTCTACTCTGTTGTACTTTCCACCATGGCTTCATCTAGGCGAAGTTTCACTGCACCTGCCTGTTGAAATGATGCAGCAACGAGATGGCACAATTTTTAGGTTTAGATCATAAAACCTGTGGAATTTTCAGAATGAAAATTTCTGATTCTCATTTATTTTCTGAATAGAAACATACAGATATATAAACATCAATGAAGGTGGAAATCACTCCCTGTAATCAAGGAGCTAATGAATGCTGACCTAAAAAAGGAAAACACCTAATTAGGGAATGTAGAATAATATCCACATTCCTTTATTTTAGGAAACAAATAAATTTACAGCAGAAAATTCTTAGAAATTAGAACCAAAATCATGGAATTCCACACTCCCCCGCAAGCTAGGTTATAGATGTTGAGTAAACCTAGCTTGGAATTAAGATCTTCAAATGTTTTTCTTGGTAATGCTTTCATTAGGATGTCTGCAATCTGTTGAGTAGTTGGGATATACAGAAGCGATATCATGCCAGTCTCTAACTTCTCTTTGATAAAGTGTCTATCAATCTCCACGTGCTTTGTCTTGTCATGATGCACCGGGTTCATTGCTATACTGATGGCGGACTGATTATCACATAAAGTTTTTATAGGTTTCGGTACTGGGATTTTTAGTTCAAAAAGTACCCTTTTTAACCATATTCCCTCACAAATGCCATGAGCAAGAGCTCTGAATTCTGCTTCTGCGCTGCTTCGAGATACCACTAGTTGCTTCTTGCTCCGCCAAGTAACCAAATTTCCCCAGACATAAGTGCAATATCCTGTAGTAGATCGTCTGTCTATTACAGATCCAGCCCAATACGCATCAGTGCAAATTTGGATCTCCTTGTTCAATGTCTTTTTGAAGAACAATCTTTGACCCGGTGTCATCTTCAAGTATCTCTAGAATCCTATATACAACCTCCATGTGTTCTTCTGTCGGACTATTCATGAATTGACTCACTACACTCACAACAAAGCTGATATCGGGTCTAGTGTGTGCGAGATAAATAAGTTTCCCAACCAATCTTTGATACCTCCCTTTGTCAACGGGAGCACTATCATCCTTACTTCCCAGCTTTATTGCGGAGTCCATAGGAGTGTCAGCTGGCTTGCATCCAAGCATATCTGTCTCTTTCAAGAGGTCTAACACATACTTCCGCCGAGAAACTGAAATGACTCTTCTTGACCGTGCTACTTCCATGCCAAGAAAATACTTGAGATTCCCCAAATCTTTGATCTCAAATTCTTTGGCCAAGAAGCTCTTGAGCTTGAGTATCTCTTCATCATGATCTCCAGTTAGAATGATGTCGTCAACATAAACAATGAGTATTGCCTTTTTTCCTGAAGATGAATGTTTGACAAACATAGTGTGGTCGGTTTGACACTGATCATAACCGAACTTCTTAACAGCTTTAGTAAATTTGTCAAACCATGCTCTCGGTGACTGTTTGAGCCCATACAGAGATTTCTTGAGTTTGCAGACCTTGTTGGTGGTGGCTAGAGTGTCAAATCCGGTAGGTATCTCCATGTAGACTTCTTCTTCTAGATCTCCGTTGAGGAAAGCATTTTTCACATCTAGTTGGTAGTGTGGCCAATCTAGATTAGAAGCTAGTGAGAGTAACACTCGAATTGTATTGAGCTTAGCTATCGGAGCAAAGGTCTCTTGGTAATCGATCCCGTATGATTGAGTGAATCCCTTAGCTACAAGACGTGCTTTGAATCTGTTGACGCTACCATCTGCATTATGTTGTATTGTGAAGATCCACTTACACCCAACAGGACGTTTCCCTGGTGGCAACTCAGATATCACCCAAGTTCCATTCTTTTCAAGAGCACGGATTTCTTCCCAAATGGCTGCCTTCCATTTTGGTACACTAAGAGCTTCATGTATGGATCTTGGAACCTGTATCTTGTCAAGGTTGCTAACAAATGCACGATGACTGTGAGACAAACCTCCATAAGAGACAAAATTACAAATGGGATGGTTAGTGCAAGACCTTGTGCCTTTTCTCAATGCGATGGGTCTATCAAGGTCGTTATCAGGAAGATTGCTAGGAGTAGGAACGGGAATAGTGTTACCTGGTGAATTTTGGGGTTCCAGAATCGGGTTGGATTTATGGCCTTGATCAGGTGGCTGTGGTTCTTTCCCTTCTTGAGTCTTGTTTCTCCTAGGGTAGACACGTAACTCACTCGCTGTCGGTGTTTGGAGTTCCGTTTGAGACTCGAGTTCTGGTTGGATGACTGGGATTGAATTCTGACTCAGATCTGTTTGAGAAGATGGAATATGGACACATGATGAATCTAAGGCATCAATATTCCAAAGCTGATATTCTTGAGTGAAGTTCCCCCCTGAATATCAGTTTTGGGGTAGTAAGGTTGTTGCTCGAAGAAGGTGACATCCATGGAGTTGTAGAATCTTTGTGTAACTGAAGAGTAACATTTATACCCTTTTTGATTTGAGGAGGATCCAACAAAAATACATTTGAGTGCTTTAGGATCAAGTTTACTCCGATGTTGGGCATATATGTGGACAAACACAGAACAACCAAAGACTCTCATAGGAAGAGTGGACAGGACATGAGTGTTAGGGAGTGAGTGAAGAAGGACTTGGTAAGGTGTTTGGAAATTCAAGACTCAAGTATTTATTAGATAAGCAGCTGTTAAGATTGCCTCACCCCATAAAAATTTGGGAACATGTGTGGTGAACATGAGCGATCGGGCAACTTCAAGAAGGTGTCTATTTTTTCTTTCTGCAACCCCATTTTGTTGGGGGGTGTTGACACACGAACTGTGATGGACAATGCCCTGATTTGCAAGATAATCACCGAGAAAGGTCTCAAAATATTCCTTTGCATTATCGGTTTTCAACACTTGTATTTTTGTTTGGAATTGTGTCTGGACCATAATATTGAATTTCCTAAAAAGGTGTCCCACTTCTGATTTTTTTTTTTTCATGAGAAATGGCCACGTGATCCTAGTGTGGTCATCTACAAATGAAATGAACCACCTAGTGCCAGTGACATTTTTTTATTCTAGAGGACCCCCACACATCACTATGAATCATTGAAAAAGGATGAGATGCATTGTAAGATTGAATGTGATAAGAGTTGCGAACATGCTTTGACATTTGACACACTTCGCATTGAAATAATTCCAGATTTTTATTCACGAACAGAGATGGAAACAATTTTTTGAGGTATATAAAATTAGGATGGCCTAAACGATAGTGCCATAACATGATTGCACGATCCTTATTGGAATTCTCAAAAAGAAACAGATTTTTTATTGGACTGACTGTTCGACTCAACACGTACTGCATTATGAATTTGTCTTCTAGGAGATTTGCCAATTTTGAGAAGATAAAGTCCCGAGCACACCTTCCCCGAATCCAAATCCTGAAATTCACACAAATTCGAGAAAAATTTAGTAACACAGTTGTGTTCTTGAGTGAGTTTTCTTACTGACAAAAGATTACAGTCCAAATTGGGAACATGAAGAACTGAGTTTAGCGTTAGGCCCTCTGAAATGGTAATAGAACCTGTTCCGGCTACTGTAGAAAGAGAACCATCTAGCAATTTTCACTGTAAAATTGTCTCGGCTTAGACTGTAATTGTGTAAGAGAGTTGCATCTCCCGTCATGTGGTCAGACGCACCCGAATCAACAATTCATGGACCTGTTTTTTCTGAATTTACACTAAGCGCACTTAAGTAATTACCTTTGTGTGCCAAGGAACTTGTTCCGATGGTACTGTGTGCAGGATTTTGTTGTGAGAACATCTTTTGCAAGATCGCAAGTTGTACCTTGCTAAATGGACTGATTCGGTGGGTGCATGTTCTTCATCAACATTAACATGGTTTCCTCGGCTTTCTTTGTCGAGAGCTGGTCTTGAGGGCTTCCAATCTGCAGGTTTGCCGTGTATTTTCCAGCAAGTCTCACGGGTATGACCTGATTTTCGACAGTGATTGCACCACGGTTACCCTTTTCTTTGCTGATTGTCATTGTTGGGGTGTTGGATTCCTCGAGCAGCTAGAGCCGAGTTTTCGGCAAGTGGAACAGTAGATGATTCGCCCATCATTACTTTCTTTCTGCTCTCTTCACGTCGAACCTCGGAAAAAACTTCTCGAATGCTTGGCAAAGGTTCGGTTCCTAGTACCCGTCCTCGAACCTCATCTAAATTCTTGTTGAGTCCCATCAAGAATTTAAATATTCTTTTTTTCTCAATGATTTCTCTGAATTTTTTTTGCATCATTGGTGCACCCATTGATGTTCTTCGAACACGTCCAATTGTTGCCAGTAGCGGGAGAGGAGGTTGTAGTATTGAGTGACAGAAAAATCTCCCTGACACAGATCATGAAGAGTGGTTTCAATTTCGAATATCTCTGAAGTATTTTCTTTGCTTGAGTAGAACTCTTTTGCTGCGTCCCATATATCATGAGCCGTGTTATAGAGCAAGAAATTTTCACCAATTTTGTTAGTCATTGAATTGACCAACCAAGACAACCATATTATATTCTCAGTCTTCCACTTTTTGAATTTCGGATCTCCAGTCGGTGGAGAAATGATTTCTCCAGTTAGGTACTCATCTTTTCCCTTTCCGCAGATGGTACATCTTGACGGACTGCGACCACTGGAGGTAGTTGTTCCCATTCAGCTTATGACCTGTAATGGGAAGAGAGATGCCGTCTGATCCGCCATGGTTGTTGGGAACGGCAACTTCAGAGTCTTCTTTTCCCATGGCCATGCCGTATTTGGTCATCGGAAAGAGAGTTTTCTAAAGGTTTAGAGGTGGCTCTGATACCATGTGGAATTTTCAGAATGAAAATTTCTGATTCTCATTTATTTCCTGAATAGAAACATACAGATATATAAACATTAATGAAGGTGGAAATCACCCCCTGTAATCAAGGAGCTATTGAATGCTGACCTAAAAAAGGAAAACACCTAATTAGGGAATGTAGAATAACATCCACATCCCTTTATTCTTGGAAACAAATAAATTTACAGCAGAAAATTCCTAGAAACTAGAACCAAAATCATGGAATTCCACAAAACCTGAAGAAATAAAATGATTTGGAACTCCATCTTACTCATCCCATTTCTCAAAGTTGAGCAGTGGTTAGGAGAGAGATACATCTCTTCTTATCCCGAGTGAGAAAAAAGAACGTCTTAATTCTTAAGAGATGGCATATTCTTTGAAATTGACTTCTAATCTCAGAAATCCATAATGTCTAAAGATTATGAAAGATAGACCACAATATGGTTCATTGGCAATAGCTCGGGTTAACAAGTGTGAGAAAACATGTGCGAGTCTAAAGGCTACCATGTTTTTCAATAATTGTGTCAAACTATCTCCAACTTACCCTTCCAACTTCCTTTGTACGCAGGATTACTAATAGGTACTTGCCCTTGGAATAGGAAAAGCAAAGACCAACAGCCTATGTGAACTATATGTTCTCTGGAACAAGTTATGAGATCATTGTTATTGTAGTTCTTATTTGTTGGTTAAGTGGGACTTTGCTCCATAACACATGCTAATGGATTGAGTCATCATTGGTATTTTTTATTCCTAGATAGCTGGATATGCACCTAATATTCCCGCGTCTGTGAAGTACTTACAAAATGATGTATTATGAGTGAATTTACCACTAACGTAAAAGGTTTCCACATAGTAAGGGACTTCATCCTAACCTCGTTATCATGAAATATGGTCTATTTCTGCGGATTGTATTTATTGCGTTCATTTTTCACTTCGGATATTTTCTCAATAAGGTGTCTTCTCCTTTCTCCTTTGGCCTTTGCTCCATAAAATATTGCCATTTGTATCTAAATAAAAAGGAAAATAGATGTCAATAACCTTTCCTGAAGCTAGTACTGCCCATACTAGTTATTCTATAAGATTGCTCAGAACAGTCTTTCTTGCAATGGAACATGAAGAGAAACTACTTTATTTGTTTTGAGTATCCGCTATCTCTTTAATTCAGGCGATTATACCTTTCTGTTGGCCGGGGCACCATCTTTCACTGTTGCAAACTTGCAATAATTAGTTGATTATCATATTCTTTGTTCTTTACTTTCTTTTTCCTTTTTTCCTTTCCTTGTTTACTTTTAAATGAGAAACCCTGTTTCAATTTGGCCATCTTTTTGTTCTCTCTCTCTCTCTCAGGAAGCTGCTGCTTATTCTCGAACCTGGAGGGGTCACATGCAGAATCTTCTAGGCTATGCTTGTTCAGTCTATTGTGTCTATAAAATGATAAAGGTAGGGAGATTATATGTTTGACAACATGAGTTTCCATTCTAAGGGCATGGTGAAACGTACATATATATTCTGCTATGACGTGCATGTGTGAGTAGAATTATGTTTCATAGGTATTTGGGCACATCGTTTTAAATGTGCTCAATTGAAAATCTGTGAAGGAATCATGGAGTGTTTCATTCTGGTATAAATTTTTCTACCTGCCATGTCTGTCTCCCTCTTCATTGCATAAACCTGTACTGCTTGTAATTTAGGCTATTTTGTTTATCAACTTTCTGGAAATGCTTCCCTTCTTGCAACAACCAAGTTTCAGTTATTATTCTACAATCATTTTGCTTAGATTGTTGATTCATAAAAAAAGAAGGAACCTGACTGATCTGATTAATTTTTGCAGTCTTTGCAGAGTGTTGTCTTCAAGGGGGTAATGACTTCTCTTCGTCCTTGTTGATTTGTGTGGTTACATATATCAATTTTCTGTTCTTATTTCTGCCATAATGTTTTTTCTACAAGTTTTTACATTTGTCGTTGTTGTCTCTACATTATCATGTTATACGCAGCAAGGATTAAATCCTGCTTCTCATTGACAGGCTGGCTCTGTTGATCCTGTGACTATGACAATCAGCATATTCTTGCAGTTCTTTGATATAGGCATCAATGCTGCATTATTATCACAGGTCAATTGTGATCCTTGAATTTTTTGATCGCTACACATAGCCATGTAACATAAGTAGTTTTCTCTCTCTCTCTCTGGTCCCTTGGCTTGGGCTACACAACAGGGTTAGCTTCCTCTACTCGGATATCTCCCAAACCAGATGAAGGTGGGATTTTGTCCTAGGTCTCCGGTATCGCTATCCAAAAACATACCTGCTAGGCTAACCGGCACCTTCACTTTGCATTTTATCAGTGATTTTTAGGAGCTTGATACATTATTGTCAAAGTTGTGTGTGTGTGTTTTTTTTTTTAAATTATTTTTTTAATTTTTATATACGTTACTTGCTTTATTGGTTTACATGGTAAGAAGGCTTAGGAGCCTAGGACCATACTTTTCAAATATGGTGTAAAAGATTCTGTACTCTGCTCCATGTATTTTCTTAAAGTCATTTTCAATCGCTATCCAGTACCTCAACCATAAGTTTTCAATATTTCACACTTGAATGTGCTCGTTATGTACGAAAATTGACAACAAAATATAATCTTTGCATGAGTTTATTGCTCTTGCCTTTCACCACCTCTTGATTTCTACATCTAATTGCAGGAAAAATAAGAAGGAATTTTTGTTGAAAAGAACATGACATCCTTGATACTGTGTTATTTTAAAATTAGAATGAATTGCAGAATGAATACCAAGAGTGCAACAGTTCAACTGCAGAATTTAGAAACTGCTTTGTGCTCCCTTTTATCAGGACAACTATGTACACATATTACTCCTTATGTGGATTCTGATGCTTGCTCCACGCCTCCCCTCCCCTTTCCTTTCATTTTTTTTACCTTACCCTTTCTTCTCTCTATTGCAGTATATCTCTCTCTTATTCATTGGAATGTTAATTGTTATATCGGTACGGGGTTTCTTAACAAATCTCATGAAGGTAATTTTTAGATTTGGTTTTCTTTCTATTTAATGCTTTGTTGCATTCTTGTTTTGTACAGTGTTATTGACATGGTCCACTAAACCGTTCATCATTTGTTCTAGTATAGAGTTTATTGTTTAGAACTCCATTTAAGCGAAGTGTGCTAGTATGGCAAAAGTTTGACATAAGTTAGCAAACAAAAATAGTCAAAATTAATCAATCTACAATAGAGAATGAGGCATTTCTGATTTATTTTCCGTGAATACACACTAGACCTTGATAATGATTGTGGAATAGTTGTATTATTATTTCTCTTACCTTACAACAAGAGCTGATTCTTCGCAAAATATTTCTCCATTCAAAGTAATGGAGGATACTTCTATTTTTAAACTTGGAAGCCACGTTCTGCAAAATATTTGGACATCTTCTTTTCTCCTCCATGTAAGTCTGTTAATGACCCTTAGAGCCATGCTACCTTAGATTATCCATCAAGTTTACAGTAATAGTGAAATAAATGGAAAGTAACAGCAGCATCAATTAATTTGATGAGGTGACATTTAACTAGTCGTGATGAATTTGCATGTTGGCTTCTCCAACCTATTGAGATTCAAATCCACAAAGCTACCCAAAATAAGTAGTTTCCGACAATCACATTAAGAAGTTTGGTTATGGCTTCAATACTTCTGCACTGGAGTGCTGCTAGTATTATGTAAAGAAAGAAGTTGGTCTTGAAGGTTTTGTTTCTATCCACTTAACCTGCAGCTTTTGGATTTGTGCAGTTCTTCTTTGCAGTTTCTAGAGTTGGGAGTGGATCTTCAAGCAATGTCGTACTTTTTCTTTCTGAAATAATGGGGATGTATTTCGTATCTTCTATTCTTTTGATAAGAAAAAGCCTTGCAACTGAATATAGGTATGGTAATTGTAAATGCAAGATAATTTTAATATGCATTGTTTTCTGTTTTTTCCATTTGACTATTAGTATTTCTCTTAAAATTTGTGACAGATTAATAGATTATGCAAGTTCTCCTAGAGTTTTTACTTTCTAGGGAGGACATGAAATTTGTTTTCATTTCCACTTCTTTGAAACCATGCTCTAGAAAGGAGATGAAGGCGTTCCATGTGTAATTGTTGCTAGATAACTGAAAGTTGACCCCTTCTGTGCCAGATACATATATTCCCTTCTGAAATCAGCAATGGCTGGTGTCAAATATTTGGGTCAACTATATGATCTCTTTCACTATTCTGCTTTGTATGAGACTGTAGCCTAACTGAAATTCCCAGCATCTAGCATTACCCTCAATGTGGCGGCTATTACTCTTACTAACAAGTGATGGATTTTAATTGTACTTCTTCCCATTCTAGCTTCCTGGATTTGTTGTATTGAAACTTGTCCGTAATATAACTGGTTTGCTAGTAAGCTAATAAATTAAACTTTTTGAGTTGTATTTCACTTGAGCTGGTTTTTCTTGGCAGGATGATCATAACAGATGTATTGGGTGGAGATATTCAATTTGATTTTTACCACCGCTGGTTCGATGCAATCTTTGTAGCCAGTGCTTTCCTTTCTTTACTCTTGCTTTCTGCACATTATACCTCTCGCCAGGCAGACAAACACCCGATTGATTAATTTGTTTATGTAAGTTTCTCATATTGACTTCAGTTAATTTCAAATTATAATTCCATGAATTGACTTGCTAAATTTTTTAACTGATATTGCACCCTTGAATTCAATGTGACATTATGAAGAATATTTTTTGCAATATCAGTGGGCAAGTATAACGCTTGTAATCCAGAGGGCCCTAAGAGGAAAATTCAGATATCACCGTGGAAATGATGTTAAATTTAAGTTCTGTATGGGCCATGGGGGCCATTAATTTTGCGGATGGTATAGAATAAAATTCAGGCCTCGTTTTATATAGCATTTCAGTTTTTGCTGCTATCTTGCGCTTTTTATAAGTAGTCGTGATTTTAAGATGTTTACCTGTAGAAGTGATTTTAAATTCCATAAAGCCTCTAATTTCCAAGGCACTACAAACTGCTGTGCATAGTAGTTCCAAGTTAGACCTTTTTCCAAGAGGGAAGGAAAAAGCTGGTATCACCTACGGATTTAGGAATGAGACTTGGGCCCTGTTTAGAATCACTCTTCAACTGTATGTTTGGGCCCAAACGTGCTTCTGGGACCCAAAACGCATTTGTTAGTTTGCTTGGATAAATACTCCCAAGCGTGATGTAAGAAGCAGTTGGGTTTAATGAATTTCCCCTCAATCCCCATGGTGCCCTTGTGATTAGGGCTTCTGTTCTACTTATGTTTCTAACTAGAGGCAAAAGTCTCAGCCAATTTAAACGCCCTTACTAAGGGCTTGCATGGTAATGTTTCCTGTTTTTAGTTTTCAGTTTTTTTAAAATGGAAACCAGATTTTGTTTTTTGTTTTTTGTTTTTTTTTGTTTTTTTTTTTTCCAGAAAGTTGAAAACAAAAACTTGTTATGGTAACATTGTTGATTTTATTTTTTTAGACGAAACAAAACATGAAACGAGTTTGGTAACGGTCTCAATGTCAAATTTAAATTTCAAAATACGTCTTTAATACTATGAAAATACATTTATTAATGGTGGGATCAATTCAACATACTCTAATAAAAATAAAGTGGGCCCACTGCTATATGTGTTGGGAACTAAATTTGGAATACAAATTTGGGTAGCATTGCATTACTCTTCTTCTTCTCAAGTCTATGGAGATTGGTTCCCAAAAAAAAAAAAAAAAAAAAGTTTACGGAGATTTAATCACCTTGTACGGTTGAAAATGTAGTGTGGGCATATTTGTAGTTTATGAGAAGTTAATAGGGATAGAAATGTCAAATGCACATTGGGTCACAACTGTTTGACTGGTAATTGGGAAGAGCTGTCACCCGCAGATCATGTAGTGTGGGCATATTTGTAGTTTATGAGAAGTTAATAGGGATAGAAATTTCAAATGCTCATTGGGTCACAACTGTTTGACTGGTAATTGGGAAGAGCTGTCACCCGCAGATCATGTAGTGTGGGCATATTTGTAGTTAATGACAAGTTAATAGGGATAGAAATGTCAAATGCTCATTGGGTCACAACTGTTTGACTGGTAATTGGGAAGAGCTGTCACCCGCAGATCAGCGAATTCCCGTCAAATGACCAGTTTTCGTTTTTACTAAATTTGGATACGTCTTTTTTGTGTTTTCAGTTTTTCCCAAAATATTGAAAACCTTTTTTTAATTAAAAAAAAATAAAAAAACGTTATCAAACTTGTTTTCAGTTTTGGTTTAAAAAAAAAACGAAAACGAAAATGAAAAACAGAAAATAGAAAATTGCAATGTTACCAAACGAGTCCTGAAAGTTTGAGTCTGATTTTAAATTTATCTTCTGTTGTTGTTGTGTTAATCATTTTGCCCCCAATGAAATATAAGAAAACTATTTGGGGCTTCACATTGAACTGCAATCATGGTGGTTGGCCTCCATTCAGCGTATTCTTTAAGGTATTAGCAAGCACTGCACATGGTAGTTCATTGCCTCTCTGTGACTGATGTAAAATTCTACTCTCTCTCTCTCTCTCTCCAAGGAATTAATGGATATACAACTGGTTGCAGGTGAATTTTAAGAGTGCTTCATTTATTGGAAAGAGAAATTCAGTTTGTTCTTTGTACACAAGACAATTTTTGAAGCTTCAGTGAGAAGTATGAAATCAGCAAGAGACTTCATTTCAAGAATCATATTGAAGAAGGTGTTGTAAAAGGTGAAAGTTCGTGAGCTCACAGCAATTATTGTGCCTCCCTAATGAAATACAAGAAAACGCCTTGGGAGGCTTCCCCCCAAGTTGGAAAGTATGAGATAAACTTGGGTTTTTGTATAATTTGTCTTTGTCGTGTATGAGATACCCATATATTGATCAATCTTGATGGATACGAATTACATTTGTGTATTCTACTTTATGTGCTGCTGCGATATATTAAAAATCTCTCTGCCTTTGAATGTTTTTACAGACATTGGCTGGGTAGTGGAGGGGTAAATATTGGGACATTGGATGAGTGTGTTATTTGTGTACACAAACGGCCATATATATGATAGTATGATTTTACTTAGGGTGCTGTTTGGACCATATATTATATTTATATATGTATTAGTATATGAAGTTATACTATATTATATTATTATATGATTTATAATTATCACATGGAAAACCAATTCAAATTTGTTGCTGGTTATTTGGAAGTTGATTGAGGGACACTTGGCATTGCAAGGGGAGATCAAGATTGGTTACTTGAAGATCAATGGTGATGATGAAGATGGAAAGACACTTGTCATTGTAGGAGCATCTCCCACTAATTGGTGGTTGTAGGAATTTGAATTATTAGTTATTATTGTTGGAGGGAAATGTAATTCAAAATCAAAGTAGTTATATGTTTCTCTATAAATACTTGTAGTATACTCCTTTGTGAAGGTCCTTGACCACACAAACAAATGCATTAATATATCTACTTTATCTTCTTCATTTATTCGGCCACCATGGCTATTAGTTTAGGTAATTTAATTTAGCCTAGTTAGGAGTAGTGTACCTTTACTTTGCTTTTACTTACAATTCTTAGGAGTAGGAGTAGTTATAACATAGTTTAATCACTTCGAAGGTATCCTTCGAACTCTCTCTTCTTCTTTTTCTTCTCATTTCTTCTTTTTCGAATTTCATCTCACACGTTTGAAGTCCTTGTTAAGGCATCGAACGTCACCACAATCTCCCTGGTGAGGCGCAGTTTGATTCATCACATTTACACATTGGCAATTTGCTTGCCTGGCACGCTCGCACACATATTTTAATTTTCCAACCAAACATTTTTGGCACGCCCGGTGGGACTCAAGTGTCAAGATGAATTTTGAAGGGTGGTATATTGTACCCTCATCAACGCCAAAATTTGGTAGTAGCAATTACGAATGGGTGTATGTGTCACCCCCATTAACACCAAATCTTGGTGACAACAATTTTAAAGTGTTGTATGCTTCTCCACCATCAACACCAAATTATGGTGGTGAAAAATGGATCAATGATTTAGTTCCATTGTTGGAAGAATTAAAGGATCAAGCATTTAGTTTGAAAACTAAAATGTATGAAATGGCTCGAGGGGTGTCAACTATTCTTCAAAATTACGAGCCTATGAATGAAAATAAATTTATTATGAAGGAACTTCATGATCCTTTAATGGTGGAAACAAGAAAATCACCAACACCATCATCACCTCTATTGGTTAATCAACCAAATGATTGTGATCAAAATGCACTCGGGGGGTCCATTTTACAACCAAATATGGTTGAGGATCATGAACATGCTTTTGTTCATACATTTGGGTTTTTCGACACTACACAAAGTGTTGAAATTTATGACTTATTTAAGCCACTTTATACTTTGGCTTTAGATGGTCAATACCCACTTTGGCTCTGTGGTGCTCATAAAAAATGGGTTATGACTATGTGGATTATTCTATGGCAAGATTATTATCAAAGGGAAAAGATTATTGACACCAATATAAATACTAATTCGGTCATCGAATTAGTTGATTACTGCTTTAATTGGTCTAATAGGACCAAGACTGTTGTTCATGCCTGGCTCGAACTAACAGACAGAAGTAAGCACAGAGTTGGCTTTGTTGAAATTTGCTCGAGCCGAATTTACATGCAACAAATTCTAGATTGTGTTGTAGATGTTGAAGTAATATACACTATACACACATTAGTGTATATAAAGGAAATAGGCCTAAGTACAAGTCACATTTGGTGGTGTAGAAGCCAGTGTTGAAGACTCGAAGTACATAACATATGACTATGGGGAAGGTGTAAATTGTGGGACCTATTCGAATGCTTGTTAAATGTCTACAGTTAATCAGTGGCATAGAAGTTCCTAAAGTCCAAATAAAGTATGGATGTCATTTTCCATTCCAACAAGTTAGCCACAACTATGTTTGGTAGTAATTTTGGCTTGGTGTTGGTGTATGATTAATTCTTCGATTGGTTACATGTTCAAACCAAAAGTTTATTCGATTGATGATATACCAATAGTTGTTGGTTAAATAGAAGTATTTTTAAAAAATACCTTTATTGGCTTCAAAGCCATTTTAAAACAAATTCATTTAGTTCGAAGTTTTCTTATTGGTTTCGAAGCCAGTTTAAAGTGGTTTATTTGTGTTCGAAATTATCATATTGGCTTCGAAACAATTTATTTTAGAGGCTATTATATTGGCTTCAAATTAGTTTAAAAGCAACATATCTAGTGTTCGAAGCAATTATATTGACTTCGAATTAACTTTAAAGCCATTTTTTGGTATTCAAAGTTAATCTATTTGTTTTGAACCAATTTAAAAACAATTTGTAATGTGTTTAAGGCTTTTATTTTGGCTTCGAAGCAAAATTAAAGTCCTTTATTTGTGTTTGAACCCCCTTTATTTATTTCGAATACAATGTTAAGCCATCATTTTATGATTAAATCCTTTTCATTGGCTTCGAAGCAACTTTGAAGCCATTGTTTTGTGTTTAAATCTTTTTTATTGGCTTTGAAGTAATTTAAAAGCCATTGTTTTGTATTCAAGGCTAATACATTGGCTTCGAACCAGTTTAAAGTCATCATTTTTTGTTCAATGCCATTATATTGGTTTCGAATCAAGTTTTTTGTACTCAAAGCAATTATATTGGTTTCAAAGCAAGATTAAAGCCATAATTTTGTGCGTGAGACCATTGCATTGGCTTCGAAGCAAGTGTTAAGCCATTATTTTTGTGTTCGAACCAATTATGTAGGCTTCGATGTGAGTTTAAAGGCATTATCTAATGTTCGAAGTAACTAGATTGGCATTGAGGCAAGTTTAAAGCCATTATTTTGTGTCCGAAGCCCCTATATTTGTTTCAAATCCATTTTTAAGCCATCATTTTATGTTGAAATCTCTTTCATTGGTTTCGAAGCAAGTTTAAAGCCAATTTAGTTTTTTGTGTTCAATGTTATTATGATTGGCTTTAAAGATCTGTAATGTGATCTACTGTGCATTACTAATTTGGTCCATTTCGAACATACTAATTAGATCGAATAATGTTATTTTTGTGATAATCTTCCGACTCTCTAAGAACTTCATTCTTAAAGAGCCGCGGGGGGTATGTTTGGACCATATATTATATTTATATATGTATTAGTATATGAAGTTATACTATATTATATTATTATATGATTTATAATTATCACATGGAAAACCAATTCAAATTGGTTGCTGGTTATTTGGAAGTTGATTGAGGGACACTTGGCATTGCAAGGGGAGATCAAGATTGGTTACTTGAAGATCAATGGTGATGATGAAGATGGAAAGACACTTGTCATTGTAGGAGCATCTCCCACTAATTGGTGGTTGTAGGAATTTGAATTATTAGTTATTATTGTTGGAGGGAAATGTAATTCAAAATCAAAGTAGTTATAGGTTTCTCTATAAATACTTGTAGTATACTCCTTTGTAAAGGTCATTGACCACACAAACAAATGCATTAATATATCTACTTTATCTTCTTCATCTATTCGGCCACCATGACCATTAGTTTAGGTAATTTAATTTAGCATAGTTAGGAGTAGTGTACCTTTACTTTGCTTTTACTTACAATTCTTAGGAGTAGGAGTAGTTATAACATAGTTTAATCACTTTGAAGGTATCCTTCGAACTCTCTCTTCTTCTTTTTCTTCTCCTTTCTTCTTTTTCGAATTTCATCTCACACGTTTGAAGTCCTTGTTAAGGTATCGAACGTCACCACAATCTCCCTGGTGAGGCGCAGTTTGAATCATCACATTTACACATTGGCAATTTGCTTGCTTGGCACGCTCGCACACATATTTTAATTTTCCAACCAAACAGGTGCGTTTGATAAAACTGAAAATTAAGTACTGAAAATTAAGTGTTGAATTTTAAGTACTGAAAATTTTAAGCGTTCAATGTTTATTTCTTAAAGCAGTGTTTCAACTATTGAAGTAGAATACATTCAGTGATTATTTTCAGTAGAAATTTTTCACTTAAAATTTTCAGTGATTTTGGAGCTAATTTTTCAATTAAATGGTATGTTATCAAACACACTGAAAAAAAATAAGTGCTGAATTTTTTCATTTTCAACACTTAATGGGATTATCAAACACACCCTTACTCTCTATTTGGTGGCAGCTAGTTGGTGAATGGACATTCCAATAGATATTTGGAATGGTATTGTATAATACGAGAAGCATGAAAAAGCTGAAAGCAAATGTTTTGGGAGTTAGCTAGAGGCCCGCGGATCGATCAAAGCAAAAAGGAGAACAAACAAAATCTAGAAACAAATTTTGAGCTCGAAGAAACCAGACAAAATAAAAATCTTAAAATCAACAGGTTCATCAAACAATTGTTAAGAATGACTAGTGAACTTGCATAATTGAGAAATAGTTAGAAATATTCTATAATTCATTCATGTGAAAGAGATTATTTATTTATTTTTTGTGTGTTTTTGAAGTTTCTGTTGTCCTTTGAGCATATTTAAGTAGAGTGATCAACTGATCATACGTGTGACTGAGACCATTTTAATATTCTTTAATCAAAATTTAGTAGATTCAATTTCCGCACATATTTGAAACCATTTTAGTATACAAAATTTTCGTTATTTATTTATTTATTTTTTTTGTGTGGCTAGGAGGTATAAGGTTCCTCATTTGTTGTAGTATTATTCTATTGATCCTGGTTAATAGTATGAGTAAATGCTGTGACACAACAAAAGACACAATTTTTGAGACACAAACTAAAAGATGTGTCTATATATAGGCTACTAGACCTCACGGTGAGACCGGAGAGTATTGCAGACATATATGTATTTCTTTCTTTGCGTGGGGGTACCTTTGGAAATTCAGGAACTAGACGGAGAACTCTATGTGAGCAGTGTTAAAACCCATATGATATCTCGTCAATAATAACTGTTCTATCTCTCTCTCTCTCTCAACAATATCTCATCGCCATAGCTACTGTTACAGATTTCCAATGGCGACCAGCATTACTCCTGTTTCGATTTCAGGTAGATATTCATACTTCGATCTCAAGTTCAGCTAAATATTTATGTAAAAACAGTTTATGCTTTGAAATCACCATGATTTATTAGTTAGGGTTTTGTTAGCTAGCGTAGTGGTTGATGACTAAAGGGATTTGGGTTTGTCTTTCACATCCACCAATAAGAGGAATAGAGATTTCCGCGCTGTCATATGTACTGTTTTATATAGATGATCTACTCAAAAAAGAAACAATAAAATGTGTAGTTTGCAGTAAAGTTGTGTTTTTTGGAAAATCTAAAATACATGTGTAAATACATACTACATATCAATTAGCCAAGTAAAGTACATGATAAATAGTTTAGATACTCACTCAATTTAATAGAAAAAAATTTTGCTAATATATTTAGGGGGGATGTGCAAAGCTACACAAAATTCACATCCACCGCATCTGTGATCACCCCACAACACGCCGGTTACTCTTCACTGTTATGACAGTCCTTACCGTTATTTAAAACCTTGTCTCTACGTATTAATTTATAGTATGTGGTTTAATTGGTGTTATAAAAACTTCATTTCTAGCCTTTGTCCTCTGTCATTTAGCTTGTTGGGAATTTCGTCTGAGTAGTATATGGTTCAAAATCCCTTATTAAAGCTTCATGGTCACGTTTCACAATCATTTCATCCCCACATTTATACTTGATTATATCTGGTCGAAATTAAAATGTTGGGATATTCTTTGAATGGTTTTATTTGCCCACTGGCTGAGGCATAATCTTCAGAATAATAAACGAACATTAGTGAACTGGATGCAACTGACATTTACGTGTGCCTCTTATAGTCTTCTTGGTTATTAGTGGGTAAGCTTATTGAATTTGGTTTGGTCTTGTTTCTCATTTATGATTTACCATTGATGTCCAACTTCAGTAAGATAGACGATTAGAACTATTAACTTTATACTGTATAGAAAACAAGTGAACTCAGCCAGGTTATTATAGTGCATCTCAAATATGATTACGATGATTAATATAGGTGACTATTATCTGTTTCTATTTGCTTTATGGGTGTACATAAAGATGCTCTTTGATCCTTGCTTGGACTGTGCTTCAAGATATGACTATCAAATGTATTAAACCATGGTTGTAGGTTTTGAATTTTTTAGATATGCATTATAACTAGAATAGTTGGTGAAAGTCATTGTAGATTTTGGGTTTCATTTAGATTTGAAATAAAATCAGGTTTTGGATCATACTTGGTTATTTACTTGATATTCCCTGACATTTTGAAATCTTTGGGCCTTGTTTTAGTGAGCTAAGGCTTTATTTTTATTTATTTTTATATACATGGATGAGACTTTCTACATTATCATAATTGTATTCATGTCAAAATAGGTGGAACTCCTTTGAAGGCACGTGAACTTTGGTCGACAAAGTCCAACTCATTTGGTAAAACACCAAGCCTGACAATTCAAAGGAAGTTAATCCAACAAGGAACATACAAGAAATTTTCTGTTTGTGCAGAGTACAGGTATAACATTCTGTTCCCAATTTATGTAAAAGAAATATGGGTTTGACAAGAAAACTATTTAGTCTTAGAGTGAAGATTTGGGGCTGACAAGTGAGAGACCACAGGTTTAAGATTTGAAGCAACTACGTTTACAAAAAAGCAAAAATGATAGGACTGTCTCTAGTCTTCCCCTCTTATAAACATGCATAAACAGACTGCCACTGCACGGGGCCAGGGGGATAGCCCATAAAAAAATGCTGCATTAGGTTTGGAGGTAAGATTTTAATGATGCTGTGTTGGGAAGAGTTCAAAATGGTATGCAGCAGTGATTAGCGTCGCAAAGTTATATGACCATCACATCTTTTGGTATGAATATTTAGGGTGTTCTTTACATTGCAAAATTAAGTTTGCCTACTTTTTTTTTCTCCTTCTTGGTGGATGCCGGATGGTACCAGACTAGTATAATTAGGCCATTTAACTACTCTGTCGTCATGTGGTTTAGGAGTCAGTTACTTTAATTGTAGCTAGCTTGTTGCTTAGGCACCTTTTTGAAATTTTACATTCTAAAGATTCGACAAGTTAACACCACTCTTTTGAGTCAGTACTTGATGTTTGTGGATGATGCTTCCTTGCGAAGTGATAAATGCCCATCCTCTACGTGTGAGTCCCCATAAATTATGGTGCATTCTGCTCCATATAATCTCGATTTTTCAAAATCCACTCTTTCTACGAGATAGGTTTCTTTTTATCTCATCCTTGACTTAGTTCTTTATCAAGTAGGAGTAGATGACCTTCGCTAGATATTGCGAGGTAAGAAGGCTAGATTTGATTTATTGTTATCCTGTACAACTGTGCAATTGAAGAGAATCTTAACCGTTCCAAGGTGTTTGTGAGACTTTTTGTGTGTGCGCGCGCGTGTTTGTGTGAGTGGGAGAGAGAGAGAGAGAGTGAGAGAGAGAGAGAGAGAGAGAGAGGTGTTAAGTGTTTGTTTTTGGTAGTATTAAGTGTTTTTTTTTTTTTTTTGAGAGAGAGAGAGAGAGAGAGAGAGAGAGAGAGAGAGGTGTTAAGTGTTTGTTTTTGGTAGTACTAAGTGTTTTTTTTTTTGCTTTAATAGTGCACAATGTGAAATTGTTGTATCTGCTGTCAATTTTTTTTTGCCATATGCAGTGATCAGCGAGGTGGGGGTGGTGATTTTGTTGCCGGTTTCTTTCTAGGAGGTGCAGTTTGTGGAACTTTAGCATATATCTTTGCTCCACAGGTGATTATACATCTTTCTTTAAGCTTTAATGTGTGGAACTTCCACGGGAATACCATGTAAGATATCACTTGGCGACCATTCTGAGTTGGACAACTATATGGTGGAGAAAATTTGAAGAACTTGCCTCGAATCATGTTTGTTGGGATATCCTGCCTCCAAACTATGTTTCTTCTTCTTTTTCTCTGTCCCTTCCCACTTTTTCGAGTATCGACTGTCCTTTGTCGTGTATTCAACGTCTTGGATATGGTGCTTCTGATGGTTCAACAGTAAGGCTAGTTTGGCCCCCATGTTGGTGCTTCTCTTTTTTTAAAGCACAATTTCATGTTAATTCATTTGGTAACTAGTTTATGAGCTTTGCAAAAAAATGAACTTAGGCTTTTTTGGGGGGAGCTTTTAAAAGCTCTAGAATGGAGTTTTTAAAGCTCAAGGTTTGCTTCTTGGTTTCATGATGTTTTTTTTGAAGAGTAATGTGTCACTTGTACAAAATTATCAAACAACTTAATAATAAATTTCATAAGCTACTTTTAAAAAGCCACGTGGGGTCAAACTAAGCCTAACACTATTTATCATGTGCTCATTGAAGGATTTTGAATGCCGTACTTCTAAACCCTTTTGACTTGTCTATTGAATAGTGCAGACAGCTCACAATCGCAAACTTTTTGTATTCGATTCTAAATTGTAAGCTTGTTGCTCACGTGCTATATCCCGTTCATTGCTCGGCTTGCACCGTCTGTACCCCCTAGTTTCCAGATCACAGTTTTTTGGTCATTAGTGTTTGTCAACTTTGTATCTGCTTATAATATCGATTATACCTGCAGGATTGCATTGTGCCTTAGCATAAAGCAAGTCTATTTGTATTTGCTATGCAATTTACATTTTTTTTGGCTCAAGGCAAGTCAGATCCTTTATGCACATTGAAGGTGGACTATCGAGATAAAGCTTGTTTTCTCACTTATCATTTGCACAGAATATTTATATATCTCTCCGCTCTATTACTTATGCGATTGCGGTTTATGCTTTTTTGCATCTTATTATTATTATTTTTTTTGCTCATTTTCCCAAATTTCAGATCAGAAGATCCCTACTAAATGAAGATGAGTACGGTTTTCGGAGGGCCAAGCGACCAATATACTATGATGAAGGTTTAGAGGTGATTAAAGCATTCGATGAATTTTTTTTCTTCTTTTTCCTCCAAATGAAAGATGGAATTTCTTTTTTCCTGAAATATGAACTCTCTCTCTTCCTGGAATGCAGAAGACAAGACAGACCTTGAATTCTAAGATAAGCCAACTCAATTCTGCCATTGACAATGTCTCTTCGCGCTTGAGAGGTGGGAAGTCTTCTGTGCCAGTTGAAAGTGACCCAGAAGAAGCTACCATGTAAGACCTTCTTTTTGTTTGTCTATTACTGAAACATAAACATTTTGAGTTGCAGTTCAAAATTTGTACTTGGGGGATGACAAATCATTGGGAACACTGTAATATGTAGATGGCATTGTAACCATGTTTTCTCAGTAAATTTGGATGGTTACTAGTGTGTTTACTTTTTTATTGTTAGTTTAACTGTCAGCAGCAACTTTTAGAAAAAAGCTATTAATATCATGTGGTATTAGTATTTACTCTTTCCCAGCTGGAAAGCCTGTTCATTCGGCAGATCATCCTCACTGTGTAGTTAATAGGTATAGTTGCTCCATTTTATTTTGAGGGGCCTGTTTTCATTTGATCATGAACACAAACTAGGTCAAAGGCCCAAGTATAGTCTCAGTTTGTACTGGTATTAATTGAGTGTTGATTTATATATTTTGAGCATGTCAGAGATTTCATAGGGCGATTGAATGGGAGGGAAAGGCATCTGTGTTACTACTTGATGCAGAGAATTGCTTGGCAGAGAGGGTTGGGGGGAGTCTAAATGCAATGATCAAATTGGTAGACAAAATACTTGCAGTTCTTGGGTAGTTGTACAATAACACAATTCAACTAATTATATTAGGTGATCAGAGAACCATAACACATGGTTCGTTCGTATTGGGGCATGTTTGGTAGACACTAGACCGGAATGGACCTTGGAATGGTATGGAATGGAATGGTAACAAAAGTACATGTCAGTCAAATGTATATTGGAGCATGCATATGGAGTATTATTTATGACCATCATGTGGGCTATTGGAGCATGCATATATTATAAATGACCATCATTCCAAAAGAAAGACGCTTATTACAGAAATCAACACTCTCTCATATTACAATCATCAAATTTTTATAAGGACCTTAACACAGTCTGGCTTCTTCAGTAGCTCAAATGCTATGTTTATATCTTCCAGCTGAACCTCATATGTCAAGAGCTCGTCAATCTTATTGATTTCCTGCAGCAAAAAGGAAAATACTTAAAGAGAGGGAGAGAGAACCACCACCGTTTCACGTAACTTTCAATTGTTCGTTGGTCCTCAAGAAAATTGAATTAAAAGTCTAAATTGTGCGACTAAACTGGTCAGTTTTAGAAGTTCAAAGTGCCGACATTTAGTTTGGCTTCTAGACTAATAATTAAACTCCCGCAACATGCAATGTCATCAAACCTTTGTATTTATAACGGGAAGGGGGGTTACCTTATTGATGCATTTGTCCACAATAACAGGAAGTTCGGATTGGGTTTTAATACCACCAAAAACAGAATATTTCAAAGTTCTAGCAGATAGGAGTGAGATGAAATCAATCTCAAGGCTTTTCTGAGTCCCTGCACCAAGTAATATTGCGGTGCCAATTCCCTGAGATCGAAAAGAAAAAGAAGAAAGAATTTACACTATGTTATAAGTGTCAACTGTAACTAGGTAAAGACGACTCCGCTAGATTGGGTGTAATTCATATGCATATATGAAACAGTGTGTATGGATGCATATACCACTTTAGTGGAGTCAAGGACCTCATTCACCAAGCTTGCTACACCACAACACTCAAAGCAGTAGTCCACACCTATTCCTCCTGTCAACTCTTTAACCCTTTCTGAAATAGATTTCTCGGAATCCCTAATTGGGTTTATGTAATCAGTCATCCCAAAGGCCTTTCCTTTTTCCCCTCTCAGCTCATTTATGTCAATGCCAATTATTCTAGATGCTCCCTGGACTCTAGCTCCCTCTACCACCTGCCATTTAAAGTTAATAGTACTTGATTAGTATCATATAGAGATAATTTAAGAGTAAAATCCATATTATATATATATATATATATATATATATATATACGCCCTTCGTGTGCGTACCCCTAGTCCAACAGCACCGAGACCCAAAACAGCCAGAGTGGTTCCGTTTTGAACCTTGGCTTCCTTCCAAGCTGCACCAAATCCAGTTGCAAAACCGCAGGAAATGAAGCTAGCATGTGGGAGAGCTATCCTTGAATCAATCTTGACGACATAGTTGACATCAACAACAGTGTACTCTGACCATGTGGAGCAACTTAGGAAGTGGTAGAGCTCTTGGCGGACTCCATTGTAATTAGTAATGGACATTCTTGAAGTGCCGTCAGTCAATAGACCAGTGAAAGCGTTTAGTGGGTAAGTTAGGCATAAGTTTGTCTTTCCTGACCTACAATTCTCGCATACTTTGCACTCCCCAATGTAGGTTGGGATGACCAGATCACCCTCTCTTAGCTCCGTCACTCCTTCACCAACACTCTCTACCATCCTGCATTCAAACTTGTTTTCTCTGTCATTCACTTTTGCGGCGTCTTTAATTTTAACTTTTAGTTATGCATTACAAATTGACAATGCATGCTGAGTTGAAGGGAAGATGTAGTAGTAGTATCATTTGTGTGTGTGTGTGTGAGAGAGAGAGAGAGAGAGAGAGAGAGAGAGAGAGAGAGGGACAAAAAGAGTACCCGACGCCTTCATGTCCCAGAACCCTAGGGAACAACGGCTGGAAAAGAGAGAAGCGAATTAAAGACAAGAACGTAAATGCATATGTGAACACACTTTAAAACAAACAAATGAAATTTTAGAAGAAGAGGGATGGAGGTTTAATTAGTGTACTAACAACTGGAAAGCCCTTGCAGCAAAGAACGTCGGTGTGGCAAAGACTGGCGAATATCATTTTAACCCTGACTTCGGAAGATTTAGGGGGTTCAACTTGTATCTCTTCCACCTTTACTTCTTCCCCTGCTCCCCAACATACAGCCGCTGACATCCATCTCATCAATTCTCAGCAAAAGTATCATCAAATCCCATTAATAAAAGAAAAAAAAAACCCCAACCTTCTAACAATAATGAGTGGATTCAACATGGGAGCTTACCTTTGCAGGTTATGATCTTCGACATGCTTATGCTCAGCAAAGCTGCTTTTATCAACTTTTTTTTTTTTTTTTGCTCAACCAAACATTCATTAAAATTTACCAAACATTACATAGAAAACAAACACAAACATCAATAGAAATAACAAAAAGCATAACAACAAAGGGAACAATAGATAAGTATGCATAAGAGACCAAGGAAAAAACTTCGCTAGCTGCACGAGGAAATCACCACCACGCCGTAAGGAACGCCGCGAGAAGAGATCCGGAACCCAGGGCAACTTCAACCTTGTAGATGGTAGAGACCACCCAAAGAAAGAAGATGGCAGAAAGCCAAGCCCAAACAAGTGAAGAGACTTCACCAAAAGGGCAACCAAAGTTGCTTGAAATACTTCCATGGTAGCAAAAGCTAACCCAAGGAAGGCAGCACAGCCGTAGAAGAAAGCTCCAAAGCCACCAATCATAACCCAATGAAGACCAAAAGTCAATCTACTGTTTCAAGACTGGTCTAGCCAACATTCACCGTCTTGAACCCAAAGAGATGCCGGAAAAGAAAAGGAACAAAAACACAAGATTGGAACAAAAAAGAGGGAAAAAAAATCCCTGGACAACCTTCACAGAGGAAGGGGAAGTCTCCACAAAAGAGAGGAGAAGCAGGAGATCAGAAGTGGGCAGAGAAGAGAGGGGTTGGTGGTGGTAGTGGGCCGGGAAGCTACTGCGGCGCTCAAGTTTTCCCCCTCAAATCGCTTCTCTCTCTCTACAGGTAGAGAGAGAAGCTCCTCTGCCTAGCCGCTATTCATTTTTTCTAGTAACGAGTTTGTTATCCCAAATATGGAAAAAAGGCTGCTTTTATCAACTGAGTTCTGGTTTTTGATCACTACAAGAGTAAGAGGTGCACTGCCCTCTCTCTCTCTCTCTCTCTCTCTCTCTCTCTCTATTTATATATATATATATATATATAAATATTATGGAAGAATGAAAATCCTTTTCTTCAGTGCCTCTCAATTGAGAAATTTTTGGGTACCCTCAAGGTACCACGTGACATGTTACTTGGTACCCTGTACCCAATAGTAGTGCGCCACACCAATAATGGAACTCACCACAAAAAATTTAAATGGCCTAACAATTTTTGTGTGGCGCTATCTCATTGGATGAGGGACACCACATGACGCTACCTTGAGGGTACACAAAAATTTCTCCACTCAATAACAAAACTTAATTATACATCTCAAGAGAGTCAAGATGAATGATCAGCCACCCACTTCAAATATTTTATTGTAATACACTGGTACTCATATATTTACAATAAGCAGCTTAGACATCCTATTATACTCAAGTCTATGCCCTTGCTCGAACCTTTCTTCTACAAGCTAATATTTTCCTTGTCCTGTCCTGTAGCCAAAGAACATAAAGACTCATTAACATTACAGAATCTTGTACCTAAGCAATTATATATATATATATATATACTAGTTGGAGCCCTGTGCGTTGCGCAGAGAATTTAATTGTGTCGTTTCATGTAATTAAGTGATTGTTAAAAGTGTATAATAAGATGTTAAAACAGTTAAATAGGAAACAGTAAATGTAACTATTTAATCTAAAACTCTTCTCACGGAAGAAGTTGATAATTCTGACTATCTTATAAATGAGTAGTAAAGGTACCTAATAAAGTACCACTAAAAATATATGACACAAGTAGGGTATTTTCTCTAAAAAAAAAGGCCATGAATGTGTTTGTAGGCCTTAATTGATATTCAAATACAATCTATAAATCCTGAATTTGAGGGAAGAAGTTGACTAAGATGTAAATAATAGTGACCAAGATGTAAATATTAGTGACCAATTCATAATAGCTACTAAAATAGCCAATTTATTTGACATTTTAAATATTCCAGAACATAAATATTAGAGAAGAAGTTGACCAAAATGTGAAATTAGTGACCAATTCCTAAATAGCTACTAAAATTGTCACTTTTTAAACTTTTTTATAGTGAATAATAAATATCCCAAAACTTGCTGACCTAAATGCAATTACACATATTACAATATATGAATCCTAAATTTGAGAGAAGAAGTTGAGCAAATTGTAAATATTAGTGATCAATTCCTAAATAACCACTAAAATAGCCACTTTTTTTTGGAATTTTTATGAAGTGAATAATAAATATCCCAAAAAATATTGACCCAAATGTAATTAGACACAAATTGTTGATTGAAACCTCATTTGAGAGATGAAGTTGACCAAATTATAAATATTAGTGATCAATTCCTAAATAGTCACTAAAATAGCCACTTTTGTTGACTTTTTTGAAGTCAATAATAAATATCCCAAAAATTGTTGACCCAAATGTAATTAGACACAAGATTGTTGATTAAAATCTCATATTATATTAAATAAAATTTTAAAAGCTGACTTGAATGTAATTATTTGTCCAAAATGACAGATTTGCCCTCAGATAAATCAATATACGATGTATAAATAGATATATGGATAAATATGGTGTTGTGAAAGGGCAAAAGATGAAGTTCATATTTTTTGACCTCAGATAAATCAATATATCCTTATGATGTATAAATAGATATATGGGTAAATATGGTGTTGTGAAAGGGCAAAAAAGGAAGTTTATATTTTTTGACGTGCTTGTTTATTCGTTTGTATAGTATAATAGATATCTCTAAATGATCTGAAAAGAGTATCTGTTTTGATGGTGTCTGTCTGTCTTCTACCTATTTTGTACTCCATTGATTAGGGCTCCCTTACAAGTTTACCCCTGAAATTTGCTACCTTGTATACAGTGGGTTTCGAGAAAATAGAGTGGTTGAGCTGGCAGTAAATTAACCTTTTACACCTATTTTCACTCTATGATTATATTGGATTAAAATATATTACGCGTGAACCACGAGAATACCATAGTAGAGCATGAGACTCTCGAGGGTGTTTATATACATAAAAAAAAAAATGATTAATTATTCGTAATCTTATCTGTACTTACTTTCACGAAGAGAATCCTCTAATTTTTTTTTTAGTATTTACATGCGTGTTGCTGCTACCCAGAGGTTTTTTTTAATCTTTATTTTTTGTTTTTAAAACCCTTTATAAGTTTGTAGAGGCAGGTGTCAAATAACAATGTTAGGGGCACAAATAAATTTCATTAACACTTATGAGTTATGTTTAAGGCACTAACAATATCCACTAACACTTACTAACACACTCTATCTCTCTCCTAGTGGCATTGTGGGGTCCGCAGTGGACCCCGCAGTACCACTAGGAGAGAGATAGAGTGTGTTAGTAAGTGTTAGTGGATTTTGTTAGTGCCCCTAGCATTGCCCATAATTGATTGATGAATAAATGGATCTAAGCAAGAAGGGAAAATATATTATTCTCACAAAAGAGAAATGTGATACTTTAACAAAATAGCTATGATAGTTTAAAGAAGATGTATTTAATTTGTCCAAAAAAAAAAAAAATATCTAAAATTGTTTGATATAGTGTTACAGTCTAAAAATTAAGGCAATTGAAATGCTTAGATGGGCAAATAGAAAGTACGAATGTTATGGTCAAACAATAAAGAACATAAAAAGTGGCATAACTAAGTTATTAAAACTTTGAGAAGACTAGTGAAGTGAGTGCACAAATTGATAATATAGAACCATTAGAATGGTTTGTGATGATCAACATCACAGCGTACCAAATATAAAATCTTAGTTTCTATAACTCATAAATATAGTTGATTGAAAAATAAATTAGTGTAAGTAAGAAGGGAAAATACATTATCTTCAGAAAAGAAATCAATCTAAGATACTTGTTCATTAGCGACGAAAATTTCGTTGCTAAAAGTAAAAAAAATCGTCGCTAAACGGATGGTCAGTAAACGGATGTCCGCTCCAGAGCTGGCCTGTAAGTTTATATATGTATATGTAATTGCATAAATAATTGTTAATATTTACTAATTAACATTGTATGGTGCTTTAGTGATTGATGGTACCATATACTATTGCAAGTGGTATAACAAACAAAGTATTTACTAATTGTTAAATTTAAGTAGGAAGTTGCACCCAACGGACTGATTTCATAGGGTTCTTGGGCGGTCGAAGCCAAAATTAAAAAAATAAAATTGGTCTATCTATTCATATTTTTCGAGTATAATTTTCTGGAACTATTGAAATGAAACGAAACGAAACGAAATCAACTTGGGTTATGTTAAGTTAATAAGTGTAACACCCGTACCCGGAGAACGGGTAAATTATTATTTTTATATGCATTAATTAATATAATTAGTGTATAAAATGGATTAAGGGGAGGCTTGGACTCGCCCATGTAAAAAGTGTTCAGAGAGGGACACTAGTTGGAAGTGAGACATGTATTCAATATCTGCATTTAATCAAAAGTCCCTTATCTTTGACAAAAACAAAGCTGACATGCACCCAAACATTTCTCACATTTTTCCCACTCCCGCCCAACTTTTCACGTGTCCATGCTTTTGCAGCCGCTCATACGGTATGAGTATTGTACCGTATGATATTCTAAATTCAAAAAATATTTTACAACTTTAAACCTCCATAACTTTTGACATACAACTCCATTTTTCTCAAATTTTATACCGTTGGAATCGTGTCGATGGGAGCTACAAAATCAGTACAATTGTTGATATGTTTTGAGCAAAAAAATATATATATATATATATATATAAATTTTACATGCCTTGTGTGGAAATTTCATAAAATTATTTTCAACAATTTTGACAAACTTATTTTGTGAAATTGTCAAATTTCATAAACTTTGTTGTTGTTGTTTTTTTTTTTTTTTTTTTTTTTCCAAATTTCACAAAATTGTGAAATTATCAAATTTCAAAAAAAAAAAATTTTTTTTCAAAATTTTTTCAAATTTCACAAAACTTTTCATGTGAAAATTATTTTGTGAAATTTCACAAAACTCTATTTTTTTTTTCAAAATTTTTTCAAATTAAAAAAAAAAAATTTGCTCAACACATATCAACAATGGTACTAGTTTTGTAGCTCTCGTCGACACGATTCCAGCGGTATAAAATTTATAAAAAAATTGAGTTGTAGATCAAAAGTTATGGAGGGTGAAAGTTTTGAAATATTTTTTTATGAAATGAGGAATGTTATAGTACAGCCACTCACACGGTGTGAGTGGTTGGAATGTTTAGGGCTATGCTTGGCCACGCGCATTGTGAGAGGGACTTTTGACTATTGCTAAAAAAAAAAAACGGCTCATTTGAACTTTTTCTTGCTTTAATTAAGGATTTAGACCTAATTTATCGTTTATTTTATTGTCTCGGAGAATCCGCTTTTATTTTCAGTTTTTCTCATTTAAGTTTCATGTAAAAATTAGTTTAATTCTTGTATTCATTATTGTTAGCTATGTTAATACATCTGACTTATAAAACCTCTATGTCACATTAACAACTCTGACAGTGATATTTTACTTTGATAGCGACAAACGCACATGCAAACATGTCACTGTTAAAATTAGAGTTCTTTTAAACTTATAGTAGTGTTTAAAAAAAATATCAATACCCATCTAAATTTATAAGTTATAAATACAAATGTTTCCTCAAATTATTTTTTTTAAACTATAACCATCCTAGATAAATATAACATGTGAATACCATCTAAATATTTTTCAACTTAAATCTATTATGCATAATTATTCAAAAAAATAAAAAATAAAAAAAATTATGTACACTCTCTTTTAAAGTTTGTTATGTATGATATAATGTATTGCTGCCAACTTTGCAATTTGTAAATTACATGGAATATATCATGTATGTAAAAAGTTTACTAAACTACAAAAAGATGCAAGATTACTTTTAGACAATTAATTAATATTTTCACAATTTATTTCTACAACCATGTATAATAATTATTAAGACACGTTGAGGTACATAAACATGATATTACAAAAGATTATTTGTAAACTTATATCTCAAGTAAAATAAATCTATGTAAAAAAATGTATTTGAAGTTAATTATAAAATTTCAACTAAGATTTTAACTATACCGTTCACTTTAAGTTTTTCTTATTTATTTCAGTTTTTATTTTTATTTCTAAATTGACATACTCAATAGTATTTATATATGCATATATGTAATAAAAAGAACAAAGTACAATAGATGAGATTAAAAAATATAATTAAAAGACAATCGGTAAATTATACTTGTATCAAATATCAATTGGAATTAAATATCAACTATGATATCAATACTTTATTATTCTATCCAAATCATATACATTTTTTTCCCAATCATCATTAGAATATTGTGATGAGTATTCATTAAGAATGAAAATAATTTGTGAACGACAATCGTTATATAGTTGTACACTTTGGAAGAAATTTTAGTTCATCTCAATTCCAAATTAAATTTTTTTTATTAGACTATGTATTAGTGTTAAAAAAAATGATTAGATATTTTAAGATTCTTGTGTGTTTATTTTTAACAAAATAAATATTATAATTCTATCCTAAAGCAATATAAATACATGATGAATGATGTAGTATTAATCTTTTAATAGGTAAAATCATAAGTTTTGTTTTTTGAATTTTGTGTTTTTAATAATGATTCAAGACTACACTAGAAAATCAATAGATAAGAGTGATTAAAAAAAAATTGAAGTAATATCTTGTTATCAAATTCAATAATAGCAGATTGGTAAAATAAATAACAAAATTCCATCTAGGCATATATAGCATACATTCAGATCAAGTTATAGTAACGCAGACAATAATATAAAATTGATTACGTATCAAAATATTATTCAACTATTGCCATATACGTACTCTAATATGAGTTAATTAATTACTTATTTATTCAAGTGAGAAGTACTTATCGTCGATATTAATTTCCACTTTTGTCAAACGGAACCTAAGATTAGGATGTATTGCTATTCAATGGAGTCTACCCAAATAAAGGGAAAGAAAATATGAAAAAATGGTAATAGGAATGTGAGCCAAGAATAAAATTTAAAGAGTAATACTATATATAGTACTGCCACATGTGTTGGGTACTACATTTGGGATACAAAATTCGAGAAGATTAACAATTCTAACAAAATGTGAAAAATCAAAACATATTTTTAGCAAATTTATTATCTTTGTGATCCATTAACTTTATGTAACTATCACAACCAACCATCAAATCACATAGTACGACATGCAAAGGGTTATATTTTTTTTGAAATAATTTTATTTAGGTTTCTGTTAAAACTTTTTAAGTTGTTACTTTATTTTAAGTATGATTTTTTTTTTTGAAAAGATTTAAAATCTTTAGAGGATCAAATATTCCTATAAAACTTGCGTACGTGGCTTTTTGATAAAGTGCACCAACATTAATATGAATTTGTTATAATTACCTATAAATTGATGATACTAATTTAGTTTCCTCTTCTTAGAAATTCATCCTTTTTTTTTCCCCTATCAATGTTAATGAAATTCTCCATTTTCATATTAAAAAACAATTAAAAAGAATAAGAGTATGATATAGAATATTCTATTCAACCTAAAATGTAATTATGAGATAAGTGTTAGTAAATTAATGTAACAAATATATAGTGACAAATTTCCCCTTTTAATTAATAATAAGATATGTCTGTTTTCATGAAGCTGGATAAAATTTTCAAATTGTATCTCCACATAAGTGTGTTTTTATGTGTATTAATTTATAGTGTTAAAGAAAGAACGTAAAGTCAAATCAAAGAAAAAGGAAAGAAAGTAAAGTTCATATCTATACAGAAAAAAAGAAAAGAAAGGAAAAGGAAATAGATCAATAAACTTTAAAAAAAAAACGTGGCCAAGTAAAAAGAAATAGTTCAACCATGCTTTGTGTAGGACTCATTCACTTTGGTAGCCTTACGATAGTAGAAGTAAAAAAGTCCTTATAAGATGCAAATAAGCAAATCTAATATTAAAACCGTGAAATAAAAAAATAAAAAAGTTGTTCTAAAACATTAGGACTTGTATTCCAACGCCACAAGGCCCACAAGTTCACAACTAATAAGTTATTGGACGTAGTATGTAATGACCATGTAGCAATTGTGAAGAGAAAAAAATATTTCAATGTTGTTATTAAGTTGTAATATTGTAGGACTCTAACATAAATCAGTTAAGCAAAAGTGTACCGATTGATAAAAGTTCAAAACACTTAAGGGGATTGGTGTGCTTATATATATATATACATATATTATAGATATAGATACATATGCGTCATTTTCTCTCCCCATTATTAGTTATTAGTCTTTTCTCTTCTGTCTTTTTTTGCTCTAAAACTTGGATTAATACCATATTGAGAGAGAAAGTTACATAAGAAGAATTTATATGTATATTACATATCTATATTGTATGTATATATAAGAAAATTCTCCAAAGAGGGCGCCCTCTCTTTAATAAAGAGAGGGCCTATGTTTTGATCGTCAGATCGTGTTTAAAACTGGATCTGACGGCTAAAACAGAGGTCCTCTATTTAATAAACAGAGGGATATATATATATATATATATTCAAACAAATATGATATTGTATTGATGTGGAGAAAATGGTAGTGAGTTAGGATTTGTTGAAGTAGGTGATTGCAGAGAGTAACTTTTTGGGAATTCGTTTTGTTCAATTGTCCTTAAATGTAATTATATATAGGGGTACAGTGGTAATGAAAAAAATTCATTAAATGTGGGTGTAGATAGAATCTCCCATTATTAAATTCAATGTGCCGATGAAGTGAAAGAACATGTCACAATTGAAAGTTAAGACACAAAACTACATACAGAAAAGAATTTTTACCAATTCGTTTTTTGGGGTTGTTGGCAGCTTTCTCTCCCAATCGGCTCAGTGTTGAGCTACGCTACAATTCGAGATATCACATATTTGGGAGATTTGCGGTTCGAGTTAGAAGGTTGTTGAGCTTATTTTATTGTATTTTTTCTTCTTTCTGTTGGTATTGATTCTTTTTGGAATCTAACTCTGTTGTGAAGTAAATGATCATTGTCACTTTGGAAGGTACTAAATATTGCACATTATCGCACGTACAAGTTCCTAGATGCTCGCGGGGGGGGGGGGGGGGGGGGGGGGTAACAAGCCCACAACAGGGTCACGGCAGGGGATTGTCCCCCATGACAAAGACTTTTAGTAAATGATCATTGCCACTTTGGAATGTACTAAATATTACACATTATCGCACGTACAAGTTCCTAGATTCTCGCGGTGTTATTTTAAAGGATATAAAGGGGAAAAAAAGTTAATCTGTAGAAAAGGCTAAAATGACCCAAAATTATGCAACAATATACTGCACTGGTTGTTTAATTAGCTAGTGCAATGTTCATTTCTTGATGTGAAAAAATAAGTGAAACGGAGAATTTTTAGTTCCTCTATTGTGATCCCTACGTTACTGAAACCAAGAAGTTTCACAATCCACTCAATATCCAATATCTTAGCTTAAAACGAAGGTTTTGTTATCTTTAATAGGTTGGTCGATAGGAAGGACTGACTTTTAATCTAAGTTGGGTAGAAACAATTCCCTCCACGCCTTCAAAGCGTAGGTTCAAATCCCCCTCCCCCATTGTAAAAACGAAGTCATTTAAATTCACTTTTAGCCATACATCAGTCACTCACACATCAGTGGTGGTGTAAAGTACTATATACGAACTTCATAGAGCCAAACACCTCTAGTGATATAATGTGGGACAAGAGCTGAGAGCCAAATCCTAATGGAAAGTGAATCACTTTTTCAAATCCATCCTATGACCAAAGTAGATTGTCCTTAGTATCCAGAGTCTCACGCAACCAATTCAAATCAAAGAAAGGCATTTAGGCATACAGAAATGCGATGACCCTGATCACAACTACTAAAGCCTATGAAAACAGAAATATGCCATTCAAATTCCAAGTCCAAGTTAAAATGACACGTTCATTTGTCTACTATTATTATGTACTTCATACTATATATATATATATTCACATCTTTGTATCTGATCTAAAAGTTCTGGACATAACAAATAAGATTTTGGCTATATATTTTTTGATGCCTTGTCACTTGGAACTTTTAAGACATTAGTGGCAACCTGATCACCCTGCAGCCCTGTTGACCCAAAACTAAGATAAGACAATCAGTCGGAGTGGCTACACCTCCGAAATAAATACATATAATTCATATTCTGGTGGAACAATTTGAGCTATTCCCATGTATGTCAGGTTATAGAGGAATCTGTGTAGTAAGTTTATGATAACTTTATTGATCTAGATTTGTTAAGTACACCCGGTATAGTACTTTTAGTTCTGCTTAACCTTTGACAATATTTTCTTTTTTAGTCTGGTTAGTTGAAGATATCATAGCAATGTAACTCAGTAGATGCATTCGATTTAGAAAAAAACAGCTGAAGTTTTGAATCTGACTGATTTGTAAAGAAATAAAAGTAGTGTGTGTTTCCAAAGAGGTGGTTCAAATGTTGGCACAAGAATGGAGGCCACAGGGTAGGGTAAGAAAATAAAACTTTTGACAATACAATGCCAATCTAATTTTACCCAACGGAAAAGACAGATTGTATGGAATAGTGGTAAATTTGCTGATTGGAGTGTCACTAAACTGCATATACAATGATTCAATTCCATTAGCTAGATCAAATGGCTAGAGTGATTTTCCTTTCATTTGTGTCTTAAATTCATTTCTTGATAGCAGAAACTGATATAATTTTGAGTGGAGCAACTAGTGAGTAATAGATTACAACAGATCTAACATATATATACCATTTGGTGCATCTTCTCTGCGTTGGTTGGGAGAGGCAATATATATATATATATATAATTTATAAAGAGATCTATATATTGATATATTTGTAGAGATGACTGCCACATGATCTTTTTGAATTCACATATATAATCGAATTCCATCTAAATATCACTCAACATAAATTCATAATGCACAGCCTGTTGGCCATTGAATTACACAAACACAAAATCAATAGACAATTCAAAGATGCTTATTAGAAGTTGGAAAAAATGTCAAAATAAGGAAAAAAAAAGGTTTGCTCATAACTATAGTCAGCTGCAATTCTGTTGCGTGTCGACTGTGAATCATGTTTCTCAATTATTTAAATCTTAATGTAGACAAAGCTATTCCATAAATTGAAAGAAAATTCCAGTGATTATTCTGACTGACTGCTAACTGTTTGTTTCAGAATGAAAACCAACTCAGGAAAAAACATGAAGATGAGTTAGAAGCTGAGAGGCGCAAGAATGAAAATGCGTGCAAAACACTTAAGGATGAGTTGGAACTACTCAGTCAGAGTAGTTTATTGTAGTGGACAGATATGGGTGACAAAGCATAAGAGGATAATGAAGTTAATTCAGGGAAGGGTTATACTATGGGACACGTGTCTTCATGCCTAACAGTTGGTCTAGAAACAACGAACGTTGTTTTGGAACTGTTGAAATGCCTGGGGCCAACGAATCGGAACATATGCGATCTAGATGCTTTATAATGATTATTTTCTACCTTTCTCTGTTTTTGACATATCTCTACTTCTGAAGGGAGACGAAGGAATCAAGGATGACGTATAAAAGGGTGGAGGGGAAGTGGTACAGTTGGTATCAATACCCTCTCCTTCTACCCATCTATACAACGGCGTCATCAGGGTGCTTGGAATCCTATTTGGATGTGTGTTAAGTCTATTTGCATCTCTGGAGTTTGGCTTTTCGATACATTGTAAAGAATTTCCCGTCTATGTTTTACCACTTTCCTTGGTGTTTGTTGTTCTGGTGGCAGTTAGGGGTGAAACGGTTCTGTAGGTTTTTGGCTTAGAGTATACTTGGAAAAGCTGACCAAAAAGGCTTGATTTTTTTGGTTCAGTTTCGGTTTTCGGTTTTTCGATTTTGGTTTCACCCCTAGTGGCAATGATGCAGTTTGATGGGGCGAATCCAGGAATTTGGCCTAGGAGGCTATCTTTTACGTGTTTACAAGCCTTCAGTAGGCTTTTCATATTTGATGATAAAAGAGAAATGAAGAAGTAGAGAAAGCACATAGGTATGCACTTTTTTACTACTCGGTCAATAATCTACATAATTTTTCGAAATATAATTTTTTTCTCGAGAAACTTTATAATTATTAAATGATTTTGACGAAGGCCACCCTACTTATAAATAATAGTTAGTACGGTCAATAGTCATGATTTATATAAGTGGTGATCATCCAATAGAATAGAAACTCATTATAATATTTTAGAAGTTTTATACCTCCTAATAAAATAATCTTTCTAGAATGTCACCCTACTTATAATATTTTGTACATGTCTCTAAAAGACTCTAGAGAATTCGATGATTCCCTTTTAAGTCTAGGGAGTTTCAAGCATTTTATACCATTAAATGTTACTTCTATAGAAATATTAAAGTATACATAAAATTTTTAAAATTCCGGTGGGGGCAGCTGCCTCCACCGAGTCCTTATTAGTCCTTTTTTTTTTTTTGCTAAAGAACTTAATGCTAGATACACCCAAACAAACTACTTGCTTAATTTATTTTATTTTATTTTATAATGTTATTAGCTTGTTTTGTTTACAATCCAGACGTACTAAAATTTGACATTTTCAAAGGAAATTGGACACCAGACCTCTCTCCTCCACCTTACACTTATCAAAGTTGTGGTATGATCAGTATTTCTGAGAATTGTATGAAAAATGAACGAACAGATACATGATATTTTTACCTTTGATCAATATTAATCAATCTTAGGTGTTGCTTGTTCTAAATTAAGACACATTTGACTTATGTAAAATTACAAAGGTTTTTTCTCAGTATTAATTTATTTATCTTTATTGTATATTTTAAATCAAGCCAAAATGTGTTCACCGGTCGAATAGATGTACAAAACCCATTTTACTACTGAGGCCATGTTAATTTGAATTTCTGTTTCTTTTCTTTACAAGTGAAAAATTGAGATGAGGCATATGGGAGTGTTTCTGTTGGCCCGAAATGGAAACCTTAGGGGGGGGGGGGGGGGGGGGGGGGGGAGGGGGGTTGAATAAGGTTTTAGCGGCAAATAAACCTTTTTAAAAATTAATTGCAAATTAAACACAATCACAAACAATAATGCAAAGAGAGAAGAGAAGAGACACTTGCAAACTCAGTTTTCAAGTGGTTTGGCAATCCGCACACCACGGCCTACGTTTTGAATGAGAATTTAAGATTTTTTTTTTTAATATAAATTTTGTATGTTATTTAAGCATGAAAGAAAACACAAGGGAAAATATGAGGGAACTAGTTTTCCTTCTTCTTTTCCTTCCCCTTTTCTTTTCCCTCACGAAATCCATGAACCAAACAGAGCTTTAGTGAACTACAAAGGTGTAGACCAAACCGTTACAAGAGCCTTCAATCTCTTCCAAAGAAGAATACATCTTCATTGCACACAAGGGTTACTAACCCTTACTCTTTACAAATGATTTGAATTACAAGTTGAACTCTCTCTTTCTCTCTCTCTCTCTCTCTAGAGTGGATGGATACAATAATAGCTCACACAACAACTCCTTAGTGAGTGGCTAATACAAATAAAAGCTCACTACAATTTGCTCTCTCAAGAATTACAATTGAAATCCAGAACAAATTGATTTTTCACTCAAACTAGGGCTCACATTGTTTTAATTTACTTTAACCAAATTTTGGCATCATAATCATCAAAACAAACATAAATAATGCCTTAAAGAAATCCAAGGCTAACAATTTCGTTGTAAATATAAACTGTAAACTTTACCATAGGGGGTAAAATGTAATTAACCCAAAATTGTAACTAATAAATCCACCATATAAAGTATAAACCACCCCGCTTATTTATCCAAAAGCGATGTCTCTTTCTCTCTCTCCGAAGCGCAAGTCCATGCAAAATCACCTATAGTACAGTAAATTTTTTTATTATTTATTTATTTATTTATTTTTCGGACGGAGAGAAGTTCCCTAATTTAATTACCACAACACAACCCCTAAACCTTTTTGGTGGCCAGGATAAGAGGCAGATAACTTTTATCCAATCCGGCGTTTGGTGGTACCATTAGGGGGGGGGGGGTTGCAAGTTTGGGAAAACTTCTTGGGACAAATTATTTTTTTTTTCTTTTTCAAATCTCTTTTTTACACTTTTTTTTTCATTCTCAGATCTGTTTTGTTTTTTCAAGATTTATATATATATATATATATATATTTAGATTTGCTTTCTTTTGTCCCCCCAAATCTACTTCTTTTATTTTTTTCCCTCCTGGCCCTTTTGTTTTTTCATTTTCAGAGCTCTTTTTTCGAATTTTCATTTTTTTTTTGTGTTAAAAATCAATAATTTAGTTATTATCCAAAACTTATTCCGGGCACGTTCCAAATACAGGACAATATAACAGCATCTTATCTAATCCTGCCTTATCGTTTCCTCTCCATTTGTAATACTACCTGCTATTTCCATTGTACTTTTGTATTTCTGTATATGTAAATAAGATTCTGTATAGTTGCACTTGCCTTCCTTTAAAGACCTTTGCAATCGATTGAACTTGTACCTTATCTATATTATATGTATATATACGAAAATTCTCCAGAGAGGGTATCTTCTCTTTAATAAAGAGAGGGACTCTGTTTTGACCGTGAGATCGTATTTAAAACTGGATGTAGAGAGTAACTTTTTGAGAATTCGTTTTGTTCATTTGTCCTTAAATGTAATTCTGTATGGGGTACAGTGATAATGAAAAAAAATTCATTAAATATGGGTGTAAAAAACAAAGTAGATAGGTGTAGATAGAATCTCCAATTATTAAATTCAGAGTGCCGATGAAGTGAAAGAACATGTCACAATTGAAAGTTAAGACACAAAACTACGTACAGAAAATAATTTTTTTTGTTTTAAAAAGGAGCAGAATGGGGCCACTTCGATGACAATAATAACTGAAGTTAATAAGCAAAGCGTAAACAAAAGGCACACTACACCAAATTGTGAATTTTTATTTTTTATTTTTTTATTTTTTCGTTCTTGGTTTGTTTGGGTGCTCAAGCTAGATTTTTTCATTTTCTTGCTCTGTGGTTCGAATTCGGCCTTTCTTCTCGCAGATATGGTGTTGGGTGAGCCCTTTTTCACAGTCATGGTGCTTTGGAGTGCTCTATGTTTTGGGGTTGTTGGCAGCTTTCTCCCCCAGCTAGTCGGCTCAGTATTGAGCTACGCTATAGTTCAAGAAATCACAGATTTGGAAGATTTGCGGTTCGAGTCAGAAGGTTGTTGAGCTTATTTTCTTGTATTTTTTCTTCTTTCTGCTTGTATTGACTCTTTTTGGAATCTGTCTCTGGTATGAAGTAATGAAATGCTCTTGTTATAAAAAATAAAAAATAAATAGAGCACTACACTAAATGATTAAAAAAGGAGAAGAAATGAATGTCATTTTTTTTTTGGTACAGGTGCACGACACACACAACAGCCCCACTCACGTGGGGGGATTGGGACAGTGGTAACAAGCCCACAACAGGGTCATGGCAGGGGATTGCCCCCCATGACAAAGACTCTCCTAGTGAGAGTCGAAATTCCAGCCTCCCCTAATGGGAAAGCCTTTGGCCCCTTAGTGTGTTTCCAAAGAGGTGGTTCAAATGTTGGCACAAGAATGGAGGCCACAGGTTAGGGTAAGTAAACAAACTTTTGACAATACAATGCCAATCTAATTTTACCCAACGAAAAAGACAGATCATATGGAGTAGTGGTAAATTTTTCTGATTGGAGTGTCACTAAACTGCATATACAGTGATTTCAATTCCATTAGCTAGATGAAATGGCTAGAGTGATTTTCCTTTCATTTGTGTCTTATTCATTTCTTGATTGCAAAAACTGATATTATTCTGAGTGGAGCAACTAGTGAGTAATAGATTACAACAGATCTAACATATATACCATTTGGTGCGCATCTTCTCTGCATTGGTTGGGAGAGGCAACATATATATATATATATATAATTTATACAGAGATCTATATATTGATATATTTGTTGAGATGACTGCCACATTATCTTTTTGGATTTACATATATATATATAATAGAATTTCATCTGAATAGTACTCAACAGAAATTCATAATACACAACCTGTTGGCCATTGAATTACACAAACACAAAATGAATAGACAATTCAAAGATACTTATTACACTTGGTTTATTTTTCACAACGCGTGGCTTTAGTTACTAGAAAGATAACTCGGACAATATTCAATAAAACTTTAGGCACAATTGCATACAAATATTTAATTTGTATAGGTGCTTGCTTGAATTATATATAAATTCAGTCAGATCTTGATAAGAACCTTGACACAATCCGGCTGCTCTAATAGCTCAAATGCCTTGTTTATCTCGTCCAGCGAGACTTCATGGGTCAAAAGCTCATCCAGATTGATTTCCTGTTAGGGACCAAAACAAAACACAAAGGTAGAAAACTCCTTGTAGGTACAATGCATAAAGAAAACTTAAATAGTATTTTCAGAAAATGACTTGTAATACAAAGAAATTAAAATATGCACCTTATTTATGCATTTCTCAAATATAATGGGAAGGTCTGATTGGATTTTGATCCCACCGAAGATAGAACCCTTCAAAGTTCTACCACACAAGAGGGGAACAAAGTTGATCTTCCCTGTTTGCTGAAGTCCTGCCCCAATTAATATGGACGTCCCTATTCCCTGATCGATGATTTCATCCCCCCGCCCCCGGCCCCACCAAGAATTAAAGCTTGTAATAAGTACAGATTTTATAAAGGCATATATACATACATACATACATACATACATACATACATACATAGCTCAAATGCCAACAAACTTATTAATGAATTGAAGTTGCAAATATATATATATATATATGTAAAGTGTGTAGTTATATATATTAATTAGGAATGGAATATATGGCCGATATAATATTAATTACCAGTTTGGTGGCTTCAAGGGCCTCGTTGACCAAGGCTGCAACTCCGGTACACTCAAAGCAGTAGTCCACACCATTTCCTGCTGTCTGCTCCTTGATCAAATCAGCAATGGATTTTTCAGAATTAACGGTGGTGGTTGGGTTAATAAAATCAGTCATTCCAAAGGCCTCTCCTTTTTCCCGTTTCATTTCATTTAGATCGACCCCTATTATTTTAGCTGCCCCTTGCATCCGAGCTCCCTCTACTACCTGCAGATCGAGATCGAGTACTCGTCACTCCAACCGTACGTCCAACGAAAAAAAAAAAAAAAAAAAAAAAATCCAGTCGAAAACAAACAAAACGTACGTACCCCAAGTCCAACAGGACCAAGACCAAGAACGGCGACAGATGAACCCTTTCCAACCTTGACTTCCTTCCAGGTGGCTCCAAATCCAGTTGAAAACCCACAAGAAATAAAGCTAGCGTGAGGGAGGGAGATTCTTGGATCAAGCTTGACGACATAGTTGGAATCAATAACAATGTACTCAGACCATGTGGAGCAGCTAAAGAAGTGGTAGAGTTTTTGGCCATTAACTGTCATTCTTGATGTGCCATCGGGCATTAAACCACTGAATGGCAAAGGGTATTCTAGGCATAAATTTGACTTCCCTGATGCACAATTTTCGCATTTTCCGCACTCCCCTATGTATGTTGGCATCACAATATCTCCTTCTTTCAGCTCATGATCACTACTACTACTGATTCCATCACCCACGCTCTCAATCATTCTGCACCAATATCAATCAATTAATTCCACTACATTAATTGTAAGATTATTCTTTATCATTTAGCTAATTAATTAGTAGTGTTGTTTTGGGAATTTTAAAAAAATTCAAGCATTTAATTTGGATCTTTTTAATTAATTATTATTAATTTGTAGATACTACTACTAGATAGAGTAAGATTATTTTAATACGGAGTAGTTTGCAATAGATCCAAGGTGAGCCACCAATTAAGTGCACTCATAGAATGTTAACAAATATCATGTGGGTCCATAATTTTAATAAAAATATCGATCAGCAGCTGATGTTGATAATTTAATTTGTCAGAGAGAGAGAGAGAGAGAGAGAGAGAGAGAGAAGATTACCCAACTCCTTCATGTCCAGGAACTCGAGGGAACAGAGGCTGGACAAGAATTAGAACAGAAAATTAATTAAAAAGAAAGAAAGAAAGAAAGAAAGAAAGAAAGAAAGGAATGAGCTAGCTAGATCATCAAATTGCTTATAGGAGTAGTATTTACTAACCACAGGAAGGCCGTTGCAGCAGAGGATGTCGGTGTGACAGAGGCTGGCACACAGCATCTTAATCCTAACCTCACTTGATTTTGGTGGTTCCACCTCTATCATCTCCACCTTTAGTGGTAACCCTGCTCCCCAACATACTGCCGCTGCCACATACATACATACATACATACATGTATATTAATAATTAGCGTCCACCCAATTAATATGGTTAATATTATATTAACTATATTAATTTGTGGGTGAAATCACTCATTATAAATACAGTAAACTAGTACTATATATAGGATATAGAAAACTAATATATATATATATATATATAGTCCATGTATACAGTCAGGCTCTAAATCGCACTGGGTATGCGTACTGGGTTTGAACATTGAGATTTTAAGCCTAAAAAAATCGCGGCTACCCTACTGACCCGCACCCGTCCTGCCACCCTACTGACCGGCTGTTTTATTAGACTTAAAATCCCAGTATACAAACCCAGTTTGCTTTAAAGCCTGACTGATCCATGTATATATATGAAATGGGGTAGAAGTTGAAGGGGCTTACCCTTGCATGTTATGGTCTGTGATCTGGTCTTGGACATGATTGTGTGTATTTATATATATATATATATGACTATCGCCAATGAGGAGGAGGAGGGCTAGTTAAGTTGCTCTCTCTTTGCTGTTCTATCATCTGTATATATATTACAGACGAGGATCTCTTTCTCTCTCTCGATCCAACTATTCTTTTTTCATTTTAGTTAACAAGGTGCATGCGACTCTCGTGCTCCATTCTTAATTATAGAAAAAAAATATATATATATGAAATTACAAAAGTGGGCCCTCCTGCTGTAAATTACACACTCTTTCTCTCTCTCTCAGAGTCACTGGGTCTCTCTCGGGTCAAATATATTTTTGTTCACACATTCTTTTTTCAAACCAAAAGGAGAATATCTACAAAAGGAATTATTTTCCCTAACACCTATAAGTTACATGTGATTAATTTATTTATAAGGGTAGTTAAAAACAATTACCTAAGAAACTTACCCATCCATCCGATTACCCTTTCTAGTACACAGAATTGTAAGCATATATTAATCATGTGATTATGTTTAGTACTCCGTAGTACTTTTCAAACTAAAGCGGGGACAGTCATTAATATCTGGACCAAGAGGCTATAATATTAAGGGAGCTTTTGGCATAAATAATGAGGCCGCAAATACAATCGTACCGACATCTTGTAGTGCAATATATAGGGTCAAACTCTCCAGTGTATTGGGTTTGTAAGTCTAAAAAATTTGCAAATCAGGAGGGCGGCGTGTGACACCCGCTCCTATGGATATTATTATTATATATTAACATGCATTATTAATTATATAATAATGTTGAAAATGCATTTGTGACGTGTGTTTTGATCCACTGAGTTAACTATGAGTATCCGTTTGGGGAATCCGGATGTGGCCAATGTGGCAGTCCCCGATTGGGACATGGGTTAAGAAGTCCCAGTGTGATGGGATGGTGATGTGGAATCACTTTATATGCTTATGTGTTTATTAAGGTTTATGTGAAATATTTTATTCAATTGTTTTATATCATGTTAGTTAGCTTGGGGTACCTTTGTGAGTACGAATTGAACACGCTACATAATTAGTAGACTAATTAGCAACTTCATAATATTATATGGGACCACTTATGGGATCCATGCGAGACATAGACAAATACCTATTTAGGTTTGTGATAGTTTTAATATGGTTTTATAACTTATAGGGGTGTAATCGCAATACACTAGAACCTTGGAGGTTGTAAATGCAAATAATGGGAAGTTGAGTAACATGTTAGGCGACATGTGTCTTGGGAGACACATGTCTTCAGCCATCTTCTTCTTCTTTGGTTTAGACACAGTGCGAGATATATGAGTTCTTTGACGGAAAATTCAACGGAGCGTTCGACGTCAATTGCCAGGCCATTTGACGTTCAATTTCTATACGGACTACATATTCAGACTCCTGGAGATGAGTCTAACGTGTAGATACTAATTTGGTTAAGTTTCGTGATAGTTTTTCTGCGACCCATTTTGGGGATTTTGCTTATAATCTATAATTTTGATATAGGAATTCTACTCGGCAACTAGAGGGGTTAATAATTTGGGAATTAGGAGCGAATACTATGAGGTGAGTGATACTAATTGGTGATTCAATTAGTTAATGCCTTGTTTTGGTTCATTTGTATGCTAAGCATGTCTAATGGTGTAATTTAGCTTGTATAATTAACAATGAGCAAACCCATGTGGTTAATAAGTCCCAATTATATGTTAAAGCATGGTGTAATGAACTTATGTGAGCATATTAAGTTGTCAAAATGGGTCAATGGGGTACTTGTGTTGTTCACTGTATGTGTTGAATTTCGAGCCGCCAGAGGCTACTACTGGGTTCTGCTTATCTGAAAAAAGAGATGTGGGGGCCTACCGGTTGCGTGGGAGATTCAGTGGTGGAATCGTGAACCGAGTTGTGGGTGACATCAATGTATTCCTGGCGACTATAGTTGGTTGTAATTTGGTGGATTGCAACTTCTTGTTAATTCCATGTTTCTAATTATTATCATTCACAAGCATATAGCTTATATATTGTAGTGGTTATTGAATAACCATTGTAGGTGATCAGGCTGGTGAGAACCTAAGGAAATGAATCTACGGGCGGGGCAAGAGCGGGACTTTGGGAGTAGTTTAACATTTTATTTCATGTCTCAAGTTTTAATGTTGAACTTGTTTAAAATGTTGTACCGGTTTATAATCCGGACTTAAAACTTGTAATAACCTTAATTAGACTATGTTTATACATGTTGTACCAGTTTATTTGGGGATGTTGTATTTGGTTTAGACTATGTTTATACAAGTTGTTGGTATTGGTTTTGATCACATTTTATCAAGTGTTGTGTGTGTCTTGGTTGGTTTGAGTTTAGAACAAGGTTGTTGCAGATTTGGGTTCTGTTGCCACAAATCAGTCGACCGGGTGTCTAGTCCAGTCAACTGGATCGTGTAGCTGAATACCAAAATTCTGGAGTTGGAGTCTTCAGTCGATCGGACTCAAGGTTCAATCGACCGGGCCATTTTAGTTTCAGTCGACCAGACCGGATCAGTCTACTGGTCCAGTGGATCTCCAGAAATGTGCTCTCTGCAATTTGCGTTCCCAGTCGACTGGGTCCCCGATCAGTCGATTGGATCACTCTATTTTAAAATGATTTGTTTTAAAAGTGTTTTAAGTGGGAAAGAATTTTATCACTCTGACTTTACGATTATTAATGGACCTTACGAGTATAATGGATGCCTTGGTGGCGTGCCACGTGTCCTAGAATGATATGTGTGGTTCAGGGCGTGACATGGCGTGTCACACCCGTTCCAGAAATTCATGGTTTTGAAAATGCATAATTTGAGATTTTGATTTTTTGAAAGTATTAATGTTATTAATAATTTGAGTTGAGGTTGACGTGGGTCAACGGTAAGGTGTCAGTGAGGACACGAGAACATGGAATTTCACATTTTGCATTGGCATGACTAAATGACATTTATATGATTTAAATGTTATTTGACTTTATCTAGTATTCCTGTGAATAGTAATTATACCTGTGTAGTATAATTCTGGTATTTGGATACTTTAGTATATCATGTTGAGAACTGTGGTGTGAACGTAAGGTAGGTTGTGTAGAGATTCAACATAATATAGTTTTCGGACGTTATTTTTTGGACCCAAACCAAACCTAGTCGAAAACTTTTGAAATTTATAATTTTCACTCGTAAAGGCATAAAATGAACGAGTGCAAAGTTTTGAGAGCTAATGAGAAGTTTGAGGAACTCGTGGGGAGGTAAACGCAATTCCCAGAAAGTTTTTCTATAAATAGTGGTGGATGAGATTCATTCTCATCCAAATCTTTGTAAAATATCTAGAGAGAGGAGAGAGAAAGGGAGATTGGAGCCAACGGACTTTGCGAAGACAAACGACGACCGTTCGTCCGTCAAATTTTCTCCAAATTCAAGATTTGAACTCGTGGAGGTAAGATCTACGTTTTGATACTACTTAGGCCGTGTTTGGCCAATTTTTGTAAAAAAAACTTAATTGTAGACTTTTGGGAAAAACAAGTATAAACTTGTAGGAATTTTCTTAAATTCGAAATCCGACGTTTATTTGACCTCCTAGTCGATCCTTCAAAGTTTGGGGGAAATCGCACGAGATATGAAGTCCTAACTTGTGAAATATAGAGAAATACATGTTTTATATTTCGACGACGAAATTGAGATCCGGGCAAAATCCATGTATTATTTGTAGGCCCGTTAATTATGCACGCGCTAAATTGTGAAAAGCATGTCTAAATTTATGCGAGCACGTTGAGTTGTCTATATGGGTCAAAGGGGAGTCTTATACAAATTCATGCCGGAGTAAGCTTCTCGTTGTTTGAGAATTTTAGTAGCGACGGCTACTGTGCATGGTTGTAGGCTTGTACTTGCCATGGCACTTGTGGGGATGTAATGGTTGTAGGCTTGGACTTGCCATTGACATCGCGGTTTAAGGCTTGGACTTGCCGCTACCGGATGAATGCGTATTTTTTTCCCTAGAGACTATTGATATGATTTATGAGATTAAAGCATGTTTTGTCATATATTGCATATGTTAGACTTGTACGCTCAGCATATAGCTGAGCAGTGGAGATGTACTCCATTGTAGGTAAGAAGAAAGACAAGAATAAGCGTGATAAGTGAGGCCGTTAAAGAACGCCGGGGGAATCACTTGTTTATATTTTTGTTTCTAGTTCCTAAACTGGTATCAAGGAATTGGGTTATGTAATACGTTGTAATAGATCTTTGGATTAGTTCCGTAGTATGGTAATCCTGTATTTGAACGTCTGTGGTTATGTTTTAAATGTTGTAATTCAGTTATGGTTGTGATTGTTGTTAGTGTGGAGAAGCATGAGTTGTTAATTTTCACAACAGGGCTGCCCAGCAGGGGAGCAGTCGACTGGACCCTATGTCAGTCGACTGGATCCCGTGTGATTGAAACACTGAAAGTGAATAGTAAGAGAAGCAGTCGACTGGACCCTTCATCAGTCGACTGAACACTGTTGATTTTTGGCTACTGCTTCTATTAATGGTAAAACCAGTCGACTGGATCCCCAGATTAGTCGACTGAACTCCTTTTTGAAATGTTAAATTTTAGTTCCGTATAACACAGTCGACTGGGTTCCCTGATCAGTCGACTGGACCTCTGTTGAGAATTTTGGGTTTTGGTTTCTGCTAGGAACAGTCGACTGGACCCTAGGCACAGTCGACTGAACCTCTGTTTTCAAAACTGTGTTCCTTTGGACAGGTTTCAAGTGAACAAAACATTTTAAAAACTCTGATTTTAATGGATGTTAATAATGTTTTCCGCTGCTATTGACTTTAATGGAACTAGATAAGCCTTAATGGCGTGCCACATGTCCTGTTTCCACGCGTAGTGGGATGGGTCGTGACATGGCGGGACGGGGCGCGAGTTAGCAGGGAGGCCTGCGTATTTTTTAGGCTTAAAAGCCCAATGTACTTGCCCAATGCACTTACCCAGTGCACTAGAGAGTCTTTTTCGCAATATATAGGTATATATATATACAGTCTGCTTCTTGGGTGGACGTCCGCAACTTATTAAGTTGTGTCGAGTGGCAAGTCGGGCGAGACAAATTCCTCGATCGGGTCTTTTGGATTAGAGGTGTCAATCGGGTCGGGTTGGCCCGGCCAGGCCTGAGCCCGCTGCTTTTTTCGGGCTGAAAGCCCCGCCCGGTCCCCCACAAGGCTCAGCCCTCTAGGCCCAATTCACATACCCCGGGACGGGGTGGACACCCATCCTTCCGTCCACGGCCCGGTCCAAATGCTAGGCCCGAGCCATCAGTCCGGGACGGACACCCCCCTTCTCTCCTAAGCCTGGCCCGGCCCGAAGCCCGATCGGTGCCCTCTTTGATCGGGCCCGACCCGCTTTGGCTCCTCTATTCTGGATAGGTGAATTCAACAGGAAAGTCTGTGAGTGCTTGTCCTTTGATTGCTGTCTAAGGCTTGTAAATTACCTTAAACTCTTCCAACTCCAGGGCCCACTTCATAAATCTCCCGAACGTTTCAGGTCGGCACAGAATCCTGTGCAGTGGCTGATCCGTGAGGACGACTATGGTATAAGCTTGGAAATATGGATGAAGTCGTCGGGCGAAAGTGATGAGAGCAAAGGCTAACTTCTCTATGTGGGAGTACCGACTTTCCGCGCTCTGTAGTGCCCGACTTGTGTAGTATATCGGGTACTATATCCCGTGTTCCTCTCTGATGAGTGCCATGCTAACCGTTGAAGGCGATACTGCTAGGTACAAAAATAACTCTTCCTTTGGAAAGGGCGTTGAGGAGGCGAGGCCAGATGCTGCTTAAGTTCTTGGAACGCCATCTCACACTCTTCCGACCACTCGAAGGCCTTGCGTAAAATTTTGAAAAATGACAGGCACCGATCGGTTAGTAACTGGGCAGAAGCTCAGATCATCATTGAGTCGGTAGGACATGACCCAGGGATCAATTCCAGGCATGTCTTCGTTGCTCCACGCAAAGACATCTTGATTCTGTTTCAGGAACTAGACTAACTTTTCTCTAAGGTCTGGTTCTAGGAGAGTGCCTATAATAATGGACTGCTCGAAAAATTGGGGGTCCAATATCACCTGACTGAATTCTTCGACTGGGCTGATTTCGTCCCTAATGTCCCTTGGGTTCATCTCTTCAACGTTCAGTGTGATGTCCCTTGGGTCCATCTCTTTAACGTTACGCAAGGAACTGACATACCAGCTCTGGGTAGTGGCTTGATCTCCTCTCAAGCTCCCCGATCCCTACGAGGGTTGGGAACTTGATGATCAGGCTATAAGTTGACACAACTACTTTGGCCTTGTTAAGTGTTTGTCTCTCGAGAATGACGTTGTACCACAATGAAGTTTGCGAGCACGGAGGCCAACTGCAGGTAGGTCCCCATTAGAACCGGTAGCTCAATCATCCAGAGCGGTTGTGTACTGGATCCGTTGAATCCCACCAATGGAGTGGCCACTGGTCGGAGCCGGTCCCTTAATATTCCAAACTGATGAAATCTAAATCAAAGAGTATATCAGAGGAGCTTCATGTGCCCACGAGTACCTTCTACCCTCTTGACCATATAATTGGCTATAGAAAGCATTACCACCAGTGGATCATCATGGGAGTAGTGCAGATCTCGGATATTGTCAGATGAGAAGGTCAGGGTATCAGTCCGAGGGCAGTTGACTGGTTGGACTTGCACGACATCTGGTCATGATGCTCAGGTATGCCTCTTCCTTGCTGACTGCGAGTCTCCTCTGTCTGATGTTCCTCCGGAGACCACATTGATATGGCCGAGGGATTGTTGCTGCTTGGGGGCCCAAGTATCTTGTCGCTGTTGTCTGTCTTTGGTGACAAACTCGGCTAGATGACCATGCTCAATGAATTTTTCTATTGCAATTTTGAGTTTAAAGCAGTCATCGGTGGCATGGCCTTGGTCTATGTGGTAGCGGCAATTATTATCTCGATTCTTTTTTTGGTCGGGCTCTTCAACTTGGTTGGCTTCTTAAGCAGCTTCTGTGTCTCGGCAGCTACCATGACTTCTTGGATGGGCCGGAAAAGTGGCGTGAAGGCGATCGGGGTCTGATCTCGACCACCCCTTTTCTGATCCTGTTTCTATTTTTTTTTCTAGGACCCTTCTCGGAGCCTTTTCGTTTCCGTTTGGCTCTCAGGGACTCTTCTTCCGTGAAGTTTGAACGTTTGGACTTCAAGAACTCTTCGGTGTCAATATACTTCCCGACCCTCTATGAGAGTTCTACCAAGGTTGCCGGTCATTGTCGATGGAACGTCGTGGTGACCTTGGTGTTTTGAACCCCCAAACAGAAGGCTATGATTGCGACCATCTCGTTTAGGTCATGAATCTGAAGCTTTTGCTAGTTAAATCGATCGACGTAGTCCTTCAAATTCTCCCTTTCGCTGCTTGACAACAAGTAGTTGGGTGTCTGGCTGCGGTCGACCAAGCATACCCCTAAACTGGCTGACGAACAGCTTATTGAGTTCCTTAAAATCATCAACCGATCGATGAACCACTGTGCAGCTGGGCCCTTTAGAGTGCTAGGAAAGGCCAAGTAGTGCAGTTCATCAGCAATGGTTGCTAGTTCCATTTGAGCTTTATAGATTCAGATGTGGTCGACCGGACTTCCCAAAACCATCATAAGAGTCGAGATAAGATTGTTTAAATTTGCGTGGAATGAAAAATCCTGTGACTCGATCGGTGAACGGCGACTCAGTCTCGATGTTGGTATAATCGCAACTTGGTTTTCAACCTAGCTTCTCGATCTGTTTCTTCAAGTCCTTGATGCGGGCTTCAACGTCTTCTTGATCGGTATCCGTACGGTAGGTCGGGTCGGAGGAAGAATCTTTCTCCTCAAAGTGCGTTATCCTCAGGGATAAGGCTCGACTTTGACTCTGGTTGATCGTGTGCCTAAGGTTGCTTTGGCTCCTGGCCGGGCGATCCTGGGTCGATTTGCAGGTCAAACGCTCTTGCCCCTACCTTCTGGCGGCGCGCCTGTTATTAATAATGTTCCTGGCATCCACCACGCGGCTTGGGTCAGCCCGGTAACACTGTTGGGTCCATATTGAATCCCGACCATGCTCATCATTCTCGGGCTATCTATAGCCTGTGGGGATCTTGGTCTAGCTCGGGCACGTCGTTTGGTCCGCACGGGCACCCTACCACGCTCGACACTCCTGAGCTATACCTCAGTCTGCAGAGGCTTATTCTATTGAGCCAGCAAGACTTCGATTTGTTGCTAGGTTTGACACTGACCCTCCAAAAGTTGAGCAAGAGCCACAACGATTTGTTCTGGGGTCATGGGAGCCATCGATTGTGCTACTGGTGGATCCGCCTGATCTTTTGGCTGAGCAGTCTTCTTACTCTTTTTCGAAGGCATGATGACCAATCAAGAGATTTGTTGATGAAAAACTGTCATTTCCCACAGATGACGCCAAACTGATGATGCCAAATTTTGGGTAAGAGATAAGGAGAAGAAGACAAGAGAAATTGCACGTGGTACGACCCTGTTAATGAAGAGACCTCCGTCCTCGGGTGTGTTAGAGTACTTGCACTGTGATATGAAATCGTTGGTGGCCTTTGGTGAACTAACGAAGGGATGGAGCTACCAAAGTCTGGCCGAGTAATGTGTTTGTGCGTGTAAGGTAGAGTTGTGATCCCTCTCTATGGGGGTGAGGAATTCCTTTTATAGTTTAAGAAACCTCCTCGTACATGGCAAGTAAACTGATAAGGCAATGCAATCCGATTGGTACTGGTTGACATAAAACGCGTGAGTTTCCTAATTGGATTAGGAAACTTTCTAAACATCCAATTAGTCTTCTAGTTGGCATAGGAAACCGTTTGGTGCATTCTGGATCACGTCCTGGGGCTGGGCCGTGCCGTATCTATGATGGGCCGAGCCCGCGTTGTAATCCAGAGCTGCTAGTCGGGCCTTGTAACACTTGGTCACTGCTCGGGATAATGCTGGAGATGACACGATCAGTCCCTAGGTGAATCAGGCGCTCCTTGGTGTGGCAGATGAGCTTTGCTTTCACTGAACATTTTTGTGCGTATCACACTATATGTAAGTCCTCGGTGCTTTGTAGTTATATCAACACAATTTATCTAGGTAAAGGTGTATAACGATTATTATTGTAATTTGCTGCTCTTTTTCTCCTTTGAAAGAACAATTTTATCTTTTTCTTTCACATTTTAAACAGTAAATTTGTCAATATCCATTAATTTGCTTTCAAAACAAACTGCATACCATTCAGTAAAATGAGCTACCTTCATGAAGAAAATGACGAACTAGATATTGTGTTGTTTCGAATTTGAACTCCGAGAATATTCTGTTCTAGTATAGTATTTTGGTGTTTTCAGTGAAAGGTGATTGGAATAGTGGCGCAATGAATCTGGTTTGGCTTCTCAAAGGTTTTTCATCTTATTTTTTCTTACAATTTTTCGAATATTTGGTGCTGTTATCAATGTTTTAAAAACCGGACCGTTCATCAAACCGGAAAAATGACCGGGTCATGGGTTACCGGTTCAACCGTTGGATGAACCGGAATCAAACCGCGATGTCATAATTATGTAATAAATATATTTATTATATTTATTTATATACTTTAATATCAATATGAATTTCTTATAAAAACATATTGATATAAATTGAAATAAAAAAATTATTCCCAAAAATGTATTATTTGAATAATTAGAATTTTACGAAGAAAAAAAAAACTCAAATTCTAGAAATATCCAATTCTCAGCACCACTGTTTTGTGAGCCTTGTGTTGTCGACTTGGCCCAAATCCATTCTTAATTTGCATATGATAATCACGTGCCACCTATTGAGATTTGAGGGCAAACTAGAAATTTTACCTTTTGTCCTTTTTAACCTAAAAGCCTTAGCATACTTGTTGCTTTACATTACATATGTTCTCTTGTATAAAGGAAGCGGCGGCAAATCTGAGGAGCTCTCTCTCTCTCTCTTGCTATGGAGACTAGGAGAGGGAGTCAAAAAAACCCTTTACGTTTCTAAGTTTTCTTACAAGAAAAAACCCAGAGCAGATAAGAGGGCTAAGAGAGAGAATGTGGGAAGAGGGAGAAAGAGAAAGAAGATGAAGACTACGGATGCAGATCTGAAGAAAGAAGATGAAGATCTAAAGAATGGTGAGGAACTGGACGGTTTGACAGAACCATGGACGGTTCTTTGAAATTCCGATTCAACCGGCCGGTCGTGACGGTTCTTTCATTCTAGAGCAGTTTTCTAACCAAGGACGGTTCCCGGTTCCAACCGGCCCATTTTTAGGACCGGTCAACGGTCCGACCGGTTCGACCGCCCGGTCCGGTCCGGGTTTCAAAACATTGGCTGTTATGTCTACCAGAATCAGTATCGAGATTGCCAGTATTCAGATTTCATGTAGGAGCAACAGGAAATATCAGAATTCTGTGAATCATAGTAACATCAAAATTGAGTTGGAAATTTTTAGGTTCTTGTTATGAAGTTTTTCTTGTAACTGATCACTGAAGCTAGAGGTTATGTTGTCACGACCCATCCCGCTATGCGCGGAAATAGGATATGTGACACGTCACCAAGGCTCATCCAATTCCATTAAAGTAAAATAACAGCGGAAAAATATAGGTATAATCCTTTAAAATCAGAGTTATAAAAAGTTTTGTCCAACTGAAACATTTCCAAAAGAATTCATTTTTGAAGACAGAGGTCTAGTTGACTGAATTGGGGCTCCGGTCGACTAGAGATCAAAAGCAGTAAGTTTAAAAAGTTCAACAGTCCTGTCCAATCGACTGTGTCGGGGACTCAGTCGACTGGGGCCTCAATTCTTCAGTCGACTGGTGCCTTGCCTTGTCGACTGGGCACTAAGCATGCAGAATGTGGTGTTTTCGTGCAGAGTTCAATCGACTGATGCCTTCAAAAATTGAAGAAATATCTTTGTAATGCAGGGGTCCAGTCGACTGTGTCTGGGCCTAGTCGACTGATTTACCCCATAATTTCCCAATCTGCAGCAATTTAAAGCCAAGTTCACCAAACCAAACACCAATATTAACATCACTATATTCCAACTATCAAAATATGGATTACAAGAGTTCTTACTAGAGATTACCATACTACAGAACTAGTCCAAACTTTTATTACAACATGTTACAAATTCCAGGTTTTTATTACAAGTTTGGAAGTAACCAAAAATATAAACAAGGTGATGATTCCCCGGCGTTCCTTGGCCTCACTCCTCACGCTTTTTCCTGCCTTTCTTCTTTTCAACTGCAATGGAGTAAATCTCCACTGCTCAGCTATATGATGAGTGCACAAGTATTAACGTATGCATATATGACAAAACATGCTTTAATCTCACAATTCATAACAAATAGTCTCTAAGGAGAAAATACGCATTCATCCGGTAGCGGCAAGTCCAAGCCTTAAACCGCGATGCCCACGGCTAGTCCAAGTCTACAACCGTTGCATCCCCCAAGTGCCATGGCAAGTCTAAGTCTTAAACCATGCACAGTAGCCGTCACTACTACAATTCTCTAACATCGAGAGGCTTACCCCAACATGAATTTGTATGAACTCGCCTTTGACCCACATAATCAACTCAACGTGCTCGCGTAAAAGTAGACATGCTTTTCACGTTTAAGCGCATGCATAATTAATAGGCCTAAGATTAACGCATGAATTTTTCCCGGATCTCAATTTTGTCGTCGAAAACTAAAACATATATTTTCCTATATAACACAGGTTAGAACTTCATACCTCGTGCGATTTCTCTATAACATTGAGAAAAACACTAGGAGATAGATTAAATGTCGGATCTCCGATTTCAGGTGATTCCTACAAGTTTATAGTGGTTTCCCCCAAATTCCTAGAAATTAGCTTTTCAAAAAAAGTTAGACAAACAAGGCATAAGAGGTATCAAAACGTAGATATTACCTTGTGGAGTCCAAATATAAAATCTGGAGAAAAGCTGACGATCAAAAGTTCGTCATTTGGCGTCGCGAAGCTCGTGGCACCAAAATCCCCTTTTCTCTCTCCTCTCTAGATATTTTTGAAAGTTATGACAACTCAAGTTTCCTATTTATAGGCAAAATTTTCGTAAATTGCGTTTACCTCCCCACGAGTTTCTCAAAACTTCTAATATTTCCTGAAATGTCTTAAACGTCTACTTTATTATTTCATGAGTGAAAAATAAAATTTATAAAAGTTTTCGACTAAGTTCCGTTTGGGTCCAAAAATAAGGATCCAAAACTAAATTCCGTGAAATCGCTAATACCACCTACCTTTTATACCACGTATCACTCATATTTTCACCACAGTGTTCAAAACAATCTAGAATGATATTCAAACTACACAGGTAAAGTTACTATTCCCAACATACTAGATATAGCAAATAACATTTAAATTACATAAATGTCATTTAGTCATACTAATGCCTTATGAATTACCATGTTTTTGTGTTTCTACTGACACCTCACCGTTGACTCAGTCAACTCCACCTCAAATTATCAATAAACATTAATAATTTCACATAATACCACAACTTCATATTAAAATGCATGTAATTTCTGGAACGGGTGTGACATATGTAACACCTGTACCCAGAAAAAAAAGGGTTAATCAACATGTTAATATGCATTAACTCATGTGATTAGTGTATATAAGGGATTAAGGGGAGGCTTTGGACTCGCCCGTGAAAAAGTCTCCAGTGTGGAGGGACAGGTAATGAAGTGGGACCCAATGAAAGGCCCAGATAATAAAATTTGCATTTATATGTTAGATGCATTTTATATGATTAAATGAGTATATGTTTAAGATGCTTTCCGATTATATTGTTATATGTTAGCTTTTAGTACCAGTTTGGGTACCCATTTAAGGGCATAAATGAAAATGATTCATAATTAGTAGGTATGTTAGCAACTTCATAAATAATTGGGACCACGTTTGGGACCCATACGAGACTTAAACAAGCACCCATTTGGATAATTGGGTAGTTAAAGGAATGTTTGGGGGTTTCATAATAGAGTTGAGAAACTTAGGGGAGGTAAAAAGTATTAGTGTGCATGAGTCATACAAGCATGAATTGAGGGAGAGACACCTACGTGTCTCTCAAATAAACAAAAGAATTTACAGAAATTAGGAAGAGAGAGAGAGAGAGAGAGAGAGAGAGAGAGAGAGAGCTGGGGATATAAACGAAGAACACGATCCCGACGTCGAAATCTTGCCGTTCCGTCGCCGTTCGTCGTCCAATTCGCGAACCGAAGCCGTATTCAGACTCGTGGAGGTGAGACAATCGTTTCTATGTCTTTTATTTACGTTGTAATTGTTGGATTTTCGTAGCTCATTCTAATGGTGACACTCGGTTGTCGAAAACTTGTAGGAATTACTCCGGAGTAGGATTTGGGCAAGACTCGTTAAGGAATTTGCTTATTTGGGGTAAAATTTGTAAGAGGTGAGTGACTTTAATCCATGGGCTGAGTGTATAATTGTGTTTAATGTTACAATTTGTGATGTATTATGTTGATTATGATGTTAATGTGTTGAATTATGTTGGTTAAAGCATGATAGCATAAATTGAAAGTTTAGAATGCCTAATTTTGTAAGGATTGCCATGTTGATATAATTATGTGATTATGTGTTATGTGGGTTGAAGGAAGCCTTATGTTGGTTCACCGTGGATTTACTCCATAATAAGGAGACGTGAAAAGCCCAAGCTGTGTAAGGGTACTCACCACTTGACTGGACCCAACTGTGGAAGGGTATGTGAGATGGGGTGATTTAGAGGTACTATATGCGCATAAGGAAAAAAGACAAGAGCGTCGTCATGGTGACTTGATATTTGGTCTTTTGGAGACTAAATGATATGTTGATTGCTGACTTGTGCATTGAATATGACATTACACTCATACATGTGATTAGTTTTACTCACTAAGCGAAAGCTTAAACGAATATATTTTCTGTTGTGGTTATTGATTAACCACCGTAGGTACGGAACGGGAAGAGGAGAGGAAATGACCGACACATTGGGTTTGGGCTTAGGAGTTGTATATGTGTGGTTATGTCCATATGCTTAGATGGTTTTAGTTTCAAAATGTAACTCTAATGTTTGAACAACTTGAGTTTTGGGAGGTTGTAATATGTCAAGTCCAAGTTGATGTTGTTTATGAGTTTTGTTATGTGGGTTACACTTGCAAACCCCAAGTTGTGTATATTGGGAAAGAACTTGAGGATTAGCTAACCATGGATGTTAATTAACTTTGGTTTCCTTATACTTGAATGTTTATGCATATAATGAGTTGCTAGGAGAGGTTTAATGCAAGTTTGTGTTTATAGTGAGGATCAATGGTTTTGAGTGCTAAACCACATTTCAAATGGTTTGAACAGGTCCTAGAAATGAACTTATGTGTTTGGATTTTTGTATCATGCTTGGATACCTTGTGCAAATGGTTGGAAGCACTTGGGCATGTTTTGAAATGTTCTTTCGAAGTTTTACGAAATTTGGTTGGACTTGGGATTGTTTTTTTAAATTTGCAAACTAGAGTATCTTAGCAGCAGTAAAATGTGTATATGCATAAAGTTGGATTGAGCACAAACATTTGTGCTTGAGCGAACTCTGGGCAGAACTTGTGTCTGTAGAAGTTGGATTGAGCACACCCTTTTGTGCTTGAGCGAACTCTGGGCAGAACTTGTGTCTGTAAAAGTTGGATTGAGCACAAATAATTGTGCTTGAGCGAACTCTTGGCGGAATGCTTGAGGGCACAATCAAATTCAAGATTTAAATGAATAAAACTTGGTCTAGGAAGTTCGTATTCACGCGCCATTTTCAATATTGAGTTCCTTATTTGAAGACCTATCTTTTGAGAAGAATCCCGACAAAAAAAATTCTAAAATAACCATTTTACCCTTGGGGTTAGTAATATGCTAATGAGTTTTATTAAGAGTTTAAACTTGATTTATATTATATTCATTGGGGACATGCCTTGGTGGCATTATTACACGTGTCCTAATCCGCCTGGGGCGGGTTGGGGTGTGACATGTTATTTTTTTGAATAGCCAATTTCATTATATTAATAGAAATCAAGGGGCAAAGAGTCTAACAATACATTACAAGACTAGTAACCAAAAACCTACTGGGTTCCCCAAATGAAAGCCTTCCCTCTTTTGAATCTTTCAGTAGTAGAACCAAAGACCAGCCCAACCAAATTGCCACAAAAATATATACAACCCCAAAAACCAAGATGTATACTTGATATACCTGAAAAATCAATAAGTATAATTTACAATCCAGGCCCTATGGACTGTAAAAAAACTCCCAATTCATCTCTGTTATCATTCACGACAATAGCACCAACACGTACTCGATGTTTAGCATTGCATGGATAGTATTAACACTTTGAGGAATCCAGTAAACGAGCATTAGGTATTGAGGCTCAGCATGGTGGTACCAAAAGATTTACAAGTTCAATTAATGGGCAATTTTATCCAAACACCCTTCTTGCCTTGCAGCTTCCATTGTGATATTGAAGCTCTAAGCAATGTAGTAAAGACCACAACATCCATAGGCTCCTTCAATTCCAGTATGACACCTCCATGCTTATCATTATCACTGAAGAGGTTATATGATCCCTTCTGGTATTCATCTGAACTTCCACTGCATGTATTTGGAGTACTAGTTGGGTTCCTATACTTTACAGGTTTGTGACTCCTCTCTCCCTTAAGTCAACCCATGTAGTGAAGTCCATCTACTCAAAGCTTATATAAAAGATTAGTTATAGATATTAATTCTTTGACCCCCGAATTTGGAGTATCCTACTTTTACGCAATTCACAGGGTTCAACAAGCAATCGATATTTTACGATCAATGGTGTAATACTCTTTGTAGTAGCGGTCCTTATATATCGTATTAGCAATCGAAATATGGTAGAAAGAAAAAATTTCTATTTGATAGGGCTTCTTCCTATACCTATGAATTCCATTGGACCCAGAAATGATACAATTAACATTATTTACAGGATAGGTAAAAATATGCTGGTCATTGAAGCTGTCTTTGTATATTTGCACAGTTCCTCACAAGTAAGGAAGCATTTTTACAATGGGGAGTCATTGGTACAAAATTGCGGTAAGGTTATTTATTTTTCTGAAATTTTACTTCTGTGGTTTAATTATTTGTAGTGTAATCAAATTAGCTTAAACTATACATTCAATGAATATGATATATTTACCTTTAAAAAAATGACTGATCTGGCGGGCCTTGACTAATACCCTTTATAAACTATGAGGAATGATTGCTTGGATTACTTTTCAATTGTATACATTACATCAACTTGGACACTAAAGTGGTTCAACCTCCATGAAAAGGCCATGCTTATTTTAGGCCACATTTGATAGTTGTGGCCCTTGGGGGTACAGGGTATAATAGGTGACATGTTGTAGCATCATATTGTGTTACCACATGGTAGCCAGTTAGATACAGAGAGGTGCCCAAATCTCTTTTAGCTTGGTGACTAGGATTGCCTCATGAATAAGGATGAGAAGATATAACAATGAAAACCAACAAAATTTGGACAGCCATACAAGGGGACCAACCAAGGAGACAATTCAATTATAACTCTCCACCAATAATTCAGATGAGCCGGCCCACCCTGGCAAAGACAAATGAGGTCTAATCCCATATGATAATTGTTGAATATATAATTGGAGATAATTAAAGACAACAAAAGAAAGTAATCTTTCCATCTTAAACAACAAGCTTAATTTACCCAGAGTCAAAAATCTATATACAACAAACGTTACAAATTTACAATGCATATATTGAGACCCACATACCAAATAACTACTTGGCAGAACTTGACCCTAAAACAACAGGAAGAAGAAGAAGAAGAAGAAGAAGAAGAAGAAGAAGAAGAAAGAAGAGGAAGGATTCATAATTCTCTCTCTTCTTCCTTCATTCCAATAATGGGTGCCACAGTCTCCAAACAGGTGGACCAGAGGAAATCGATCTCGATTGAGAAGAAAGTTCTTGTTGATCTTAAGCAAACCAGTGGCAATGAATTCCCCGGCAGTGACTACCATCCTTCTGATCGGAAAAATTGGATGTCAGGCCTCAACTCAGAGAAAATTCACATAAACAAGATTGTTTGACCTGGTACCCACGATTTAGCAACCAACAAGATTGGAATTCCAATGGTGTCTCGCCCCTTCGCTCAGAGCCAATCTCTCTCTGTCTACCATCAACTGGCAAGAGGCGCCCGCGTTCTTGATATCCGCATTCAGGAGGATCGTCGGGTCTGTCATGGAATCCTTCTTTCTTATAGAGTTGATGTTGTCATCTAAGATGGTCAAGAAGTTCTTGTCTGAAGCCCAAGTAAAGATTATTATTCTCGAGATCAGGACTGTGTTTGGACACGAAGATCCTCCTGATTTTGACAAGTATATGGAGGAACAACTCGACGAGTTTCTTGTTAGGGATATATACTAAAAGCCTTGCTTTATGTAGTTGATTTATTATTCATTTAATAAAATCAGTTAATCCATTTTTATGAGAATCTGTGTGGGCAATATTTGTATTATATTGTTTATTTAATATTATGTATGTGTGTCTTTCATTCTACATAGTAGGTGGTTTCGTGTGTAGAGTTCAGCTTACACACGGAAGATCAGACCATCGGATCTTGTAGAATGTAAGATTTTGGTTTACAGTCTTAGATGGGATTGGACACACCATCTGTAGGACTGCAGTATGGTGTTGTAGTAGGTTTGTCTTGATTGCGGAAAACGGTATAGTTTTAACTCACCATGCTAGTACACTTTGTGTATTAAACGGGATCGACTTGGGGTGATTATCTTTATACTGACTTATAAGATAATTAATACCTCATGACTATTATGAGTGCCTATGCTCTAAATTCTAAGTTAATTTATAGACACGTACATTTAATATTTACACTTTGATCCCTAAAAGGGTGAGATCCTTAAATGGGTCAATATCTCATTGGATTGGGTGACAATATTAATTGTGTGGTGGATATTAATTAATGATGGAATCCATGTCTCAATTTTGGGATTGATGATATCTCCTTTTTTTTTTTGGTAATTGGGGGTGTCCGGGCCAGCTTGCGCGCACCTCGACTAATCCCCCCAGGCCTGGAGGAGCCGGGTGAATACTCCAGTGGCCACGCCCCCCATGACTCGAACACTAAACCTCTTGGGTAGTACACCCAAGAAGCTTACCACTCGACCACAAGGGACTTGGTTTTGATGATATCTCCTTGAGAAAGCTTATAAGTTTTGATTATGTCAAAACCCTGCAGGTGGATTTTGTATCTGACATATCAGATAAGTTAAGCAGAGGATCTCAAGAAATTTTAAGAGATTAATTAAATATGATTGTCAGTAATTATATTTAATTAATGGATATCTGTAATCTTAACATGGGGAGATAATAAGCATTTAATAACATGGAGCTCGAAATATATTTTTGAGATAAGGGTAGGAGTGCAATTATAATTCTTTAGTGGTATAAATTATAATTTATGAAAATAGGAATCTAATTCAGTTCAAATTAGGGTTTCCTAATTCCATAAGGAAACCTATTCCTTATTGACTTCTTATGGTCCCTATCGTAGCCTATATATATGCTGCTTTGGCTCTCTTCTCAGTTTGCGTTTTTCATCAAGAGTATTATAACTCAGAATAGAAAAGAGAGCGTAAAACGAGATAGCAGAAACATAAAGGATTTCGAAGGTGCCCACACTCAGTTCGATATTCTGGCAGCAAAGGAATACGGTAGAAAATCGTGAGCTGTTATCGAGCCCGTGTTCTCGATTCGTCTACTACAGCAATCCGTTTTAGAAGTTTAAGGTAACCCTAGTTCCGCCCTTATAGGTTATTGTAGATTTCACGTAATTTTTGCAGTACCAACTTATATGCGCTGTCAACGGATTTTGGGAACGCAGTTTCCTAACATTTCTGATCCACCAGGATGATCATGTGTTTGAAAAGACGATTTCAGAATTGCTGCCAAAGAGAAGTATTTTTGTTTGGAAGCCGAGAAAATCACCACAGCCCAACACTATGTTTGGGAGTTTTAAAATGGAGAGAAAAGAAGAGAAAGTACCTCACTTTCTCTCACTTTATTTCGTTTGAGAGTTTAGTGAGGAGAGCAAAGTAGAGAAATGTAACCCCCACTTTCTTTCAATTTCTTTCTCTCCAAATTGGAAAGAAAAGGAGAGAAAAGAAAGTGAGGATTAATTAAAAAAATTTTAATACCCACTATACCATTTTAGTTTAGTCTTATCTAGTTATAATTCCATCTAAGTCCTAGGGCTGGTATAATAAGTATACACGTTAGAAAAATAAAAAACACTCACCACAGCACTGTATTGAGCAAACGACTCTCCCCCATAGCTGATTTGATTGTTCTCCATCAAAGGTATGTTTTTGATTGCATCACCATCACCATCATCGCATCATTATCCTTGCTATTTTTTTTTGGCGCAATATCTTTTTTGCACATCTTTCTGTTGCAGTTCTTTATCTATTTTTTATTTTTTTAGCAAGAGCTTTTCGTATCATCTTACTGTATGTAGTTCTTTAGCTGCTTTTTATTTTTAGGAAATTGCTATTTCCCACCCTGTTCGTAGTTCTTTCTTTGTATTTTTTTAATATTTTTTATGCAATAACTATTTCGCATCAACTAGCTATTTGTAATTTTTTTTTGTAAGTAGTATGAATGGGTGCTTACATCTTCAGGGTCGGCCATGAGATGCCAAAATTTGGCCGAAACCTCAAACGAACTTTCAAAGGGGCCTAAAAAATGAGGCCTCTATATTAAGTTTCATAGAAATTAGAAGAAAATATGCATAAAAATAATAAGTATCATAAAAAAATAGGAAGAAATTAGAAGAAAATAGGCCTACAACGATAAGTTTCATAGAAATTAGAAAGAAATTTATGTTAGAATATATGAATATGTACCGAGATTAAGTTGAATGTGGTACATTTTATACCAAGATTGTGTAGGGGGCAATTGATGGAATACATGTTCGTGTAAAAGTGTCAAATGATGATGCACCAAGGTTCCGTGGTAGGAAGGGTTTTCCAACACAAAATGTGTTGGTTGCATGCTCATTCGACATAAAATTTACATATGTCTTGCCTGGTTGGGAAGGGACTGCATCCGACTCAAGAATTATAAAAAATGCACTTACAAGAGAGGATAACTTAAGCATTCGAAATGGTAAATATTATCTAGTTGATGCGGGGTACATGCATATGAGTGGACTTATAGCGCCATACAGAGTGGTGCGATACCACTTAAAGGAATATTCTAGTCGACCACCAGAGAATGCTAAAGGGTTGTTTAATCTTAGGCATTCATCATTACGTAATGCAATTGAAAGAGCATTTGGTGTATCAAAGAAACGATTTCCTATCATAAGAAGCACAACTGAGCTGGTTTACTCAGCCGACATCCAATCAGAAATCGTTCTAGCATGTTGTGTCCTACACAACTATTTAATGAATGAGGATCCTGATGAATCAATAATTCGTGACATTGACCAAGATCTTCTAAACGAATCTCCAACTGAAGAAGTTAACATTCCAAGGGATGAGGATGAAGATGCCGCACTAGGAGAGCTTTTAAGAAATAAAATAGCAACCGACATGTGGAATGATTATGTATTATAAGTATGATTAACTTATGTGTTTTAAGACCATTTGCTTATGATAATGTGGAATGATTATGATTTTGGATTATGCTTTTATGTGTTTAAGACCATCTACTTATGATTATGATGCACGATTATGAATATGTATTATGATTATGCGTTTAAGGTCTTATTTATGTAGATAGTAACAATGGGCAAAAATGAAAAGAACGATGGTGGGACAAAAAAAGAACATTTGAATTGGACCCCTCAAATGGATGATTCATTCATTGACGCAATGCTTCACCAAACACATGAAGGAAATAGACCTGACAGAACTTTCACACCCGTTGAATATACCAACATGGTAGTGGAGTTGCGTGTAAAGTTCCCACACATTGAAGTCACCAAGGTGCATTTGAAGAACTGCTTAAAAACCCTTAAAGAGCATTTTAGCAAGAGTTATGACTTATTTAGGGTTGGAGCGAGTGATTTTTCATGGAGTTTAGTAACAAAACTGTGGAGTGCAGAGCCTGAAGTTTGGAAAGCATTGATAGAAGTATGTTTCTCACTTGCATTTTATTAACGTATGTTACATCTAATTTTGTAAATTCTATTTTAATAATAATAAAATTCTTGTAATAGGCAAAACCTGAAGCGGAAAAATGGATGTCTAAACCTGTCAACAACTACGACAAATTAGAAGAATTATTTGCCAAAGATAGGGCAACAGGAGAAGGCGCTGAAACTGCGAAGGAGAAAAGGCGTCGATGGGATAGATCAGTAGATGAGAGCAACATTGAAACCATAGATGATGCAGTCGCTAATGATGAGGTTAGATTGGAAAGCTTTATCAATTTTGATGATGACGATGAAGTTGATATCGTATCCCCTAAATCATCTTCTCAAACACCGGGTCAAAGTGCTGCAACAAACTCAAAACTTAAAAAAATGAAGGTTTCAAATAATGATAAAGAAGAGGTCAAGGTTTTGGAGATTGCACTTAACAATGTTGCCGATGCAATTAGAGAGGAAAATACTGTTCTAGAGAGATCTCGTGCACGTGTGTATTCTGAGGATGAAATTTTCAATGAACTTATGGCTCTCGGAATGGACTCCTCCTCAATTGATGAGGCATACCTTTTTCTCATGCAAAATCCCGACAAAGCAAAGGCATTGTTTGGATGTCCTCTTGGGAGAAGGATCAATATCTTAGAAAAAATGATGAATAATTATCGTGGTCATTAAATGATTGTTTAGAAGCTATGGTGGTTTTTGAATCTTATTATGGGAAAACTTACTACAGTTGTTTTGGGACCGTATCATGGTGGAAACTTATTATGGGAATTTTTTTTTTGGAACCTTGTTGCATGAATGCTATTTATGTCTTGGTTGGACCTTATTATGGTGACACACATTATGAATTGTTTGAAATTATTTAGTATATTTTATTATGTTGATATGGTGATCCATATTATGTGCATTTTTTTAATGAGATAAATATTGGGTAAATTTGGATGCTATTTGGTGTTAAGAGAATAGGAAAAGAAGAGATGTTAGAGGCTTCAATATTAGTTCAAGTCATTGATGGGTAGAATGGTAACTTTTTTTTTTCTTTTCTTTTCTTCTCAACTTGCAAATAAAGGGAGAGAAATTAACTTTCTCTTCTCTCCTAAACTCCCAAACAAGATGAAAGAAACTATCATCCTTTTTCTTCTTTTCTTTTCTCTCCTCACTTATGACTTTTTCTTCTTTTCTTTTCTCTCCTGAACTCCCAAACATAGCGCACGACAGGTGGACCCTTGTGGGGTTCCGGGTATTTAAAAGATAATTGGATCGACACGGATTTGCCATCGACAAAGTTTGAGAGCAATTTGAAGCATTTGATCGACCAGCCACCGGTTACTTCTCGGAGATTCTTTTATAGGGTTGAGAATACGGTTACACCACAAGTTGATAACCCAGTTTTGTGTGTCAAACCCGTGACGGATCGGATCCATCGGTATGCCCGGCTTTACATAGCCCAGTGCTTCTCACATGGTTGTGCTGATCGGCTGCAAATCTTCTCATGTGATTTTATCGATGAGGGCTTTGTTGATGCCTGTGTTGGCATCACAAATGCAAGAGTTAATGAAAAGGCCTGAATTTAGACTCAGTTTTAGTCTTTTTATTTTTCTTCAATCTATCAAATTTGAGGTGAGTTGTTTGTGAAGTGATTGGTGATTTTATTTGTTTGTTTATAATTGATGAGAAGTGATTGGAGCATTGAAAAAATGCACCGAATCATCGGTGTCGTCCATTCAGTGGAACCCACGCCCTACATGTGTGGGTCCCACCAAAATGGACGGCATCGATGATTCGGTGTACCATTTCAGTGCATTTGTTTGTGGTCTCAGGATGTGATTATGTATAGAGGGTGGGTGTCAAACTATATAGATTTTTCATAAATTTCTCTGTAAACTAATTTGTCTTTCCATTAGTTTACACTTTTAGAATCACTTTCAAGAACAAGACGCCGAGGTTGCTTTTTATTTGGGAATTTTGTGAAGAGAGGGAATATGATATTAAAAAGAAAATTCTTTTTTTTCTATGTTGAAAAAAATAAAAGTACTCATCCTCAAACAACAATGATACATACTCAAACTTTTGTACACACTTTAATCATGGCCATTGATTCCAGTGTACTCCATGTGCTCTTGCATGGGACCCATGTGAAAAAAATATAGGCTAAAAACCGACTGAATCGACCCTCTTTAATCCTTACCCATGTTTTGTAAGGAGGGAGGACCTATGCCCAAGTGTATTTACTACAAAAACACACACATGCGCGAGTAGGGATGACAACGGGGCGGGTATGGGACGGAGTAGCATTTTTCCGACCCCGCCCCGATTACAAAAACTTCACTACTGACCCCGACCTGTCCCATCCCCGACCCCAAGAACCTCTGAACACCCCATCCCCGCCCCACCCAACCCGAATAATCAGCGTCCCAAAGGATTTTTAAAAAAAGCTTTAACTTAAAAACAAGTAGGGTATTATTGCACCACACCTTAGAATTACAAATTCCAAGAAAAAGTCTGACACCTTTGAACCATGTACAGTCTCATACACAATAAATATAAACAAAATTTAAATGTGCACATCATCCTATGCACTGACAATTATAGCTAGTATTGATTAACTCTGTGACTTAAAACGTGAAGGCATTGTTTGTATTTATAGGATACAAAACCTCTCTAGTGTTGCAACCACTACCGATGTGGGACAAACAACAACAACAAGACCCCATAATCGGGGCAAACGGGTTATGCTGCTCTAATCCCGAACCCGCCTCGAACCCATGACGGGTTTAAATCTTCTCTCCCATACCCGCCCCTAACCCTAATAAGAGCACCCCAAACCCGTACCAACATGGGCAGGGCGGGGTGGGGACCCGCCATAAATGGGTCAATTGCCATCCCTACGAGCGAGTGCACTGTCGCCGCCCCATTTCGAGCTGAGATTGGGCTTTGGCTAGCTTTGGCACACTCATATATATATATATATATATTTTTACCGAAAATTTATTTGGAAATTATTTTTTTAAATAAACATAAAGTATTTTAGTTAGACTGGGTCAGTGGAAGACCAAGTCTCCTCAACTTCCTCTAGCAGTTTTTCCACGTTCTCTTCCTCTCCAGGTTTATCTCCCAACGTTAATTTTCTGTAACGATCTTAAAATTTTCTATAAGAACAGAGAGCTATTTTATGATTAAAAAGATATATGCTCTCCAGAGAGAACAAATAGCTTACAGAAGAAGAAAAAAAATACAGTCTTACATTTTTTGTTTCTGAGCAACTTCTTTTGAAAAGGGTATGGGTTTTTCGATCTTCCTCTGTGCAAGGAATTTTGAGATAGAGGCGAATTCTGGGGTTGCTTTATCCTAGGAGACGGCATGGTGTCACACCTCGATTTTTGGAAAGCCAAAAATCCAATCAAGTGCATACCCTGACCGATATTTAACCGCCCAAAAATCCAAGGTGTGATAGTTGGTATCAGAGCTTTAGGCTAACCGAGACTGCGTATGACTAGGTGATTCTCAAATCGTGGTTAGGGGTTGGTTAGAGCTTTAGGTTTGTGATTTTCTTTAGGTTTGGGCTACGTGGTACTCATGTGTTTTCTTTGTGTCACTTATGTATTGTTTATGTGATATCTATGTGTTGCTTATGTGATATGTATGTGCTTTTTAATTTAGTGGTTAATTTGTATAGCTCTAAGTGCATGTCATTGCATGATGACCAAGTATAACTGCATGATATTACACGATAATCATATGTGTTATTATAAATTCTTGCATAATAGTGCATACATTTATTGTTGAAAATGGCGGAGTAGTAGATGGGAGTTGGAGTTTGATCAGACAGTAGAGTTCTTGCATAATATCAGACCATTTTTCTTCGAATTATTATTTCCTGCCATCTGCCGGTTTATTATTCAGAAGGGTGATTATTTTATTGGAATATCAAAATTTCTCGTATTCTTAGAAGACTTATTACATGACTAGCGAAAGCTCTACTTCTTTCTTATCATTGTCGGATATTATGAGGCGGATTTATTATTTCAAACATTATGGGTTTCTTAAAAAAAATACACATCGGTTCAGTCGATTTTCAAAAAAATACAAATAGCCTAAAAACCGACTGAATCGACCTTCTTTTGTCAATTTTGAAACTTGAAGAATAATTGAGGATAATCTACCGCATCGAACCGCTTTCACCCCTGGTGTTAAATATATTCCAATTGAGATAGGTCACTAGAAATGCTTCAGAACTATATATTTGACGTAAAGTAAACCTTAAAGGTTAATTTTACGAAGCTTTTTGTTATCAAATTTCACTGCTTTGTGAAATTTCAAAACTTTTTTACGTACTAATATTTTTCTATTTGCATGGAGAGTCTAAATGTTCTTTCCAACTCCAAAGGGTGTATATTATACATGCCTATTTACATAGGTCACATAAAGTGCTTCAGAACTACATATGTGACATAAAAGTACCCTAATTGCTCTTATAAAATATAATAAACAACGTTTTACGATTAGAGGTGAAAGTTCACAACTCTTTTTGTTCTTTTAAGAATTTCATATTAGCATTGGTACTTGTAATATCCTGACCCAGAAAAGAAGGTTAATATATTTATTTGCATTATTTAGTGTTAATATTAATAAACATTATTTGTGCATTTAAGGTGGGGTAACTAAGAACCTACCAGTTTAAGAAAGTGTTCAATGAGGAACATATATGAATGGGACAAATATGAAAATTGGGACCCGGTGAGGTCAAAGTATATATATATATATATTGCATAATTTGCATGCATATTGCATATGTGTGTACTTATATGCTTAAATGACTATTTGTTAAAAAAATTAATATTATATTGTTGTTCCTACTTAGTTATGGGGTCAGTTTAGGGTACTCCCGTGAGAGCATAAATGAACACATTGATTAGGGGTGTACAAGAAAAAACTGACCCCGAAACCGACCGACCAAACCGAGGGCATTCAGTCGGTTTTCAAACTTATAGGTCAAGAAGAAAATCGAACCGAACGACCGAAACACTCCAAAAATCCGACCGAACCTCTCGTCATTGTCGGTTCTTTGCTCGCCGATTTAACCTCTTTTTAAACACGTATACATCACCAGCCTCGAGAGGAGATGGAAGAACTGAGGAAATTAGATGTTGAGGTTTATATCTGGTTGGCAGTGAAGTCAGGAGTACATTGGAGCAGGTCACACTTTAGTGACTTTTCTAAGTGTGACATCCTATTAAACAACCTTTGTGAGACATTCAATGGGTATATTTTAGAGGCAAGGGATAAACCTATTCTTACTATGTTGGAAAGAATAAGATGCATGCTGATGAGGAAGATGCAAGTGAAGAAAGAGGCAATGAAAAAGAGTCTCAATGTGGAATCAACTATTTGCCCAAAAAGAGTGCTGCTAGAGGCACCGAACAACACCGAGTATTACACCGAAATGAATGGGGACCACCATTTGATCACTTTAATCTAATCTAATTTACTTATTTTACTCTCTCTCTCTCTCTCACGTTCCCCACCCTCTCTCTCTACTCCCTCTCTTTATCTCTCAAGTTTCATGGCTCTTCTTCTTACCACCACAATCACCTACTACCAGAATCAAGACGACACCTTCTTCATCATCATCATCATCATCATCCATAACGTTCATTGCAATCTCTGTCATCTCTTTCTTCTTCATCCTAAACTCTCTAATTTCCTTAATCGACGCCCACAACGCCAAAGACCCAGTTGGATCAACTCTGTACTGGGTCCATTGACCCATTTTGCAAATACTTTCTCTTCTCTTTTGTCACTCCTCAATTTGCTCTCTCTCTCTCTCTCTTCGCTTTTGTCGAAGAATTTTTGCTATTCTACCTCCAAAGATAAAACCCTAGTGGAGTCGAAAACCATTATTTCAATCTTTTGCTCGTTCCAATCACTGTTTGTAAATTTCCATGGTTTTTGAATTGAAGACCTAGAAATCTAGTTTTGCGAGATTGGGCCGTGGAATTGGGTTGATTTTGCAGGGGATGTGGTTTATTCAAATGGGTTTTTCGTTTTACTCCGATTTGATAGCACATGGATGTTCTTTACATGAGAAGAGTAGAGGGAATTATACTTTGAAGTGTAAGGGGCACCCAGAGTACCATCGGGATCGAGCTCTTGTGACTCTGCAATTTAATTGTCATCTTGCTTTGATTGTTGTTGTGATTGTGGGTTTGTACTCGATTATGAGCAAGATGAACGGCGTTCGCGATGAATTTATGCAGTATAAGCCAATTGATAGTGAGATTTACATGGTTCCTGATTTTGGATGAGGAGAGAGAAAGCTTTAGATGAAATTTGGGTTTTAAAAATTAAAAAAAGAAATGGTTAACCATTATTCAAACAATTGAAGACTTAAAGTGGTCAAGTATGTGGTTCCCACTAATTTCGGTACAAAAGTATCGGTGCAAGTCGGTGCTTATAGCATTATTCTTCCAGAAAATGCGGTTAATCTAGATGAGCATACATGCAGCTGTAGAAAATGGGATCTATCTGGAATTCCTTGTGCACATGTTGTCTCTGCAATATTCTATTTTGAACTTCGACCTGAGAATTATGTGCATAGCTTCTACAGCAAGGAGACTTACATGAGAGCTTACAACCCCATAATTTACCCAGTTAATGGCTCTACTATGTGGCCTAAAACAGGTTTTCCACCAGTGCTTCCTCCTAACATTCGTAAACAACCTGGGAGGCCTAAGGTTAAAAGAAGAAAAGGGCTTGATGAAGTGAAAAACCCTACCAGCAACAAGTTGAAGAATGAACACATCAGTTACATGTGGTGTTTGTGGAAAATTAGGTCATGATAGGAGAGGTTGCCAAACCAATGGTTTGCCTAATGTGCTGGAAAATATGGAACCTCCTAGTGCCAATGCAACGGCGGAGTAGCAGAAACTCAGCAACATGAGCTAAAATGAAAAAGGATTTGCAGCTCTCTCTCTCTCTCTCTCTCTTTTGTTCATGGTTTTTATGTTTTTGGTATTACTGTTGTATGGATGGTTTTTGACTTTAGATATGTGAAGTTCTAAATGATGTAATCCATCAACAACTTTTTTGATTAGTGAATCTTGGTTAAATGCCCATGTTAATGGATGGTTTTGAATCTTGTTCCCATATGATGTATTTTGTAATTTGCCCATGTTAATGAAGAAAATGGCTTGATTTTGGCTCTGCTATGTCTCATGTCTTGTGTAGTTTGCTAGAGTGCAAGATTTGGGCGGGATTAAGATTAATTAAAAAGGCAAGAGTGTCCTTTAAAAAATAGCATGTGCTGGTCATGTGATCTTGAGCCGTCAATAATTTTGACTGTCTGTGAGTTTTGGAGCACATTGACACAGTTTTGAAACTTAAGGGACGAAATTGACAATTGAAACTGTAGAGACTATTTTGACATTCGCTGCAAACTATAGGGGTGGAAAATGTATTTAAGCCTAAAATTTACTTACCAAAGTTTTTCCATCCATCCATCCTCTACCACCAAACATGGCCCTGTAAGCAAGGAAGAAGGAAGGGGAAAAAAAAAAAATGAAACGAACTGATCTGCATTAACCTACTGGAACCCAGCCCCGGCTGACAAAGTGGGCTAAGAACTGGTCCAGCTCGATTTGGGCTTGACCCAATCTTGGCCCGCAAAGAACCCACTCGCCCCCCTGCCCAGCCCATTTTTCAAGCTCTAAATTATTAGGCTTACACTCCCTATCATTAGAGCTTGTATCACTTTGCCCCCTCAATTAAAATTTTGTCAATAATACATACCCGTGATGCAGTTGCAGGGCAACCTCTAGATATTAAGTTGGTAACAGCATAGTTCAAATCACCAACATACCCCCGATAATTAATTTGCTTCAGCTATAGCTAGGCAAAATTCAACCCTTGAAGTGCTTTGCCACACTGGTACATATAATACACATTCAGCAGCTAAATCATACACGAACCCATTACGTAAATTGATATTTCGATCTCTACTTGAATGGAAATTTTGAATTCTACACTATGCTCGCTCAGCAAGTGTTTTGGACCATTGTTACCCCAATCTCTCTCTCTCTCTCTCTCTCTCTCTCTCTCTCTCTCTCTCTCTCTCTCTCTCTCACACACACACACACACACACACACACACACACACACACACTCACTTGCAGACAGAATTTCTTAAGACATTCTCATACATGTAATTTCATGTTATCAATGTAAGACTATAAATTGATCATCACCAACCTTTGCCCTTGTTGGGAAATGGAAATATATACCAAACATTGAAAACATACTTGACAAAGTACTAAGGAAAATGTAAAGACATCAAGTCAAACCATAGACTGAATCCCATAAAAGAGATCGAAATTGTAACAATGTCACTTAACATAGTAAAGATGAACTCCATTCAGGTTGTTAAGGTTACACGACCACAGAACCAGAGAATAGAATCAGAGAGAGGTGCGATAATTCAAACACACATACATATTATATGAAATTTATGACTCTCCAGTCAAGTATATGAATATATGAGTGCAGCCAAATATTAACACAAATATCATATAAAAATATAAATTAGTTTACCACATGTAACACATTGTCCAAGGATTCTTTCGTTACGTCATCTTTGCTCTTGATCAAAACTAAACTCTCTGAGTACATCACTAATTCCAAGGATTCTGGATCCCCATATATTTGAAAGCGCTTGACATTTGGTCATGGAGATTGCACGATACCAACTGTCTCTCGCTAGTTTCCATGAGGAGCTCAGTATCCTTCCAAAATGCCAATGGATAGTAAATACTCGAAAGAGGCCCCATTTTGTGAAAAAGAGTCCAAGACTCCTTAACCCCATATTCACCCATCACCCAAATATCGAACTGGATATCAACAGGGAGAGACAGATCAGTAGTATCTTTATAGAGAATCAATGCAAGGGATTTATTCAAGACAGTGAGACTCTTGAAACACTTATCTGAAACCGAGCATATATCAGGGAACGGTATAATTTGAAACACCTCATCACTGATGTGAAACGAAAGGATTGACTGACATGAGAAACAACGCGACCCACACGAGCATATCTGATGACGCACGTCCCAGTGCCATGCTCCATTGAACAATGTAAAGCACCAGGAACAATTGTCTCAAGTTGTCTCCAAGAATTGCTACTTATAGGTTGTATACCTGAGTCGTGTAAGAACTTTCGGGATAATAATCCCCCCCTATGTAAGAACTTGGGTCACAAGAATCCCTTTGGTAGAACTCCACAATCCTAACAACCTTATAATCACTAGTCTTGGGATCAAACCCAAATCCCAGAGCCGCAGTATGATCGACCAAATCCAAATCCAAATCCAATTTCAAATGTTTAGTCTGTGAAAAGCTGGGATCAGGGAGTGCCTTAAATTCTCTAGTTGCAGGATTAAATAGTACAATCCGGTCCATATTAAGACAGAGTATACCGTTACTAGAACTCAAAGAGTAGTGTAAAGTACACTTCATCGTTATTTAAAAAGGGTAAATCAAAATTCGCAGATTGATCGAGTGAATCAATGCCGCCACAAGGAAGAAGGGACAAGTAAGCTTTATAAACATCATCATCGACTACATTGATACGTTTAACAACCAGATAATCGCTTTTCCTCAAAGACGCGCGACTGAGGTGCAGGGCAATAAAACTTGGGCCTGTAATCAAAGCACACCAGTGCTTACAAACGCACCTGAATCGCAGCAGAGATTTCACGGGAAGCATACACAGGATGTCTATAACCACATCTTCAGGGAGCTCCCGTCGATCCGCCATTTACAGATCTAGGGAGAGCAAAAAAAATAAAAAGATAAATAATTTCACAAAATATGTACATCAAATCAAATTCATGAACCAATCTCAAATAAAAAGATCAAATCGGGGGAAAAAAAAAATCAGATCTAATGAAACGAAAGGCTTACCGACCGGAGAAAACGAAAGGAGATGGCGACGGCGACGGCGGCGGCTGGGCGGGTTTCCTCTTCTCCCTTCTCTCTTCTCGTTTCAGTCAGTGTCACTGTAGCATTTTGTTTTCAAATGGAAAAAACTTCAGTCAAGTTGCTTCAGTGTGGTTGGTCAGGTTCCTCTCACATGAACAGTAAAAATAGTATGGACAAAATTGTAATTTTACACTATTTTTACTGTTCATGTGAGGGGAACCTGACCAACCACACTGAAGCAACTTGACCGAAGTACTGTCCTTTTCAAATAGCGTGAAAATGTATTAATTGCATTTTTAATTGATATCTCTCCCAGAGATATTCTACTCTACATCCTCGTGGCTTTTCGTTGTATTATACATTACTAAATTCATGTCAAAATGTGCTCAATAATTAGGTCACCCATCACCTCAATAACGGTGGACTCATTTCAATATCTTTCAATTAAAATTGAGAAGCATAACATTATTCTATCTATAAAAACGTTTGTGTGATTAGCTTCATCAAGGTGGACTTGCCAATTTTACCAAAAAAAAAAAACATCTCATTTTGAACATCAATTTAAGCATCTTTTTTTTTTCCCAGAGATTTTATCTGTTGAAATATGATACAAATAGACAATATTATCTATTTAAAAAATTATCCACTTTAAATGGTCATAACTCTCTCATTTTTTTTGGCCTCTTTATACGATATTTTATTTTTGATTTCATGATTTTTATTTTTATTTTTTCGATATCTAGCCTAGGACTTGACCATTGTGCAAAATATTTCATTTTGAGTCTCAATTTGAGCTTTTTTGGTTCATGCACTTTATATGTCAAAATCAACTAACATATTAGTATCTGTTTGAAAAATGTCCACTTTAAATGACCATAACTTTATCATTTTTGGCATTTTTGAGTTATTCTTTATTTTTTTTAATAGAAAATTGTCCGTAAATCCCTCATTGATGGACATTCACGGTTAAAGAACACCTAATTTTCTATTTTGGATATTGATTCCTAAAATATCCTAGTTAAGATACCTAGGTTAGAGTTTTTTTTTCCTCCTAAATACCCTTATATATAATTTGTAAGATACATATACAAGTTGTATATATTCAGCAAAACAATCACTTATGGATGATATTAATATCATAATATTTCCATGTTAGGATATTCAATTGAATGAGAGATTAAATGCAGCTGTATGCACCCCTAATCACTCCATCTTGATGTTGCACTTTCCTTGTAAAATAAAAAACTACCAAAACGGATTTTGACTCATTTATTAGGCGAACCACCAGTTCCATTTTTGCACTAAGGTGTGCATTTGTTTTTTTTTTTTTTTTTCCCTTTCAATCACTGATCCTCTAGTTTATGGCATTTATCACCTACCTTAATTACATACGTGTTATACAATACAATATATGTTGACATATATGAGTCCCACAAACCTAATACAACAACATCAACATTAGTTTTGTCATTAGCTTAGTTATCAAAAATCATTTTTTATTGAATTTTCTGTTTGGAATTTTTACGGGTATGCATTTGTTTGTCTTTAAATTACTGAGCAATGTCTTCACCATTTTGAGAAATTCTCAAAAAACGTGACATGGTCCCGTTGGTCTTTGATAATATACTGAATTACATCTTGTTGTGATTTTCACAAAATCTATTTTGTTTACTGAATTGCGTTTTTTTTGTGATTTTCAAAACACATTAGTTTTGTCATTAGCTTAATTACATATTTTTTGATAATATATACTGAATTACATCTTTTTGTGATTTCACAAAATCTATTATCTTTATAGTTGTATTCCACTTATCAGCTTTCTAAGATGGTTTTGTGAATTTGACAAGTGAAAACTGATGGGTGCAAGAGTGCTGCCATGGTTTTTGTTATTTCACAATTTGAGTTACAAAACTTTAAAAGCAAGAATATTCTGGTACCTCAATTTTTTTAGGGACTTGTTACAACCCATACACACAAGTTTTTACATTTATGCATATTTTGAAAAGCTTTTCTGCTCAATGATTAGGGTTTAGTGAAATCCACAAGATAATCTGTATTATTCACAAGCAAAGCTGCTGATTGACACCATATTTTGGAATGTGGGAATGGCGGGCTCTGTAGGGTTTGATGCTCAATTTCAAACTTTTGAAATTTTAAACCCTGAATTTAGGAGAGGATTTTTAAGATAAAACGGTCATGAAGGAGGTTGCCTTTTTGAGGAATGTTGAGTTGGAAGTCTACATTTATTTTCGCGCACAGTTTTAGCAAGGGCATTTTGGTACCTCTAACTTTATAGGGATTTGTTACAAATTTTTTTTTAACTCAATGATCTATTGCCTTATAATTCTATTGTCTAGGGATTTAATGTAATAACCCGTACATGCTTACATACGTATTTATTTCTATAGTCATTTTTGACCTTCGGACTTGTGCACTATGCTAGGCATGGTTGGTTGTACTTCTTGAGTGATTTTGGTTGAAATTGAACTCAGGGGTATTTTGGTCATTTAAACATGTGCTGTAAGTTCTAACCTGAAAATTCCAAAATTCTTATTTTTGGGATTAGTTGCATAGTGTTATTTGATTCACTATCGATGTATAAAACTTTTCCATATCTATCACGATAAAGATGTCTCAGCTTTAATGGACTTTTATTGGGTGTACAAAGTGCTTCGTGAGTTATACCTAGCCACTTACTATAAATATCTTGAGTTGGAGATATTTTGTTATTAAAAAGTTGTCATCTTCTCTCACTAACTCATCTTTTTCTCTCTCTTGGTGGCCATTAAAGCTACAAGCTTTCAAGCTTCGGTTTGATCTAGTTCCGGGGATTTTCGGATGTAGCCTTTTGGAGTTTATTTCTCCCCTCGGCGGTGTGCACGCATGGACGCCTTCAGATTACATTTCTGACGAGTTTCATCCGGGAGAGATTTTCCAAAATTCAAAGGTAGTTCCTATAATTTTCACTAATTATGTATTTCATGATTTGTAGTTTGTAGTCTTATTCTAGAAGACTACAGGGTTTGGTACACGTTTGACGTGCATAAAATTCAACCCTAACTTGTTTGAGTTTAGGCCTAAATGCTGTATGTATTTTAAGTGTTTACATGTTTTACCTATGTGCTTATGTGCCTTAGGTGTTTATTTTGAAGTTGAAAGCATGTGTGGATATCGCATTTTTCTTTCTACCCACAGCTTTTCTTTTAAAGTTCTTTTTAAAATTCAAATTCAAAACAAACGAGTCGCCACTTAATTTTTAAAAGGAAAAAATTAAGAAACCATTTTGAAAGGAAACTGATCGTTTGCGAAACCAAAGATTAAACTAGGTCCGGGGATTATGGAATGAGAGAGGAAGGAGCCCGCCAGATTAAAACACCATCTCTCATCCTATCTTGTGATAGACCTCTACTCAACATCCTTTTAATCAAATTTATTAATCTAAGCATGCCCTCAACTAATACATATATACGTATACATCACAAAAATATGTCCAAAGGGTGTAAATTGCTAATGGCAAAATATCATTCATAAATCACATATTTCAAGTAGCAAGCAATATGATATGCAATAAGGAACAAGAGAACTTACCCGGGATCCAGCAGCGATATTTAAACGTGCGATGCATACAAACAAAAGAAAATTCTAAGAAAAAGTCTCTAATCATATATACATATAAGGCAAGCTCCTAATTCTAAGGTGTCGCGCATGAGGTTAAAAAATCAATAAAATCAAGGAATGAAATAAACTAGAAGGGAGATGAGAAATTGTACCTCAAATGCGCTACAAAACAAAGATTAGTCCACATGCTTCACATAATAATATGATGTCAAATAATCAATCCTAATTCCCTAGCTTAGATCTAACAAGCATGAAATCCAACTTTATTCAATACCTATTTCTAATCATGGGCATTAGATGAACATGGATGAGTGAATGTAAACAAGAATGAAACATGGATTTATTCACTAATTTGGATCACTTAACCTCCGGATTTAAGCTAAATTATCGTTATTCAAAACATGATTTGAATCTCAAGACATTAGGGAACCATTTGAGTTGAAATAAATAAGATTAGACAAAAACAATAGCAGTTTTTTATGAATTACAGAGAGCAGACCAGATCTTAAAAATACAATACTTCCAACGGTTGGATCTTAATTATTTTTGGATATGTTATGCCTCTGTGAGTCTAGTTTCTAACCCAGAAAGAAAATCAAGGTTTGAACGGTTAGATCTCCGGGAATGTGGAAAACACTAGGCATCACTCAGCATTTTACAACTCTCTGTCCAGAGATCTTGTATGATTTTTTAAAAATAGCAAACAAATCCGAATTGCTTCATTCTTTTTAGGGAACCTTCATAACACATTAAGGTTCTTATAAACAATTATTAGAGTTCATGAAAACTTGGTTAGAGCTCTGATCTATCAATTTTAAAACCGGTTTGCTGTTCTGAAACAATTCTGAAATTCTGGACAGATTGTGGTTGTCTCACAAAACCCATGATCAAGCCTTTCTAAACATAAAAACACCTCAAAACAAAACTTACAGTGGTAAAAAGATGTGTTATTGACACTTTCCCGTTGGTTTCACTTGATTTCAACGGTTATATTTCGAACTAAAAATCTTTGATCAAAAACAGTTCGTGAACTCACTATTTTTATTTTGCTAGTTCAACTTTGTTGGTTAACCTCAACTATTAAAACATGAAGTTGAGATTAAACCGAACTACTTTTCCTACCATTTGATGGTCCTTGAAGACTAAAAAACACTTTATACTTATGGATTTTGATGAAGTATAAAATGAACTTCTCAAAATTCCAAACAATGAACTCAAACTTTATAGACCAAAGCTTGAATTCAACTTATTACTCCTATCATTTGATGGTCATGGGAGATAAAGACATGACTAATGCTCCTAAGTTTCAAAAAGAATAAGGGAATGACTTCATTGGATACCAAGTTTAGAGGATCCAAGTCATGAGCATGGACTTGGATCCACCTATATGAAACAAAGTGATGATCAAATTTTGACTCTCATGTAGAGTATAAGCTTTACATGAGGTTCAAAGGATCATACTCAAGAGATCAAAAGAGATATTGAAGATCTCCAAGACTCTCAAGAGAAGAACACATACAAAAAAATAGAAGGAAGAATTAGAAATAGAGACTCCTAAGCTTGCTTGACAAATAAAGAGAATAGCAAGAGGTTTTAGGATTAGAGATCCAAAAGAAGAAGAGAGTATATAAATAATCTATGGTTAGAGGATCACCTTCAAATTATCCTCAAAGTTTTCTTTTCTTTGAAGATCTTCCAAGCTCTTCTAGTTCTCTCAACTCTCTTTTCTCTCAAAAAAATGTTGGTGAAGTGATGGATGTTGTATGTAGTGGGTAGCTCTTGTTGTCTTTTTTATTTTTTCTTCCAAGGAAGATCCCTTCTCTTTTATAGGCAAAATTACCAGGTATTTTTGGTGAATTTCGGAGCAAAAAACAGGTGTAATTATCTCATTTGGTGGTACAATGTGTACTTTCTGAAATTAGGCAGACTACTGCCCAGCGCGACAGTTCAGAAACTGTCGCGGTAGTCCGTGAATGCCGCTGCGGCAGTTCATGACTGCCGTCGCGGCACTACGCGACTGCCGAACGGCATTCATCAAATGCCGCGGAAATTAATGGATTGCCGCATTTTTGTCAGTCTTACTTTATCAGTTTTTTTGTTCTTATTTGCATACGCATACGTATTGCTCTGCAAAATACAGACTTTAAAAGTGAACGGTAGTCAAAAATTGTTGGCGGCAGTTGGTGAATGCCGGCCCGGCACTCTATGACTGCCGTGCGGCACTCAGTGAGTGCCGCGGCAGTCCGCTGTGTGCCGTTTTTAGCTAAGATTCCCTCTTTTAGATTTTCTTTTTCCCAAAGCAAATTATTTTTGAGGATTTTTTCCGAAAATTGTGTTTTATACCTGAATTCTCTTAAATACCTGGTATTTTCCTCTTTTCTGTGAAATTTTACCGCGTTTAGAGAACTTTCTGAAGAGCTTGGAATACTTCGAATCTTTCGGTCCTTGTTATCATCGGATACGGAGGCGACACTCTCCTAAATTCGGCGGTCGGTCAAAATTGGGGTGTCTACAGCATGCCTACAAGCTTTGATAAGTGTTGATAGCATGTTTGTTTAAAATTCATAATTCTTTAAGTCTTGAATTGATGAATTGGTGATTTATATGCTTGGCATAAATGACGTTTTTGGACAATTCATGGGCATGAGTATGATTATGGGCCTATATGCATATGTGCATAAGCATAAAAGGCACGAAAAGCGTTGTAAGAGTAAAACTCCATTCGTGGAGAGGTGTATCATTTTGTATAAGAGAAGATCTCCGTGAGAGGGACTTTTGTGATTCCTCCATTCGTGGAGAGGCGTATCATCTTAAAGAGATAAATACCTCCATTCGTGGAGAGGCGTATCATTCCTAAAGAGAAATACCTCCATTTGTGTAGAGGCGTATCATTTTTAAAGAGAAATACCTTGATTTGTGGAGAGGCGCACATTTTGGAAAGTTCTATGGGCATATGCATTGTTTTTCATATCATTGCATTCATTTCATTCATGATATGCATAATTGTGTTAGTTATGCGAACTATACGTGCAAACGTGCTCAAGAACTGTTTTAAAACCTTTTTCAGGTTTGGAAGTGAGGGCTAGGCCCTGATATGATGACTCGTGGAGTCGGAGTTTTGAATCCTCCGTTTGTGGAAAGTTTTTTTGTAGAACTATAATCGTTTTACACTTGGAATCATGTTTATGTTTGTATAGAATTTCATTTACAATTTCATTTGTAAATAAAGAGGATTCACGTCATTATTGTTGATTTACATTATATAGCATGTGTGGATTTATATTTGGATTTGGGAGTCATGGTTAGACTCGACTCGTGATGATTTGGGAGTTGTGAAACGAGTTTAGAACTCATCCGTTTCATTTTGAGAATGTGGGAGCTCGCTTGTTTATTCAATTGTCGAACGTTGTAATCGATAAGGACTTGAGATGATTTGATCTCTCTCGTCAAGTTTGTACTTTCTTTGAGTTGTAGAACTTGCGGATAATATGTCTTGATCATTTTAGATCAATTATTAATGTTGTGTGGAGGTTCCACACTAAGTGCATTTTGAACAAAACAAGAATTTCAAAGGTTTTTAGTTTTTAACAAAGGACTTCAGGACTGGTCCCTTTGGACCGGTCGACCAATCGGAAGTCTCCCTGAGCTTTATATTTTTCACTTTGTTGTTGAAGGTTTCTTGTTGAAGGACCTTCGACCGATCGACTGGCGATGTTCGACCGGTCGAAATACCCCCTCCCCTGCCTACTTTGCTTTAGCTACATTTTTCGAAAAAAAATTTGATGTTCTAAATGGTTCTTAGGGTACCTTTGGGGTGCCTTTTAACAAAAATATTTTTGTTTTGAATTATAATTACATTTTAGACTTTCGTATGGATTTTACGAGTTCTAAGACAAATTTCTAAAGGTTTTTCAAAGGAAAGTTTGTATCTTTCACTGTGTAATTTATTATTCCGCATTAGTTCATATTTCCGGGATCCGGGGCGTTACATTTACCACTAAAAAATCCCTATTTTTATTTCATATTTTTTTTTCGGGATTTATGCATCTATGCATGCCAATCTTACCAAAGAATCTATTTTTGTTAGATCCACACACACACACACACACACACATATATATATATATATATAACACATGCATTTTTGACCTTTGGTTCAAATTTTATAATTTGTTTCTTTGGGATTTCATAATTAAATATATCTTGTTTGATAGATATTATTTTTTAAATTCCAAAACATTAAGTTTTACAACAAAGAACTTGTAGAACCAAATTTATTGCAATTTGAATTTTTTTTTTTGGTCATTAAAAGGGAGTTTTTGACCAATTGGTGAGCAATGACCTATTGAGTTATTGTTTAAATGCATGGGCTTTGTATCCCAAAACATACTATTTTCCCAAAAGTGGAAACCTTAGGGGGGGGGGGGTTGAATAAGGTTTTAGCGGAAAATTAACCTTTTAAAAACTTAATGACAAATTAAAAACAATCACAAACAATTATGTAAAGAGAGAAGGGAAGAGACACTTACAAACCGAGTTTTCAAGTGGTTCGGCAATCTGCACACTGCGGTCTGCGTCCATCCCTCAAGAACACCTCTTGATGATTCATTTAATCCAACTTACTTCACGGGTGTAGATCAAACCGTTACAAGAGTCTTCAACTCTCCCAAAGAAGAACACATCTTCTTTGCACACAAGGGTTACTAACCCTCACTCTTTACAAATAATTGAAATACAAATTGAACTCTCTCTCTCTCTAGAGTGGTTAGTACAACGATAGTTCACACAACAACTCCTTAGTGAGTGGATAATACAAATGAAAGCTCACTACAATTTACTCTCTCAAGAATTACAATTCAAATCTAGAACAAATTGATTTTTCATTCAAACTAGGGCTCAATTGTGAATGATGATTAAACAAGTTATTTGAATGATTTTTCTTTATTACCCAACCCTTAAAATCACCCCTATATATAGCTTTTCAACATATATGACTGTTGGGGGTGTTTGGCGGGTGTAAAAGCAATTTTCAAAAAATTTAGAAAACTAACCGTTATGTGTGTCTGCACGATCCAGTCGACTGAAAAATTGACTCAGTCGACTGAAAAGTTTATCGCAGTAGCTACCTTTCAAAAACATGAAATAGTCGACTTTTTTACAATCCAGTCGACTTGAACAATACCCCGGTCGACTGGACATTACCTTCGGTCGATTGGACATGAAATATTTCAGTCGACTGGTTTTTGCTATTTTTCGCAGACTAAAACATCTTTACTAAAATGAGCATAACTCCCTCTACAAAACTTGTTTTTGCGATCCGTTTGAAGATTCAAAAACTAGATTCAAATAGCTTTCCAATCATATAAAACTCAACATCTAGTTCTTTACCAATTAGATCAGGTTTGCCTTTAAATATGACCCATCTGCAAAGGGTTCTTGATTTTGACTTAACCAATTGAAAACTTTTGTAAAATGAATTTAATTGAGTGGTCTAAGTATGTTTAGGTCCTTGAAAGTATTTTAACGTATGCGAGCAAGGATCCTAAAGTTTAATTAAAGTTACTTGAGCCCCCATGAGTGATTGATCAAAATGCTTACAAGTAAATCTTAGTCTTTAACCAAGAATAAAAAGTCTTCAAGTCTTCAAGCTTGATCCTTGTTGAGCTCCATCACTCTTGAGCTTCACCATATGCTATCTCATGATCTTAAACAAAGTTAGAACATTTAAATGCATAAGTCAAGAGATTAGCACAATGAAAATGACTTGATAAATTACAAACATGCTATTATCAATAGATTTGTCATAATCAAAACAAATATAAATAATGCCTTAAAGACATTCAAGGCTAACACATACTATTGACGAGCTTATGGCTGAAGGTCCCATAAAAATAGAGGGGATGGGGTTGTAAAATTATCGACTCCACGACACAGTTTACCTGCATGAGAGGATAGTCTAAAAGTTTAATATGTGAGGAGGTCACTATATATATTTCCTCGGGGTGTAAGTGGTCGGTGTTGGTTAGAGTTAGCCACTGTTTTGGGACCAAACTAATCAAAGCCTTTCTATTTGAGTCGATTTAGGAGGGTGTCAGTTCGGTCGGTTTAATGGGTTGTCGGTTCTAGTGGAATCAAAATCATTTGCAAGTAAAAGCTAAAATGAAAACAGGTTTTTGTTGAAGTCATAAATCCTACATATATAACTGAACAACCCAACAAAACGCAATTTGGTCAAATCAAAACAATTTGCAATTGAAATAGAAAAAAATCCACATAAAATAATAACGATTTGGTCGAATCCTGAACCTAAATTTGTAGTTGAACAATCGATTCTTCTAAGTCAAACCCAACGAATTGCAAACGAAATTAACCCAATGAACTGCTAAACAGAAAGAGACAAGTTGGAAAGACACAGAGAAAAAGGATATTCGAGAAAATAGTACCTTGGTCGGCTGTGAATGGTCTAATGGTTGGTGGTGTACTTCAAATTTCCTGCTCTTTCCTTTCTTTGGATTGAGTGATTGAAGAGTTGAGGTTAGGTTTTCAAACATACCTGCCCTTTCGTTTACAAAGGTCGAGACATTGAGGCGTGAGCCAATGCCGTTAGGGTGGTTGACTGGTAATTCTTGAATGAAGGTGAATAGGTCCAGACAAAAATGCCCACTTTCCTTATGTTCAATAATTACACTATACATATGCCACCTCAGCTCATAATTTAAAGAAGTTCGTTATTTTTTGTTTTTCAAACTTTAAATTGTCATGACTGACTACAACTTATTTTTTCATAAAAATTATAGATTCGTAATCTACAAAACAAGATCCATAGTGTCTGTAAAATTATGCAAAAATATATATATATATATATATTTATCAATAGTGACATAGCCCAATGTCACTGTTACATTGAGCAATGAAAAAAAAACAAACAGTAACATTTGCCCTATGTATTTTTTCAAACAGTGACATTGCCCAAATATCACTGTCACTGTAACATTGCACAATGAAAAAAAAAATCGACGGTGACATTACCCAAATATCACTGTTTTAATCTCACTGTCATTTAAAAAAAAAACAGTGACATTTCCCAAATGTCACTATTTCAATGTTACTGTCATTGTTACACTGCTCTATGAAAAAAAAAATCAAACAGTGACATTGCCCAAATGTCACTATTTTAATGTTACTGTCACTCCTTTAAAAAAAAAAAAAAAACCAAAAAACAAACTCAAATTCAAGCCCTAAATCAATCTCCAAAATCAAATCGTTGTCTACTAAAATTACAAATATATATATAAATATAAATTATAAATTCAATCCCTAAATCAACCTTCAAAATCACATCTCAAAGCAAAATCCCAAAAAAAAAAAAACTTTTAGATGGTCTTACAGCTTGCTCAACCCCCATACACCATACAGTTTTGTATCAAAAAGAGATTCCATCAACGAATGCTCTACTCACATCATCATAGTCTTTGTATTCACATCATCATCACTATTGAACGGGTGTCCTTCAAGTTCAGTTCCTCACAACGACAGAGATGAAGAGGCCATGGATGAAGCCCTAGCTTTGTACAGACAAACGCACATTAATAGGACTGATGGCCGGAGGTGGAAAAGATGATGCTGGTGGGAATGGCGGAGATCGATGTTGATCCAGACCGGTGTAGAGAGCTATGAGAGAGAAAACAATGAGAGAGAAGTCGATAGACACAGTTATAGAGAGAGCTACTGGATTGAAACGTGGAAGTGAGGGCAATTTTGTCATCAAAATTTAAAAAAAAAAAAAATTGAGGGACCTTATGCAAAAAAACATAGAAATTGTTGGATCTAATGCAATATATAAAACGGGGCCGGATTGTTAGTGAATTACCGTCCCTATTAGGACTTCTAATTAATTTCCCCTTGATTTAAACTAACATTGAAAAATGTTTCCTAAACTTGAAGGAAAAAAAAAACTCACATAGTTTGCAATCCAAAAATAGATTTCTATGAAATTTGAATTTTCTTAATTTACTTGACAAAATTTATAATTAAAGTACCATTGTTGTGAAATTCTTAAAAGAAAAAGGGTCTGCGGAATTTCCCTTAACAAAATTCATGATAATTTACTTAACAACTTTTGTGAAATTTCACTCCAAAGTTTGTGAATATTTGTTTAACTCTCCTGTACGTGGCTGTGGGAGTAACCATGAGAAAATTAAGTGTAAAGTAAAAACGGATCTAACAATAAGAAAGTAATATGTATTTAACTCTAATTATTTTGAAATCAATAGTTAAATATTATAAAACCATTTGAGTAAAACTACTAGAGAGCCTCTTATCAAATGAAGTGAATTCCAAAAAAAATAAAAAATGAGTAAGCATTGGAGATGGACTTACAAGGTTACTATGTAATTTTTCAGAATTGTCTTTTGTGATTGGAATAATAAGTTCGAGGGGTAATTAGGGTTTAGTTCATTTTAAAATACTTATTAAGAATTAGGTTCAACAAGGAAAATATTTTAGTGAAAGGTCCATCACATATATAAACTGGACAAAAATTCGGACGAGTTAGTAAAATTTCACTAACTTTCGAAAAACTTTTAACTTTCGTAAGAAAGCATGTAACTTCTAAACGTTACAGCAAATTTAATTTCCCTATCACATAAGAGTGGTCGGAGTGTGGGTAATGTTTAGCAACACAGTCCAAACCCGTTTAAGCCAGATTTAGGTTGCTACAGAGTATATATATTGTGACAAACAGTTGGTTTTCACCTCTTCCGTTGTGCGATTTGCATGAATCCTATTTTTGTTTGGGTAAATTACGCTAACACCCTCTTTACTATGAACTTTTTTCAAATGCCCTCTCAACAAATTGACCCCTAAACTCTTACAAATTTTCACCAACACCCCTTCGGTTAGGTTGTCGCCCAAAAAAATTAAATTTTTTTTTTTTGTATCAAGTTACCAACACATGATATAAAGGTGTTAACAATATGACATTTTTGCCTCTCCTTGAGTCGTTGAAAATTTTAAAATTCTCTAAAATTTTGTGTACAACAAAGGGCAATTATGTGCGCAAAAATGAATAATTTCATCTTAAATTTCCAACAGCTCAAAAGAAGGATAAAGGAATCATGTTAATATTTCTGTATCATATGTTGCTCACATCATACAAAAGCATTAGTTTTTTGGACAAAATTTTAGCAGAAAGGGTGTTAATGAAAAATACAATAGTTGAGGGGGTCATTTTTTAACAGAAAGGGTGTTAATGAAAAATACAATAGCTAGGGCCGAGGGGTATACTCTTATACACCCAAAAAGCATCCACACCCTGAGGAGGGTCGACCAATGAGAAAAGAGATAGAGACGACAGGTTCTCATTGGTCTACCTCATGGTGTGAATGCTTTTTGGGTGTGTAAGAGTGTGCCCCAAACATTACTCCTACATAAAAGATGGCTTACACAGCTGCACCATAATCACCATTCTCTAGTAGAAGTGCAACACGTACATTCCTTCCTGCCATAACTAGCTGCATAATGAAGAGAGCGCGCGCAGTGTTCTTATTCTTATCCAAATTATGCATCCACTGTTGCTCCTGCCTCGAGAAGGACTTGGGGACACTTCGTCTGGAATAAAATCAAGATTATTTGTCAGCTTCTAATAAATATGCTAAGAGACTCGGAGACATCATAGATTGAAAACTTCAAATCTAAAAATACTTCTTTTTTACTGCCCCCAACTATCAAATTAAATAATCATAGAAAACAGAAACAATTACTGAATTATGTGAAAGAGGAAAAAAAAAAAAACAATTACTGAAGTATGATAGATTGCTTTGCGTAGTTTCCAACCCGATTCGACCTGACGGCTTTGGGTACGTAGGATTGTACAAACAACGATTTGAGTGGTGGGCCGAGAAATACAAATTTTAACTTTTGGCTTGGTTGTCTGATTCTTAGGCATGCTTACCTGAGGACCCAAACCCGAAACGAACACCCCTTCAAAGAAAATGTAAAGCCTAGTATCCTATAACTAAGACATTCAGCCTCTCAATTCTTTTTCCTTTCACGAACTAGAACTTCATCCACCGTGGAGACATCCACCGGCCACCAGCGATCACTGCAATGAAGAGAGAGAGAGAGAGAGAGAGAGAGAGATCCTACTAGGGCCACTAATCTCCCTCCTCCCTGCTGTTCTGTTCCGTAGGGTCAATCACATGATCGATCCCAGATTTGTTATGGTTGGTCAACTTCGAGCCTTCGAGCTTCCTTTCAAGTAGGGAGTACTGTGCGTGTGTGTGTTGTAAATAAATATGCACGCAAGCATACGAGTCGGGTATAGGTTCGTTACCTAACAGAATAGTCCAACGGATCGCCGAACGGTGTTGTTACGAGCCCGGCGTCTTCACCCACGAACTGCTGCTCCATGTTGCCTCTGTATACTCTCTTATGCATCGCCTAGGTCGTAGAGGACGCTTCTTGAGCCATCCCCATGACAGTCACGCGCTAGATCCCAAGCCCTTGTGGTGATAGGCAAGATAGAGAAACCGCATGAGGAGAGAGAGAGACTGCGTGAGATAGAGAGAGAGAGGCTGAGATTTTATGTCTCCTTAGGTTTTCAATGTGTAATACACACACATATATATAAGCACAACGAAAATCTAACAGACTTGGGACTCCAAAGCCCGTAACTTGGTGTCCAAGCCAGATCTTATTGGACCCAGTCCAATAACATGTGGGTGCCCGTATGGCCCGACCACAATATGTGTTACATCTCCCACTCACCCACATAGGGTTAGTTCTAAAACTAATCTCTCAACACAACGGAATTTCTCATCTCTTCATACGGGAAAATAGAACGTGCGACCTTACGAAAAGAAAGTACAGCGACAGGAGTGTAATACCAAATCATCACCAAAACCTGCAAGACACATCACTCGGAAGCTTCTCGTGTATGCCTTAGACGATTCAACCACACCGGACACAACATTCTCAATCCCTCGGTGAAAAGAATTGCTACACCACCTCAATGTAATGTACTCATGACATATCAGTAACAAATTACGATTGTCGCAGGCCTGCTAATGAGTCACAAAAACATAGTGTATTATTGAATGGTCTTCCCAAAGCCCACATGTCAATCCGACTAACTTGACCGCTTGCCTAGAAACGCCCCATAGAACGGAATTGTCTCGTCGTCCTGAGATAGCATGCTAAAGTAGTTGTTATCAAGCGTCCTCTTCATGACATAGTCTCAAGTCGTGAAGGCAACCAGTTTGTTGGATAACCAATGTCTTGGATATGCTACATGGCTCACACAGCAATGAAGAGGAATCCATTCATTGCTCCACAATCGATCGCAAAAGCACATACAGTATAAAATGTATGTTATGGCGTTCTTCCATAAAAATGGGCATGCCACTCTATGTTTGGAAAACAAGTAACGCCATACGAATCTTAGTCTAGACATTACACAAAACGTCTAACCAGAGTTTTCCAGCACAGTCGCTACTCCTGGCGCCCGTATGAAAACTCACATTCGGCTATAAACAGGCTACATAGAGTCATGTGATATCTCTATGTTCGACCAAGTACAAGGTCTCATCTTAGATCCATCTAAAGCGACATATAGAAATAATAGGGTTTATATCTAGCTCGTTGTTCTTATACTGCGTAGATATAAGTGTTCAAGCTCGCTTTCTAAGTGCTATCTATGGACACACATGTCCTAGCTAGCTAGCTAAGCGCCATGAACACATGTCTCATCATGCTCGCCATCTAAGCGCCATAGACACGCATGTCCTAGTTCGTTATCTCGGCGCCAAGGTGAATCACCCATGTGAGCAGGTCGATTCAAGCCCGGTGACATTTAAGAAATGTGCATTCATTCCATTCATATAACAAACATATATGTATGGAAACCAATTAGTTTATTATTAACTGATAATAATACTTGAATAATAATGTCAATACCACAATAAAATGTCTAAGCACATCAAATCCCCCAATGGAGATGTGCCTTAAGACAACTTCCCTTTGCGCAAATCACATCTCAAATGTGACACGTGCTAGAATGGTTTTGAAATCTTTTGCATATGCTCAAGCTTACGTGCTATCACCTTCGATGAGCACAACCTCATCACTATGAGATAAAGAGTCTAGCCACTACAAAAACTCTTCAACCAAAGCAGCTTCTCTAATAGCTGCAGAGCACATCACATATTATACTTCCATTCATGGACAGCATAAGGCCAGGTCCACAGTACTCCTGCGAACATATCGTAAGATACTCTTCACTACTCTCTAGTGACAGGACCATGGTTGCTACGGCAACGACTAATTAAACCTCCTCATAGCAGACATCTGAACGAGTACACACATTAGCATACTTCAGATTCCCTATTGCAGACGGATATGGCAAACTGGCCCTTTGGTCACAACAACAATGGAATGATCCATATTTATCTCGTCGTCTTGTTCTCCATTGAGAAAAGAACAGTTTAAAAAAAAAAGGTTCAAAAACTAAATATGCGACAATTGCTAGGATAAGGTGAATGGAGTCAGATCTCACCCTTTGGGAGAACATGTTTCCATGGTCTATACCCTCTCTGGGTACAAACTATCGCCACAAGGCGCGCCTAATACTTGTCAATTGAACCATCTGCCTTGCGTTAGATTTTGAAAACATACTTGTCTCCAAAAGTCTTACGCACAGGCAGAATGTCAACTAACTCCCAGACTTTATTTGCGTCCATAGAGCTTATCTCATCTGGTATAACAACTATCCACTCAGTTTCAGCAAACGAAGAGAAATTCTTCAACAAAAGAAGTAGGCTCATCCTCATCCACTTGTGCACACATTTGCACACATATGAAAATGTCTTCCTCAATTTCAAAACAGCGATAGGGAACTTTTTCCTCATCACCATACAGTGTACTACCTGAGAATCTTGAGTGCCTAGTGGTGCACTCCCACTATCTGGTACACTCCCACTAGAGTCTAGCGGTGTACTCCCACTCGGGTGGAGACTAGTACCATTTTACAGCGATTATTGGATGTGGATTCTCATCTTCCCACCCTCGCTTAAAGATGGTATGTTGTCTTCAACATCTTCCAACTCATAGAGGCCAAGATATCTCTAGGTAATACAAATCTGGGGAAGTCATGCTCAATATCATGTTGCGCTATTTGTCATTCCTATACCCGTTTGTTCATTATACATAACATAGGTTATCGAGCTATTAGGATACCTTATAAAGGTATACTTTCCAGCTCTTGAGCACAGTTTCTCGCACTTATACGAGGTATAGTGAACATGACCTCCTGAGCTCCACGGGCGTAAATGCTCCAAAATGAGCTTTTTGCCTTTCCATAGCTCATAAGGGGGTAGAGGGAATTGACTGAGAAGAGGCACTCTAGTATGTAGGCAACAATCAATAGTACATCCCTCCAAAACAACTTTGGGAGGTTGACTTGCGCCATCATAGTCCTAGCCATATCTAGGAATGTCATATTCCTTCTTTCTGCAACACCAGATTGTTGTGGAGTTTTCGGAACAGAAAGTTGTCTGCGTTTCCCCTTTTTCCTCACATAGTTCCCAGAACTGATTAGATAAATACTCGCGATCCTCACATCGCGCGAAATCATCTATAAAAGTGAGAAAATAAGAGGCGCCATGACGTGCCTTTATAACCATATGTCCACAGATATTTGAGTGAACTAGCTCTAATGCCAGAGTAGCTCTAATAGCCTCTCTAAAAGGCCTTCGACATGCTTTGTCAACTAAGAAAGATTCACACATAGGCAGGTCAACCTCAGCGAGTGGGCCCAAAAGGGCTTCTCGAGCTAATCAAGTCATCCTATTACATCCTATGCGTTCAAGTCCAGCATGTCATGTCTCAGAATAAATGAATAACAGAGGAAACTAGAATTATATAAAACAACTCTTAAGTAGTTATCCCTAGATAACCATGTCCTAGTAACACTACCACAAAAAAGTATCCATCCTATTAATACCGAATTAGAGAACGCCCTCGATTGCGCTCTTCCACCTTGTTAGCCTTCGGCGCAAACTTGCTGGCCCCACCCTGCCTCCAGGCGGGTTTACCCTTACCATTGCGTTTAGGCCCACTGGCCTTGCACTTACTTCTACTTATGGAAGTAGTGGTCAAGAGTATAGCTATACGGTTCGCCTTACCTTTTTGGCGCTCCGTATTCAACTCAACATGTCATAAGATGTCAAAACCAAAAATTTAACATTTCCGTTGTGGATCATGATTTGTTTTCTATGGACCCGCGAATCAGGTAAAGAACTAATCATAGCCTGAAATTGCAGTTCGCCAGTAAAGATGTTCCGAGTATTTTGAAATCGCGAATCATACCTGTCATCGACCTTAGATGTCCAGTCATCGTGTACTTGGAACATTTCCTTTACTTCCCCGAACTTCATAACTAGATGCTCAATCTAGTAGTGAATGTGCCATCGAAAACAAATTTGAGTTGATCTCATAATACTTTGGCTATTGGGTAGTACATACACTTCCCAACAAGATCATGGTGCATGCTGCTTATTAGAAAGCACGTGCTATGATCCTTCTCGAGCCAAGTATTATAGGCAATTAAGGTTATAATGATATTGGGCCGGAGGCCCATTATTCGGTTTAATGGGCTGGACTATAAAATAAGCATAAAGCCCATAAGCTGTTACTCATTCTATCGGTGTGTTACTTTGCAGTGCCATATTACAAAAATTAGTCCCTTTTAAACTTGTTACTTTTATAAAGATCGACAAAGTGTGGTTTAGAAAATATTTGTTTTTGTGAATCCAAAAAATTTGAAGAATAATATTTGAGAACATGCGGAAAGGATTGATATTATTATTTGCACATTTCATAAGATTTGTTTTAAAATCCAATTACAAATGAGTTTTCCCCTTTCTACAATTTAAGACCAAAAAATTCGCTATTGCTCATTAATCAAATCTTAATTTTGTAAATTAAGAAAAACCTTTTATAATTGATTTTTCTAAACAAACATCAATTAGATGCTACAATTACCTATCTAAGATCATCCACAAGATATAAAGTGCGCCATACAACAAAAGTGTGCATGGACCCCCACGTGGGTCCGGATTGACAACTTAGAGCTCATGTTAAGGTAATTCAAGTGTATGATTTATGAACAAAGAAAACCATCCCTTTACAAGTAGGCTTTTCCAATACAAGAAATGAAACCCTCGTCCTCACATTACATTTATAGCCCATAAAAAATATGGATGCTTTGTTCATAAACATATACAAGAACAGCCTTAAACATACATCGTGAGGACACAAGCTCTGTAAATTGTCATTTTTTGTCCATTCATTTAAGCCAGATTAAAATGTATTAATCACACACATCAAGCACTCATGCGGTCTTATTATAAAATGAATGGACTTATCCGTCACTGCACTTAAGGAGGAGGAATTAGAGGTCATAAGGTCAACCAATCACAAACAACAGTAATTAACGTGACCAACAATGCAATGAGCCTCTAAAAATAATAAAATGTGCAATAAAATGATTATTGCACAACCCGGATAGCTCCCATAAGCTAAGTAAAATCAATGAAAAAATTCTGAATTTTTCATTAATTTTAACCTAATTTTTAGGTCTTAAAACATAATTTAAAACTAATTTATTAAGGGCCCTTTAAATTAACAATTAATTTAAAACTTTATGGAAAATTTAATTAATTAAAAAACAAAATTTTCATTATAAATAAAATTTTCGGAATATCACCAAGGCCCAAAAATATTTTGAATCAATTTAACATAATAAATTGATATAGTTAAACGAAATTAACTATGAGCAACAAAAATTCCCCAAAAATACAAAATTTTAAGAAATTTGTTCTCCAAAGATTTTCAGTGGTCTAATATGGTGTTCCAACCACCCCATATTAATTTAAAAAATTAATAATCTATTTTGGCTATTTTAGACAATTAAATAAATGCTCATATGCATAAATTTATACTCTAAAAAACCAAAACAAAAAATGAGATAATTCATAAAATTTTCTCAAGTCTCCAATTCAAGAGTTAACAACTTTAATTGGTTATATTTTAAGCAATTTATATTGTATACTCAACACAATATATATGCTCTAAAACATGTCCCAAAGAGCGAGAAAATCCATTAAAATTAATTTCTCAAGCTACCACTAGTGTTCCAAACACATTGTGTTAATTCCCTGAACTAATAATCAATAAAAATATTTTAATCAATTTAATATGTGTAAAAAAACACACAATTATGTGCTCTAAAATATTAATATGATTGAGATAATTTACCAAAAAATTACCTGTGGGTCCCACAAAATTTTACATGGTCTTAAAACAGTGTCCCTTATGTCCCATATTAATTACAAAAATTAATAATGTATTATGGCCATTTTAAGCAATTAAATAAACGTCCATAAACATTAATTATATGCTCTAAAATGCCATAAATACATGAAAATTTACACAAAAAATTATCTTAGAGTCTCTTACAGTGGACTAGACACTATATATTAAATTCAAAAATTAACATGTAATTTTGGATATTTTAAGCAATTAAAAACATATATAAAACACATATTTTATGCTCTAAAATACCAAAATCAATGAAACAATTTACCATAAAATTATTTCTGGTCCCACATAGTGTCCTTAACATAGGAAAAATTTAAAATAAAATTTTCACATTTTTTCGGAATATTAAAACAATTAAAACATATTTAAACTATTAAAAACTATATATTTTAATTGCAAAAACAGTTTTAATTATAAAATAATTAAATGCTTTTTTGGAATATTTTAATAAAAAATATATTAAGGACCACGACCCCGAGGGGGACCCACACTCGCCGGAATCATTGTCGCCGGACCACCGTAGGCCGACGAGTGGGACCCACTCTCTCCGGCGTGAGTGAGCGAGTCCCTGCTGGGTCTTCTTCTTCATCTAAAAATGCAGCCCAGGGCTGCGCGAACCCCCAACTTTGCCGGCTTGTATCTCCTTCGTTATTGATTCAAAAAACGTGTATTATATATGGTTGGAAAGAGCTCACGGAGTACTACAAGTTTAAGCCAAAAAAAAAAAGAGGTATTGGACGTGTAGATCATCCAAAATATTGAGTCAAAGTTTGGAAAAAAATCTCGGTTTTATCATGCCCAGAAATTAGGTTTTCAGATTTCTTCTCCATTTGAGATAATCAATCCATGGGACTCATAGGGGAGACTCTAGGGACTATATGGGACACAACCATGTAGAAAAATCGGACCCACATTGGAGTTTTGTACTAGATCCACTTGAAAATCAAATTTCAAAGTTTTTGAAAAAAGCTTGAAAACACAACAATGGCAGATTCGATTTGGGCAGATTTACGGGCGAATCAACACCTACAGGCTCTGATACCAATGTAAATAAATATGCACGCAAGCATACGAGTCGGGTATAGGTTCGTTACCTAGCGGAATAGCCCGACGGATCGCCGAACGGTGTTGTTACGAGCCCGGCGTCTTCACCCACGAACTGCTGCTCCATGTTGCCTCCGTGTACTCTCTTATGCATCGCCTAGGTTGTAGAGGACGCTTCTTGAGCCATCCCCATGACAGTCACGCGCTAGATCCCAAGCCCTTGTGGTGATAGGCTAGAGAGAGAAACCGTGGGGAGAGAGAGAGAGAAAGACTGCGTGAGATAGAGAGAGAGGCTGAGATTTTATGTCTCCTAAGGTTTTCAATGTGTAATACACACACATATATTTAAGCACAACGAAAACCTAACAGGCTTGGGACTCCAAAGCCCGTAACTTGGTGTCCAAGCCAGGTCTTATTGGACCCAGTCCAATAACATGTGGGTGCCCGTATGGCCCGACCACAATATGTGTTACATGTGTAAATGGTACTACCACTAATCTAATTTTACTTCTTTTTTTTTTTGTTTTGATCTATAATTTCCATTCACTACTATTGTTGTGTGTGCACGGAGAATCTTAGCAAGATTGCATCTCATACAAGTATGAGAACAACGGTGAGAGGACAATCCAGTCGGCACGTACAACTCCAGATGCTACCAACTTACCCAAACCCGATCAGATTCAGTTCACCTCAGGATCACAGATTGGTTGGCGGGTGATATAGTTGAAACCGAAAGACCACCAGCGAACACCCCTAATGCCATGTACTGTGATCTCCCATTTCCATAGCACAAAATCAAGAAATGGAATCACATGTTCAACTGCTATGTAAAGCACAATAAAAATATTTTTAATTATTTAACAGTAAACTAGAAAAAAAATTACATTTCTCTCTCTCTCTCTCTCTCTCTCTCTCTCTCTCTCTCTCTCTCTCTCTCTCTGTTTTTTGAAGGGCAACGCAGCATTATAATAACATCAATTAGGAAAATAACAAGGTAAAGTTCAAAATACATAAGACCGGTAATTAGCACGTCGTCCATTTTTGTAGTTTAATACTGAAATGGAGAATATTGTCACGACCCATCCCGCTACGCGCGGAAATAGGACACGTGACATGCCACTAAGACTCATCCAGTTCCCTTAAAGTAAAAATATAGAAGTGAAAAACATAAGTAAAATCCATTAAAATCAAAGTTATAAAAAATTTGGCGCATTGGAAACACTTAAAGAAAACATCCTATTTAAAAACAGCAATCCAATCGATTGATTAGGGGTCCGTTCGACTGGACATCAAAAGTAGAAAAAAAGAAAAGTTCAACAGCCCTGTCGAGTTGACTGCGTCGGGGACTCAGTCGACTGGGGTCTCAATTTCTCAGTTGACTGAGCTTGCTCGGTCGACTGGACTTCATCTAGCATAATGCTGTGTTTCTGTGCAGAAACCAGTCAACTGTTTTTCGTCCTCCAGTCGACTGATCTTTTGAAAACTGAAAAGAAATTTTTTTAAACAGGGGTCCAGTTGACTGTGTCGCTGACCCCAATAGATTGATCCCTCCCAAATCTGCACAATTCTGCAGCAACTCGAACCAAGATTCACCAAACTAATTCCAACATAAACACCACTGTATTGCAACGATTCAAAACATAATTACAAGAGCTCTACCATGGATTACAATACTATAAATCCTTCCAAAGATTCAGTTACAACATATTATGAAATTAAATTTATTATTACAAAATTGGAAAGAAACAAAACATAAGTAAGAGTGTTACCCCGTCGTAATCTCGACCTCACTCTTCGCGTTTCTTCTTTCCTTGCTTCTTATCACCTACGATAGAGTAAAGCTTTACTGCTCAGCTATATGATGAGTGCACAATTCTAAATGTATGCTTATATGACAACTCATGCTTAAAACATCTAAAACACATCAAAATAGTCTCTAGGGTGAGTGGTACACTTCCATCCGGTAAATGAGACCGGTGCCTTGGAAGGCACACCTCTTCCACACCCTGTACAGTGGTTGGGCCTTCCTCCATACCAGACACCAGACAATCAATGTTACAATCCTCAAACTTCGAGGAGCTTACCCTGGATGAAATTGCACCAAACTCCCCTTTGACCAAAGTAGACACATATCATGCTCACAGAAACAGTTATATATGCTTTTCTAACATATTCGCGTGCATAATCAACGGGCCTAATTAAGATATGATTTTTGCCTGGATCGAAAATATCAAAGTCGATATTTAAAACATGTAAATTCTATATAATTCATAGATCTAGAATTCACACCTTGTGCAATTTCTCTAAAACTTTGAAGGATGAATACAGAGCCCGATTAAATGTCGGATCTCAGTTTATACACGATTCCTATAAGTTTTACCTGATTTTTTCCAAATTTTTAGAATTTAGATTTTTATAAAAAGTTTGCAAACGAGGCCTAAGAGGTATCAAAATGAAGCTCTTACCTCGATGAGTTCAAATCTAGAATCTGGTCGAAATCTGACAGACGAACGGTCGTCGATCGGCGTCGAGAAGTCCGGAGGAACAAAATCTCCCCCTCTCTCCCTCTAGATATTTAGATATGGATATTATGACAAAATATCTCAAGTTCTTCTATTTATAGGCATGACTTCCAAAAATCGTGACCTCCCCACGAGTTCTCAAAACTTTTAATTATATATCTCCTGAAACGTCCTACACGTCCATTTTATCATTTCACGAGTGAAAACTAAAATTGTAAAAGTTTTTGAAAAAGTTCCGTTTGGGTCCAAAATAAGGATCCAAAAACTAATCTTCGTGGAATCTCTATAAACCTACCTTTTATGTAACATATCACTCACATTCTCACCACAGTATTCAAAACAATTTAAAAGCCAAATTACCAGAAATTTACCCTACACAGGTAAAGTTGCTATTCACAAAATACCAAATATTTCAAATAACATTTAATTCACATAAATGTCATTTGGTTCTGCCAATGCATCAAGAATTACCACTTCCTTGTGTCTCCACTTGACACCCACCATTGACCCACAGTCAACTCCACCTCGATTATTAATCAACATTAATAATCCCCAAAAAATCAAATATGTAATTTAGAAAATGAAATGCATTCTGGAACGAGTGTGATAACTCTCCCCTCTAAAAAGGAAGTTTATCCCCAAACTTTACCTCATAAGTCGATAAGATAGGGATATTCATTTCTCATCTCTTCCTCATTCTCCCAAGTAGCTTCCTCGACTGTATGACTACGCCATAGGACTTTCACCATCGGAATCATCTTTGTTCTCAATACCTGCTCCTTGCGATCCAAGATTTCTATCGGATGCTCTATGTAAGTCAAATCTTCTTAGATTTGCAACGGTTCTGGTACTATAATCTTACTCACATCCGACATACATCGTCTCAACATCAATACATGGAAAACATTGTGCACATGCTCCAAGTTTGATGATAAAGCTACTCGATAAGCCATTGGTCCTACTTTCTCTAGGATCTCAAAAGGTCCCACGAATCTCGGATTGAGCTTTTCCCTCTTTCCAAATCGTACAATGCCTTTTGAAGGCGATACTCTTAAGTATACAAAGTCTCCTACCTCGAACATCATCGGTCATAGCTTCGAGTCCGTATAGCACTTATAACGACTCTAAGCTAACTTAAGTAACTCTTGAATCAGCTTTACCTTCCCAGTAGTCAACTGTACTATCTCAGATCCTAACAACCTTCTTTCTCCAACTTCGGTCCAACAAACCGGTGATCGACACTTACGTCTTTATAATGCTTCATTGCCATTTTGATATTTGACTAAAACCCGTTGTTGTAAACAAATTCAATTAACGGTAGATGTTTCTCCCAATCACTTCCAAAGTCTAATACACACAATCGTAGCATATCCTCTAATGTCTGAATCATACGCTCTGACTATCCGTCGGTCTGAGGATGAAATGGAGTACTGAAACTCAACTTTGTACCCATAGCTTCTTGCAAACCTTTCCAAAATCTCGATGTAAAACTACTATCACGATCTGATACAATCACAGCTGAAGGTTTAGTCGTCTTGATCAGTAGAAAATGCGCTGATTTTGTCAATCTATCAACTATGACCCAGATCTTATCATTCTTGTTAAGCGAACGTGGAAATCCCGAAACAAAATCCATCGTGATCTCATCCCATTTCCACTCTGACATAAGTAATGGTTGTAGTAGTCCTGCAGGTACTTCTTGCCTTTATGCCTTGACTCGTTGACATGCCGAACATTCTGAAATGTACTTAGTAACTTCTTGCTTCATACCTCTCTACCAGGAGTTTTCCCGCAACTTCTGGTACATCTTATTACTTCTCGGATGCACTGAATATTTAGTATTATGAGCCTCCTCTAAAAGTCACTCTTTCACATTCGGTACACATAATCGATTCTCAAGCATCAATATTCCTTGGCGCAACATAAATCCAGGTCATTTTTTCAAAGGTATTTCATCTCTCATCGTGTACAGGTAGAGATCGTTAAACTGTTCTGCCTTGATTTCATCAAGAATGTCTGGTGAGCTATGATCGCCATTATTAAGCCACCGTTGGTTTCTGGAATCACATCTAACTCTAAACGTTCCATCTTTTTTACCAATTCCATTTGTTGAGTTAGCTCGTCGGCTAAGTTCCTTATATTATTCTAGCTTAATGCGTCAGCTACTACGTTAGCCCTTCCCGGATGATACTCAATCGAAAGATCGTAATCCTTCATCAACTCTAACCATCTTCTCTGTCTCATATTCAAGTCGTTGTGTGAAAATATACTTCAAACTCTTGTGGTCTATGAGGATCTCACACTTCTTCCCGTATAAATAGTGTCTCCAAAGTTTTAAGGTGTGGATTACTGCGACCAATTCCAAATCATGAGTTGGATAGTCAACCTTATGTGTCTTCAACTGTCTAGAAGCATTTGTAACCACCTTGCCACTTTGCATAAGCACACATCCCAAACCTTGATGTGACACATCACTGTAGATCACAAATCCTTCAATTCCAAATGGTATTGTCAGAATAGGTGCTCTCGTCAACCGCGATTTCAACTCTTGGAAATTGTCTTTACATTATTGACTCCATTCAAACGTAACACTCTTCCTCATCAACTTTGTCATCGGCAATGAAATCTTTGAGAAATTCACAATAAAACGGAGGTAGTATCTAACTAACCCTATGAAACTTCAAATTTCGGATACGGATATCGGTCTTTTCCATTTAGATACGACTTCTACCTTGTGAGGATCAACTGAAACTCCATTCTTATCAATCACATGGCCAATAAAAGTAATGCTAGGTAGCCAAAATTCACACTTCTTGAATTTTCCAAATAGTTGCTTCTCTCGCAATCTTTAAAGTATCAATCTCAAATGATTCTCGTGTTCTATCTCACTTGGAGAATAGATAAGAATGTCGTCTATGAATACGATCACGAAGTCATCTAAGTAGTCTTTGAAGATTCGGTTCATAAGGTCCATGAATGCGGCTGGTGCATTTGTAACTCCAAATGGCATGACTAGGAACTCGTAATGTCCATAGCGTGTTCTAAAAGCTATTTTTTCAACGTCTTCGCCCTTTACTTTCAACTGAAGATAGCTCGATCTTAAGTCTATCTTGGAAAATACTTGTGCCCTACGAAGTTGATCAAATAGATCGTCAATTCTTGGCAACGGATACTTGTTCTTGATTGTCAACTATTTAACTCTTGGTAGTCAACACACATTCTCATTGACCCATCTTTCTTCTTCATAAACAACACTGGAGCTCCCCACAGTGATATGCTAGATCGAATGGAACCTTTATCAAGTAACTCTTGTAGTTATACTTTCAATTCCTTCAATTCCACAGGTGTCATTCTATACGGTGCTTTTAACACAGGTCTTGAGTCTGGCATTATCTCAATGGTAAACTCAATTTCTCTCTCAATAAGAATATCTAGTAGGTCATCGAAAAACACACCCAGATACTCTCGTACTACTAGAATATCCTCTACTTTCAATTTGGTCATCGACATAACATAGAAATCCCTGACATCCCTTTTTCAACAACTTACCCACCCAAATAGTTGAAATCAAATACGGCGGCGGTGTAACCCCATTCCCTTAAAAACAAAAGTTTTCATACACCGGTGATCGAAAATTAACTTCTTTCCGTTCACAATTCATCGTGACTTGGTTAAGGGATAACCAATCCATTCCTAGTATCACAACGAAATGGTTCACAACAATCGGTATATGGTCTACGGTCATCAACTTCTCACCCAGTTTGATCTCACAGTTCTTGTATATCGTAGACGTTACTACTGGTTTACTAAGGAGTACCACAATGGATAAATTAAATCCTAGTGGTGCGGACTTAATATTCAAATGTTCAACAAAATTATGCGATATGAATGAATGCGTAGATCTCAAATCAACGAGTATGCGTGCTAAGTTCGAACATTCAAGCACCATACCTGAGACCACTACATTAGTAGCAGCCACATCACTAGGGTTTATCTGAAAAGATCTTCCCTCACGTTGTTCTATCGCTGGTCTCCTCTCATTTGATTGCTTAGGCTTCGAATCACTGGAAGCCATAGAACTTGCCCCTTGTTGAGGACGCTTCCTCGGACAGTCCTTTGCTCGATGTCCTAAGGTACCACATCAAAACACTTGAGTTGCGAATAGGATGCAGAACCTACACTGTTTCCCCCTTTTGTTCTATTCTGGGAGTTAGTCAGAAAACATCGGCCAGTGTGTGGTCGGTTACTTAGTGAGCACAACGGTATATTCTTGGTATCCTCCTAGAATCACCAAAACTAGAACTAGAGCCTCGTGCAAACGGTCTCTAAAAAGATCCACCTTGGTTCCGATCACCACCCTCATTACCTCGTTTACCTTGTGGATTTTTCCTCAATCTTTCCATCCCACTTTTAGCTACAAGCGCAGTTTGTTGCACTGCTGCAACAGTTGAATGCTCATAAGTCTCTACCCTCAACCAAATATTCTCTCTTAACCCTTCCTCAAACTTCCTTGCTCTATCCTCCTCCTCCGGTACTGAACCCTTGTCAAATCTTAGCAGTGCATTATACTTGGAAGTATACTCAGTCACGGTCATAGATCTAGAATTCATACCTTGTGTGATTTCTCTAAAACTTTGAAGACTGAATACAGAGCCCGATTAAACGTCGAATCTCAGTTTATACGTGATTCCTATAAGTTTTACCTGATTTTTTCCCAAATTCCTAGAAATTAGATTTTTATAAAAAAGTTTGCCAAATGAGGCCTAAGAGGTATCAAAATGAAGCTCTTACCTCGAGGAGTTCAAATCTAGAATATGGTCAAAATCTGACGGACGAACGGTCGTCGTTCGGCGTAGAGAAGTCCAGAGGAACATAATCTCTCTTTTTTCCCTCTCTCTCTCTCTCTCTCTCTAGATATTTAGATATGGATATTATGACAAAATATCCCAGAGTTCTTCTATTTATAGGCACGACTTTCAAAAATTGCGTTTACCTCCCCACGAGTTCTCAAAACTTCTAATTATCTCTCAAAACGTCCTACACGTCCATTTTATCATTTCATGAGTAAAAACTAAAATTTATGAAAGTTTTAGATAAAGTTTCGTTTGGGTCCAAAATAAGGATCCAAAAACTAATCTCCATGGATCTCTATAAACCTACCTTTTATGCAACGTATCAATCACGTTCTCACCACAGTATTCAAAACAATCTAAAATTAATGATATCCAAACGACCAGAAATTTACTCTACACAAGTAAAGTTACTATTTACAAAATACTAGATATTTCAAATAATATTTTAATTTATATAAATATCATTTAATCATGCCAATGTATCAAGAATTACCACTTCCATGTGTCTCCACTTGGCACCCACCGTTGACCCACAGTCAGCTCCACCTTGATTATTAATCAACATTAATAATCCCAAAAAATCAAATATGCAATTTAGAAAAGGAATGCATTCTGGAATGGGTGACAAATATCACCTGCCACACAAAGATCTGAGAACGTGGTAGCGTCATGGATGTAGTGGTATTTCGAAGCTTCTTTGGCGAGTACTTACAACATATGGATTTTATTTTTTATTAAATAATGGAAAAGAGAGAAATGAAAATCTAAAAATAAAAACTAAGCCAGATCTTGAATAAATAGAAAATAAAACCAAAATCAAGTTTTCTCTAGATTATAGATCTTACCTTTAGTGATCGATAGAGTGGATCTTGATTTTGGATCGAAGAAATCAAAGAAAATGGGAGATTGAGAGAGTCAGAACGAGAGTCTGAGAGAGACAGAGAGTCGTCGCGAGAGAGGAAAGAGAAAGGAAGAAGAAAAAGAAAGGAAGAAGAGAGATAGGGAAAGTTTTTAGGGTTTAAAGCCATATTTATAGCAATTTTCTCTTTTTTCAGTGTAGCTCTCCATAAAAAAAAAAACTTATCATATTTTTTAATTTTTAGTATTTTTTTTAAATAATTTAAGAAATAAAGATAAAACAAACAAATTGGTGTTGATCATGAAACCGTCACCCCCCCTCCCCCCCAACTGAGTCTGACATTGTCCTCAATGAGTGAGACGAGAAAAAGTAAGGAGAAGTTAAAGATAACACATGTAATAAAAAGAAACAAATAAAGAAAAGATTGAATAATAATGACAAAATTAACTCATATATATATAAGGTAATGTTCTAAAAATCGCTAGGCGATAGGTGAGCGGTGGAGGGGTGCCTAGCGCCTAGGGGCCTAGGCGGGAGACCAGTTGAGGCCTAGGCAGAAAAATTATTTTTCCGCAAAATTAATAATATAGAGATAATTCTAATAAAAAAAAACTTCACATTATCAACATTGTAATTTATATAGGTGCATATGTGCTTACCAACAAACTAAGGTTCCAACTCTTCTTCTCCATATCGCTCCACTACTCTCTCCCCATCAGACTCAAACTCATACTCCTCATCACCCTCTTTTTTTGTATCCTCATCGGATACAAAATCGACTTCATAAAGTTCTCTAACTTCAACATTTCTACCACTTCTCCGAGGCTCCAAGACATTATCCGTTCCCGATGCCTCTCCTACCATTACCCAAGTAAGTCCCGAACCAGGCTCGACTTCTTCATCATCACCACCATCAACAATCCATCCTTGTGCGTTACTAGCTTCACTAGCAACCAGTACATCTACATCTTTCTCCTTCAACCTTAGCTTCTTGTTGATGATCTTGGAATTGAATTGGACATAGACTAGATTGTTCAACCTTGATGTATCTAGTCTATTCCTTTTCTTTGTATGTAACTACATAAAAAATAGTTAAAAATTAAAAGTATATCCTAAATTTCAATCAACAAAGTAACTATCATATACCTTATAGTTCGTACTTACCCCCTCAAAATTGCTCCAATTTCTTTCACATCCAGAAGAACTAGAAGTTAATGAGAGATTCTTGAAGCCATTTTTTGCAAGTTGGGTGTAAGATTACCATAGTTTGACCACCATCCAACTACATTAAAAATTAAAGCATAATTGCTAAAAAGTTATTTTAATTAATATTAAATAAGTAAATGAAATAATGAATAGAAAATAAGTATTTTTACCCATATCATAATTGTCATCATTCTTGACACATCCCGCCTTGGCCAAGGATCTTCCAAATCCTCCATCTTTTTTCTTAGACTTCAATAATTCCACATTTATCACTTGATGTTGCCTAGTAAAGTCATCCGGGAAGAACGTCTCAACACAAGTAATGACCGCATCCATGACAAGAGGATCATATTGTAAGCTTGGATATCTTTGAAGAAGTAATATGGATTCAAGAGGTGAGCCGCCAAATGTAGTGGACTATCAAGTTGACCTTCGGTTTTTTTTATTATCAATTTTTTCCAAGATTGGACGGTAATTAACCTCCACATTTTTGTAAGCCTCTTTGTTTTCTTCCTTTGCTTGTTGTAGCTCTCCATACAAGAAGCCCATTGATGGCTCTCGATCCCCATCAACAAGGCGAAGTACTTTAACTAAAGGAGCAAACACCTTTAAGCATACTATTACCCCATTCCAAAAAAGACATGCTTACCACCGTAGCATATGCCATTTTTCCTTTTACACTCTTGGAATGTTTGCATTCTCCCCATGTATCACTAGTAACCATAGTCCTTAACCTTTCTTTCTTCTCCATCAAACTTTACAAAGTGAGAAAAGAAGTTGCAAATCTAGTGGCTCCCGGCCTCACTATGTCTCTTCTATTTGTAAACTTTCGCATCAAACCCAATGTCTTATAATGTGAATAAATGAAAATGGTGAACGCCTTTGCCTTTTCAATCACTGCTTTGAATCTAGGAGTCTTTCCAATTCCTTCAAGCATGAGGTTCAACGTGTGAGTGGCACATGAAGTCCAAAACATGTTTGGCCTCTTCACCTTTAACAAATCCACCACGGCCATATTATTAGAAGCATTGTCCGTGTCACGCCCCAACGTAGTATAAATAGGGGAAGCATTGAATTTCCTTTATGGACTCGTAAGTCGCGACAGTTTGAAGGATCGATTCCGTCCCAAACGTCGAACAATAAAACTAATATAAATCAGAGTAAGAACAATCAAGGCTTATAGAATTTTTTCGAGTAAATACTTATTTACAGAACGTGACCATCTAAAGGCACAACCCGCCTTGAAACAAAATAATACTATTACAGTAATCCATATTACAAATTCAGTTTATCAACTAAAGCAGAATTTAAAATAGTTTCCCTTCATGAGTGGCCATTCTCAATTAGCATAGTCGTATGGTCTAGCCTGATTATAACCTGAAAAGCCTAGACACGAATGTCCAGGACGCATCAACGCCGTCAGCTTCATGAAGCTGGTGAGTATTAAAAACATGTACTTGTAATGTAAAACATACCCTTTTACCATTTTCATTTTACCAGATTATTATTCCATAAGATAGAAATATAGAAATGAATTCAACTCGTAAACTTACAAGGATAATATCATAATCTTAAGTCAATAAAGCATGTGACCATGTATGGGACAGTGCGATCATTCTCATCTCACTGACTCTTTTTCTCTCGACAATACACCAACCAACATCTCTCGCGCTCTAGTATCTTGAAATACGAAGGTGACCACACTTTAGTACAGGGGTACCAGGGATTGTCCAGTTTGCCTCACACTTTAGTACGGGGTACCAGGGAGTGTCCATTTGCCTCACACTTTAGCCATACCACATATGCCAGGGAGTGTCCAATAGGCCACACTTTAGCACTACCATGGGTGCCAGGGAGTGTCCAAGTTGACATCACACACTTTAGCGCTACCATGGGCGCCAGGGAGTGTCCAAGTTTGTCACCGTCTCATTTCAAAGATACTCTAACTGCAATCACGTACCATCACACTTTAGTACACCAGTACCAGGGAGTGTCCAAACCACAATCTCATCCACATACTCTTTTCACACTAACCATCTCTCAGCATGCATGTACACTTGACTCACATGTATGGCATATGACTTTATACATGAAATATACATTACTGAGAGAAACAATAACAATGTATGTACGAGAATAAACAACTCTTTACTCGCCCATTTAAAATAAAACGTAACAAACAGGATTCTGTTTTAGTATAATTCCCAAATACTACCTTAAAACTCACAAAACTTTATCCAAACAGTCCTTTAACAGAAAACAGACAAAACCAGAAAAAGGCCAGGTCACTCGCGCCTTTTTTACACAATTCGCGATGAATCTGGATTGTGTAATTCTTGATTATTGGATTATCAACAAAGCATTTTTTTTTTAAAAAAAAATGTGTTTTACATTATGTATGGTTGTTTCATAATAACAATCATAAATTAGTAACAGTTCTAGTAAAGTCATAAATAGTGTAATTATTTATGACTTTTTTTAGAGATTATTATGTCTTTTTTGAAGATTATTTATGACTGTTTTAAAATATTATTTATAACTCTTTTAAAGATTATTTATGACTTTTCTAAAGGTTATTTATGACAGTATCAATTAAAAATAGTCATAAATAATTAGAAAGTATTCATTTTTTATGACTACTTTTTTAGAATTGTTGTAAAAGTATTAATTATTTATGACTTTTTTTAACAAACACGAACTTATTTATGACTGCAATGTTATGACTTATTTTAAAAGCTTAAAAAAAGTCATAAATATACATTTATGTAGAGGGAGAAGGGCAAAGCTTAGCCGTACAATACAAACTTGGTGATCCAGTGCAGTCACGTTCAATCGATTGAAAGGAGGTTCGATCGATTGAAATAGGTGCACGTCATGGTTCAGGTCGGCAGACTTTCAATCGATCGATTGAGAATAGTTCAATCAATTGATAAGGATACAAGTTCAATCGATTGGAAGAAGTTCAATCGATTGAAAAGGTCTTTAAAGGAAGTCAAGTACAACTACACTAATTCTTATTTATATATATATATATAGAAATACAAAAGTACAACGGAAATAGCGCGTATTACAGGTGGATAGGACAAGATAAGGTAAAATCGGATATGATGATATTATATTGTCTTGTGTTTGGAACATTCCCGGATATAAGTTCCGGATATTAACTAAATTATTGCTTTTTAACACCAAAAAATGCAAATTCGAAAAAAGAGATCTGAAAATGAAAAAAAAGGGCCAGGAGAAAAAAAAGAAAAAAAACCAAATCTGAAAAAGAAAAAAAAGAAAAAAGAAAAAAAAAGGATTTGGAAAAAACAAAACAGATATGAGAATGAAAAAGGAAAAAAAAAAACAGATATGAAAAAAAGAGATTTGAAAAAAGAAAAAAAAAATTTGTCCCAAGAAGTTTCCCAAACTTCTAATCCCACCTAATAACAACCCCCCCCCCCCCCCCCCCCCCCCCCCCAAAAATGGGTTGAAGTTATCCCACTTTCCATGGGATAAAAACCTAGTTCATGACTATTTTATCCTATCTGATGGAACCACCAAACACCGGATAGGATTAAAGTTATTTGCCTTTTATCCTGGCTACAAAAAGGTTTAGGGGTTGTGTTGTGGTAATTAAATTAGGGAAAAAAAACTTTAAGGAATTTCACTGTACTATAGGTGATTTTGCATGGACTTGCGCTTAGGGAAGAGAGAGAGAGAGAGAGAGAGAGAGAGAGAGAGAGAGAGAGAGAGAGAGAGAGAGAGAGAGAGGGAGGGAGGGGGAGAGCTTTTGGATAAATAAGTGGGGTGGTTTATACTTTATATGGTGGTTTTGTTGGTTACAATTTTGGGTTAATTACATTTTACTCCCTGTGGTAAAATTTACAGTTTAAATTTAAAACGAAACACTCCCATATGGCTTGTTTCAATTTTTAACTAAGAAATTAAATAGAAATTCAAATTAACATGGCCTCTGTAGTAAAATGGGTTTTGTACATCTACTCGATCGGTGTAGACATTTTGGCTTGAGTTAAAATATGCTATAAAGATAAATAAATTAATATTGAGAAAAAACCTTTGTAATTTTACATAAGTCAAATGTGTCTTAATTTAGAACAAACAACACCTAAGATTGATTAGTATTGATCAAAGGTAAGAATACCCTGTATTAGTTCGTCCGTTTTTCATACAATTCTCAGAAATAATGATCATACCACAACTTTGATAAGTGTAAGGTGGAGGAGAGAGGTTTGGTGCCCAATTTCCTTTTAAAATGTCAAATTTTAGTGCAGCTGGATTGTAAACTAAACAAGCTAATAACATCTATAATATACTATTATAATATGGAAGCTTTTGGTGCCACATGTCAACACAATAAGGAATACAAACTTTTTTCTCTCACATGTGCAAACCCCATTAAATACAATTAATTCACTAAATAATATTCTATAGTTTACTTATTAATTAATCTCTCTCGAGAAGAACACAATAGAGGACACAAGCAAAGATTGATCTTCTACCCTGGTATAGCATCTATGAGCTAATCTATGTAAACATATATACATGTAAGGATCTCTAATGGGATCTTAGTATATGTGATATAATTTGTTTTCTTTTTATTTTTTATTTTGGCAGTCCCTTTGCATATTTTCAAGTTAATCTTAAGTTGTTTGACCTATGGGATCAGTTTTCTCTATTTCTCCAGTGGTACGATTTTGTAGCTTGTGGAGTACTATCACGAGAGACTAGAGACTTTTATTCATCGGGTATTATAGTTTTTCTTTGCAAAGACAGTACTCATCCTACATTTATGATTTTTTTTTTTTTGGTGACCTTGGGTTCTGGGCCAGCTTGCGCGCACCTCGACTAATCCCACAAGGCACTGAGGAACAACTTGATAAATCCTCAGTGGTCACTCCCCCATGATTCGAACACTAAACCTTTGGGTAGTACACCCAAAGGCTTACCACTCGGCCACATGGGTCGTGATTCGCTTATGATTGTTGTTTTAGCATATTCTCTAAAGTCAACTTTTTATATTTTTTTTCTTCCTCTTTTTGATTCCTAAAGTAAATATTTACATCCAATGAAACGGAAAAATAATTGCTTTTTTTTAAACCATCAAATCTATAAAATAAAAAATAAAAATAAAAAAATGTTTGCCCGTGAATTGCACGGGTTTAGAAGCTAGTTATAAAATAAAATTAAAAAAAGCAAGTAGTTTGTTTGTGTGTATCTAGCATTAAGTTCTTAGCAAAAAAAAGTATCTAGCACTAAGTTAGAAATGTGTAGATGGGTGACAGCAAGGGTGGATCTAGTAAGGACTTGGTGGGGGCAGCTGCCCTTGCTGGAGTTTTAAAATTTTTATGTATACTTCAATGTTCCTACAGAAGTAACATTAGATGGTATAGAATGCTTGGAACTCCCTAGACTTAAAAGGGAATAATCAAATTCTCTAGAGTCTTTTAGAGACTTGTACAAAATATTATAAGTAGGGTGACATTCTAGAAAGATTACTTTATTAGGAGGTACAAAACTTCTAAAATATTATCATGAGTTTCTATTCAATTGGATGATCGCCACTTATATAAATCATGACTATTGACCGTACTAACTATTATTTATAAGTAGGGTGACCTTCGTCAAAATCATTCAATAATTATAAAGTTTCTCGAGGAAAAACCATACTTCGAAGAATTATGCAGATTATTGACCGAGTAGTAAAAAAGTGCATACATATGTGCTTTCTCTACTTCATTTCTATACTTCTTCATTTCTCTTTTATCGTCAAATATGAAAAGCCTACTTAAGTCTTGTAAACACGTAAAAGATAGCCCTCCTAGGCCAAATTCCTGGATTCGCCCCTGCAAACTGCATCGCTGCCACTAGGGGTGAAACCAAAATCGAAAAAATCAAAAATCGAACTGAAAAAACCGAGCCTTTTTGATCAATTTTTCCTAGTATACTCTAAGCCAAAAACTGAACCGAACTGAGAAAAACCGACAAAATGAGCATAGTCGGTTGGTTTTTTTAGTGTCAAAAAATCGAAAAAACTGAATCGAACCGAACCGTTTTACCCCTATCTGCAACCACAACAACAAACACCAAGGGAAGCAGTGAAACATGGAAGGAAAATTCTTTACAATGTATCGAAAGTCAAACTCTAAAGAAACGAATATACTCAACACACATCCAAATAGGATTCCCAGCACCCCGATGCGCCATTGTATAGATGGGTGAAAGGAGATGGGTATTCGTACCAACTGTACCACCTCTCCTCCACCCTTTTATACGTTGTCCTTGATTCCTTCGTCTCCCTTCTGAAGTCGAGGTATGCCAATAATAGAGAAAGGTAGCAAATAATCACTATAAAGCATCTAAACCATCGCATATGCTCCGATTCATTGGCCAAACATTTCAACAGTTCAAAAATGAGATTTGTTGTTTCTAGACCAACTGGTAGGCATGAAGACACGTGCCCCATAGTATAACCCTTCCCCGAATTCACTTCATTATCCTCTTATAGTTTGTCACCCATATTTGTCCACTACAATAAACTGCTCTGATCGAATAGTTCCAACTTATCCTTAAGTTTTGCACGCATTTTCATTCTTGCGCCTCTCAGCTTCTAACTCATCTTCATGTTTTTTAGGAACTAATCTTAGAATGGGAGTAATAATGAGTTCCATTGTAATCTTAAAATTTTCAGTTGTAAAATTATCTCTAACTTGCTGCCAAATTGTAACACCTATATTTTCAGATCTATGTTCTCGAATTTTTGAATTTCTTCTTTGTAATCCTTTCTATTATATATATACAAAGATTCTCTAAATAGGGCCACCTCTCTTTATTAAAGAGAGGACTTCGATTTTGGCCGTCGGATTGTGTTTAAAAACTGTAAAATGATAAAACTGCCATTAATGAAAACACGATTCGACAGCCAAAACAGAAGCCCTCTCTTTAATAAAGAGAGGGCGCCCTCTTTAGAACCTGACTGTATATATATATATGTATATGAGATTTGTTTCCTTTTTTTCTCTTTACTGTTTTAGATGATTTTTATGTTTTGGATGTGTTGTGACCTAGGGGAAGCTTTGTTTGAAAGTCAACCCCGAGTACTCGAGAGCGACTGTGCTGAGCCTATAAATACTTTCAATGCATCTCTTATTTATACATTTTATAAAATAAAGTTTTGAGAGAGACTGCCCAGTAAACTGTCTTGTGAGTTTGAGAAGCTTCATTTCATACACAAACACATCCATACACCCTCATACACACTTGCATGCTTGAATCCAAGCATATGCACACACATATACTTCAATTATCCACAATGTGTTGGAAAATATGGGAGGATGATGCTAAGAATCTGATTGAGGCATGCAATAGTTTGCACTGTCCTTTAGAACAATTCCGCCCCTTGGCGTCAATGACTCGATGCACAAGGTCTCAGCGCTATGCTTTCCAGGATTCAGCAATCAGGTCTTCCAAACGTGGACTCGAATTGGAAGATTATATTGAGTGCTCAGAATTGCTCCAAAATCATGAATGAATAAAAATGTTTTTAGAGAACAGTGAAGAAGAAGATAGCATTGTCTCACTCTCTATTTTTTTCTTTTTAATCTAGAAGAAGATATATATATATATATAACAAAACTAATATAAAACTTAATAACTCTAACATATTAATTAGGAGTTTAACTCCATGGAATTAACTTAGTTTTAAACATGTGCAAAATGTGAAGAGTTTTTTTTTCAATTAAAACACTTGTAACATGTGCTCTCCAACAATCACTAACGGACAAAAATGTGACAGTACCACCCACATGCGCGAGAGTACAAATCGAGCCGCATTCGTGTCACTCTCGCATGTCTCGATTTCCAAGCCAAATCGGACAGTTTGAATCCAAGATTTGTACCCCCCCCCCCCTGCGCGCGTGTGAGAGAGAGCATTTCTACTACACAAGCTTACCAAGCTAGGCAAGTGTAATCATATATAAGGAGTGAAATGGTCTCATGTTTAACCAATATGGGACATAAGTCATATCAAGTAAATGATTTTAGCTTTGTTTGGATTTTTGAAATAAAAGGCCCATGGCCCAAATAAGTTAATAAAAATCCAACAATCCCCCCACCCCATTTTAAAAATTCAAACAACATATAAAAGAAGTGGAGCAAAAGAATTCAATGCATCAAAACTGGTGCCTTTAGGGCTATGAACCAGTCCCTATGAATACACGAAGTAATTTACAGGAATTTGATGAATTAAAATTTTTTATGAACTAGAATCCCTTATTGTAAACCAGTCGTTTTGTACCCACATTGACTCCTCAAAATCTGAGCAACTCCAATCGGTGTGGCGCCTCTAGGCCCAGCGCCAGTCCTAAATTTTCATAAGTGCTCTAGAAAACTTGCCAAAGTTTTCATAGAAAGCGGCCCACTTTCACACTTATATAGGTGAATCCATCAGTTATGCATTGCAATTAAACATACCATCCAATTTATATGGACTATGGAATTCATTAAGAGTTTAACTCAACCTTTCACATTGCAATTGCACTATACACCATAGGAAGGGACAATAACATAATAAACTTATAGCGCATCTCCAATCAACCAATGACTTGTTATTACCCATATGAACCTATTTCTTGGGTTCTCCAATTACATAGGTTGGGTTACCATCATTATTGATTTTTGTTACAGGCTTAAGTCCCATTCCCCTCGATGTTTCATACACTAGTTCTCTCCCTAGTGATTTTATTAAAGGATCATCCAATTTCACTTCTGACCTCACAAAATTAATAGATATATCTTCATCATCAAGCAATTGTCTCACAAAAGTATGTCTTAGGCGTATATGCCTACTATTTCCATTATAGGACTTATTTATAGCTCGGCCTATTGCTGCCTGGCTATCTCAATGTAAAGACACTGATGGAACTGGTTTATTCCAACTAGGAACATCAGCTAAGAAGTTTCTAATCCACTTAGCATCAATACTAGCTTTCTCAAAAACTACAAACTCATATTCCATCATTGCCTTAGCTATGCGAGTTTGCTTGGACGACTTCCAAAACACTGCACCTCCACTAAGCGTGAAAATAAATTCACTTGTTCATTTCGTCGCATTTAAATTCAAAAATCAATTCGTATTGCTTTATCCTTCTAAAACTGTAGGAAAACCATAATACATTTTGCCGAATTCATTTCTTCCCAGAGGAGAAATTAATTTCAAGTTGGTAGTCCCAATACATTGGTGTTAAGAGAGCCACCAAGTAAGATATTGCATTTTCCATTGAAAAGTATCTTTTGTAACAATTGTCCGTTTAAAACGGTTCTGGCTCTGGTTTGGTAGTAAATCCACATAGTGCTTTTATTGCATAAGCAATTTGAGGTCTAGTAATACATACCATAACTTAAACTACCAATAATACTATCATATTCCTTGGGATAAATTATATCACACTCATATATGATTTAATGTAACATTTGGCTCAAAAGGAATCCAAAAAGGTTTGCAAAAAAATTTATTATCTCAAAACCTTTTTCCAATATAATGATATTGATCATTAAAAGCCAATAATAGCTATTGTAATTTCTAAGCCACAAACTTATATTGGCTTCACCCAAACCTTTCATATCAAATAAAGTGTCAATATATATATATATATATATTATAATCTCTAAATTAAAACCAAAAAAATTAATAAACTAATTTCATGCAAAACATATCATTAACACAATGCAAACTCTATCATTAATTGTGTTAATGATAAAACCTCACTTTCCTTTTGAAACTATTTGGAAAAATTGTTTGACCAATGTAATACCCCGTATTTTTAGGTATATATCCCTAGTACTTTTCCTAGCCTTTGGGTAAGTTTGCATCCCAATCGATTGGATATTTTACCAATCGATTGCCACTTTTGAGAACCCAATCGATTGACCTTATCTCAATCGATTGCTTTCCCAATCGATTGGATGTTTACCAATCGATTGGCATCCTGCCGACCTAACCCCAATCGATTGGCACCTAGTACCAATCGATTGAGAGTAGCTGGAGTTGGCCACCTCGTTGGTTTTGTGTGGTTGTGATTGTTTTCCCCTCCCTATATATACCCCTCCCCTTATACATATATATGTTTGCTTGTGTGTGTGTTTGGGAGAGAGAGAGATATATATACTCTCATATATATATATATTACACACACACACACTCTCGGGTTAGAGAAGAGAAGAAGAAGAAGAAGAAGAAAAAGGAAGAGGAGAGGAGACCAGAGAGAAAAGACAGACAGAGAGAGGGAAAGAGAACTCACCATAACCGCCGCCGCGGAGCTCGGGACGCCGTCACCGGAACGCCGGAGAGAGGTGAGTTTCATTAAATCACTCAAGGAGGTGTTTTTGAGATGTTTGTATGTGTTTAATAACGTTTATAAAGAGAAGAGAATCCCCAACGTTTTTATAATAAAAACCAGCAGTTTTGAGGAAGAAGACAAAGTTCAATCGATTGCCATGGGTTCCAATCGATTGATATGTCAATTGATTGGTATTTTGTCCAATCGATTGATATTGTTTCCAATCGATTGACATGTTTGTTCAATCGATTGGATATGAGCAGAATGTTATTTGTATGTTGTCTTATATTTGTGATATATCAGACTTGTTAATAATTGTACCATAGGGGTTATTACGATGTGTGGATAAGATTTATAAGTACTATGTCAGGACTAGACTTATATCAATTATCATTGATATTACGAGATAAATTATCCTATGTTATGTGTCGATATGAGATGAATTGTTTAACTGTCATATGTTATTGTCAAACTGAATAGTAGAACGGAACACAACTGTATGTTAATAATCAATAATCAGTAGATATGATTAATATAGAGCATGTGGCATTTCCTGTACTTAGTATATGAGCATTTCACAACATGTGTCAGCATGCATGGGATAGTGATGTGAAGAGGCAAGAGAAGCTGATGAGAAATGGGACATGTGACTTATGTGGAATATGAGATATGTGTACTTTGGATCCATGGGATCAACGGCTGACGAGTCGGGTGGACGTGGGATGGTTAGAGTTCCTAGTACGTCTCTTGCTGTTGAAGACGTCCAGTAATGCGTATGCATTGTTGAAGACGTCCAGTGTACCGTTGACGATTACATCCGGCTAGTGCCCTAATGTATTTTCACCATGTAGTCGACCAGTGAGAATATACACAGCGTAGAAGACGTCCGTTGTGCCGCTTCCATCGTTTACAGATAGGTGGTACCGTGTAGACGACCGGTAACTCTATCAAGGGATTGTAGGACCTACTGCCTAGTCGGGTGATTCCGATTGGTATTATGGCATCTATGTATGGATACGGATTTGGATTATGGTATCAACGTATGGATACGGAGATGGATAGAAATATGAATATGAGTATGGATATGATAAGATAAATGTTCAGTCGTGGATTCAGCGTCCCGACGTAAAGGTATATCAATGGGATGGATGCATGGGTTGCATGCATGGTTTTGATGAATACGTGATGAGATATTTACACTATGATCTTTATCCTTGTCATTACTTAATATGTTTCCTGCTATCCCTGAATTAATGTACAGTTTAATGAGACCTTTTCTATGTCCGTGAGTGACGCCATTGTTAAGAGATTAACCGCATTTTAAGATGCTGAACAATAACGATGAGGAGTGTTGTTTAGTGTACTCACTCAACTTTGTATCCAAAGCTGATGGCGTTTGTGCCCTGGACATTCCAATGTCTAGAGCTTCGCAGGACTTGAGGACGAGAGACTGATGTTCTGCCGGTCTTGGAGCTGAAGGCTTGGAGAAGAAGACGTGCTGCTTATAATAGTTAGTTTGTATATCTGTTGTTATTATTGTTATAGGCCTGAGACTATAAGCCAGCTGTTGTAATAGTTTTAGTAGACTTTTATAATTGGTACTTGGGCATCTGTTGCTTCCATACCTTTTATAGTTTCCGCTGTAGCCTCTGATTAATGTTAATAAGATATGTTCTATGAATAATATCATCCCTATCGTGGCGTTTATTGGTTTGAGTAGATGACAATGCGGTTATTCACCCGTCATTCCCTATGGACCCATAAAGGAAATTTATTTTTCTCTATTTATGCTGCTCCGGGGCGTGACAGGATTTTTGGTATCAGAGCCTAGGTTTCAGTTGTTAACCGCTTGTCTTTTGTGATTGGAACCCGAGTCCTAAGTTAATATCGATAGCATGAGGATTAGTTGAGATGAGATAGAACTGGAATCTTGTCATGTAGACGAGAAGTTTGAAGAATCCATCTGAGAATGTTTCGTTAGCAGGTAGTAACTGCTAGAGCCGATAAGAATCGTTAGAACTGTTGATAGCTGAGTTCACAGAGAACAAGGCGTTGAGAATTAATTGTGGTTGTGGAGATCCTATTTATAGAACCGTTGGATTTTAGACGCTGATGGATTCCTGAGCGATCTCAGAACAGTCTGTATGATCTAGAAGTAGAAAGAGGTTTAGGATAAGATTATCCTGTTACCTTGAGCCACATGTTAGTTGAGTGTTCTCACATTTTAGTTGAACAATACTCATAGCTTGGAACCTGAGAATGGAAATAGAATGTTTAGATTTGACGTTATGTGTAGAACCTATAGTTTCGTAACCCGTGTCTTGAGCATAGATATGTTGGAGTACACTTGGTAGATAGACTGACCTCTATGGTTATATTCTTATATCCGTATTGCTTAATGTTATCGTATTATATAGTGGTACTATATATTGGTTACCACATGTTTTGTTCTTGCTTGAGCTGTAAGATAGAATGTGTCTGACCGAATAGATTTTCATTATAGGTAACAACACCGAACACTACCAGTACTCGTTATGGTTAGGACGACTCAAGGAAACTCGGGCTAGCTGAATGGAGTACCTAGTGTAGTACCTCCTGAGATAGATCCAACAGGAATGGTCGGAGTTTTCATCCGTCGCATGGAACAAGTTATCAATTGTGCGGATCACGTCATCAGCAATGAAGCACCAGTACGTCAGACAAGAGTCAAGCTGCTAAAGGAATTTCGTGCTCTTCAACCAGAGACCTTTACCGGATTAACAGGAGCATGGCAAGCTGAGCAATGGATTCGCCAGATAGAATTGATATTTGAGACACTTGAATGTACTGACACTGAGAAAAGACATTTGGCTAAATTTCAACTGACATTCTCAGCAGCAGATTTGTGGGACGCAGTGAAAGCTACGATAGGTGAAGAAGCTGTAGGAAGGATAACTTGGGAATCATTCAAGACTCGATTTCTAGAGAAGTACTTTCCAAAATCTGAGAAGAACAAAAGGGAGATGGAGTTCATACAATTAGTCCAAGGTAGTTTTACAGTGCCAGAATATACAACTCAATTCGAGAGGCTATCACGATTTGCGCCGCATATGATCGATACCCCAAGAAGGAAGATCAAAAGATATCATCAGGGACTAGTTCCACATATCCGTCATATGACTATAGGACATTTAGATCAATCTTTCGAAGCTCTGGTAGAAATGGCAACGAAGCTAGAAGACGATACTCAGATTAGTGAAGGACCATACTTTGATAAAATATTTCCAGAGTACGATCAGTTTCTCCTAACGGATCAGAGAGGAAGAGATAGTCAGATTGTGTTGGCTGCTAACCAAGTTCAACAAGGAAATACAGAGAGAAGTTACATGGGCAATCGCCATAAGCGTAAGAGGTTGGGGAACAATAAGAAAGAATCAAAACCAGTGGCGACTCTAACACAACATAGAGAACGAGATATCTGCTACAATTGTGGAGTACCAGGACACCATTCCCAAGAATGCAGAGTATCAAGGAAATCTAATGGATGTGGAATACGGTGTTTTAACTGTGATAAAGTTGGTCATATCTGTAAGTTTTGTCCAGAATTAGAGATGCAACACAATGCTCCATCGCAATAAGTACCACAAGGGTAGACTCACCATACAAGTAATGGATCTCAACTTAGACAAGGACGAGAGACAGAAGGTACAACACTCAACACCTACATCATGTATTATATATGATCCCGATATTACAGGAAGTTTGGTATTTGTTTGATTTGATTGTAAGAGGATTAGCCTACACCGTAAATTGTAGTTACCGGAACAATTCGTTTGACACTGATCAACAGTAGTTATCCAAGTATAGATATAACATCAATTGCATCCCATATGACTTCTTTTACATCCCTATAAGACTTCAAATGCATCCTTATATGACGTCAATTGCCTCCCTATCGAAAGACTATGCCAACCATTGGTATGTTGGATAGAGACTAGAGATAAGGAATCTAAATTTGCTTTAGATGTAGCTTTGACAAGAGAGGACGAACTAGAAGATTGTGAGTATACGGGAAGAGATACGAGTAACGTAGAGACAACACCAGAATTACAAAGAGTATCATAGAAGGATTCTTTTCAACACCGATTGCATGTTGCTTTCACCCAGTCGAGATTATATAATAGAACGACTCATGAAAATCAGTATGTAGCTCTGCCTAACCTATTTAGGTAATACGTGGAAGCAGAACGAGTATTTAATGGATGGTACGACCTCGAGAGATGATTATGTCAATAGTACGTGGGAATATGGAGATACATGATGAAGTTTAAATCACCAGTTACGATATTAGAGTCACAAATGCTTTCAAGTCAATATCCTGAGGGACGACGACAATAATACGGGAGTTAACAAGGAGTTCAGAGATAGAAGACAATCAACTGATGCAGCAGTACAGACATCGACAGCACAATAGGAAGCATCTTCGGAGACAGGAGCAGACAGCAATGCTTCACTATCTTAGATGAGATTAGAACACTTGATCAGTAGAACCCTTACACCGTAGAGTTTGACCTGAGGGAGGAACCTCATGTGTTTAGAGACTAGCTGTTTCAGATGTTGTGAGAGGATTTGATTGTGCTACCTAGAACCTTTTCCCGAAGTTTGACTTACAAATTTTATATATCTAAACCCGAGGATTTAGTAGTTGTCACCCTAGTACTCGTAGATCGTTGATATTTTCGTATCGCGTGTCTAGAACTTTAATCCGTTGGCCGCTGATGTAATCGTTTATGTAAAACGAGAACGTGAGCACTTAGAGTCTGTCTTGCGAGATGGATTTCTTTTTGGTATAGGGGCTACTGCTTTAGATTTCGAGGACGAAATCTTTTGATAAGTGGTGGATGATGTAATACCCCGTATTTTTAGGTATATATCCCTAGTACTTTTCCTAGCCTTTGGGTAAGTTTGCATCCCAATCGATTGGATATTTTACCAATCGATTGCCACTTTTGAGAACCCAATCGATTGACCTTATCTCAATCGATTGCTTTCCCAATCGATTGGATGTTTACCAATCGATTGACATCCTGCCGACCTAACCCCAATCGATTGGCACCTGGTACCAATCGATTGAGAGTAGCTGGAGTTGGCCACCTCGTTGGTTTTGTGTGGTTGTGATTGTTTTCCCCTCCCTATATATACCCCTCCCCTTATACATATATATGTTTGCTTGTGTGTATGTTTGGGAGAGAGAGATATATATATATACTCTCATATATATATATATATTACACACACACACTCTCAGGTTAGAGAAGAGAAGAAAAAGAAGAAGAAGGAAGAGGAGAGGAGACCAGAGAGAAAAGACAGACAGAGAGAGGGAAAGAGAACTCACCATAGCCGCCGCCGCGGAGCTCGGGACGTCGTCACCGGAACGCCGGAGAGAGGTGAGTTTCATTAACTCACTCAAGGAGGTGTTTTTGAGATGTTTGTATGTGTTTAATAACGTTTATAAAGAGAAGAGAATCCCCAATGTTTTTATAATAAAAACCAGCAGTTTTGAGGAATAAGACAAAGTTCAATCGATTGCCATGGGTTCCAATCGATTGATATGTCAATCGATTGGTATTTTGTCCAATCGATTGATATTGTTTCCAATCAATTGACATGTTTGTTCAATCGATTGGATATGAGCAGAATGTTATTTGTATGTTGTCTTATATTTGTGATATATCAGACTTGTTAATAATTGTACCATATGGGTTATTGCGCTGTGTGGATAAGATTTATAAGTACTATGTCAGGACTAGACTTATATGCAATTATCATTGATATTACGAGATGAATTATCCTATGTTATCTGTCGATATGAGATGAATTGTTTAACTGTCATATGTTATTGTCAAACTGAATAGTAGAATGGAACACAACTGTATGTTAATAATCAATAATCAGTAGATATGATTAATATAGAGCATGTGGCATTTCCTGTACTTAGTATATGAGCATTTCACAACATGTGTCAGCATGCATGGGATAGTGATGTGAAGAGGCAAGAGAAGCTGATGAGAAATGGGACATGTGACTTATGTGGAATATGAGATATGTGTACTTTGGATCCATGGGATCAACGGCTGACGAGTCGGGTGGACGTGGGACGGTTAGAGTTCCTAGTACGCCTCTTGCTGTTGAAGACGTCCAGTAATGCATATGCACTGTTGAAGACGTCCAGTGTACCGTTGACGATTACGTCCGGCTAGTGCCCTAATGTATTTTCACCGTGTAGTCGACCAGTGAGAATATACACAGCGTAGAAGACATCCGTTGTGCCGCTTCCATCGTTTACAGATAGGTGGTACCGTGTAGACGACCGGTAACCTTATCAAGGGATTGTAGGACCTACTGCCTAGTCGGGTGATTCCGATTGGTATTATGGTATCTATGTATGGATACGGATTTGGATTATGGTATCAACGTATGGATACGGAGATGGATAGAAATATGAATATGAGTATGGATATGATAAGATAAATGTTCAGTCGTGGATTCAGCGTCCCGACGTAAAGGTATATCAATGGGATGGATGCATGGGTTGCATGCATGGTTTTGATGAATACGTGATGAGATATTTACACTATGATCTTTATCCTTGTCATTACTTAATATGTTTCCTGCTATCCCTGAATTAATGTACAGTTTAATGAGACCTTTTCTATGTCCGTGAGTGACGCCATTGTTAAGAGATTAACCGCATTTTAAGATGCTGAACAATAACGGTGAGGAGTGTTGTTTAGTGTACTCACTCAACTTTGTATCTAAAGCTGATGGCGTTTGTGCCCTGGACATTCCAATGTCTAGAGCTTCGCAGGACTTGAGGACGAGAGACTGATGTTCTGCCAGTCTTGGAGCTGAAGGCTTGGAGAAGAAGACGTGCTGCTTATAATAGTTAGTTTGTATATCTGTTGTTATTATTGTTATAGGCCCGAGACGTTGTAATAGTTTTAGTAGACTTTTATAATTGGTACTTGGGCATCTGTTGCTTCCATACCTTTTATAGTTTCCGCTGTAGCCTCTGATTAATGTTAATAAGATATGTTCTATGAATAGCATCCTCCCTATCGTGGTGTTTATTGGTTTGAGTAGATGACAATGCGGTTATTCACCCGTCATTCCCTATGGACCCATAAAGGAAATTTATTTTTCTCTATTTATGCTGCTCCGGGGCGTGACAACCAAAATTTCAACGTTACTGGTTAGGTGCCAGTATAAAGAGTGTATATACACTTACTCACTTTATTCTTTATAAGTCCTTTCAGTTTATGCAAATAAATTTCCACCTCTAATTCTCCATTTAAAAATTTGTTTACATCTATTTGATAACTAATCAAAACATGGACCGCTATATCAAGTCGTAAAAATTAATGAATGTAAAACAGGAGAATTGGTTTCCAAAGAAACAACAGTTTCCTTCCTTTTTTTTTTTTGGTAAAAAATAACAAGTATTGATATTAAATGTATGTCCAAAAGGCATGTTCTACTACTTTACTCGCAATTTTTCTTAGGATTAAAAATCCTATCATAAGCTAGCCAAGCCAAATAACCCAAATTTGGAAATAATCTTAAATTGGGTTATCAAAATTTTTATAGAAGTCATTGGGTCAAAACTATATACATACAAGTTTAGGAGGAACCTACCATGCTAAAAAATTCCTCGTTCTATGTATACATATATGCCTACACATGCACGCCACATATATAGGTATATATATGCACTCTGTCAGCTCAGAACCCGTTGTAACCTCATATGCATCTTTCATGAAGGAGAAGTATCAATTCGTACCAGTCTTTTATAGGAGAATGAAATGAAATAGCTCTTAACGCAATGGTTTTTAAATATATATATATATATATTTTATCCCAAATAGAAAACTCAAAAGGTTAATGAGCCTCACCGCCTAACAAACCATTTAATACTTCAAACAACAATGATACGCATACACCCAATATGACACCCGAAACCACACCCAGGCCCTTCTCAGCAAATTTTTAAAAATTTGTGTGGGACCTACCTGATACATACACACCCATTTCAGCCCTAATTTGCTGAGAGATTTCCCCCCAAATTCCCAACCCAGCGAGAGCGAGAGAGAGTGCAAGCCGTGACTGTCGCCGCATCAGGGTTTGGAGCCGTCGCCGTCGCCGTCGCCGCATCAGGGTTTGGAGCCGTCGCCGTCACAGGGTTGGGAGCCGTCACCGTCGTCGACGCTGAACCAGCCTTGAAGCAGCGCCCTCCTGCGATCGCGAAGCTTCCAGCCCTCCTGCCGTCGCATGTGGTTCCAGTCCTCCTGCCGTCGCGAATCCGTCGACTCTTCCTCCGACATCAGAGAGAACCACACGATCGCCGGATCGCGTCGCTTTCGCCAGTTGTCGGGTAATCTTCTTCTTCTTCTTCTTATTCTTCTTCTTCTCTCGCTCTCTTCCCTTTCTTCTGTGTATATTTGACAAATTCTTTGAGATACACGCAAGAACAAATTCTTTGAGAAATTGTTATGAAACTGGACGAATTTCTCAACCTAATTTGAGTCTTTGGGTCTAAATTGCGATGTAATATTGAACCTTCATATTGCCTTGTGAGTTCTGATTTGCATTCTGCAATTGGGATACAATTGTTTCTTTATTGTCTGGCTCCTTTTGTTTCTATAAAGTTTTCTTGGCAAACTAAAAGAACAATGGTGAATAATTCTGGCATCTTCTATGAGAAGTTGGATATTTTGATTTTTGTGTATTCAGTTATTTGTTGAGTGGGGATTGTGTTAAAAACTTTTTGTTTGATTGTGTTAAAATGTATGAGCTTGCTTAATTGTACGAAGGAGTTAACCCAGCTTAAACGATACACCTTGATCTGTGGGATTAAATATAAGATTATCAAGGGTATCAACTGAGCATAAATTATGCATATGATTTGTGGGTTGTATTTATGACTTTCACTGGCACCAACTCAATTGAAAAGAACCCTTTTTCAATTGAGCTAGTTCTATTGTAATATTTGGTATTATTATCATTCTATCCTGTTCTATTTCTAATTTTCTTGAATGTTGACAGTTTCATTTATCAATTATACATGAATGTTGACAAATTCTGGTGTTTCCACACATCAAACTTTCACTGTTAAAGTCCTTTTCTTGTATTTAGGCGTTTTTTTTTTCTGGGGCAATGATGTTTTATCTATTGCTTTGTAGCATGTAGAGAAGATCCCAAAGCAGCAACTGTTCCTTTGCTACCAGAATCCGAGGACATGAACGAAGATGCTTGTAAGACCCCAAGCTTCCCTAGAGGGAACAGGTTTTTTGGAGTCCCACTTACAGATTCAGCATCAGCAAGTCCAAGGATCAGTTTGGTTTATGTAATGGCTATTTCACATTAATAATATGTACTTACAGGTGTTATTCAGATTTGGAGAGAGATTTTGAGAAAACTATCAAGTTCTACAGTTTGGTTTATGTAATGGCTATTTCACATTAATAATATGTACTTGCTCCAATGAAATTGTAATGAATATTTTGATGTTCTAAATTTGTAATGAAGGGTATCAGCCATGTTTGATCTTTTAATGTTTGATGTTGGATATTGCATTTATATTTGGGTAGCATGAATGTCAGAGTAATTTTCTTTAGCCAATTCATCTAATCAAAAAAATATCTAAAATTTTTTGACAGAGTCTCCTTTTGTTATTTCAACATTAAACCCTGTGAAGCGATCAAATAAATTCATAAACCACATACAGTCATAGTACATCACATGAACTGGTGATTGTAAACCAAGTGAACTGATCAAATAAATTCATAAATCTCATACAGTCATAGTACATCACATGAACTGATCAAATAAAGTCTTAGTACATAAAGTCATAGTACATCACATGAACTGATCAAATAAAGTCTTAGTACATAAAGTCATAGTACATCACATGAACTGATCAAATAAAATTATAATAATCAAGGCTTCCTCCCATTCCTGAATTTGGCTGTTGAAATGCAAAACTACTTTGTATTCCCTTATGGCTCTCTTGTGTTGCATGCTCCTTGTTGTGCTCGTCGTTTCCCTACAAAAAAAAATACACAGTTAAATATAAATATCCTTATATTAATTTTGACATTGGTTTTTATATATTACAATGAGTGCAATATTGATAAAGATTCAAACCTTTGCACTTGTCGAGGTATTTGACTTCTTATTGGCTTTTGCTTTTTTCTTAACTGCTTTCTCAACATTGCCCACTTTCCTCTTGGTTGGCGGCCTACCTTTACTACGAGTTACAAATGGATCAAGTATATTCGTACTCTCTTTTGTTCGTCCAATACCATCTCCATGTGAAGTTGAATTACTTAGATGATCAGTAAAAGTAAGCACATTGCTTCCACAAATTGCAGCCTTCTCCTTGAATCCCTCTTTCAGTACTTGTAAAGTTGCAACCACCTCATCACACCAAGTTTCAGAATCTGCTGCCACTTCCCCTACCTCATAGAAAATATTACACATTTTTTCAAAACGTCGTGCTTCTGGTGTATCTGACCAATTGTCATAACAAATCCGAATTTTTGTGTGTTTCCTTTTCACATTCTTACTCCATCTTTGAAGAATGTACTTGGAGGGTACCTCATCAAAAATTTCCATATCACTGTACACCATCAGTTGATGCCTACACATTATCCCTCTAAACTCAAACAACCTGCAATTACAATTCACTTCCTTTGTGTCATCATAAAAAAAGACCTTGAAATTGGCACACCGGTGGCCACTTCCAAATCCCACCCGTTCACGTACTTCAGTCAATGAAAGATTCTCATGCCCTCCCGCCTCAATAACTAACGAATTAAAATTCTTGTTCATTCTAATTCCAGCTTTATCACTCTGCATTAGTTTCCTTTTGACATGTGGTTGCAAGAATCGATTGCATTTAAAGTGTCGAGATTTACCGGGACTCATTTCATGGTTATGGGAAAGTTCTACAGATTTCACACACCACTTTTCATTGGGACAATTAAATGCCCTAAGCTTAGCTTTGCAATCAATTTTTCCAGTTGGGCGGACATTTAACGGGTTGGTTGATCTACTCTTTGTTGTACCACCACGAGTACACTGAAACTCCACATATCTCACGACCCCTTCTATCTTTTTAGAGGTTCTTTTAGACACGGCAAAACCTTTATCTCTAGCATATCTTGCATAAAAGGCAAAGAGCTCATCCAATGAATCAAATTCCATCCCATTCTTCGGCTCATCTATTTGGTTTTCTACGTCTCTTATTTGCTCTTTCTCATGATCAATCTCAATAACATCCTCATCAGTGCTTTTTGAACGATTTGAAGCTTCTTCCATTTCTCTACTAGTTTTTAAAACACCCTAAATTGATATCATGGATGATAGTGATAGAGAGATTAAGCCACACAGGGAAGGCAACAAAAACATCAAAATGAAAAAAATGTGATCAAATTTAGGATAACGAAGGAGCATTAAAATAATTAAGCTAACTGGGCATAGCAATTTTATTGCCAAAAAACTGTATTAACATACAAACTGGTGAGTTTCACATTGTAATGCTACGCTACGAAAGTGGCACCATACTAAATATAACCTCTTATTTCCCTAAACAAGGATTTAAGACCATGATTTATATAAATCTAACCTCTTATTTTCCTAAACAAAGATTTAATACCATGATTTATAGAGTAATGCTAAGGTGCATAATCCCAAACAGTAGTACGAGAGTGGCACCATATGCAGTGGTGCATGATACCATGACCCTTAGACCACTGGCACAACTATCAAAGAATTTTAAAATCAAATTTGAGATCCATAACACTACTTAAAGATTAATATTAGCACCAATCAGGACAGTACAATAGGAGATTTTACCAACAATATATATGGTGAGGCACATGATCTCTCAGACAAGAATGATCACAATTGCTGAAATTGATTCAACTAAACCATAAATCCCATAAACCTAACAAGCAGTGCTATAAAATTTAAATCAAACAATTTGAAAATTCATAGCATTGCCATGTATATATTAACATAAGGTCTGAAACTTGACAATAAAGACAAACAGCAGCACAAGAAAGTAACTAAAACAAAAGAGAAAAAACAGATTCATTCATTCAGAAGATTCAGAAGAAGAAGATTCATCAGAAGAAGAAGAAGAAGAAGAAGAAGAAGAAGAAGAAGAAGAAGACTTACAGAATCGTCGGCGACGGTGACGGCTCCCAAGGCGACGGCGACGGTGACGGCTCCCAATGAGACGGCGACGGCGACGTTCCCAAACCCTGTGTCGGCGACGGTCACGGCTGCGCAGTTGGGGTTGGGAAGATGTCGCGGCTACGGAATCTCTCTCTCGCTCTCGCTGGGTTGGGAATTTGGGGGGAAATCTCTCAGCAAATTAGGGTTGAAATGGGTGTGTATGTATCAGGTGGGTCCCACACAAATTTTTAAAAATTTGCTGAGAAGGGCCTGGGTGTGGTTTCGGGTGTCATATTGGGTGTATGCGTATCATTGTTGTACTTCAAATACTAAATTATATATATATATATAAATATATATCTTCACACTCCACGACCAGCACATGACTTCGTGGCCTTGGTGCTGCCATCAGTAGGAAAAGCTAGAGAATTGTTTTATCATTTATTATAAAAAATAAATTTTATCCTTTACTCTTTCTTAATCTCTCTAGATTAAAACCTGAAACTCATTTACAAACAACATAAATAATTGTGTGCACAAAGACTGTTTTATTCCCAACGGTCATACAAAATAAAGTATGCATTTGATGTATTTTAAGAAAACAACATAACAGGAGTTAAAACATGATGCAACAATAAGACTATTGGATCACAAAAAATTCAACTACACATGGTAGTAGATATAATATATTCACAAGAAAATATCATATTCGGATATATCAGATCTCCATGGTAGAACCCTTGAAAGTATAGGTTTTGTGTGCCAACCACTATGATATTGACTATGATTTTGGAACAAACACAATAATCCCAGAGTTTTATAAATAAAGATGTCGTTTTTTTTTTCTTTTTTCTTTTAACATTCACCAACTCATAATTCCTTGTGACCGTTGGAAAACGTGCAATCCAAAAATCAATATTTTACCCATTACAGAAAACATGTTAATAGAACAACTTTAATTTTCCTTTAACTCCAATGCACTGAATGAGAAAACAAAGTTTATGATCATATCATATGTATAGCCCAAATAGCTTATGGCTTTAAATAGTCAGAAGAGTAATTAATTACATGGCTTTACCATACCCTATTCATATAAATATAATATAATATTATATATATTATATGATGTATATATACATATATAATTTATATATATACACATCGACACACACCAGCCAAAGGCTAGGTGTGGCTCCTAATAAATAATATATATTTTTTTAATTTTACCAAAACATATATAATCATACACAGTGGAAGCATGACCATATTTATATGTGAAGATCATATCTATGCCACCATGTACAGGATTTGGGCATAGAATGGTATACCGAAACAAAGTTTAGTTTGATTACAACATTTTTCGTTAAATCAACAATTTAAAGAAGATTATCTGAATCTTTCAATCACACAGTAAATAAGGGCTCATGACACATCAATGATCAATCATCATTTGCATATAGAAAGTGTCATCTAGCCAAGGAAAAAAACCCCAAGCAATGCGACACATATTAATCATTCATTGTACTACATGAAAATCGAAGGCACATAGAAGGAAAACTCTTACTTAAGATTTGGGAGACCTGCTCGAGACTGAGTTTGGCAGAGAATCCACTAACATCACGGATTAGTAAACCTCTTGATAAATCTTGGGTTGACGTTTTGGCAGCGATCAATATAGCAGCATCCAAAATTGTTCTTAAGATTGTTGGAAAACATGGGAGGATGATGCTAAGAATCTGATTCAGGCGTGCAACAGTTTGCACTGTCCTTAAGAACAATTCCGCCCCTCAGAGTCAATGACTCAATGCACAAAGTCTCAGCACTATGCTCTCTAGAATTCAGCAATCAGGTCTTCCAAACGTGCACTCGAATTGGAAGATTTATATTGAGTGCTCAGAATTGCTCCAAAATCATGAATGAATAAAAATGTTTTTAGAGAACGGTGAAGAAGAAGATAGCATTGTCTCACTCTCAATTTTTTCTTTTTAATCTAAAAGAAGATATATATATATATATAACAAACTAAATATAAAACTTAATGACTCCAACATATTAATTAGGAGTTTAACTCCATGGAATTAACTTAGTTTTAAACATGTGCAAAATGTGAAGAGTTTTTTTTTTAATTAAAACACTTGTAACATGTGCTCTCCAACAGTCACTAACAGACAGAAATGTGACAGTACCGCCCACATGCGCGAGAGTACAAATCGAGCCGCATTCGTGTCACTCTCGCATGTCTCGATTTCCAAGCCAAATCAGACAGTCTGAATCCAAGATTTGTACCCTCCCTGTGTGCGTGTGAGAGAGAGCATTTCTACTACACAAGCTTACCAAGCTAGGTAAGTGTAATCATATATAAGGAGTGAAATGGTCTCATGTTTAACCAATATGGGACATAAGTCATATCAAGTAAATGATTTTAGCTTTGTTTGGATTTTTGAAATAAAAGGCCCATGGCCCAAATAAGATAATAAAAATCCAACACAATGTGCTTATTCAAGAAGAAGGAAACCATGAAGAAGAAGTCCAGGAGTTGATCTTTTTCATGATCAAGAAGAAGAGAAGTGCCATTGACGTTCTTTGGCTTAAGAACAAGCTCTTTTTCAACATATACTTGCATTTTTCTTCATCCAAACACACCCCAAGGCATTGTGAGTATCTATCCTCACTTAGAAACCTTTAGGAACTCAATTTATAGCTTATATCCAACATTCATGGTGATCCTTTTAGTATTTACGTTCATATATGTGAAGCTGCCTTAGAATTTGCATACTGTCAAGTGCTTGAGTGTAGCAGTTTTGCAATTTTTCTTTATGATGTTATGCCTAGATCAAAATGTATATCTTTGCATGTACGAATATGTGCTCATAATTTATGATATAGGTCTTGCATGTTCACCTAATACACATGCACACAAGCTTACTTGCTTAGTTGGTAATCACAGTCTAAATCTACGTCTATGTGCATTAGGATCTGTCCTTATAACTATAATTAGAATCCTTACTTGTTGTACTTATGAATACTTATAACGTAACGACGACTTCCGTGACGTGCCAACAATAATAATGAGAATAATATACGCGTAATAAGATCGAAACTTGTTTAATAATCATATGCTCTATTGATTTGTTCTACACATACGAATACTTGTACTTTGGTCTATTCTCTTGACTTCAGTTAATTGAGATTCTTTGTTGTACCGTTTGAGTCTCATTGATTCAATCTTTTGTTGATGTTAGTCTTCAAGAATCAATATCGGGATTATGTGGAAAAATGTGAGAAATATTGGATATTCATTTAGATATTAGTGATTTATTCTGCTATTAAGGCATAATACCATCTTGATGCACAGAGGGTGATCAAGCGGCTGTTAAGGTATGTATGGCATATTAATCACTCGGTTGTTAAGGCATGTTAGGATAGGTCTTTGACCTTGAATATATTGGTCGAGTCGGTTGTTAAGGCATAATACTATCTTGATGCACTGATGGTGATCAAGCGGTTGTTAAGGCATGTATAGTATACTACTCAAGTAGCTGTTAAGGGATGTATATTCTAAACTAATGGCTTATACCGTGTACGCTAATTTGAGAATTTGACAAGTTGGATCTGAGTTGGGTTTTAGTCGTTCACCGTTCGATCTTTTCAATTATAAATCGTGAAGCGAATCGAGTTTAGTTTTCATATCATTAGTCAAGATGGTCTTATAAGCCTAAGCTCTGATACAAAAAACCCTGCTATGCCTCAGAGTAGACCAAAAATAGGAAAAATTCAAAATTTCCTTTTTGGATCCATGGACACGTGATTGGTTGGAGATCACCTGATTGTCCTCAACATAATAATAACATAAAGCATAATAATAATGGTCACGAGTCTATTCCAAACACAGCATAACTATTAAAATTAGCAGTCATAAGTTAATATTATATTACAAACCTAGATAAATCCAAAAGAAACATAATTAAAAGACGAAGTCTTGTGACCCTATCCAATCGATTGAACCCCATCCAATCGATTGGAACCTATACAATCAATTCAACCTTTATTAATGAATTGAATCCCATCCAATCGATTGGTTCATCCCCTTTTGTCATGACCCATCCCACTATCCGTGGAAATAGGACACGTGGCACGCCATGAAGGTAATCCAATTCATTCAACGGTTATACGCAGTGGAAAAAGAACTTAAAACAACCTTGAGTATTTAAAACTTTTCGAAACGATATCTTCCGGTTTGTAAAATCCGTATAAATTTGAAAACGTAATTATATTTCGAAACGAATAAGTTTATGTTAAAAGGGGCCCCAAAGGTACCCTAAGAACCAATCAAAATATTTAAATAAGTTCTAGAAGGTGTAGAAAAAGGTTTCATGTAGGGGATATTTCGACTGGTCGAACGACCCCCTTCGACCGGTCGAATGACCCTTTAGCCCATTCCTTCCAGCAGCAGAATTTTGCTAAGGCATCACCCAACTTTCACCCATTACAACACTTCAACCATATTCCAATCCTTTCAACCTTCACCAAAGTTATGAGGACAAGTATAACAACTTGCCTAAGTTTGGAAATCGATAACTCGTTAAGTTAAGAGTCCGTTTGGATCAAATCTCATAAGGGCTACAACAAATTCATAAAACATAAAATTCAACGTGTTAAACATCAAGACGTGAACTCAAGAGTTCCAAGTCGCTTCCAGCCAACTTAAAAGGGTTTTCAAAAGAATATTACATCAACCCAATAATAATCCAGATCTTCTATGATTCGGTTACAAAAATCTATACCCCAATTCCTCCGAATGATTCCAACGGCCTCGTCCCTCGCATTCCCTCTTTCCTTTCTTCATACCTGCAATGGAGTAAATCTCCATTGCTCAGCTATATGCTGAGTGCACAATTTCTAACATATGCATATATGAAAAATCATGCTTTAATCTCATAATTCACATCAAATAGTCTCTAGGGAGAAAAACATGCATTCATTCGGTAGCGGCAAGTCTAAGCCTTAAACCGCGATGCTCACGGCTAGTCCAAGCCTACAACCATTGCATCCCCAAATGCCCTGGCAAGTCCAAGCCTTAAACCATGCACAATAGCTGTCGCTACTAAATTCTCAAACATCGAGAAGCTTACTCCGACATGAATTTGTATAAATCCCTCCTTTGACCCACATAATCACTTAACATGCTCACATAAAAGTTAGACATGCTTTTCACATTTAAGCGTGTGCATAATTAACGAGCCTAAGATTAACACATGGATTTTGCCCGGATCTCAATTTCATCATCTAAACATGTAATTTTCCTATATAACATAGGTTAGAAATTCATACCTCGAGCTATCGTCGTATAACTTGGAGGGAACGACTAGAAGCCCGATTAAACGTCAAATCTTCGATCCTACGCAAAACCTACAACTTTACACATGTTTTCCGCAAATTTCCATAAATTAGATATTCGCAAAACTTAGCCAAACATGGCCTAATAACTATCAAAACGTATCCCTTACCTCGGGGAATCCAAAGATGAAATTTGGTGAAAAATAAACGAGCAGAAGTTTGTCGATTTGCGTCAAGAAGCTCTAAGCAAAATTACCTCTCTTGATTTAGGTTTTTTAAGAAAAGTTGAAATGAAAATATCTTGCCACTTCTATATATAGGCAACACTTTCAAAAATTACGTTTACCTCCCCCTTAGTTTTCAAGACTACTAATTATTCTTCGAAACGTCTTACATGTCTACTTAATTATTTCACAAGTGAAAACTATAAATTATAAAAGTTTCCGACTAACCGTTTATCGCCGTAATTACATTCTGAAAACTATTTTCGTGCAATTTCTAGATAACCTACCTTTTATGTAACATATTACATTGGTTATCTCTAAACAATCAAAATGATCTTAAACAAGATCAAAACTAACAGAAATTACACTACACATGTGTATTGCACTATTCACATAAACTAGATAAAATCAAATAACATTTAAATTATATAAATGTCATTTAGTCAATCCATTGCCTCATGATTTTCCATGTTCTTGTGTCCTTGATTGACACTCACCGTTGACCTACAGTCAACTCCATCTCAATTATTAATCAACATTAACAATTTCCAGAAATTCGCTTATGTATTTACAAGAACATATTTTCCCGGGACTGGTGCGACAACTCGCCCCTCCAAAAAGGAAGTTTGTCCCCAAACTTATATATCTCATCAATTTATAACGACTTCACATAAATACTTCCAACGTTTGTCTCATCACAAACCACCCATCTCTACTGAGATATCACAATCTCACGAGGAAAATAAATCCTCAAGCTCTAAAGGAAAATTAATCCTCAGAGCCCCCGTCTCAATCCGATTGAAGATTCAAACCGTATTCTAGTAATACATCGAAGCACCTCGATAAGTAAGGACATCAATACCTGAGTAGATCATACTCAATAGTCAAACCTGACATTCAATCCCATTGCGATGTCACAACGTCAACTCACATATACCTTCATTGTACTTGTCACATTCCATTTTCAAAATTCATCACAATACTCAAAATAAAGGAAACAATTCATCTCTAATTCATCTATCTTGCTTTTCGACTAAAAGTCGTTGACAACACGTCTTAGCTGGTTAACAATCATACACGATTCTTCATCTCGAAGTAAACCAAACTGAGTACTAACATATGTACATACCAGGCCAGTAAGCCAACGCTTCAACCAACTATTTTATACACTCTAGATTCAATGCTTTATCTTGTTAATCACGAAATACTTGTAGAATGATAACACGTTTCAATTACGTACTCTCATTCCTTATCAAATTCCATTTCAGTTTAATCCAACCTCGTATTATACTCCCATTATTCATGCCTCGTAAGGTATCAATCAGGTTCTCGATTGAAAATTTTACACCATTCTACTCGTTCGAGTCTACCAATGTCCCAAATCACCCACGGTGAGGTCAAACACATTCGTCGTTCGTCTCTCCTAAGTTTGTACTCGAACTACCGCCGATTGAAATAAAGGATTCATACCTTACACTTTCGTTTTAAAACTTTCAGCAAAGTCAAATACATTTATCATTTATGTTTTTAAACAAATTAATTTAAAATCTCACATAACATTGTTAACCAAATCAACTTAGGCACTCATCCTCATCTCACAGAATTCATTACAATGTATCTCTATGTCCAACACATACCTCATCATTGTCTCTAACCTTTGATTATTCACAGTCCATCCGATTCTCATAGTGTACATATACCTTGAGTCAATTTCCTTTCTGTCGGAGATCACAACCCCATTGTAGTCCATTCCCATCTCATATCCTACTCATCTATATACCATTCTGTATGTTCATCGGTCCAAGTATATCCATTATCATTGACGTAGTTATACAACTCCATGAGTCTCTGGTATTTTACTTTTACCTTTACACAAGCCCATATCAATCACACTCCTATATTTTAACTCGTACTGGTTTCCTCACAACCCTTTACACTAAGCGTATATTCTTCGTATAACATCTCAAGGTACCATACCTTAGTTAACAGTTTCATATTTCATAACTCTAGTCGGCCTGACTAATCTCCAATCCAGATTCTCTAATCCTTTATCTTTGTTATTCGGATCTCAAATCAGTTGTTCTCGAAGAACGTATTGTTCAAGTATTCATACTATTCTTATAACCATCTGAAGACAACTCAGTAATTTGATCTTCCCAATCAAGTACCATAGTGCCACTGTGTTCAATAAATTCCCTATTGACTTCCAATTCATATACCTTTCATGACAATACTCAAGGTCACCTATTCTCACTCCGGTACTAATGTCAATCCGTTCATAACTATTGTCTTCAAGTGCTTCACACTTTACAGATCTCATCAAGTTCCCGATAATTCAAAACTTCAAATCATTCATAACCTCGGGCTATTCCAATACTTAAACCAATATCAAAATCCCTTTGGTACAATATTCAAGTCCATCCCTTTAATGGCACTATCTCCAACTCACTAAATCCAAGTGTACAACATTTCACTAACCCCTTACTTTAGAATTTCCAAATTCATAATCTGCTTATGTAAAACTCAATAGTTTGACAAACTCCATTGTGTCCCAAGTACTAAGCATACCATATCCTTCCACGATACCCGTATTCCAAAGTCTACTTGATACCTTATCACAAGTATTTAATACCACTTTTCTTACTCAAACAAAAGTTTTTTTTTAAAACATTTTAAACACTTTAAAATTTTCTTGGGATGAAATCCGATATTCTCAAAACTCTCCAACCTCATTGGAATCCAGGACAACCGAGATAGAATTCCACTACATTCACCATTGTCCTCTGACTGTTTTACATTCCTCCTATCATATCCGATAATGTACTCAATGTACTCCCAAGTCGTCATCCCACTTCTACTGTTCCTGTTCACTTTCTCATCAAAGATTCATCTTCCCAATTTATATTTTCATCTCTCTAGCTTGACTTACCCAAATTCTCTTTACTCTATCCATTTCCACAACTACTCTTGTTCAGTATCATAATACTTATCATACTCCAACTTCCCGTTGCCAACAATCGTTTCAAACACTCGACGATGTTTTAAAATCATTAAAAGATTTTCATTTTAGTTAAAATATACCAATTAGCAATGAAAGTATGGATGAGACATCTTAAAAAAACTTTATAGTGCCAAAACAATCCAAGGGCAAAATGGTCATTTAGAAAGTATGGTTGAATTTTATATCAAAAGATAGTCCTGGTTCTGTCGCAAAAAATGGCACGTGAATCCAAATTTCTAGAAAGAGTTGTCCGTAAAAGCCGTCGAACAATGTTTTCGAAATCACTGTTTTGGGCAAAGGGATGTTCGACAGGTAGAAATGCCCCTTTCGACTGGTCTAAGTACCCCCTAGACCATATTTTTCTCCATTTATCATCCTTAAAAGTCCCCAAACTCACAAGGCATTTGGGGCTACTTCCTAACCCTTTTAGAACCACCAAAAAGTGCTCAAAAATATCGAAAACTCATCGAACCATGCACCCGTTGGAATACAGGTTTATCCGCATTACCACTCTCTGTAATAACAACCTCCTCTACAAGATTCCTTATCAAGATCCTCTTATATCTGTGATATCCAAATATCAACTTGATTCCTCTAAATCTCTTATTACGTTCAATCAATCACACTTACCTTTTACTCCTAGTCTCATATTCTTACTTCCTTTATTCTATTTCCTTTGACACCCCACCTCAAACACCAAGGAAATCTCACTGTAATTCATTTCCATTCATTTATTTCTCACCAAGGAACTCTACGATTCATCCTCCGACCTATGTCGTCCTTCAATATCATTCATTATCCTTGTCGTTACACTCATACGTGCATAACCATCGAGTCTAAGCAACTACACCAGAGGTTTCATCAATTAAACTTCTACCATCTGTAGCTTCAAGCTATTCAAGCATACTCTATCATTTCCCTTCTTAACCCCTCATCTCAGATCAATCCTCAAATACCAACTTTCGACTTATACAATCAATCCAGTAGCATTCACTAATAATCCTCATACCACGTCTAAATCCACTACGATACTGTAATACCCTGTATTTTTGGTATATTAATAAGACCTGGTAATTCTTTTTCTATACTTGAATTAACTTTTTCCTTCTTTCGGTGAATTTTGGTTACCAATCGATTGACAAGCTTCCCAATCGATTGCCACTTTTCAGATACCAATCGATTGACATATTCCCAATCGATTGCCATTCTACCGACTAAAAGTAATGATGTGGCAACATCCCAATCGATTGCCATGTTACCAATCGATTGCCTTCAAATATCTGTTACCAATCGATTGACTTGTGTCCCAATCGATTGGCATTAAACGTGTGGCACTCTCAACCTCTATATATATATATGAGAATGTATATGGCCTTGGGCCAGTCTTCAAAGAGAGAGAGAGAGAGAGAGAGAGAGAGAGAGAGAGAGAGAGAGAGAGGCACATATCTTGATATATCTATTCATATATCTATATCTATTTCTATAGACATACACTCACACACACACACACACTCACAGCAGAGGAAGAGAAGAAGAAGAAAAGAAAAAGAAGAGAGAAAGAAGAGAAGAACAAGAAGAGACAAAGAAAGATGGGCAGAGAGAGAGAGGAAGAAGAGAAGAGAGAGAGAACTTTGGCGTTTTCAAGAACACACAAGCCAAACACACCCTAGGTGAGTTCCTAACTCACTTGGTCCCTTTATTGGATGTATATACAAGTTTTTATAAAGCTTATATGTGTTAAATGCATGGTTTTGACGTTTATATATGTTGTTTTTACAATCTACTGGTGAAGACGATGTGCCAATCGATTGGCATAATTACCAATCGATTGCCATCAGTCTGGACCAATCGATTGGATAGAATTCCAATCGATTGATAACCCAATCGATTGCCATGATTTCTCAATCGATTATTATAGCTTTTATCCCAATCAATTGGATCTTATACCAATCGATTGGTATGGGCAGAACATTGATTCTTTTGCCTGTTTATTTTATAAGAGGTTTGATTGTTTGTTTCTCGTTTCGGACTTCCGTTATGCAATTTTGGACGAATCTGGGATAATGTGACAACAAAGTTAAGTATGATTAAAGAACAATGGATAAAAGTAATAACGTGGGTAATATGTTGATTCTTGTATGAGTTCGCTATCCGTTTCTTTAATCAGAGTTGTCAGGCCACATTGGGAATTGTCATGTGTCGATATTAGAACGTAACTTAAGTAGGTTTGGTAAGTTCTGGGAATGGTACGTGGATGGACGTTTGGTCATGATATGCTCTTAAAAGCGGTGAGCTGGACCAAGTAGTCCTAAGATAGAGCGGATAATCTATGATATGCTCTTAAAAGCGGTGAGCTATGCATATGCTCTTAAAAGTAGGTTTGGTAAGTTCTGGGAATGGTACGTGGATGGACGTTTGGTCATGATATGCTCTTAAAAGCGGTGAGCTGGACCAAGTAGTCCTAAGATAGACCGGATAATCTATGATATGCTCTTAAAAGCGGTGAGCTGTGCATATGCTCTTAAAAGCAGTGAGCTAGGATGTCTGGTAGATGACGCTGAGTCGTGGCAATAGATGATATACCTTGTTCAAAACGTTGTGTCCCTGAAATACGGTGAACAGGAACATTGTTCTTAAAAGCTGGGGACGGACTGACGTGGAGTCCATGACATGCGGTGAGTTGTGTAATATGCTCTTAAAAGTGATGGACAGGAATAAGGGTGTATCCCTAGAGTTAAACGATTGAGTCTGTTCCATTCAGTCAGGAGATGTTGAATATCAATCTTCGAGTAACAAGACGATAAGGGTTGGTTTACGAGGTTGAATAAAGGAACAAGATATTATTATTGTTATAATAAGATGTTAATGTAACAACCTGCATTTCATTTAATTTTAATTTTAGCATATCCATATTTAAATTGTATTTGCATCGTCATATTTGGAATCAATTTATATTGCATGTTTTAATCTCATGTGTTAATCTGGTTATTAGTTTTATTTATGTCTTAAATTCTTATTGGGGCCAAACTGCAATTTTACAAAATTAGTAATACTTGTGTTGGATTTCAAAACTATATTTCAGAACGGTGAAAATAATTTCTTTTGACTCAAACTGCATTTTTATAAAACCAGAAAAATCGATTCTTACGTTAAAATGAATTTTCTGTATTTTTGTGGCAAACACCGTGCTACGAAAATACCAGTTTATGTGCAAAACTGTCTGCGCCACTCTAAATTTCACAGATTTTGGAAGTGATGTAAAGCAAAGATATGACATTTGCTTTATTGCTATTTATGGCAAGTAATCATTGGATATGCCTTGTTTGGGTATTGCAATTGTGTATGTGTATTCTTATGCCATAAGCTAAATTGCCAAAAACTTTTGTTTGACCCCTATGCACCTACTTGGCCATTGGTGAATTGGTAAATTAATACATCAGTGTGTATATACGTATGTATACTCATCACACATAAATCCTGTTAGTCTACTGATTGTTTAGAAATTAGTGGTTAAATTAGATTGTTAAGCCTCTTTGAAGGAACTTGGAGCCCAAGATTTTGAGTTCTATATATTCATGCACTCTCTCTCATTTTTCACACAATTTGGAAATACACAGAGAACTATATTGTTACAGAGAGTTAGAGAGAGCTTCATATAGACAGAAATTTTAAAGAGAAAACTTATATCTCCATAGCCAAGCTTCAATTAGATTCTTGTATTGCTACTTCTTCTCAACACACTCTCTTTATCCTTATCATCAGTGAGTATTATTAACTCACTCCCAATGTAATTCATATCTTGTGTTTGTTTATATAGCTTGATTTGAAAATCACCATGGCTAATTTACATTGATGTTCATACTTTGAAAATATGAGAATTTTCAATCTTAACCAAAACTTGTTTTCAGAGATGATTATGAAAGATCATGATACATAGAAGCTCCTGTCAAAATATTAGAGCCTAATTTGTTCATATAAAAAAGTATATAAGAAATTAAGTTTTACAATCTTTTAATCTTTCATAAAATTCAAGGATTATAGATTGAATCATGTAAAATTGACTTTGGATTCTTAATCCTTGTGAAAAACCGAAGAGATTCATATATAATAAGGTGGGGTATCTTACAGAATCAAAAATGGGTCAAAAGGACCCTGAATTTCTGAAACAGGGCATTCTCCACGTAGAAGATGGAGTCTCTGCTGAAACTCGCTCGCGCGATCGCGCGAGCGACCCCTCGCGCGAGGTGGCTGGTCCCAGGCAGACAGAAGAGATTATGTAAGAAAAAGGAAAAATAGGCAGGTCGCGCGAGCAACCCCTCGCGCGAGTGGCCCGCGCGAGCGACTTCTGCTTGTTTTTGGTTTTTGTTTGTTTTCTATTAAGGGACTGTTTGGTTCAACTTTTAAGGATTGTTAAGGTTCTGTTTGGGAAATTTATTAAAACAGACTCCTATTTGATTATGTTTGAACAATTAGGACGATGTATTGCGACTTATCAATCCCCGTACGTACGTTGTCCCTTTAATTCATTAAATTCCTTTATCTTTAAGGTTCATGACATACATGTGGAGTCAGTTGTACATGCATGTGGGTGTCAGTCAGTGGGGAAAAGAGTAATGGTCAGTGTGGAAAAGAGTATGAGATTGAGATTGAGATTGTGTTGTGGACACTCCTTGGTTATTGTGTACCAAAGTGTGACGTGTTGAAATTGCGGTGAGAGTGTCTTTGAAATGCGACGGTGGCAAAATTGGACACTCCCTGACGCCCATGGTAGCGTTAAAGTGTGTGACGCTGAACTTGGACATTCCCTGGCACCCATGGTAGTGCTAAAGTGTGGCCTACGGACACTCCCTGATACCCGAGTCTGGATACTGCGTGAGGGTTCCTCCGGTATTTGCATGGCGGATTAGGTATTCAAAGTGTGAGGCATTGGACACTCCCTGGTATCCCGGACCAAAGTGTGAGGCAAACTGGACATTCCCTGGTACCCCTGTGCTAAAGTGTGGCTATCGGAGTATTTCAAAGATACTGGTGTGAGCTAGTGGGTTGTCGTGTTTGTCGAGAGAAAAGAGTCGGTAAGGTGAGTGTGGTGCATTGTCTCATACACAGTCATATGTTTTTAATGAATGAACGACTTTTAAATATATTCCCTGTTATTTTTATAATTGAATTCTTTCCATGATTAAACCATTGATTTTACAAAGCTTAAAAAGAGAAAATTTGTAAATGGGTATGTTTTACATTCAAAGTTATGTTTTTAATACTCACCAGCTTCTTGAAGCTGACGACATTGATGCGTCCTGGACATTCGTGTTCATGTTTTTCAGGTTATGATCAGGCTGAACACTATGACTATGCAAACTGAGAACAACTATCTGATGAAGAGTTTACTGTTATATGTTTTAAGTATAAACTATTTTGTAATAAGGATGACTGTAATAGACATTAAGTTATTGTTTTGTTTCAAGGTGGTCTGTGCCTTTAGATGACCCGTGCTGTAATATTTATTAAGTTAGAAAAATTTTATAAACCTTGATTGCTCTACTCTGATTTTATGGTTTATGTTGTTCGACGTTTGGGACGGAATCGATCCTTCAAACTGTCGCGACCTACGGTCCATAAAGGAAATTAAACGCTTTCCATATTTATGCTACGTCGGGGCGTGACAGGTAACTCGTGTTTTCATAAGCTTGTGTTTACTTCAGATAACTGGTACCTTGTTAGTTTATACTCACTTAGCTCTCAGTAACTTATGGCCTTTATTGCCTGGACATTCCCCTGTCCAGACTATCCTGTACCTTATTTTACAGGTGACGAAGTCTACAATGATAGTTCCTATCCAGAAGGAGAATACACCGAGGGTGGCCCCACTGATGATGGCTATGCCAGGGAGGAATACTATGCTGATATTTATGCCAGCTGAAGATTTAGAGATAGTTATTAGTTTCTGTTTTTCTGTTTAGTTAGTTTGTTATATTTAGTACTTGGCCATATGTTGCTTCCAAACCTTATATACTTCCGTTGTAGCTTTACTGTTGTAATAACTCTGATGTTGGTAATATAATATGTTTCCTTTATATTACTGTGGGTTGTTTCTTTCTTGTTCTGTTATCTAGAATTGCGTGGTATGGAAGTTAGTGACATTCACCAGTCATTCCCTATGGACCCATAAAGAAAATTTATTTTTCTCTATTTATGCTGTTCCGGGGCGTGACATATACCACACCCATTCTAAGTCAAGTTCAGTTGAGAGATTACTCAACCACAATACTTTACAACCTGTTGAGATATTCCTCAACTCCCAATACACACTGTAAGATAGGTTGAGAGATTCTTCAACTGTCCAATATATACCATGAGATAGGTCGAGAGAATCCTCAGCTATCCAACTATCCCAATACTGTACAATCAGTTGAAAGATTCTTTAACTGCCCATCATACACCGTAAGAAAAAACTGTGCTCTCACTTCAACATCATTTGAAATGAAAATTTGGAAAGCATAGTATTACTCTAAATAAGTATTCTAATATCTTTCACCTATTACTTGGACAAAAAAGTTAAATAGCATAAATTAAAAAACTAAATCTGTAAACTATTGTAAGTTAGGCTAAATATTATAACATCTAAATTTGAAATTTTTATGAATTTTTTTTTCGAGTTGCAAATTTTTATAAAATTTGGGCTAAATACTATAAATCTAAATCTGTAAAAATTTGTTAATGTATACATAATTTTTTTAATGCGCGTGCACACACACACTCACACAAATACACACACATGTACATATATATATATATATATAATGAGATAAAGGATAAATTAGTAATCTTATACTCAAAATGTAAATAGAGGAGAGGTGTATTATTTTCTAAACTAGAGGAGAAGTCCCTGTAATTGTCATATATCTCAAGAAAGGTATGTGTAATTTGCCCAAAGTTTTAGTAATACAAAAAACGACCAGCACTTGGGTATTTACCGTACGGTCCCTTAGCCTCATCGCGGAGGAGTTGTGATGTCATACAAAGAAAAATAAAAAAAATAGTTTGTTTGTAGAGAAATAGATTTTCGCAATGGTCAAAGGCTAAATTTATTTACCATTTGCCTTTCCTTTTACTTTTTTTTTTTTTTTTCTTTTTTTGAGATTTAATATTATTTTTTGTGCAGAGAAAACCAGAAAAGATTAACAATCCAAATAGGCATCTAAAACGGGGAAAAATATTCAATATCACTAGTATACACATAATCATACATAGTAAAACAAACTAATTAAAAAAGAGTCTTTATCTATATATCTCCATATTGGAGGTTACAAAATCTGACCTAATATTCGCGTATGTTCTTAAAGTAGGAGTAAATATTGGATATCATAGATATTGAGTAGGATTTTATCACTTTTCACGGGTTTGGTTTGGTTTTTTTTTTTTTTTTTTTCTTTTTGCTGAATTGAAAATTTATATTACCGAATTGGAGAAGAATTATCTTAGATGAATTAAATAAGGATGTTTATCCGAGGACTGATACCATGTCATTCAAAACTAGGGTTGTATCGAATATTTTTCCCTAAAATATCCAAGGAGCCATTTCATCTTTTTGGCTGAAAAGCAGGGACAGGGGGACGTCTGAAAAAGTTACCCATAATACCTATGACAGTTCAAGGAAGAAGCACGGGTAATTTCAAATTTTGTAAAGGAGAAGTTATTAGAGAGAGAAGTTAGGAGCACACGACTTATGAAGTTATTGACTTATGAGAGAGAGAGAGAGTGTGTTTTTGTTTTTGTTTTTGTTTTGTTTAGTTTAGTTTCCTCGTAAATTCATATTTTCTCTACTAAAGCTTTACTTTCTTTTGTTTTGCTGTCGTTTAAAACAGTAGATACTACTAATCTATTATCTATCTGCTCTGTCTCTCTCACATTCTCTCACGATGTCAGCATTTTAGCAGCAACCTCTCTTTCTCTCTCTCTCTCTCTCTAGTCTCTCCACCCACTTCCCATTCATCAAAGCATTTCCACCTCTACCCCCCACGTTTCTCTGCAACAAAATTTCCTACTTTCCAACCATCATCATATCATGTCTTCCAATTCCAATTCCAATTCCAAGTAAGTGTATTCTTCTCTCTTAGATCTGATTTGGGTTTCCCCCCATTTCTTCTACTTTTCATCTGGGTAGTTTTCCTCTAATTTTATGATTTTTGGGTTTGGATCTTCTCTTCTGATTATGCCGGCAGCTTTATATTTCTTCCCTTTCTCTTTGATTACCATTTGGGTTTAGCTAGAATTCCTTCATTATCTATCTTGATCCTAGTTTACTAGGGGTTTTTTTTTTTTTTGGGTTCATATTTGCTTAAAGATTTGGATTTGACCTCATATTCTTTTTACTTGACTTTCGGGTGTTATTTTTAAATCTCTATTAGTACAATATTATTTTTTTATTATTATTTTTTTTGGTTTTGGGAGGGGGCGGGGGGGAGTGGGCACGAAAGTGTTACATGTTGGTTCATGGGTGTTGATACTGAATTTCTGTTTTGAGTTTCAGTGTTTGGCTTAGATCCATCCATCTTTAATTTTCTGCAATTTCTGTGTATCAACACATTGGTTGCTTTCTATATATTGCATTCTATGTTTCATGTATGATGATGAATAATTCCGATCTTGTTAATGTAATAATGACATTTAGAATTTCTACAGATCGAACTTATCTGAAAATCCCAACAACAAAGCATCACCTGCAACTCCTAGGGTTAGTAAATTTAGCAGGGGAGTAGCTAAATCTGACACTGATACACCCTCTCCCCTGCAAAAGCCAAGCCGCCTTTCTGTGGATCGGTCACCCAGATCAATCAATTCGAAGCCTTCAGTCGAGCGGCGGGCTCCAAAGCTCACTACCACCCCTCCTGATGTAAGTATCTCATCAAGTTTGTCATTTTTTTTTTTTTTTGAGTAATGCTCCATATGGTTTGCAATTGACTACTTTTTTTTTAGTACATAGATCAACGTTGAAATGTTTAATGTATAGAGAGGAAGAAAAAAAAATAACAGTAGAGAGAGAAAGAGAGAGAGATATGAGAATATTACATAGAGTTATTTTCCATAAAAGTTGTGGAGCATGGGGTTCCCTCAACTCTTTAATTCATGGCCCCACATGCAAAATACTATCTTCAACTTAAAAACAGATGCAAGTAATTCTTGCATTTATAAAAAAGTAAAAATTGTGTTGGAATGCATCTTTAAAATTATTTGATAACCAAGAGGATAATGTAACTATAATTGGCGAGAATGCATTCCGAAGTTTCCGTTCCAAACACACCTTATGGTTTGCCAATTTATTTTTTCCAATATCAGTAAGTGGTATAGCTTTGTTTGGAAGCATAGCGTGGGTTGTATTTGATTCCAGAGAGTTCGAGTCCACAACCACAATTTTACAGCATACAGAGATGGGTGTTGTAGCCAATACCAAAAGTTGGAATTTTACTTCTAATGCGATTATCATTTTGCTGATATGGTGTAATTCAATCTCGCGAACCTAATTGCGTCGTTTTATTTTAATGTCATCTAATTTGTATTCATTCAGAAACAGCCAACTCGGGTTTCGAAGGGAACGGGAATACAGTCTGAATTAAGCCTTGCTCAGGAAGATGTTAAGAAGGCAAAGGAGAAGTTGGTTTTGGTCGAGAAAGAAAAGGCGCAAGCGATTGATGAATTAAAAGTAGCTCAAAGATTGACCGAGGAAGCAAATGAGAAGCTCAGGGAGGCTTTGGTGGCTCAAAAACAAGCCGAAGAGAATTCTGAGATTGAGAAGTTCCGAGCCGTTGAGATGGAACAGGCAGGAATTGAGGCAACTCAGAAGAAGGAAGAGGAGTGGCAGAAAGAGCTCGAATCAGTTCGGAACCAGCATGCTTTGGATGTGACTGCACTTCTCTCTGCCACTCAGGAGCTCCAGAGGGTGCAACAAGAATTAGTCATGATCACTGATGCAAAAAATCAGGCCCTTAGCCATGCCGATGAAGCCACTAAGATTGCTGAGATTCATGCTGATAAGGTGGAGATTCTCTCCGGCGAGGTGGTCCGGTTGAAGGCCTTGCTTGATTCCAAACTTGAAATGGAGGCGAACAAGAACAAGTTGGTGGCAGAGCTGAATACAAAGATTGAAACTCTGAAACAAGAACTTGAGAAAACCAAAATTACGGAGGAGAAGTTGGTGGAAAAAGAGAATTCTCTTGAGCAACTTAATGTTGAGCTGGAGGCTGCGAGAATGGCCGAAGCTTATGTACGTAGTTTAGTGGAGGAGTGGAAGAAGAGAGTTGAGGAATTAGAAGCTCAATCCGAGGAAACAAATAGGTTGGAAAGATGTGCATCAGAATCCTTGGCATCAGTAATGAAGCAGCTAGAGAGAAGCAACGATTTATTGCGTGATGCAGAATCTGGAATTGCTTCCCTAAGAGAGCAGGTGGGATTATTGCAAATCTCTATTGGTAAACAGAAAGGGGATCTTGAGGAATCAGAACGACGGCTTGATATGGCCAAGGAAGAAGCCTCTGAAATGGCAGAAAAGGTTAAATGTCTACATTCTGAGCTCGAAACTGTCAAGGAAGAGAAAGTGCAGGCCTTGAACAATGAGAAAGTGGCAGCTGCCAGTGTTGAAACCCTCTTGGAAGCGAAGAACAAACTCGTAAACGAGTTGGAAAATTCCAGGGATGAAGAAGAGAAAAGTAAGAAGGCAATGGAAAGTTTAGCTTCAGCCTTACATGAAGTTTCTTCAGAAGCTAGAGAAGCCAAAGAGAAGCTATTGTCTAGTCAAGCGGAGCATCAAAACTACAAAACTGAAATGGAAGATCTGAAATTGGCTTTGGAAGCGACAAAGAAGAAGTACGAAACCATGCTTGATGATGCGAACCATGAGATTGATGTTCTCACTAACTCAATTGAAAAATCTAAGCTTGAATACCAGAATTCCGAGTCTGAGTGGGAGCAAAAAGAGCTTCATTTGACAAATAGTATGAAGCAATCAGAGGAAGAGAACTCTGCCATGGAAAAAGAAATAAAGAAGCTGCTTCATTTGCTTAGAGAGGCCGAGGAAGAAACTTGTGCCACTAAGGCAGAAGGAGCTCAGCTGAAGAGTACCCTGAAAGAAGCTGAATCTGATGTCATGTATTTAAAGGAAGTTCTTGGGGAAGCAAAGGCTGAGAGCATGAGGTTGAAGGAGAGTTTATCGGACAAAGAAAGCGAATTCCAGATAATTCATCAAGAGAGTGAGGAGATTCGAACTAGGGAGGCTGCTTCTCTCAAAAAGGTTGAGGATTTGTCCAAATTACTTGAAAAAGCCACGTCCGAGAAGCAAGTTGAGGAAAATGGTGAATTTACAGACAGTGAAAAAGATTATGATATGCTCCCAAAGGTGGTAGAGTTCTCTGAAAGGAATGGCGGTGGAGGAGAAGAGAAGTGCAAACTGGAGCTTCCCTCTCAACAGTACGAGCCACCTACAAAAGAAAATGGCAGGGAAGAGAATACTGACTTGTACGATGAGACAATTCAGACGGGTGCTGATAAAGTTAAGGGTTTGAATGGAAAATCAGAAGAGAATGAGAGTAAAGAAAAAGAAGAAGATGATTCTGTAGAGGTTGATTTTAAGATGTGGGAGAGCTGCAAGATTGGAGAGAAAGACTTTTCACCTGAGAGAGGGACAGAGCAGGGGTCCTTTGAAGAAGAAATCGACTCGAAGGTGGAGGTTGGTGAGAGCTATGACCCGATAAATGGGTTATCTTCAACAGAAAACATTGACAATGGTGGAAGCTCACCGTCAAAGCAGCAAAGTCAGAAGAAGAAGAAACCCTTGCTCCGGAAGTTTGGAAACCTACTCAAGAAGAAGGGCACTAACAACCAGAAGTAATTGGATTGGTTTGCAGCTTTTGTTGTAACTCGACTAGTATGCAGGTATATTGGAATCTATTTTGGATTTGAATGTGTTTGCTTTATATTCTTTTGCTTCCAGTTTTTCAGAATAGGGTAAAAGATATGAAGAGGGTTGTAATATCTTTAGATTATTCTTTTTTTTTTTTTTCATCAATGTCATTTCCCATGTTGGGGAGTATCTGTATGTGATATTGTGAATTTATTTTATTATATTTTATTATTATCCCTTCTTATCTGAATTTCGTGGAAAGGAGTGGGAACTGTTAAAATTATATCTCAATGTGATTTCGTCCCATTGTTCATTGGTTTAGAATCTCTTATTGAAAGAGATGTAGAAAGTTGAATTTGGTTGGTGCCTGTAAATGTGGAAGTGTTTGTATCAAGTTGATTGCCACATAGTGCTTATTGTGGTGGAGCTCTATAGATTTTACCGTTGCTGCAGTTTGGCTGTAAATTCACAGAACTTGACCAATTATCCCATGTAAATGGTGTGTGAATACCCCCCCTTTCTTGGATTAAGCTGTTACCAATTTGAAATTTGTCCAGGATTTAATTTACCGTGGTTATGGTTTTGTAAATTTTGATGCTAAGAGAGAGAGAGAGAGAGAGAGAGAGAGAGAGAGAGAGAGAGAGAGCGCTTAATGGACTGATGTGTATTTCACCTATGAGCAGGGTTATGATCTTCCCGTCCCGTGGCTGTGCTGAACTGCCATTACTTTGGGTTATATGTTATTAGTATGATTCATCTAAAGAGAAGTGAATATTGTTGAAAGGTATATGTTTGGTGAATTATGGTTAGTTGGTAAAATCTAAATGGGAGTATTAATTTTGCAGGTTCCTTGGTCGGTTTGTCAAAATAGTAGTAATAGATAGTGGTGAACTACTGTTAGTATATCTCTATATATCTCTATTTCTGGGCATATGGTGAAGTGTAAAATGCTGGTATGCAGTTGCTGTAGTGGTCCCCAAATTTGACGAGGCATGTTCATGTGGATGTGGTTAACCAAAACGAATCATCAAATCAGACTCTCTGTCTTGTTTCTACCTCCAATCCATCCATCTCATTCTTTAACTATCTATATGACTATATATATATATATATATATATCTTACAGTTGCAATTTGCAGTGGAAGGTACAACATAAAATGGATCCACAGCCACTTCAAATCTACAAACCATAATAACAATTCAGACAAATGTGTTACCCTACTCAGTTTGTCACCGCATTTTGAAACATTTCGTGATCACAGAGAACCTTATAATATAAAACAACAATTGTAAGTTTTGAGTCTGCTTGTCCCTTCACAGTCAGTGCCACTATATATAGTTGATGTACTTAACAGTAAGCACTCTCTGTCAAAGGGTAAGCATGTCTTTATTACAAGAATGCACTTGGTTCCGAAATTTGAATACCACCACCGTATATAATAATATGTGATACTCCACAGCTACCACATGTGGTACAATTATTAAAGTATTTTATAATAATAATAATAATAAAACATAAACAATCAAAATATTATTTTTTTATTACAATCAAAAAAATATAATTTGTTTTAAGGATTGTTACATGGCATTTTTTTTCTTCCAGGAATGCGAACAACAAACCAAACACCGATTCATATGAGGGATGGAAAGCCCATTGAAAGTAGAGCTGATTTGTCAACTTCAATCAATTTTCGATTTTTCATATACAATATGGAATAGTACTAGGAAGGTTGTCCCGTGCAAGGCACGGGTGTTGGATTTGTACAAAAAGAAAATATGATGTTTTTTTTTATGTGAACAATAAAGAGAAATAGAATGATGAATGAAGCCACCAAAATAAAATGAAATAATGGCAGCAGGACAAGTAGTCTGAGTAAATTAAAAAATAACGTAGTGCTGTCCAAACTGCCATGTTAACAGTTTAGCCATGGAATACCTGTAAATAGAAATGGAATAATGGACATAAAAAAGAAAATTTTTATGCAAAAATATGTAAGCACATTATATGTCTTAAGTGTTACTTGTAGGCAAAGAGACAAAAATATTTACAAGCAGTGTATCAAAAGAAGTATTAAGTACATTATATATACAACCATTTTCCAAAATGGACAAAAGTAATACTTAGAGTAGTTATAAGCAAAAGCAGGTTTCTTTAACTATATTTAACTTCATATTAGCTTTCTTTTAACTTTGTTTGAAGGCTCACTTTTCTGTTGATTTTTGCTTTCAAAAATTGCTTCTTTCTTCACCAGATCTTGTTGAACATGCTGCAAGGTTTATTGGGTATGAGTGGAAACTTTTGGAGCTAAATTGTCATCATTTATACTTGTATCTTCTTCAGTGGAAGCAACCCTTTCTAAATCAGCACTTTATAGTTGAGGAGTTCCATGGACATTCATAAGCATTGTGATAATGAACTTTATGGATGTTGAACTCTTAAATTTAGATTCTTTTGCTTTTACACGCACCAGTATCTCTCCGTCCGTGCGTACCTTGATTAGTGATTCAATTGGCTGATGGTTTTTCATGACACAACAATGTGGAAATTAAAAGGTGATGAATAGTTTTGAGATTTATATCTATACTATTATATTATATACATAGAAAAGCTAATATCTTTACCTGATTTTGGTTCTGCAGTACCATAAGAGCTGTGCATGAGAGAAATTGCTCAGCATCATCTTCAACAAAACTGCATTAATCATTCCTGTGGAGTCGACAACCTCAACATTGACACAACATCTACACAATTTGAAAGAAATAATTAAGTATTGATTTATGTAATCAAGTTTGATGATATTTGCTTTTTGAATAATCTTACATAGGTACTCCATGCATATTCTTCACTTTACACTTGTTGCATGTGAATGATTCTTGATATTGTGCGGATGTTGTTTTAGAACAACCGCTGCAACCCATATAGTAGAATTTTTTATGCATATCAACCACGGAGAGAGAACACTTCAAGGTGAAAAATGTCTACAAAAAATGTCAAAGCTTAGTTGCTATATGTGATTTAGTAATTATAAGAAGATTAAATAGATTGTAGTGTGTGAACATATTAGCGTTAAGTATGTTTACATTGTCAGAAGCTGAATCTAAAGCCTTAATTGGAGTGATGTCAGTTAAGGATTGGGCGTCAAATCGGTGTGCCAAAGCCAAATAGGGTGCAGAATTCATGAGTGAATCAATCATATTCTTGTTTGCAATGTACCTGGATTGGTAATGTATAATTTGGTAGTTGGTCAGAGAATTATAAGCAGTTAAAATAAAAATTATTGAAAACAATACTGCAAGTTTGCAATGCAACCCAAAAAAATATAATTTATTAGTTGAACTAATATTGTGGTGTGATATATAGAAAGTAGAAGTGGACAAAGTAATGATACCACTCTTGAAGGTTTATAGCTTCAGGCACCTGTGGTGTCACGCCCCGACGTAGCATAATACAGGAAAGCATTTAATTTCCTTTATGGACTCGTAGGTCGTGACAAGTGAGTATGACCAATTGTCCCTGCAACAAATAACTTAACAACATTTCTAGAGCAAAGGATACTAACAAAACATAACCTCCACAATTAAAACTTACTAACTATTACAGCAGTCATAAACTTAGGCACAAAACGCCTTATCCAAATGTCTAAAGCTAGTTTATTACAAACCCAAATTAAAAGACATAGGAAATATAAAGCAGCCTCCTGGAAGGTCTCCTGACTCTAAGTAGCATAGTCAAAATACTCTGGCTGCTCCTGACCCTGAAAATCTGGACGTACAGTCCAGGACGCATCAACGCCGTCAGCTTATGAAAGCTGGTGAGCAAAATAAACAAGTGCTCGCAATGTATATACAAGTATATAATCAACGGTGCAATTTAACTTTTAAAAGCAATAGATTCAAGGTCCCAATTCCAACATAAGCCATGGGGAATAAAGAAAGCAATGAATATGCGACCATGCATGAACAATGTAATATCTCATCTTTCTGACTCTTTTCTCTCAACAAAACTCAACACAACCAAACCATTATCTCAGATACCAGGAATACTATCCGATCGATATCCAAAACAGCACACCAAACTATCGCTTCAGATACCAGGAATAATATCCGATCGATATCTAAGCCACACTCAATACCATCATTTCGGATACCAGGAATACTATCCGATCGATATCCGAAACAACCGCCTTAGATACCAGGAATACTATCCGATCGATATCTAAGTCGTACTCAACACTATCACCATCGCTTCGGATATCAGGAATATTATCCGATCAATATCCGAAACGCGCGCCTTAGATACCAGGAATACTATCCGATCGATATCTAAGTCGTACACAACACTGTCGCCTCCAATACCAGGAATAATATCCGATCGATATTTAGGTCGCACACCAGACCGCCACTCTTTACTCTTTTCACGCTTTCTCACAGACATGCATGTTGACGCAACCTCGACCCTAATATGTATGTCAATGTTTCATAAATAACACCATTAATAAATCACAAAGCCGGATAATCGTACGAGCATAAATTTTGGCCTAAGTTGTTCTTGTTTCGTACAATCATTAAAACATAGACCTTTAAAACAATATTTTTGCCAAATTGTTCTTTAAAAACTTTTAAAACATTTTCCAAACAGTCCCTACTAAGGAAACATAGAAACTGCTCAAACTGCCAGGTCGCGCGAGCGGGAGAGAGGTGATGTCGCGCCCGCGGGTCGCGCGAGCGGGGGAGCTGGACAGGTCGCGCGAGCGGATCGCGCGCGCGAAGGGGGGAAATGGTTCGCGCGAGCGGGCCGCGCGAGCGAGCCTCGCGCGAGCGGGTCGCGCGCGCGAGTTCTTGCAGAATGCCATCTTCTTCGTTTTCTCCCCTGTTTTCAATTCTGGACTGAAATTTACCCATTTTCAGAATCTGTTCGTACTAGGACATGTGATATATGGTTCTCTTCAGTTTTCCGCGTAGATTAAGAATATGCGATCAATTTTAACTAATACGGATTATATCTCTAGATATTCGCGATTAAAGTGAGGGTGTCAAAGCTTTAAATCAACGGTACGTCGCGATACGGGTAAATTACTGTGTAGGGTTCGAACCACAGCTTATCGGGATCAATATCTTCCATTTCCAATTTACAGAATCGATTTTGGTTACGATTTCTAAAACTTCAATTTTCAAGCTCTCATGGTGTTTTCATATATATACATATATACACACTTATATACACTGAAAAATACATATATAGACATTGAGAGTGAGTTTAAATTACTCACAGAAACGATTATACAGAAAATTAAAGGCCGAGAACTTCCGCCGTAATAATCCGTCGTTGAGAATTTCCCCCGCTCTTGATTTTGGTAACCCAATATATATATATGACTATGTATGTGTGGTGTACATATGTATCATATATAATCTGCATATGAGTGTGTGTATGTTTTCTTGAGAGCAAGAGAGTGATAGAGAGAATTAGGAGAGTTTTGAGGGAGATTTGAGAGAGACACAGTGAGTGAGAGAGACACTGCTATACATATATATAAACTGATATGTTTGGGCTCCAAGCTAAACCAAGAATTCCACCGGTGTGGTTGAGCTCACGTGCTCCCACACCCAAACGCGGTATAACGCAGATTTGAAACATGAAACTGGTATTTTACGGTAGAAAGAAAAATACAGGAAAATTATATTAACAGGGGAATTTAAATTCCCGGTTATACAAAAATATAGATATCGATTTTGAAACCACAGAAAATATTTCCTATATTTTCAAATATTACGGTTTGGCCCCAGATAAATATTTATAAATAGAAATTAAAACAGATGCTCATGGAAATGAAATGCCGTATTTATTTATTAATGATAATAAAATACAGGGCGTTACACCCTACCCACCTTAACAGAGATTTCGCCCCGAAATCTGAGCTAACTAATCCTGAAACAACTCGGGGTATCTAGTCCTCATGTCTGACTCTAACTCCCACGACGCCTCTCCTTCGTCATGATGCCTCCACTGAACCTTAACCAAAGGAACATCTCTTCTTCTCAGCCTCTTGATACTCTGGTCAAGAATCCTCACAGGTCTATCCTTGTAGACAACACTCTGACTCGTCTCAATATCATCAAAATTAACCACATGTGAAGGATCCCGTATGTATTTCCTTAACATACTGACATGGAATACATTATGAACACCAGACATCTTTGGTGGCAACGCGAGTCGATAAGCCACTTTCCCAACACGCTCCAAAACCTCGAACGGTCCGATAAAACGAGGTGCCAACTTCCCTCTCTTCTGACCAAAACGCACTACTCCCCGAACAGGTGAAACCTTTAGGAGTACGTGGTCTCCAACACTGAACTCCAAGTCCTTTCGACGCCGATCTGCATAACTCTTATGCCTACTCTGTGCAGTTTTCATTCTTTCCTTGACCAGTGAAATCTTCTCATTGGTCTCTCTCACCAAATCTGGTCCCAAAAGTTCTCTGTATCCCACTTCAGCCCAACACAATGGAGATTGACATGGCCGTCCGTACAAAGCTTCGAATGGTGCCATCCCAATACTTGAGTGATAACTGTTGTTATACGCAAATTCAACCAAAGGTAAGTGCGTCTCCCAAGACTCTTCAAAGTCGATTGCACAAGCTCTGAGCATATCTTCCACAATCTGATTAACACGCTCGGTCTGTCCATCGGTCTGAGGATGGAAAGCAGTACTCATCTTGAGCGAAGTTCCCATAGCCTTCTGCAAACTTTCCCAAAATCCCGAGGTAAAACGTGCATCGCGGTCTGATACAATCGACACAGGCGCACCGTGCAGTCGCACCACTTGCTGTAGGTACATTCGACTCATCCTTTCTACTGGGTAAGTCATATTGTACGCGATAAAGTGTGCAGACTTCGTCAAACGATCTACAATTACCCAAATCGCGTCATGATTCTTTTGTGACCGGGGTAATCCAACCACAAAATCCATAGTTATGTGCTCCCACTTCCATCCTGGAACAGGTAAGGGTTGCAACAATCCCGAGGGTCTCTGATGTTCGGCCTTCACTTGTTGACAAGTCAAACATTTAGACACAAACTCGGCTACTTCTCGCTTCATCCCTTCCCACCAGAAACTTCTCTTCAGGTCCTTATACATCTTCATTCCTCCTGGGTGTACTGTCAGTCTCGATTTATGTGTTTCTTCGAGAATATCTTTTCTCAAATCTCCGAAATCTGGCACACACAATCTGTCTCGACATCGGTATCCTCCATCGGTCCCAACCTTCCATTCTATAGGGTCCTTTTCTGACATCTTGGCGAACCACGCTTGAAATTTCTCATCTTCCTTCTGGGCTTCGATGATTCGACTCACAAGTGTTGGTTGTACCATGAGGCACCCAAAGTGCTGCCCGACACTTCCCTCAGAAACCTGCATATCAAATTCTGCGATTGTCTCTAAAGCTTTCCATTCCCTCAACATCAATGAAGCAATCATTCCTCGAGGCTTCCGACTTAGGGCGTCAGCGACTACGTTAGCCTTACCAGGGTGGTACTCTAATGTAAAGTCGTAATCCTTAATCAGCTCCATCCACCTACGCTGCCTCATGTTCAACTCCTTCTGAGTAAACAAATACTTAAGGCTCTTGTGGTCCGAGAACAAATCAAACTTCTCCCCGTAGAGGTAGTGTCTCCAGGTCTTGAGCGCAAACACTACTGCTGCCAGTTCCAAATCATGAGTTGGGTAATTCAATTCATTCGGCTTCAACTGTCGTGAACCATAGGCGATAACCTTTCCGTCTTGCATAAGGACACATCCCAATCCTTGATACGAGGCGTCACTAAAAATAGTGAACTTCTCACCATCCCTTGGTATCGCAGGCACTGGCGCTGTTGTCAATCTTTCTTTCAATTCCAGAAAAGCGCGTTCATGCTTATCAGTCCATTCAAACTTCAAATATTTCTTAGTCAAACCAGTTAACGGGGCTGCTATCTTTGAGAAACCTTCTACAAATCTCCGATAATACCCAGCTAGTCCCAGAAAACTTCTGACTTCTGTAGCATTGGTCGGCCGAGTCCAATTCGCCACTGCATCGGTCTTTGATGAGTCAACCGCGATTCCTTGTTGAGAGATCACATGCCCGAGAAACTTGATTTCTTGAAGGACAGAGTATCTCCTATATAAAGTGACAGTTTATCATTAAGAATAAAATATAGCTAATCTATGATAAGGAAGAAGTTTGATGTTGATGAACATACCGTGATAGGAAACAACATTTACTCGCATGGCAGCAATGACTGGTTTTTCAACAATCACAGGAGCAAGGGACACACCTTCATTGTCTATAGACCAATTCCATAGTGATAGAAGAACTGGCTTGAGACTGAAATTAATGAAGGCAAATTTTTTTAAGCAGAAAGGTGAAAAAGTACTTAGAATTGTTAAAAGTGTAGATCTATTTTATTAGGTTTCTCCAATATAACCAAAACAATATTAAAAGAATACAAACAATGCTACCTACTGTCTGTTACAATTACTTCTTGAATCCTTGCTGGTCCATTACAGGTTTTTGTTTTCTTTCTGGAAGTAATTACAAGGCAATTGCAAGAACGTCTTTGCAAAAGAAAAGCGAAGAGTGTTATACAATTGAAGTAAAAATATTTACGAAGTAAGAGAGATTGAAGCATTTGAAATAAAAAAAGTACAAACCAATTGCATGAGAGGTATCTCTGTAACTAAAGATTTCCGAGATAGGAATAAAGTTTAAGGAAACTGGGCTTGCATCATCATCAACCTCTTCAATCAAGCAGCGACTACTAATAGTCCATTGATATTCATTTGGAACAAGCCGATATTTGATTGGTGAATGCTTAACTTGGGCATCTGCTATGAAGTATTTTCGAAATGGTAGCAGATTATTTTCAAGAAGATCGATATCGTCATTAAACATTGTTGCTTATACTCGTGTACCCTGATTTCACTGCAACATAGTGATATAATTGAGTGACATGATCAAGCATACAAAATTAAGATAGATGTGTGTATTGAGGTTGCATAAAGAAAATTAATACAACTAATTAGTTAATTAGCAAAATAAAATTAATCAAAAGAAAGTATTTATAAGAAATTGTACTGAAGAAACCTACCGTAGAATCACTGAAAATAAGCTTCTGGAATTTGTGTGGACTTCTTGGTGTAGGCCTTTGGGGAAATAACTTCTCAAGCACTGTGATCTTTACTTTCCACCCTTTTGGTGTATTTGGTGTTATATCATTAATCAGGCAGATTCTTCTAGCCATTCTTCACTATAAACATTGAAGAAAAATAAAATAAGAGAAGTCTGTATGAATTAAAGATCAATAATTGGCATATATTTTGAACACTGCATTGAAGTAGTAGTACGAGCAAGTCAGGAACATTATACTTCGAAGAATGTCCATGTATGTAAAAGCAATTTACTATTACCTTGTATACAATCACACAGAATATGTGTTAGGTACATCATAGCATATTCAATTTTCTGATGCTAAAGTCAACACCTCATTGTAGACAACATTACGTGTTGTGATTTCAAGAAGTAAAGATGAATCTTCTGTTGGTACAACAAGAACTGCAACAGAGGATGCTTCCTTTGCTAGAGACAAAGCCACATACAATTGTCCATGAGAGAAAACGGGTTGAGGAAGATATACACCCACAAAGTCTAGCGTTTGTCCTTGGGCCTTATTTATTGTCATTGCAAAACTTAAACGGATTGGAAATTGAGTCCGTTGAAATCGAAATGCGTTACTTTCATTTTCAGTAGGCACCAAAGGAATTCGAGGCAAAAAGACATGTTTCCCTTTATGAGCACCAACAGCAATGATAGCACCTATACTATTAGGCTCAAATGTGTTGCAAATTAGTCGTGTTCCATTACACAGTCCTTTAGATGGATCAATATTCTGAAGCAATATTACAGGACAATTTTTTTTCCAAACGCAAAATATGTGGAGGGAATCCACTTGGTGTGATGGTGCTAAACAAGTCTTCTTGTAATCCTTGTGTAATATCGATAGCTTTATCAAAACTTTGATACTCTTTGAATTCTCCAGGAAATTTTTTCATGATTGAGTTATTAATTTCATCAACAAAATCATTTTTTGGTGTTAAAATGGCACGCATTATCATTGCATCGATTGAGTTTGCATATTGATGTAAATTAGGAAAGGCTAATTTTATTAGGGTGTTCAAAGAATCGCTTCCATTATAAGGTAGAGCCATTACAAAAGGGATTCTTATATGATCATCAAAAGTACGAGGTAATCTTCCATCACCAACTTGAAGAAGAAAGTCATAAAATTTATAGTCGTGAAGTGTTCTCATATTTTCAGTCAACCTTATCTTTTGTATATGAGGCCACAATGGAGATTTTACAAAGCTAGACTCAATTGTTTGTTCAATTGTTGCCTTTGGAATAACTGGGAGGACTTGACGGAAATCCCCTCCAAATACTACAACTTTTCCACCAAAAAGGATCGGTGAATCACATATGTCTCGCAACATCCTTTCAAGTGCCTCTATACATGCTCGCTTCACCATAGGTGCTTCGTCCCAAATGATAATCCTTGTTGCACGCAATAATCTAGCAAGACCACTTTGCTTAGTAACACTACACGTTGTAACATCATCCTTAACCGGAATTTTGAATCTAGAATAAGCTGTTCGACCTCCAGGTAGAATTGATGCTGCAACACCTGAACTTGCAGTAGCAAGAGCTATATATCCTTTAGATCTAATCGTAGCAAGTAGTGCTCAATAAAGAAAAGTCTTACTCGTACCTCTTGGTCCATCAATGAAGTATGAACCTGCCTCTTTTTTCATTACCTTGTCTAAGATCTCATCATATGCCTTTTTTTGCTTTGTATTTAATGCAAACACACTTTCTATATCAACCAAAGGCACCTCAATATTTAGTTCATCATTGATTTCTTTGAATCCTCTTTCAATTTCATCAATAACTATTTCTTGATCAATCAAAATATAGTCATTGATATTTTTTTCCCATGGACTCCAATTGGTATGCTATGTCTTTTAAGGCCTTCATTCTTCCTTGTGCCTCGTTAATGCCTGGTAATCGAATAAAGTCCTCGGCCATTGAAGCTGCAAATTGTTTCCATAATGCCCATGCATTCACTGGATTGCAATACACCAACAATGTTAAAAAAACACGACGCAGTGACAATGGCATTTCATAAGTACATGATTCCATCAAACAAAGTTTGAAACTATCATCGTGTTGCAAAAACCCATTCCAAAGAGCAGCTTCTTTAAAAGAACTTGCCATTTTACCATTGAGCGTTTTCAAATCCTCAGGGGACGTGGCTCCTCTTTTGTTATTAAGCATTACACGCATATAATATCGATCTCCTTCAGTAGGTGCAACAGTGACAATTCTTCCTATGCACATTCCTCTCTTTCTCGTTCCCATACCTTATCACGTTCATTCCAAACAAAACCTTGTGGGAACTCCTTATAAAGTAACTTTCGCGCATGAGAACATCTCTTGTTCATTTCAAAGTATTCTGTTAACATTGTTCTTTTAGATCGAGAAAATTGAACAACATTTTGAAGATTTGACGAATCATGAAATGTAACTAATTGTTGATTTTCCAAATGCAACGGTAAGTTTATGACTGCTGGATGAATTTCAGTAAGCGAAAATCTATATATTCGCCACATGGCTTCTGGTGGGGAGATCCAACGTGCATTTTGAAAGTTAGCAATTTCATCTATATGCACATTATTCTTGTTGGAAGCAACATGAAAAGAGACACGATCATGACCTTTATATATGTATTTGTATAGGTATTTAACAGCTTTTATAGTTAAACAAATTTCTACATTAATGTGACAATCAAATTTTGCCAAAAGGTAAGGATTATAAGGTATCACCCAACGATCATCAAGCATACAATTCCTTACTTTTATTGTACCACCATTTTTGCACCGCCTGTATAAGGGGTAGGAATCACTTGTTTCAGTGGTTACTTCACAAAAATCTTTGGGGTAATGATTTTTACAACTGCCATCCTTTTTCATGCAAACGTTCATAGGATTTAACGCACCACAAGAACCGTGCATCATGTGCTTCCAAACTGCATGGTGTAAATGACGATAAGAGCAATGAGGGATTTCAGCACAAACAAACTGATCGTATTGGGTAGGTGACCTAATTTTTGCCCAATCTTTCAGAATCAACAAGAAATGAGCATGTGGTAAACCTCTTTTTTGGAACTCAACTACATGCATATATGCAATGACAGGGCCAAACACTTGCTTTTTAAAGAGATCATTTTTCAATTCTTCCAATTTTGCCCTAAACACTCTAGTTGTCAAGTCTGGGCGATTTTGTGCCTCTTCACAAGGTAGCAATTTGCTCGTAATTTCTAGCCATGTAGGGTTACATATCATAGTTAAGAACAAATCAGGTTTCCCAAACTGCTGAACAAGCACCATTGGATCAACATAACGGCGACGCATATCTCGTGGACCACCAATAAAAGAGGCAAGAAGCACAACCCTCGAGCCGATTTTACACCCACGTTGCTCCCCAACTGCAATGCTATCTACTATTTCTTGGTAAAGTTCTGCTCTAATTTGGCTTTGCTTATTTCTAATGAAATCCAACCTTGAACTCTCTAACTTGATATACATGTCCACAACATATTGTTGCAAAAGACGACCACTATGAAGTAACACTGATTTGGTATTTGGCCTCATTTGTAACTTGTATCTATAATATTTTCGGCAAGAAACAGCGGCTCGCTTATTTTGTCGTCCTTCGCGCATAACTAACAAAATAGAAGGCGGAAAAATTATGACATTATCAAATGTTAATGTATTTATAGGTATGTATAATAATAATAGGACAAATATCTATAATAATTATACCTCTAGCTTCTTCATTTAATAATTCATTAGCAAATTGCACTGATTGAACATTCAAACTTGGCCCAATATTACATGTTCTTTGAATTGCCATTTTCTTTCTATTAATTCCTTCATGCCATCCACTTTCTCCAAGAGGGAATAATAAAGGATATTGAAGTGGATCATAACAACCATAATAGTATTGAACTCTATGTGTAGAATTTTGTGCACCATGGACAATTATATCCCTGCCTCGAGAAGATTCATTTTCATTACCCACCCTTAACCCAAATTGCAGCAACTTGAGATGCAGTTGGGGCATTGTAGACACGTTGATCTAATGCTGCACTATTTCTAATAACTATTGAGCAATCTTGTAAATCAGGGATATCAACAAGAGATTGAAAAAATCTACAATATGGATTATCCGCAAGCAATTGAAGTAACAAATTCATGATTTCGGGGGTCATCCTATCTGATAAAGCCAATCGATTTTGCAATTCATGCTCAGTATCATAAAAGCATAGCTGCAAATAAGAAGGCCATTCATCACAAGGAAGCAGTGCGTTCAAGTAGTGATATATCTGACCCTGTGCTTTAAATGTATAAACTCCTTTATTTCTCCTACACAAATCCAAGTCACATTTAACTCCGAATGAGGTAAAAGCGAATGTATTATTGTAGGTTTGCACATATGTTCTAAATTGAATTGCAAGTTTGGACATCGATGTGAACAAGTCCCACAATTCAATTGGAGAATCGTAGCAAACGAGTGAAACATCACCATCAGAGCAACAAAATCCCTTGGGCTCACGATGAAACCTTTCAGCTTTGCAAAATGAGCATGATGGAGCTGAAGGAAGAAGAAAAGGTTCATTTGGCACAATTTGAACGGGAGCACGACAATTTTGAGGAAAAGCTGCGATAACAATATACTGGTGAAACATACTTTAAGAGCAAAGAAAGAAGAACACATTTTCAAAATGGATAAACGATTAATTGAAGAATTGAATATTGGAAAAATAATGGATTAAAAAAAAACTAAATAACCTTGAATCGACGGCCAAGTTGGAGAATAGGTATCAATTTCTTCATTGAAAACTTGAATTTCAACTAAATTTTGTGCACTATGTAAAGGGTGGACCAGCCATTCCAATTTTGAAAGGTGAACATTATAGTTGATATGTACCGAGAAAGTAGACCTTGAGTGTTCCCCTAATTCAGAAGAAATATGAATATCCGACAAGTTCTGAATTGTTCCTAAATTTTCAGAATTGTGTTCCTCGTATAAAACGGAACAACATGCTTCTTTTCCTTTTTCAAGATCCCATGTAACTTGGTCAATCTCCGCTTCAGCAAAATAGGCTACAAGAAATGAAATTTATTGGGCTTTAAAAGACATGAATGACCCACAAAAAAATTGAAAAGGAAAATGATCTAATACTGATATATTTTATCAATGATCAGTAGTGCGAACTATTAGATGTTGTATGGATTTGCCCGTAATATATATATATATATATATATCATCAAAGTTGGTTTGAAGTTTTATCTATTGTACTCTTAATTTTACCTTGGGTAACATCTATGCTAACTTCAACCAAATTATCAGAGGAAGCAAATGCAAAGTTCTCCCTAGGAATAATAGAATTGATGCTTTTACTCTCAGCAACCATAGAGCAGATACGTTTTGGCGGATGTACGATTGAAGCGTCATCTTGATTAGAACAATCTGTGCAACGAGCAAAATGGAAACAAACTTCTATACGATGTCATCTATTGAAAAAATAATTTTCTTAAACAAATATCTACCTACATCACCTGAGAGAACGTCATTTTTTGAAACATCAAGGCTGCGTTTTCTCACCATTATAATTGCCTAGGAAAAACATTATTTTTAATAACAAGAAAAGAACAATAAAGTTGTAAGTGAATAGTGATTGCATACTTGTTATTGGGGAAAAGAAAAAGAAAAGAAAAAGATGTAGTAACAAATTATAAATCTCTATACAATCAAACAAACACACTAAATATAGAAGATTTGGGGATAAACCATGTACAGGGCAAAATTTCAAAAGAAGCAACACCAAGATAATAAGAATTGCATAATATTATGTACACAAATAAGCAAAAAAGTTTGATACTAAAGAAAATTTGAACTGTATACGAACATATTTAGAGGAAAAACAAAAAAAGCATATGTTCATAAATAACCTTACCAAACAACAAAGCTGAAGGAGAAGTCTACAGATCGTTGCTGCAAATAAAGAGCAGTAAAAACATAAAAATGGTATGGTAGCCGATGAGATGGCATAAGATTGCAATTGTCAGACAAATTAATAGTATAAGAATAACCACTTGAGTAAACTATTGCACAGTAACTTCAAATTACCTTGTTGAGAAAGTTCGATAAAATATAACGAACGTGGCAAATATGATCTCAAAATGTTCTGCCATGATTACAAGTCTCCCCAACAAGAACAAGAAATTCTCCCAAAAATTGTAAGTCTTATATAGAAAATGATGAGAAATAACATTGAATGTAATTAGCAAGTGGAAAATTATTTCAACTAAATTGTTTGATAGTATAAGTTAAGTATCAAAAAACATTACCTGAATTATAAGACGAGAGTGACAAAAATTGTCCACAAAAATGGCTAGGTTGTAGCACCATTCAAGTTAGTCACACATATAGATATATATTAAGCAACAAGAACTTCCAAAGAAATTTGAGAGAAGGATTATTTATATTTTTCTTAAACTTTAATGCAAACAAGCATTAGAAACCAAATGACCTTGCAAAAAGGAAAAAAAAAATATATAGCATTGTACGTTGACAAGTAGCTTTTTCCCAAAATTTCATATGTGGAGCCAATGAAGCACAACAAATGCAAATTATAGATTTTTTACCTGTATTTAGAATTTGATAGAAGGTGTTGAAGCTGAAGTTATGAACCAAATGCAATTATCTTCAAATAATATTTCTTATGAACAAGATATTATTTAGAAAATCAATCACACATGCAGCACAATGATTTAAAAGCCAACGACAACGTTTAATTGAAAGGAAACAAAAGTAAATAAGAATTTGATCTAAAATTGGGAAAAATGAGAAGAAAGGGGAGACTGCCTAATGTAGTTAATAGAATAGAGGGATAAGTTTTATTTTGTTGAAAAAATGAAGATATTGCTTTGGAAATTCAAAAATAGTATGTGTTGCTTTGGCTTTGTACATAGAAATTTTGAGAATACTACTTGAGAAAGATTATTTATATATCTTAAACCTCAATGCAAAGAAGCACAACAAATGCAAATTATAGATTTTTTACCTGTATTTAGAATTTCATAGAAGGTGTTGAAGCTGAAATTATGAACCAAATGCAATTATCTTCAAATAATATTTCTTATGAACAAGATATTATTTAGAAAATCAATCACACATGCAGCGCAATGATTTAAAAGCCAACGACAAGGTTTAATTGAAAGGAAACAAAAGTAAATAAGAATTTGATCTAAAATTGGGAAAAATGAGAAGAAAGGGGAGACTGCCTAATGTAGTTAATAGAATAGAGGGATAAGTTTTATTTTGTTGAAAAAATGAAGATATTGCTTTGGAAGTTGAGAAATAGCATGTGTTCCTTTGGCTTTCTACATAGAATATTTAATTGGTAGGAAAACAAATGAATAAAAGATGAGGGAAAAAAAAGAGGAAAAAAGAAGTGATAAAGAAGTAGAGTTCCAAGTGGCACTTTATGTATATTAACATATATCATATGTAAGTGATATGTGGACAAACAGAATGTACTAACACTTTTGCATATATATTTTTTACTGACCATGGCCCATGGTAACTGAATTATGCATTAAATTAGAAGAAAATAACAAAAATTGAATGTAACGAAAATTTTGATACAAATATGAGTATCAAATACAATATCCAAAAAAAAAATGAGTATCAAATATGAGTTTCTGGGTAATCTGGCTGATAAGAAAAAATGATAAATTGACAACAATAACAACGGAAAATGATAAATATATCACTTCTAACTCTGAAAAAATCAAAACATTCACCAACTATCATTTATGAATACTTCTAACATCTATTTCAGTAGCCAAAAATTTCAACAACTACAGAACACAGAGTTAATAAAAGAGTGCCGAGTATTTTACATAATAGAAAAATTAAAACAAAAATGTTACACCCACACCAAATTTTACACCCAACACATGAGAGAGAGAGAGTGATTGACTAAGCAAACACATGTAAAACATATAATAACTCTTTGATCCATCTTAATATCATACATACAGACATTATGGGTATGGCCATTAACATTTGGCTGTATAATTTGGGCTTGAAATATCATGGTTGAAAATCCATGCATGTGTAATTTTCGAAATTGTGGCACCTAGAATGAGCTAGGAGGGAGTTTGGTGTGTATAGCAAACAAAAAGACTAAATAAAATCCCTAATTCAACTCTAGGGTTCCACAATACTACCTAAACCCCTAATTCAAATCTTTCAACTCTAGAATTCACACAAAATAGAGAATATAAGGAGATGAGAAAGGATAACCCCTAATTCAACTCTAGGCTTCCACAATAATACCTAAACTCAACTCTAGGATTCCACACAAAAACAGAGAGCATAAGGAGATGAGAAAGGAAAGAAAAGGGAGAAGATCCGATCAGTGACCGGAGAAGGAGGCCGAATCAAATCTCTAAGCCTGATGTCGCCCTCTTGCTCTGTGTCTCAGTCTCACAAGTAACAAGCATTTTGATTGATATCCTTTGAAGCCTTTGAAGCCATATATCTCGGCAGATTTAGTAAAGGCTATGTGTAATATAAAAGAGAAGAAAGTAATGGGATAATCTTATTCCACCAATATGTACAATATTTATACACCAAGAGAAGAAAAGAAAAAAAGGAAAGAAGAAAAGAAAAGGAAAGAATACAAATAAGATCAAATCTTGTCAAATCCTAATTAACTAATTAACATAAATAACAAGATACGTAAATTACAATAAAAATAAATTCCTATAATTCCAACACTCCCCCTCAAGCTGGAGCGAATGGATTCATGAGACCAAGCTTGACCACAGAAGACTTCAAAAGAGACGGTCCAACAGATTTGGTAAAAACATCAGCTGTCTGATCTGAAGAGGGAACAAAGCACGGAGTAATAATACCAGCACGAACTTTCTCACGAATAAAATGAATGTCGACTTCCACATGTTTGGTACGTTCATGAAGAACAGAGTCAGAAGCGAGCATAATAGCAGACTTATTGTCACAAAACAGTGTAGAGGGCTCATTCACAGGGAACCCTAGTTCTTGTAAAAGAGATCTGAGCCATAAAAGTTCACAAGAACCTTGTGCCATAGCACGATATTCAGCTTCAGCTGATGATCTTGAGACAACTGCTTGTTTCTTGCTTTTCCAAGAGATAAGGTGTTTACCATAGAAGGTACAGAAACCTGAAGTTGAGCGTCTATCACTCTTGGAACCAGCATAGTCGGCATCCGTAAAGCATGAGACCCTAGATTGTTTTCCTGCAGTGAAGAAAAGACCCAAACCCGGGCAAGTTTTTAAATATCGAAGAATATGATGAACTGCGTCCATATGAGAAGTACGTGGGGCATGCATGAACTGACTCACAACGCTGACAGCAAATGTGAGATCAGGCCGTGTGTTGGTAAAATAAATAAGACGACCAACAAGACGCTGATAAGAAGATGGATCAGACAAAAGCTCTCCTGACTCAGAAGATAATTTGAGATTCGGATCCATAGGTGTGGAAGCAGGGTGACAGCCTATCATGCCTGTATCACTGAGAAGATCCAAAATATACTTCCTTTGGGTCATCGAGATCCCATGGCAAGACCGGGCAATCTCAATACCAAGGAAATACCGAAGGAGACCCAAATCTTTAACATCAAAAAAAGTTCCAAGTTTCTTCTTTACCCCTGTGATTCCTGTAGTGTCATCACCAGTAATAATGATATCATCGACATAAACAGATAAGATGATACATCGACCGTTAGGACATAAACAGTAATAATGATATCATCGACATAAACAGATAAGATGATACATTGACCGTCTGGACGACGTCTAATGAAGCAAGTGTGATCAGAGTGGCATCTGGTGAATCCAATAGACAGAACCACATCACTAAAACGACTGAACCATGCCCGAGGAGACTGTTTCAACCCATAAAGAGACTTACGTAATCGGCAAACTTTCCCAGAATACTCCCCCTCAGCCCGAAAACCCGGAGGGGGGTCCATATAAATAGTCTCCTGAAGATCCCCATTCAAAAAAGGCATTTTTTACGTCAAGTTGATGAAGAGGCCAAGAGTAAGAGGCAGCCAAAGAAATAATAAGATGAACAGTAGTAAGCTTGGCCACGGGAGCAAAGGTGGCACTGAAATCTTTGCCAGGAATTTGAGTAAATCCTTTGGCAACCAGTCGAGCCTTATAACGATCAATAGTGCCATCAGGAAGATACTTAACAGTGAAAACCCATTTGCAGCCAACTGTCTTTTCCCCCGGAGGGAGAGAAACAAGCTCCAAGTTTTGTTTCATTGAAGAGCATCCATTTCTGCTTGCATAGCGGTTACCCAGTGTGAATTCTGGAGAGCCTCAGACATAGACCGGGGAATTGAAACGGAATCAACCTGACTAAGAAAAGCATGATAGGGACCTGAAAGAGCAGAGTAAGAGATATACTGGGAAAGAGGATGATTAGTAGAGCAAGAGTAACCATACCGATTTACCGGGCGAGGAACACAGATGGATCGTCTTAATGGTGGAGGAGAAGGAGGACCCAGATCCGGAGAAGTATCTGGTAGCAGAGCATGAGCATGTGGACGTCGAGAGTAGCGGAATTCAGGAGAAGATGTTATTACTGGTGGAAGGGAAACCTCAGGAGAATGATAGTCAAAAACAGGAATAGGACGAGGAAGTTCATCCGGCACAAGATGAGTTTCCTGAGGGACCGAGGCAGGGGAAGGATAAGGACCTGCAAAGAAAGGAACATCTTCCAAAAAAGTAACATCCATAGAAGTATAAGAACGACGAGAAACAGGATTATAGCACCGATAACCTTTAGACATGGGGGAATACCCTAGAAAGACACAACGAATAGCCTTATCATCTAGTTTAGTGCGAAGAGGACTACGGTCCTGAACAAAACACGTGCATCCAAACACACGGGGTAAAACATGAAAAAGAGTACAATCGGGCTGAAGAATATGCAGTGGAGCCTGTCCGTTTAAGACACGACTCGGGGTACGATTTATGAGATAAGTTGCTGTGAGAACAGCAAAGTGCCAGAAGTATTTAGGCACCTCCATACCACGAAGAAGGCATCGGACCACAGGCATAATGTGACGGTTTTTGCGTTCCGCCACACCATTCTGTTCCGGGGTATATGTACAACTAAATTGGTGGAGAATACCCTGTTTATTTAGTTCAGAACAAAAATCATTAGAGATATTTTCACGACCATTATCAGATCGGAGTGTGCGAACAACGGTGTGATACTGGGTTTTGATCATTTGTAAAAACTGAATAAACAAAGGAAAAACCTCAGATTTTTTCTTAAGGAGATAAACCCATGTGCAACGTGAATAATCATCAATGAAGGTGACATAATATCGGTACCCGTTTAAAGCAGTAACAGGGGAAGGTCCCCACACATCCGAATGTATAATATCAAAAACACAAGGAACACGAGACATGCGAGGAATATAAGTAGAACGAGTATGTTTAGAAAGTTCACACACCACACAATGAAATTTATGAGTCTTACAAACTTTTATTAACTCTGGAAAAAGTAAACAAAGATATTGAAAATTAGCATGTCCTAGGCGAGCATGCCATAACTCTAAAGTCTTATCAGAAAAAGAACTGGAAGATGAACTAGGTAGAACAGATGCTTGTAGACTGGAAGACACAGGTGGTGGTGGTGGTGGTGGTTCCCCGAAGAAATAAAGTCCATCACGCTCATGGCCCGTACCAAAAATCTTCTTCGAAGTCAGGTCCTGCAAGAGACAACGATCAGGTAAGAAAATAACAGCACAATTATAACTCTTGGCAAGACGACTAACAGACAAGAGATTAAGGGAAAAATGAGGGACATGAAGTACAGAGGACAATGTAATATCTGAAGATAAACAAACATCACCCTGACTATGGACACGAGTTGTTGAACCATCAGCGATACTCACAGTCTGGTTAACAGGTGTAAGGGGGGATGAAAAAATTGATAACTCACCGGTCATGTGATCAGAGGCTCCTGAGTCCAGAACCCACCATGAGCCTGACTTAACCTGTAAAGCTGTGGAAGTACCTGTAGCAAGAGCGGCAGTAGAAGAAGAGCCAGGATCAGCCTGCTGAAGGAGAGTGCCAAGTTGAGTCTGAATCTGACCAATCTGGGACTGAAGCAAATTCTGATTCTGATGAAGTTGACCAATATCTGGAGCAACAGGATCCGGGCCAGAATCAGCTATGGCAGCAACACGGGAAGATCCAGGATTGCGGCCATGACCATACTGTTTCTTCAACTCAGGATGAAGTTTAAAGCAACGGTCTTTGGTATGCCCAACAACATTACAATACTTACAAATAGGTGGTTTCCGACCACCATGGCGAGCTCCAGAATTAGCTGCAAAGGCCATCTGATCAGGAACAGCAGGAGGATCAGGAACAGGAGCAGGAGAAGCCTGAATCAAGCGTCGTCGACGCTCATCACCATCAATGGTAGCAAAGGCCTCATACATCGAAGGCATAGGGGATGTGTTCAAAATCTGAGTGCGAAGAAATTCAAACTCAGCTTTCAAACCCATCAAGAACTGATAAGTGTGCAAGCGATCAAGACGCTGAATAATAATAGTAGCAGCTTCAGCAGCAATATCATCAAGGGGCTCATACTGAGCTAATTCCTCCCAACGGGACTGAAGATAGCCGAAAAAATCAGAGACACTAAGCCGAAGTGAGTCCTGGGAGGCATGAGAGATCTCCCGATGAAGCTGATAAATACGGGACTCGTTCCGCTTATGAGCATACATCTTGGTCAAAGCATCCCAAAGACCATGGACAGAAGTGTGATACATAAACATCTGATAAATACGAGTTTCCATAGAGTTAAAGAACCAGCCCAAGATAGCACAATTATCCATAGTCCATTGATCGAATGTGGAATCAGTGATAGCAGGCTTAGGCACTTTGCCAAATAGCCAACTAGTCTTTCCTTTGGCACCAAGGAAAAGACGGAGAGAATGAGACCATGCAGCAAAATTGTGTCCATCCAATAGGACACTTGTAACACGTTGCGCAGGAATATGCTGAGATAAGGAGAGATCCGGAAGAGATGAGAACACAGGAGCCTTAGTCTGCTGAATGTCCAAATCTTTATCAGAAGTAGTCATAGTGGTTGAAGCAAATGGAAATACCAACAAGAAAAAAATAGCGAGGCGCAAACGTGTGGAAAAGGGGCTGCCAAGAGGAATGGACAGCCCAACCAAAGGAAGAAAGAGCACAAAAACTCTAGGACATCAGAAGACCCAAAAACAGGGCAAGGCGCAGCTTATAGACTGCGCAAGGGTTAGCCGAAGCTAACCAAGAGAGAGCTGAGGAGCCTGTGGGTTGCGGCCAAGGGTAGGAGGGGCTGGGGTGAGGTGGCGAGGGGCTGGGTGGTGTTTGGGTGAGGTGGCGAGGGCTGGTGGTGCTGCTGCTGTGCGGCGCAGAGGTGTGGTGGTGGTTGGTGTGCGGCGGAAGTTGTAGGTGGGCTAGGGTTTCTCTTCTTTTGGCTCTGATACCAAGAAGAAAGTAATGGGATAATCTTATTCCACCAATATGTACAATATTTATACACCAAGAGAAGAAAAGAAAAAAAGGAAAGAAGAAAAGAAAAGGAAAGAATACAGATAAGATCAAATCTTGTCAAATCCTAATTAACTAATTAACATAAATAACAAGATACGTAAATTACAATAAAGATAAATTCCTATAATTCCAACAAAAAGCAAAATGACATATAAGGAGAAACAATTGATAAAATGACAAATAAGGACAATTTAAATTGAAACCACCAATAAGCCCCTGTTATAATATAGTGTAGATGTAGATGTAGATATCTGTGTGATTGTAAAAGATTTTTGTAGGGTATTCAGAGATTTAATTTGGTGAGGATATTGAAATTGTTACTACAATTAGATCGCTAGTCGGAGAAACAAGCGAATTCCCAATTATCGCAGGCCTCATCAAGGGTTGGCCTTGACCCCTTATTTATTCGCCCTAATTATGAATGAATTAACTAGACACATATAACAGGAGGTACCATGATGTATGTTATTCGTAGATGATATTGTTTTGGTTGATGAGACTAAAAGGGGACTCAACAGTAAACTTGAAGCTTGGAGAGAAGCACTGGAGACAAAATGGCTAAAGTTACTGACACGACTAAAAAGTTGTGCGCTCTTGTGCAACACCCAAGTGTAGGTGATCGTGCAAGTAATACTGGATAAGTCCAGGTCGATTCCACAGGGAAGGAATAGGAAGAATGTCTACTAAGTTATAACCTAAAGAAAGAAAATAAAAATGAATAATTGAAGGTGTACTAACAAATCCTAATTAATTAAATTAAACTAAATAATAAACTAAGCATATAGAAACATTCTAAAAACTGTTGTGACAAACTGAGCTTATTGGGACAATTTGATGACAGATTTCTAAAACAGAAAGTCATGGAATACTTAAAAGAATCATCTCAAGATTTAACATGTTCGATCGATCGAAGCGCTCTCGATCGATCGAACAGTCATCCTTCAATCGATCGAAGTGCCTTCGATCGCTTGACTATGGCCCTGGTTCGATCGATCGAAATACCTTCGATCGATCGAGCCCAAGGTTTCTACAGATTGCATGGCAGAGGCTAAGAATCAATATATCATCACATATTTCCAACGTCTATACTACGAAAACATAATAAAACTAATGCATGAATAGAAAACTAGAGTAATCATTAACATCTAAAGCAATAAGCAATGAAACAAAGAAAAGGAAAAGAAAAACCTGGAACAATCTGAATAAAACTTGTAATAAACATATAAAAAACTTCAATCTTCAATAATCTTCAGTAAATCAATGGAAAAGAGGAAGAAAAACAAGAATCTATGTCACGCCCCGGCGTAGCCAAAATATGGAAAAATTTAAAATTTTCATCTTGGACCCTGAGGCACGTGACTGGTTACAGTACCGAATTGTCCATGACCAGATAATAATATTTAAACGATATAATAAAAAGATAAAACCATCATACTTACTGGAATATATTACAAAGAGAAGTCAAAGTACTTAGCTAGTTAATACATCATTATAAATACATCAGAGTCTTATGGCTCTCGGCCTTACAAAACTATTACAAAATATATGCTAAGTCTTCTGGTTATAATCAAAACATTTACAGAGGATAACTGCTAGTCTTCTCTCTAACTAGCATAACCATAGCCATCTTCGGTGTACTCTTCCTCCGCGTTCTCCGCTTGCGTAGCATCATAACCCGCGTACTCATTACCTGGATAAGCTGGACATGGGAATGTCCAGCGACATGAACGTCGTCAGCTTATGAAAGCTGAGTGAGTAAGCTAAATCAAATGGAACGTATATAGTAAAACACAATAGGAATACATCTACTACCTTTCAACATATCTTTTAGGATCTTTACGTTCTCACCGTCGAATTATAACTAGTAGCGTACCCGACTACGTATTCGATAGGAATACAAACAATTCAGGAGACCCGTCTAGACATTCTTAATGCCACTACCATTCATTTCTAACATCCGACATCATTTACAAACCCAAAGTGTCCCTTGCTAACCAAACCATCTTTCATCA